>CM036587.1:4951516-5551516 GCA_020745705.1 Hemiprocne comata | reverse complement strand
CTACATGACAAATAGATGCTTTACTGGGATTCTGAACTACTCCAGACACATTTCTCCCTCTGTCTTAATCAAGTGCTGGATGCTTAAAGGACTCAGCTGTTTTATCAGCCTCTGCACTGAATTAACAGCCTGAGGTTCACCCTCAGGGAAGGGGTTGCCCTGAGGAAAGGGTTTTTTTCCAGTGGTGCATAGTCAGTGTGTCATGCCAACCATCAGAGCAGCATGGCTTCAGTGGGTGAATCTGAAGTCTGAAATTGTGGGTGCCAAATCCAAAAGAAATCCCAAATATGGGGGCAGCGTAAGGAACATGGTTCTATGGGAAAAGTACCAGCTGGAAGCCCAGGACTGGCAAGTGTTAGAGGCAAAATGAGCAGCCTGAGAACACGAGGAGCAGCAGCTCTTTGCTTTCAGGGACAACTCACACTGTCAGTCTGGGTTGACAGGGAGTAACAGCAAGATTTCAGTCTGTTCACTGTACCTTGCAGTGAAGCTGATCTGCAAAATCTCTTTGGGAGGTGAGTCCCCTTCACGTGCCTTCAAAATGCCACTAGTAGGGGTGACAGAAAATACTTCTGGGTCCTTATATCTTTTCTGTTCATCTGCAGTGAAAGGGACAAACAGCAAAGAAAGAGATGGTGTCAGTTTGTAGAGCATGTGGCACTCAAACCAATGCACCTCCTTGCCAGCCAAATAATAATCCATGTCTTGCCCTGTCAGAGGCTTTCTGTGTGTGTGGCCAGTCTCTGCCTTCATCCTCTAATGAAGCAGAGTGATCAATGGCCTCCACCTCAAAATAGTAAGTCCCTGATCTTCCTTCCTTTGAAGCCCATCTGTTGTTAACATCATTAGGCACAAGCTCAAAGTCATGAGGAGCTGCTGCTCCTTGTTGCCTGTCAGGATTGTATTATAAATGAGCAAAGCATGTCCACTACTTGTGAGGGCTGGGATGCAACCTTGTGGTAAATCTGGAGTAACTGCTGAAATCAACAGAGGTACACTGATGAGAGGGAAAGGAGGGGAAGGAGGAGGAAAGCCCACAGAAGTGAGAACAGAAGCAGACCTGATACTTTTGTAGCCAAGATGATCCTATATGGGATATATATTGAGTGAGTGCATGCAGTCTTGCTAAATAAAAGCACTGAAAAGTGAAATTATGTAACAAGGAAATCAAAATGCAAACCCAGAATACCCAGCAAAGCAGTCCAGTAGCTTCTACAACCACTCCTGTTACACAGGAAGACATGTTCAGTCTTGGTCTGTGCAACAAAGCAGGTCTTGAAATCAACTGTGTCACAAGAGAGCTCCAGCACTGGAACAGTGAGGTATGCAGTCACTGGGACCAGCTGCAAAACAGAGGGGAGGGACAGAGGAACACCCACCTTATTTTTTAGAGCTTTAATAGTATCTGTTACGGGTGGATCATTCTTACCTCAAGCACGGAATCAAGAGTTGTTCTGTGTTCTTTTGTAAGAGTCAATTCACCACTCTACAGCTGCAAGTGAATTAAGTTGTTGCTTGTTTTACATTTTGGGATAGGTTTTCAACCCAGACACTGTGGTCTTAATGAAGTAACATGGAGTGAACGTTCTGATTTGTTATTAGGGTTTTCTGAGGAGATGCAGACATTACAGCATCTCCTCACCCCTTAGGACTTTATATGGCCCACTATGATTCATTCAATTTGTGCAGATTGCCCAAGATTGTTACTAAAGTGACTGTATCTTAGATACGGTGCTTGGATCAGTCCTCAGAAATACCTGGTATGAAGAAAAAATACCCCTGCAGTGCACTGGAACTGCTGAGGACTTGGGTGGGTTACAGCTTCACAGCTGGAAGAGATTGGTTTTGAAATGTGTGTGGGCTGTGACCACACCACACGAGTTGGACTCGGGAGGCTTTCAAGAAGCTCTTGGGTGCTGCAGGGGGCAAGGCTGGGTGACTCAGTCGCTGGCATGTTGGCTGGGACGGGCCTGACCCCGCGTCTCTGAAGGTGCTGCCCTGCTGTGCCCCCAGAGCCACCTGCAGGCTCCACAGGGAGCTACTGCCTTCTGCAGATCCCTGGCCCTTCACCTGAACTGGATGACAATTTACTCCAGAGCTGGCTGTGTTCCAAAGCCAAGGGAATCCTAAGGCACATTCCTTCTGAGTCAGAGAGGCTGATAAAACTCAGCCCTTCCTCAGGGCCCAGAGATCTCCTTCTGATCTTACCTGGGTAGTGCAGTTACTATGTTCAATGACCAGATTTTGATTAAACTTCAGCTTTCTCTCCCCATTTTCAAACTGGAGCACCTGGAATCCAGGAAGCAGCTGGGCATCTGGCAAATGCTGATAGGTAAGTAACTCCAGAGTTGTGTGGAATGACACTTTCACCTGTGGGAAGAGGAATTCAGATGACCATCACATAAGAAGACACTGAGCAGGAAATCCAAAGTCAACATTGCTCAAAGGCCCAGGCACACATTTTCCCACTGGAACCTAAATGTGTCATGCCAGCAACCAAATTCCCACTGGAACAAAGCATTATCATTAAAGAAAAAACACAGCTATTTCCTATGAAACCAGTGCACAGAGATGGAGTGTAAAGGTGAACCCTCTGAACCACTGGGCAGAAACAGTCTCTAGCAAGACAAAGGTTCTCAATTCCCAAGGTTACAAATACCATATTCCCAAAGCTGTCTTAAACATACAGATCTCCCTTCTTCCCACACACACAGAATTAAGATACGTGTGTCTCCTTATCAGAATGAACACTGAAAAATGAGAAGCACACTGCAAAAATGCAATTGTTGCTCATCCTTTGCACCCTAGCCAACTCTTGACTCCAGGACTTTGTTTCCTTTAGTGTCATTGTGTACACCCAAAATGAGCTAAAGTTTTCTGTGTTTGCACTGCCTGCATCTAATTTAAGGAAAAGAGGGAAGAAAGTCTTTGGAAATCTATGAAATTGTCCAGCATATATATGGCTGTGATTTAGGTGAGCTCCAAAAACCACAAGATTTTCTGCAGGACTTTACAACAGGTCAGAGTTGATGAGAATCGTATGTCAGGGCCACTGCAGAAAAATATTTTGGACCCACAATATAGCAGGCCAAATTGCAGTAATTAACATTTGCTAATATACCTCTGTTTCCCCTGAAATTGGGGGATTTCTACACTGGTTGTGTTTTTTCTTGTGGCTCATCTGGGCCACGTTAACACACCAACTCCTAAAGTATCTGTTCTGGCACAGGGTTATTATTTTTGAGCCCTACCAGCATGTTTTGCTGTGGATAAAGTACGAGTTGTGGTTGCTGCTCTTTTTCCTCCTTCTTGCTGTGGGATGTTTTGGTGCTTTTCTTGGGATCTGTGCTGGACAGGCTGAAAGGCATGGACAGAAGGAGCCTGAAGTACAGAGGAACCTTGGAGCGATTGATGAGTTTCAAACTCTGAGTCATTACTGAATCTGTCAAAACCTGGTGGAGAAATTATTCCAAACTAGTTAGTTCTAACTCCCTTGAGAGGTTTGTGCTGGTCTGTCTGGTCATTCAGCACCACCAGGGATCTGAAGGAGTTTACCCCAAAGCAACCCAGTATTTTCTACTTGTGTTTTTCAACATTTCTTGAGTAGAAAACACAAAGTAGGAATAATGCAATAAAGTTTAAAAGTCTTTAAATGTCAAGGGTTATAGAAACAGATCATGATGCTCCAAGTGAGCCATTCTGGTCTCAGACCTTTATGTCCTGAAAATATGTACTTATTTTTCTACTCACAGACTTCTCTACAAAAATGAGAAAGATGTATAAAGTAGGCATTGTCTGAGCTCAGCTTTGCTTTATTGCTGGCTAATAAGTAGAATCACAGAATTGTAGAATCATAGAATCACAGAATGGTTTGGGTTGGAAGGGACCTTAAAGATCATCTAGTTCCAACCCCCCTGCATGGGCAGGGACACCTCCCACTAGACCAGGTTGCTCAGAGCCCCATCCAACCAGGCCTTGAACACTTCCAGGAATGGGGCTTCCACAACTTCCCTGGGCAACCTGTTCCATTGTCTCACCATCCTCATAGTGAAGAATTTCCTCCTAATGTCTAACCTCAGTCTCCCCTCTTCCAGTTTTAACCTGTTTCCCCTTGTCCTCTCACTACAAGCCCTTATAAAAAGTCCCTTCCCAGCTTTCCTATAGCCCCTTGAGGCACTGGAAGGTGCTCTAAGGTCTCCCTGGAGTCTTCCCTTCTCCAGGCTGAACAGCCCCAACTCCCTCAGCCTGTCAAAGTGCAAGTACAAATTAGTCCCTTTGTTTTACCTATCCTGTTATGTGCAATATAGAAAATTGCAGCATGGGGATAAAGATGCATTTTAAAAACCATGTACAGAGAGCTTTGAGTCCTTACAGCAGCAGAGCAGTATATATTGGTGTGTGAAATACTCACTCTTAACAGAGGCTCAGCTGGTATGAGATCACTTGCCATGGAATGAAACACCATTCCTCTGTCGTGATCCAGCTCTACTTCTAACCTGAGTGGAAAGAATCAGAGCTGGTCAGGGTCCTGCCCTGCAGGCTGGCTGACTGTGCCAGTGTGGCAGTGCCAGGGTGGGGGTACATACAGTGCCTGTCTCAGGGAAGCCTCCAGGTGTACCCGGAGCGGGGCAGCTCCGTGGCCATGGCTGCGACACACCTTGCCAGGCACTGCCTGTGCAAGCTGACAACAAGATGGAAACAGAAATGAAATGAAACCTTACTTTTAGCCCAAAAGGCTGTTAGCCAAAACAGGATTCTGCTCAACAACTTATTGCCTCTTTGTAAGGCATGGTGGCAACAGGCAAGGAGCAGGAAAAGCTAAGCAGCAGTTGAACTCTGGGTGGCAGTGGTTAATACAGACACTCATGTTTCGTCCTCCAGGAGTCAGGAAGATTAAGGATGTTTATTAACTATTCCATTATCGTTCATTCATTATATCTTGTACCTTTGCAATGATTCACATCAGAGAATGGCAGGGCAATTAATAAAACAGTCTTCAAGCCTCACATTAGCCTATGAGCTGCACTTGTGGTTGTTGAAGAGGAAGTTTCTCAGAGGACAGATATGCTGTCCCAATTCACACAGGAAGGTAGATGCAGAGCCAGGAATACAATTCAGCAGTCCTGAGTCTCAGTTCCATTGTTACCTCTTGTTATCAACAAAACCTGATGATGTGATAGTGTTTCAAACCCTGGGCTTTTGTCTGGGCTCTGCTGCACCAGGCAGTGTAAGAAGATGGTGACATTCCCACCCCAGAACACTTCCAAGCTAAAAGGCAAATGCAACAAATGAACAACCCTCATTAAGGAAGGATGCCCAGGACTGTTTATACAGACTGGCCAGTTACACAGCAGCCTGTGCATAAATTACAGGAAGAGAAGGGATTATTTCCTAGTCATCTTTAGCCTGGCTGTGACAGCCAGCTTACCTTGTCGTCTAAGTTCATGAAACCCAGCACAAACCCTTCACATTGCACTCCTGGCACGGCCTCTGGCAGGACGCCTGGGGTGAAGGAGATGCAAACGGAGACGCTGCCACCTCCCGGAACCACCTGCAGCCGAGAGACAAGTGTGTCAGTGCCGGGAGCTGCCCGGCATTGCTCAACCACCCGCAGCCGCTCGAACCGAGTTGCACAAGCAGCCTGAAGCCCCCTGCGGATGGGCTACGCTCAGGCTTGCACTGAAATGACAACGTGTGACAACGAAACTGGATTATCCCAGCTGCAAAGATCAGTGTAGCCACTCTTCAGCAACAACAGAGTTTAAGCACAGACACGGACCAGCTCCCTAAGTGCACACACATACTGATGTACCCGTTTGTTTCCAAATATACCCAGTTCTGCCCACTCACACTCCATGGTTAAATCCAGCTACTGCTGCAGGAACATGCAGGTTATGATTCCATCCTGCTATTGCTGCAGAAAAACCTTTGTCATCTCCCTGAGGAGCCAATTCATGTCTAGCTGAGTTTGTGAGCTCAGGGGCCATGTGGTGTGTACTGCTTTCAGGCTAGTGCTCTGCAGACACAGACTCCCTGATTTCATCTGACCACAGGGGGAGATGTTTGGTCTTGCTGGACCTACGTTCAGAGGAAGCAAAATGAGCTCAGTTCTCCTTGCACTGCGTTCCCTTGCTCAGAGGGGGGAGGAGCACAAGAAAGCTCTGCCGAGGGTCTAGCAGGGCCAGGGCAGAGCTGGTAAGCTCAGGCACACCCTACAATGCTGCAGGGTCTGTGCATTGTGGTCTCAGAGAGCTTGTTGCTCAGACATGGACTTAAGCCAGGTCTGGGCAGCTGTGCTGCACAACACCTGAGCCAAAACACTTTCCTGGAGCAATAGTAGAAACATAGAGAACATTTCTGCAGAGGAATACCTGAATGACTCTGTAGGCATCAGCTCCATTCCACATGGGCAGAGCTGGCTGCTGGCTGAACTGGGTAGAGCCCATCTCCACAACGAGGCACTTGTTTATCTGAGCTGACTGCAGCTGCATTGCTTTGAGATGCCATTTCTGCAATTGTTTCTTTTCAGTAATCTTGAGCTCATTCTAACTTGTAACTGAAACCCTTTAGCAAAAAGGGTTGCTAATATTTACGAACCAAAATTGACAGGCTGATGTTTTGGCAATCCTGTCACTCATAGTTAGATGTCTCCAGCAGTGTCTTTGCTTCATCCTATTCCTAAGGAATAGTGATACTATGGCCCCTACCTGCACCAGTTAACTGTTGAAGTTCTGTGGGTTACAACTGTTTATCCAACAGTTGTCTACAGGGAACCCCTTTCCCAGCAGCCTGCTTTCCAACTCTGCTTCTCAACTCCACACATTCTGCAATTCCACATCTACTCAACAAGTCTACCCTGGTTACCTAACATGCTTCCAAAGCTTCAGGCTGGATGCCTCCCACCTAATGCCACATAGTTCACCAAGGCAACCTAAGTGAGAAGACCAGAGATGCCACTCTAGAGAGCCTAATACAACTGGACACTTCATTCCAGCCATCAGTTAACTGCTCAAATGTAGGTAGGACACTTTTTGTTGACTTTGCAAACTCTTCTCATGGTCATCTTCAAGATGCCAAAGCCTCTCAGCCTACTGTTCCACTCCTTAGTAGTTTCTACCCCAAACCAAAGCTCCTTTGTCTTCTGTGTCCTCTGTCCTGCAGAAAATATGCTAAATCTAAGCACAAAGAAAATACAAGAGCTTACTATCTGTCTTGGAGTGATGGAGTAGGGGTTGTCTGCAGGAACCCCTTCATGAGGTCGGATAAGCACAGAAACTATGTCCTGTATTGTAGGTTCTGGAGTGAGGATTTCCTTCTCTTTGCTGTCAGAGTCTGGAGACTGCAGGGACACAAGGGTGGGGAATGGTTAAAACTGTTAGGCTGCCAAGGAGAAATGCAAGTGAAGTGTACAGGGAACTGCTGCTCCAGTCAGCAGGTATGGCCAGTTTCTTTCCTTCTGGCACAAAAGCTGGACATGTGGATGTGTCCTGTACGTTAATTTTTTCATGCATAGGTTTGGTCTCCTGAAACTGCTCCTGAACTCCTTGGAAAAAGTGCATGCTGGGGTCCAGTTCTACCAAGAGAAGCCCTCAACCCTAACATCTCTGGCCCATCATACAAACAAGCACTTCAGGGCAAAGGTTAAAGGTGTATTCAAAACAACTATGCCTTCTGAGCTAAAGCAGAGAAAACGTACATTTTAATAACTTTTCTGTAAACCTTTTGCCAGAGAAATATACATATCCTGTATGATACCTTTTCCCTGTCACTCCCAGCCTTCCAAGACAGTAAATTGCCATATTTGAATCAAGCTTCACGTGTGATAGATGTTACCATATCCTAACAGAGCAAAAGAAACAGTCTGACTCTAGCACTGGGATAAACAACCTCCCTATCATTAGCTGCAACTGGAACTCCTCAGGTTAGGCTGTGCTCTGACTGCAGCAGACACTGCCACCACAAAGCACTCGTGAGAAAAGTAGACTCAACCTAAGGAGTTTTAGTTATCCTAACATGGCCTTAGTTTGTCCATGATGGTATTTTTAAAAGTATCTGATCAGCTTTTTAACAATCTGAAGACAAGGAGAAGGTGAAGAGCTATTTGGAAGGTGACTGCTGATCCCAACAGCCGTTTATTTACCCATGCATTGCCTTCTTGACTGGGAGAGGAGCTGACTTTTTTTTTTAACAATCCAGCTCTTGGTTACAAGTTGTATCGTGTGTTATTGTTTTCAACCTTTCATGCCAAGAAACCCATCCTGTCTCTCAGCAGCAGTATCAAAACCAGCCTCACAGCTGACCTCATCTGTGGTTTGCAAAGCTGGATCAGTGCTTCCACAGGGAATGGCAGCTTGCTCCAACTTCAACATGATCTCTGACTCCGAGGTGCTACCAACTGATGCAGCCTCATTTTCAGCCCTGTCCTTAAGAGGAAAAGGGTCTCCAAAGAACATCAACAAGTCCACCAGCTTTTTATCATCTTGCTCTTGGTTGTAAGTTTCCCAGTCCAGGCGGATGTCTGGGTTGAAAAGGAGAAAGGACAATTACTTCTGGTTGCTGAGAAGACTCATAGCTTAGTTGGTACTGGAGAACCAGAATATCCAGGCATGAATTTGTGTCTAGCAACTGGATTTGTATTAAAGCACATCTGAAGCTCTCCATGTTTGCTGTAAACTGAAAGGATTTAAGACCATGTGTGCTATGCTCTTATAGCTTGACCACTCTCTACATCCTCAACTATACTTCTAATAACACCATAATAAATGACGAGTATTTTTTTTGTTTAAGCAAACATATTGGTGGCATTCAGGAAAAAAAAGAAAAAAGAAAAAAGGTGCTGACCTTTGCTCTGCCAAGCTTAAAGCCTCACTCAGGAGATAAAAAGACCAAACACAGAAGAACCAGATGATGCCACTATGAAGCAAGTAGCACATCTGACTGACTGGGGTTAGTGGTGGGAGAGAGTTACAAAACCAGGATGAAAAATAATTTCAATGAGTAAAAGCCCAGACACATCAGGAGAGGATGGGCTGTTTCATTGAGTCCATCACATACATTCTACAGCACTCTGGCTGGAGCTCACCTGCCTTCCTGTTACAGAAAGACAACTAATATTCACAGCAGTAATGCTGTAATGATACATTCTACCATGCATATAAAGACCTGACAACATGTATTATTGTTCTGTCCTAGTGAAGTTCAAAAACAGCTTAGACACTCTCTGATACACTATTATTTTTTTTACAAATAACATCTTGATTATGAAACAAGTAAGCCTGTTAATTAACATGTTAATGGGTTCTTCTGCTTGTGTTACCATAAGGAGCACAATGCACATGTTGATGTTTGCTGTACAAAAGTCATTCTTACCAAAGGGAGTGGGATTGTTGAGCTGGACATTCCGGAAGACAGGAGACCCTCCAGAGACATGAGTGCCAAACCTGAGGGAGGGAACCTTGCTGTCAGTGCATGCAGAAAATGTAAGTGAATGTCTGAAATTCTTAAAGATTTGTTTAAAAGTTGAAATATATCTGGCTGCACTGGCAGAGTGGCTGTCAGGTAAAACATGGCCTATACTGTGAAGTACAATATTGCTTTATTTAATCAGTCTTTTTATTCCAGTTTTCTTAGTTCATAGAATCATAGAATGGTGAAGGTTGGAAGGGACCTTAAAGATCATCAGGTTCCAACCCCCCTGCTATGAGCAGGGACACCTCCCACTAGACCAGGCTGCACAAAGCCTCATCCAACCTGGCCTTGAACACCTCCAGGGAGGGGACATCCACAACCTCCCTGGGCAACCTATTCCAGTGCCTTCCTACCCTCATGGTGAAGAATTTCTTCCTGATGTCTAACCTAAATCTCCCCTCTTTCAGTTTAAAACCATTACCCCTTGTCCTATCACTGCCCTCTCTGGTGAAAAGCCCCTCCCCAGCTTTCCTGCAGGCCCCCTTCAGGTACTGGAAGACTAGTTGTCTCAGATGTTTCAGGGTAAACATGTGAAGTCAGCTTTTATGAAACACTCTGGCAGCAGAAGCTTCCAGGTGCAGAAGGGTATTTTTATGGTGGATAGCTAAACCCATGTTACAGAGCTGACACTGCAAATACTCTTGGCTGCAGTGGGACACACAGTGCTGATTCCTCTGCAGTCAGAAAGAAGCAGTCCTGCTGTGTGGCAGCTGGCTGAGCATGTAGTGCCATGGTCCCCATCAACCAGCCCCTACCCCTCACCCAGGTGGGCACATGCAACCTGTTGTGTGAGAGGGCTTAACCCTTCCCCTGCCCCTTTTTACCTCAGGGTTGCATTTCTCCTGGTCCAAGTAAAGGGACAATGAGAAATGAACTGTGGATGATGATGAGAACTGCCACCATGTACCAGTTTCCATCTCCACAGAATCAGGTAAGTCTGGATGCTGGGGCTTTGAGCAACCTGGTCTAGTGGGAGGTGTCCCAGCCCATGCAGGGGGGTTGGAACTAGATGGTTTTTAAGGTCCCTTCCAACCCAAACCATTCTGTGATTCTATGATATAATTCTATGGACTGGATGAACTGTGACTGCAAGCCCAGAACAGTGATTGCTGCTAAACCTGAGGAGTGCTCATATGCAGAACCTTTTCTAAGTACACTGGCAGAGACAAATGTATTGGTGTTACAGAAGCAAATACTGTACTTTGATGGCCATTTTGCTGACCTCATTATACCCCATAAAGATGGAAACACCTGTGTATGTTGGCTATAATCCAATGGTATTTAATTCTGATTTCTCTGACAGTATTTTGCACTGTACCTGATCACAGGTTGCTCTGCTTGTGGTCCTGTCATCTGCAGGAAGATTGGGCAGCCTTTCACAGTCATTTGCATAGGAATTAATTCAGGTTGCAAGTCTCCCACCTATAAAAATGAATTTTTGCTTTTAGACTCAAGATAAAACTATAGACCTCTGGGTTACAACTGTCTGTTTTGAAAACTGAGTGGATTTTCAAATATTTTTGACTGCTTTACTTTGACAGCACCTAATTCATATCCTAATGAAAGGTCTTCTCAGCAGGAGAATGCAATACCTCATACTTCCATCAACTTTCCTGTGGCTTTTCCATACAACACAGTATCTTGTGCTGGTAGAGCAGAGTAGTGCATTGGCCAGCTACCAAACAGAGTTTCTAAATCAAAACTGCTCCAGTCATTTTAAAGGCCCATGAAAACCTTCCAAGGGATAAACGTGTTACCCCAGAAGTAAACCACACACTATAAGAGCAAACACTTGTTCCTTACATGTCATTGGAGGTGGCAGTATAGCAATATCTACCCTGAATTTTTACAGAAGTCTGAACAAACTGAAAAAGTATTTTTAACAAAAAGGAATTTAGGAAATATAATTGGTGTCAAATCTGCCCTAGTGATGGTTCATTTAAAACCAAGGCCCCACCTACCTTACAGACGAGATCATCCCAGTACTCTCCCCACATGTTGTTGTAAGCTGTTATTTCTATGATTAGCTGCTGGAAAGCTTTCAGAGTTCCTGTGGAAGGTTGTACACAGAAAGCTACTCCCTTCCCATGAGACAGCACTGCTGCTGCAAACTCTGAAGGAGCACAGCAAAGAAGCATCGGATGAATTTTGAGGAAATGGAACAAAGCTCAGTCTTTCAAAGAATATATAGGACCATATTTTTAGCTGATGTGAATCAGCCTAACCTCACTGGCTTAAAAAAACCCTGGAATAATTGACACAACCCACATTTATAGCACTTTACCCAAGTTCCCTTCTGCAATGGGTCTTGATCTGTTTTTTGAGAGTTAGTTCTTGCAGAGATTATTTCATAGAAGGATTCCCTTCCAACTACCTGACTCAGGACTCTTTGGCATATGCAAGGCACTAATTGGTTACATGAAAACACACCTTCAATTTGAGAAAAATAAGCTGGAATTAACTGGGTATAATTCTATTAGCAGCTGCCTCTTTACCTCTGTGTGCTCTTCACCACAATGAATGAATTACAAAGAGCAAAGCCTTTCCACATTCCAAGTCACCTGGCCTTCTAAATCAATAAGCTTGCATGGAATCTGCCAGAACAGCATTTTTCCAATCTCAAGCACTAATTCAACAGCTGAAAATCTCTGTCTTTGTAACAGACACCAAACACGAGGGC
This sequence comes from Hemiprocne comata, assembly GCA_020745705.1. NCBI lineage: Eukaryota > Metazoa > Chordata > Aves > Apodiformes > Apodidae > Hemiprocne > Hemiprocne comata. Next base: position 5,539,368 of record CM036587.1, on the reverse strand, counting down.
AAGCTACCAATCTGTCCAAGTTTTATTTTGGATACAGAAGACACATCCACACTTTATAGCATTTTATTCCCATTTCCCCCCTCCCTGGGTCTCATGTAGCTCCAAAGATTATTTTTCAGGGCAATGGATCAGAAATGACAGATGGGCTGTGCTGTGGCTTTCCACAGTGGGGAGGGTACATAAGGGGGGTTGAGGGAGAAAATCCTGCTGCTATGGTGGTGGAAGACTGTAGGAGGGAAATAGCCAAACATCATGCACATCATCCATACTGTGTGAACTGTATCACCAGAACCACCCATCTTTGTTTCAGACTGTTGGTTTCAAGAAAAAGAAGAGGAAAAAGAGAGAAAGAAAGGGAAGGGGAGAGAGAATAAAGAAGCAGGAGGGGGAAGAGAGAGATCGACATAATGCTTATGCAAGGTGGGCTTTCACACTCAAGAATGAACTGAGGAACTAAGTAATTTAACAGTGTAGACTTAGCCAGATACTTCAAGAATGAAAAGATGCTCCTGACTGCCACATTTAATGCTGAATATGGTAGTGAGTTGGCTTTTGTCCTCTCTCCACTGCAGGGATTAACAGCTATTCTCATACCTGACTGTGTTTTTCTGGCTGCATGCTTTGGGATGGGCCCTCTTCTTTTCACCCGGGAGCTTGAGGAGCTTGAAAAAATAAAATAAAAAAATCCCCATGACATTTCTATGAAATTTGCAGGACTCTGCTAAAATAACAGATCTACCTGACTCCTAAACTAGTAGCCATTATAACTTCAAGAAGGACTGCCTACAGAGCATTCTTTGAAAATAACATCCTTAAGAGTGAATCAGCTTGAGAGAAGTAAGAATGTGTGCAGTCTAACAGAACAGAGCCTTGGCTGGTGTCAACCAGTTTATGTCCATTGGCAAAAGCAGCATTTTGCCATTCACACCAGCTAAATCTGCCATCCTTGGTGCTGCAGGAAACCTCACCAGCAGGTTTCATTACCACAACCAGAGTAAGAACTTAAAAACCCCCTCAAGTGCACTGCCGAAAGTCTGTCTCGTGACAGAGGCCCTCAGCACTCTGTCCTGATTTCAGATTTAATCCTGACTTAAATTAGTATTTGAGTCATTATGCAGAAAAGTAAGACTTACAGGCAGACTCCTTGTTCTGGACTAAGTGAATAGCCAGTAAAATACTCAGCTTCTAGTCTGAATGGAGCACTGATTCCAGTGTGGTTGGTAAGAATTAGCTGACGCTTTACTACGTCTTGGAATGCAACTTCAGACCCAAAATCCAACAGAAGATCACACAGGCTTTGTAACAGTTGCCTTCCATCACTGTCAGAAAAAGGTGCAGTTTTATTAAAACATCAGCCTTAATTTTCTTATGCCACAGATATTTCAGTGGATTTTAAAATGGGCAATATGCAATATGGTTGTGATGCCCAGTGTAAAAGGACCGTGCAGCCTGTTCTTTTTGTCACCAGCATTTGCTGCTTTTCAGTTTTTCACTTCTACCCACGTAAGGAATTATTTTGGGGTAGAATTTTTATCAGGTGTAACAAGCCAGCCTATCAAATTAATGGCATTTTTACTTATATAACAATATAAAAAGATAAGCATATTCCAGAAGAGAGTAATCATGCTACGTAGGAGAAAACTAAAATAAGTATCAGTCAGATATACCAAGTCGAAGAGGAGTATATTCCTCTTTCTTTAGTATCATGTGTCACCATGCAACAACAAAACTTAATGGTCCAAAACACAGGATCTTGGGTAAAATTCTGTAATTCGAAATTAACATCTGAGAGTGGCATCTGCACATTTTTGGCATTCCAATAGCTGACCACAAACATGGGAGGGATGACAGAGGTCCCCACTTTGGCTGCCAGGGAGAAAAGTAATTTTTTCAAGCCCTCTGTATACAAAAATGTCAAGGCAACTGGCAGGTTGGAAGTGCCAGGAGCATCAGGGGGAACAGACACAACACATCAACATGAGTTTCACTACTGCACAGTTAAATTCACACCAATTTTTTCATTCATGAATGAATGGATTCTCAGTTGTTAGTTTATTCCAGACAAACAAGGCTGGGAGGGGGCAGTGTTCTTCTCCAGTCTTCTCGTGGGCTTATGAAGATGGTGAACTTGCCTAGGGTGTAAACCCACTGCCTTTTCTTCACATAAGCACCTTCAGTGAATTGTCCCAGCACATTTTACTGTCCTTGCTGCCTACAGCAGGAGGAGGAATGAAGTTTACACAGATAAGTGGCTTCCCCCCCTTCCCCTCTTGATTGTATTTTTGTTTTGGGAAGTAGTAATTTTTGCTCAGTTTGGGGGTAAACCCTTGATTTACCTGGCAACTCCACTGTCACAAGGCACTGAGTAGGTGACATGCAGTCCTTTCACTTCTCCAGAAATGCCCAGAAAGAGGGGTTCACTCATGTCTTCTATGCTACAGGAAAGGACAAGGTCTTTCAGCTCACCCTGAAAGGAGAATAGTTTCCTTGTGAATGAAGCAAACATCACAGAGGAAAGGCACCCTCATTAAGAAATTTACTCAGAAAACATGTATAAACCTTGCTGGACTAAGACCAGAACTACAACAGAATCCTGAAAAGTTTCACTGAATTGTTTTAATTGCATTCCCTGCCAGCACTGGATTTCCTTAGAAGGCAGCCCAAAGGTAAAAATTTGTGGTGATTTCTTGGCTTTGTATCTGCATCAGTCTATAAGCTTAAAACTGCTCCATTAGTGACTTTTGACACACTTTCTATATTGCAAGTGTTGAAGCTCTAAGCATTAATCACTTGTAGTCAAGCTTAAATAATCTTCCAAACCCAAGATTTCATTTCTACCTGGGTTTAAAGCAGGACTTGTAGGAGAAAATACATGGCCCAGTCACACCAGTGCTCTGGTTCATGCAACACTATGATCCTTTTTGGCCTTACCATACACAAATCAGTACATCCTGCATAAAGAACAGACTGGGATTCAGCTCCAGATTCAGACTTCTAAGTGTAACTCCCTAAATGTGAGCCCTTGATTTAATCTATAAAGGTGAACACCTAATATGAGCTCTAAATCTCCACTGATTCATTAATGGTACTTGGGCAGCTAGCTCACCTACAGTGCAGACAACCTTTCTTGTAGGTGTCTCTGATGACATTCAGGTCCCCAGCCCTTTCAGATGCCCAGCATGTCCTGTTGAGCTTCCAGCTTCCCATGAAGAAAGGCCAAGTTCACTGAGCTCACTCACCCTGTGCCACATCTGCCAGACATACACATGTATCTGAGATCTGCTAGGGCATCTCTGGTAGGACTGAACACCTACTTTTAAGGGAATAAATGAAACTTGGGTCTCCAGTGGCTGTAATGTGAACTAATACACCACACCTACCTGAAGCTCCTTTATTTGGTTGCATTAAATCAGCTATTTGAATGCCCCTATGGCTGAATTCCTGAAGCTTGTAAACTCTGCAGACTACAACCTATTTTGCAGGCTCTCAGTCCCATCAGCCTCTTTTAAGTTTTCAAATATCAAAATGTCATGAGCCCAGTTGCATTCAGCAAACCAAAGGTGTACCACACGTGCCAGCCTGGTCCATTTCATGAAGGGGTAATCTGAAGTGAGGATCTGTATGCTCCAAGAAGAGTGATAAGCATTCAGAGTAATGGAATAAGCATTCAAGAAAGAAAGAAAACAAGAGCAGTTGAGAAACAAAGAGGCAGGGTAGAAAATTGCACACCATGTGGACTGCTTTAATGCTTGCCTTCAACTATGGTGCCTCTAAAGCAAAGCAATTTCAGAGATACTGTACATAAAAAAGAGCATTATGTTTTGTATATAAAAATCCTTCCTTTTGCCAGATGGAGATGAGATGAGAATGCCAGTGTTGCTTTTTGATTAAACTGCATTGGTTTTGAAACTTACCACAAGGTTAGCTGACAGGTCTATGCAGAATTCTTTTTCTTCATTTGGGCCTAAGGTGCCACTGGCTGGGGAGACAGCGACGGAGCAGAAAGCTGCCTGACTTCCAAGGAGCTGCCAAACAGAAAGGACAGACATTCACCTACCTCTGTTTCTTTCAGATTTTCTCTTCAGATGAAAGAAGACTATAAAAACAGTTATTCTCAGGTTTAGGACACTTTCAGGTAGCAACACATACAGTTTGTTGAGGCCTGCTTTACAGCTCCCCCATGGTTGGTAAGATCCTCATGCCTACACTCATTCCAAATTACTTCAGGTGCCCAACTGAGGCATCTGGGCTGGGAGCAGAGTCAGTGTTGTCCCTCTTGCAGTCACAAGTCTTTCCAGGATTAAGTCAAAACCCATCTAATTGGAGCAAGATCCTACCAGGTGCCATATCTCCCTCCACTGGCTACAGAGGCAGCCTACACAGACAGTCCTGGTGTTGGCACCTTCCCTAATTCATGGAATCATAGAATAGTTTGGGTTGGAAGGGACCTTTAAAAGTAATTTAGTCCAACCCCTCTGTGATGACCAGGGACACTTTCCACTAGATCAGGTTGCTCAGAGCCCCATCCAACCTGACCTTGCATGTTTCCAGGGATGAGACATCTACCACCTCTGGACAACCTGTGCCAGTGCTCTACCACTCTCATTGTAAAAAATTTTCTTCCTTATATCTAGTCTAAATCTACCCTAATTGACTAAATGCAGATGGCATTAATCCAGGGGTTCAACTCAGTTGCTCACACATGAACATCAGACACCACATATAATGCTGTGGGCATCCCTCTCAGGCTCCAGATGTTCCAGAATGTTTTCCCATAGGTCCTATATCATCCACATGCTCAGTTAGGATCCGTTGGGCCCCTAAGAACATCTCAGATGGCAATGAATGCTTTTATGCAGGCAACTGAGCTGAACCATGGATGTCAGATTAGATCTGAATGACCAAGCACTGACAGTAGAATTTAGCTTACAGATTAATTAACCTAATTGTATGCATAGTGGGCATCAACACTACCACTGTAGCCAACAGCCACCCAGTTAGTATGTGCCAGAGAGCATTCTGCAGACCAAAGTAGGTGTCCACTTTAGGGAGAGCTGAATACTTCTCTGGACTCCATTGACTGTACAGATGGGGTAGGATTCAGTTGCCTCAGCACAGGGACAGAGGGTAGCCAAGCCCTACAAAGCAGGTGTGACAGGATTTACAGGAGACCACACCTGCCTGGAGGTGAGGAAGAAAATTCTACAGGACCTACAACGACACTAGACATCTTCCAGTGACTGACTTCCTGCTCAGACTTCACTGAAAAGGGACTTCAGACCACAGCTCACATACTGACATTAAATTGACAGGTCCTAACCTGTGAGCTGAATCCCACCCAGAATGTAAATTTAAACAAAATTTAGACACAAGTCAAATCACCATTGCTTCTTTGCTCTGCTGAATGGAACACAAACCCTAAACTCATGGTACTTTGTTAACACTCTGGTGGCTTACACCCCATTTCCCCTCACATCTCTGCCCACCCATTCTCCCAGGGATGACCCACAAACAGTAAGAGCATCTTAACATCATCTGCTGGGTAATCCTTCCATAAAAGCTGGTCTCAGGAGTAGTTAGTACTTTTGATAGAAATTACAATTTCCATCTCTACTGTATTGTTCATCCATTAGAAGCACATTTACCTTTCCCCAAAGGTATTTTGCTGGCAGCAGTGTCTGGTTAAAAAGTTTGCTGGTTGCTTTGACAGGAACTCCAGTATAAATTTCAGGCAATACCAGATGACTAGATACCAGGCATGCTTGGGGGGTCTGGACTTCAACAAAAACAGGAAGATGACTGGAAATAAACACACAGATGGTCTATTGATAGCATTAATGAAATGTGCTAGACATACAACAGCTGGAAAGAATGAAGCTTATGTTTATTTAGCAATATTAGTGACTGGATAGATCATTGATAGGTTACACAACCTCAGTGAGTTTCTATAGCATATTTTTTGTTTTAGGAGATAAAACTACTTAAAGTGAAAATCACATGTGAATCTCAAGAATAAACAAAGCAGAAGGCCACTTTTGCCCCTCACCTTCCTTCTCCATTTTCCACCTCTAGTTCTAATACTGTTTGGAGACGCTGGCAGAGCATGGATGTGAACTGAACTGACACCCTGCATGTACCCAAAGGAGGTATTTCTCCAGCAGATGGCTGAATGGTAAAGGGAGATACCTAGGAGAGAGGAAACACACGTTTCTTTGATGTCTGCAAAGAAAGAGTAAAATTCTGAAACCACCCAATCTGATTAGGACTTGCATGTACTTTGTTTTTCCTTAGAAATGTCATTTTTTTTCTGCCCCTGGAATTCAAGGCCAGGTAGGCTGGGGCTTTGAGCAACCTAGTCCAGTGGGAGGTGTCCCTGCCTATGCAGGTGGGTTGGAACTAGATGATCTTTAAGGTCCCTTCCAACTCAAACCTTTCTATGAGTCTATGGTTTCAGTAAGCACAGTGCTAGCTTTGTGAAAACCTGGCTGGACAAGGAGGCAGGACTTTGCTTCTATGGGGACAGCTAATAAAAAGGCAATGAGTGTCTCCTGCCAAGTGGAGGGGCTGAGCAGCAGCTATGCAAGGTGCCACAAACTGGGGAGAAGCTTGGACAGAAGGTCAAGAAAGGAGGGATGGAGATGTGGAATCAGAAAGAACACCAGGGTGGGGGCTGGAGAGGTTCAGGAAAGGAAAGGGGCAGCTCTTATGCAGGAGGAATGGAGCACTTGATCTGTGATCTTCACTGGGATGTGAATGCGCTCTGGGGTGATAAATTCAAGAGATAAAGTCTAACATCTCTCTGGGAATTGTTGGGAATGGCAGGGGACAAAGGAATACCAGTGAGAAGCAAGGGCTTGAAGACTTGTGCCATCAACATTCACCCAAAGTTGGTGAGGTATCTACATCATACATAGAAAAGAAAACAAAGCTCAAGAACTCATGGGGATACAGCACAACTTCTCACAGGCTTCCACCTCCTTATGGTCAGTGGAAAGTTCCTGCTTAACAAGATCCTCCTTGTGTTGCAAAACTGACAGTCTGTCCAGATAAACAGAACATCTGAACAGCATTGAGACCAATTTTACCATGAACCAAGTGAACTCAATTCCTCACATGGGTAATTACATAAAGAGCCCCACAGGCAGAATTTGGCCTTTTATTACAACACTTACCCAGAATCTGGATTTCTTCACTGCCCTTGAACACATGACACCAAGGAGAAATAGCTACAAAGCCCAATGTGTGCCACAAACTATCAAAATAAACAATTTGCCATCTTTTTTTGTTTGTTAGTTTTTTAATTTTAGGAATATGTGATGGTCTGCAGGTAGCAGCTCTCACTCAATTCTTTGCTACCAGTATTTACTCCGAGGTGCTTTAGTTACTTGCTGTGAAATGGTGGAATGAAGTCAAAGACTGGAATGGACTGCATTTGACACATCATAGCCTACTTCATACTGAACAACAGTTTTAGTTTTCATTGTGGTCAGAAGTCATTTGGGGAGACACCTGGGTGTTTTAAAGCTATGGTTTTAAGCCAAAATGCCAAATTCAGTAGGTGCTGAGATGCTGATGTGGGAGAAGTGTTTAATAGTTTCAGTTCTGATAGTCTTTCCTCCTTATTTAGATCATCAACACATGAAATTACTGTCATACAAGCAATATTCCATGTCCTTCTGGATCAAGCTGGCAAGGGATTTGTAATAAGCAGAAACAGAGAAAAACTGCAACAAAATATTTAATCTCAAAAGAACTTGTGCACTTCTGGAACTGCACAGAACTGGTTTCTTAAGAAGTCACAGAAATTAAAACTTTTGATATCTGGAGTGAGTATTAAAACTCCTAAGGAGGAGGAAGAAATAGCTAAAGAGGGAGCACAGCCATCTACAGCAGTGACTTACCTCTTCATTCCTTTCAGCCAGACAAGCTTGGCTTTCTTGCATTCTCCATTGTGCTGGCAGCTGACACAGATTTTTAATCTCAAAGGTTCTTAACACACTCTCACCCTGCTTAATCAAACCTAACCAGAGTGATGGGAGATCAATACAAAGAAGTGGACCCTAGGACACCAGGAAACAGATGTCAGAATGGACACTTCTGCCAAAACTGCCTAATTAAGAAGCATATATTAGCTAAGACTAATGTTCAATTTCACAGAGAACAGCAAAAAGCAAATGCATTGCATGTAATAGAGTAAAAATCTTACTGTCATGGGGGTATCAACTTTGATTCAATAGTTACTAGACAGCAAAAATACCTCCTGTTTGTAACTGCTTTAGATTTGTCAGGCCTTTAAGAGGCAAAAAGCTTTGTATGGACAATAGCCAGGCCCCACAGCTAGTCATCCTGCAACACTGAACTGTACCTTACCTTAAAAGCAGCCTCAACATGCAGCACAACTGGCTCTGGACTGTGTTCAATTCTACACTGCAGGTTATGGCTGATGCACCCAGGTTTGCTTCCAGTAATTATCAGTTCAAACTCACAGCATTTATTCATATCTAGAAAAGAAAAATTCAGGGTCTTGTCTCACCCTTTTGCAAAGAAACCACCTGCTGCAAGCCTGTTATTGAAGCTCCTGGAACTAAAAGAAGTCTCCTGTTGGCTGCAGTGGGCTGGGGTCAGGTCTTGTTTTGCAGCTTATGTTCCAGTGCTCTGTAACTTTTCCCCACCACTCCTACCAATTTAAGTATTTCTGTCATTAACTGATGCTTGCAAGTCACAGAAACTTACCTATGATGCCAGAATGAGGTTCAACTTCCATGATGTCAGAGGCAATGATTTTCTGCCATGTGTACTTAATCAATGATTTGCTGTTATTCCACATCTAAAACAATTAAAACCAACGAGAAAATTAAGGCATTTTAGGCTTTCATAGCAACAAGCCAATTTGCTGAGGGTACTGATGCAATGCAAAATAACTATCAACTGCTTTGCAAATTCTAAGCATCTCCTGATCACCACTAAATATTATGACCTACTAAGACACCTTGAATCTAGCTACAACATGCTCTTTGTCACCTGAATCTTGAGATAAACTGAGCACAGTAAGAGTGGAAAGGCCCAGTACTTCATCTAACCTCTGACTTGAGCAGTATTAACCCAGAGCCATGCACTGACTACTGTTATTTTCATGTCAATGCTGTGTCCTCCCTTTCCTTTCCCCTTGTGATGTAAAACAAGGACAAGAATTGGGTCCACCTGACTGGATTTCAGGTGTCTGCAAAATAGATGCAAGAGCTACACCTGACCTCATCTCCTAGGATTCCCTTTACTGAAAATAAAGCTAAATAGAGTGTCTCTGGAGCAATTCCTCTGACCTGTCTTAGCCTATAGGATGAAATGAATCACTCCTTGGATGCTGCCAAAGACATCTTTGAGCACTGTAAGGAAAGCTTAGTGCAGGTAGCTCAGATGTGGAGATCTATGCTGAAAGCACTATGTTTAGTCACATTATACAAGCACTGTATTTAATACAGTGGCTCTATAAAATATTTAAGGAAAAAGAAAACAACACAGGTTGTCTGGTATCTTCTAATAACGCCTATGAGACACAATAACAGTGATAACAATGAAGTCAAAAGCAAACAAACCTTAAAAGTTTTTCTGACATTTACACCAATAAAGTTTTCTCCAGGGACAATAATGGCGTATGGTTCCAGAAGAAGATTAACTGGTTCTGTTGATCCTTTAACTTCTATTTCCAATGTTATTACATCCTCTGCTTTGTATTCTGGGATGTTTTGAAGGATCCTCTCTTTTACTAAACTTTAGGAGCAAATATGGTAGAATTATTAAGCATCTTAAACTGGTATTTAAAGTGGATCCCATCTATTAATTGCCAGATCAAAACTGAAAACCATCAAAACCTTCTCAACTACAGACTGCCCGTGTGCAGTTTGCTCAGGCTGGGGACAATTAAAAACTGGGAAAATTACAGTAGTTCTTTAATGTACTCTAGTTGTCCCAGTCTACTTGTTCATGACAAGTCTGTAAGTCATAGATGGCTGCAACAAACAGTAATAACAGGAAAACCTGCTGGAAAGCTCAGCAGCAAGCCTGGGGAATGAACAAACAAAATGACAGTGTTATCTTTGTACCACAATTAGTTGTGCAGATAAAATCCATTATAATTGTCAGTCCATCATCACCAGAAAGGTGAAGAATCCCAATAACTTCATGTAATAGCATAGCCAAACTGGGAAATACTGTTTCCAGGCTTACCAAGCTGATTCTGGGATGTCCCTCAGTACCATCTGAATCACATTGTGATAACTCTTCAGCTACACAGATGAAGAATGAGAGGATTTTAATGTCAAGTAATCAGTGATGTCGAGGATTAAAAAGGTGAAAAAGCAGTTTATATTTAAAGGATGAACGATCACCATTGGATGATGAACAATATTCAACCTCTGGAGTTACTAAGAGAAAACATCTTTGCAAAATATCAAGCCAGATTCTGATCTCATGGTGTATGCTTCCAAGAAAAATACTCATTCTTGACATGCCTGTTATTACTTCCCTAGTACATTGCATACTGCACACAAGCATCTGCAAAGGCTCCCCAGACTAAGATCAGTACTGCTGTACTAGCTTAAAGCTGCTTCTGACTGCTTCAGTGTATTTAGCTTAACTGAGCTTCAACCTGATTTTGAGTAAGAAACACTACTTTTCTGTCATGGGAAAGGAAGAGGACTTCTATATTCTAATAAGGGAAAAAAAAAAGGAAACTGAGAAGCAAGCCTGAAATCTGAAGGGCTTTGCAAAAGATTCATTTGTAGAGAGATATTACGTGTATATGTTAATTCAGTATGTTTTTCCATTAACTAATTAAAGTATTTAACCCACTTATTTTCTCTTCCATAATTATCTGAGGTATACCTATGTCTGTCAAGCACCACAGCAGGGGATATTCCCACTCTTGAGCTTACTTTGGATTGAGTTTCTTTAAACACAGTGAGCTCATGCTCCTTATTTACATGGACAGGGGAATAGAAACTAAGACAACAGTCCCTGGTACAGATGCATTCACACATTGTTACACCCCTCTTTTGCCCACAGCTGCAAACCACCATTTCCCAGCCAAAGGCTACCACCACCCCCCTGATTTACCCCACAGCTGTTCATAGGACCCATTTCAGCCCCCAAAAAGCTACAGTTGGAAACAGTTTAAATAACCACTGTTTGCTAACTAAACTTGTTCAGGCTGCAGCAGGTATAGGGTACATCCCCAAAGCAGCTCACTCAGCAGATGGGATGAGGGCAGTTCTGAGGAAAAGGACTTGGGGGTGGTAGATGAGAAGCTGGACATGAGCCACCAGTGTGTGCTGGAGCCCAGAGGGGCAATTGGGTCCTGGGCTGCATCAAAAGAAGTGTGGCCAGCAGGGCCAGGGAGGTGATTCTGCCCCTCTGCTCTGCTCTGGTGAGACCTCACCTGGGGTGCTGTGTCCAGCTCTGCAGCCCTCAGCACAGGAGAGACATGGAACTGTTGGAGAGGGTCCAGAGAAGGGCCATGAAGATGATCTGAGGGCTGGAGCAGCTCTGCTCTGGAGACAGGCTGAGGGAGTTGGGGCTGTTCAGCCTGGAGAAGAGAAGGCTCTGGGGAGACCTTAGAGCACCTTCCAGTACCTGAAGGGGCTACAGGAAAGCTGGGGAGGGGCTTTTCACCAGAGAGGGCAGTGATAGGACAAGGGGTAATGGTTTTAAACTGAAAGAGGGCAGATTTAGGTTAGACATCAGCAAGAAATTCTTCACCATGAGGGTAGGAAGATGCTGGAATAGGTTGCCCAGGGAGGCTGTGGCTGCCCCCTCCCTGGAGGTGTTCAAGGCCAGGTTGGATGAGGCTTTGTGCAGCCTGGTCTAGTGGGAGGTGTCCCTGCTCAGAGCAGGGAGGTTGGAACCTGGTGATCTTTAAGGTCCCTTCCAACCTCCACCATTCTATGATTGTGGAGGAGCTGGCAGAGACCTGAGGGTGGTAACTTCACCAGCCAGCCCAGCTGCAGCTACAAGGATGTGTCCACGGTTTCAGTGTAAAATTAATTGTGTCCAATCAGTACCAAAAATGACATGAGATCAGAAACTGTCTCACATTTTGCAGTCAAAACATGTTTTCTTTTTGTAACTTCCTACATTTTGAGCACTGTTTATCAGAGCATAGTACCAGCTAATTAAATTTAACTCAGAAAGCTGCACAGCAAGGATTTTATGACTTGCATAAAAATACACAGCTGGAGTTTGCAGATAGGAAGGAATCACAAGCCATACCTCCTGTGGAGTGAAAGTAAGAATAAACTCATGATCAGTGTGGGGAAGCAAAACTCCCTGCTCAGGATTTAGGGAGAAGGCTGACTCTGTGTCTTGATCATATTTGAGCTCCATAAAGTCTGAAGTTTCTTCTGGCATTAATGGTTTCAGATTAGGCTTTATTATCTGCCAGTAGAAAGGAAGCTCTATGTGGCTGTGAAGAGATCAAGAAACAAAAAGCTATAATGAAAAAAAACAGACAATTTTGAGTAAGATATTGGGAGAAAATTTTCAGTTCCTTTTCCATGTAGGGAATTCCTCTCCTTAAAAATCACAGGGGTTACACTTCCCAATCTTTGTGAACTACAAAACAGCAGCACAGGCAGCTTTGTACAATTTATATACTCTGTGCTGCCTCAGAGTATATAAATTGTACAATGAACATGTTAACATATGGAAGTAAATGATATAAATATGCAAGATATGTTAACACACTCCTTTATTTAACTGCTCATGTAATGCAACTTTTAGGTAAATCTGCAATTCTTCCTCAACAATCTGAGATGAACAGGACCATTTCTGCTGATCCCAGTATGTTTGCACTGGATCACTGCTGATGATCTACATAACACTTTGAATTTAATCCAAGTGCAAGCTGTGCCTTTGAACACATCAACAAACACAGGGGCTCCAGTTAAGATTATAGCAATGGCTCTGCAATACTCTTTGTATTCCAGAAAAGGTTGCTTAACTGTATTGCATCAGCAGGTGTGCATTCCATGGAATGTGTTAGTGGGTTTTAAAACCTTGCTCATGCAGACCTCAAAACCTTTGCCTTACTAAGGGGAGGAAGGACACTGGAATTTTAAAGTCAGTATCAACGACATAAAACTAAACTAGTACAATTTCTTGTATCACTTTCTATAGCAGTAGAAAGTTTTCCCAGCTTTGTGTCATCCAAATGCTAACACCAGAGGTGCAGGGACTGCTGTCATGATTATCACACAGAGAAAACATAGAAATTGGCACAGTCACATCCTTCATCAGTTTACAGTATCCAGGAATCACCCTTTCTATACCCAAAGAACATTCTGTGCTGGCACTATGCATGTGTGGTTTCCAGGTCACAGAACAAACCTCCAGACATTGACAGTAGCAGGTAGCAATTTACATTAATGTATCTAAAACCAGTGCTGACCTCCTCACTGCTTGGGTGGTCTGCAGCCTCCAGTCCTGCATATCAGTGTGCTTCCATTATTGCCCAACTGATGTGGATCAAATTCAGGATGCCCTGTGTTTAGTACAATGTAACTGTACATGGGGACGTGTTCCTTGACTTCAAATAGAGTTTATATTCAAATTTGTTATGACTCAATAGTAAGAATCATGTGGAAGTTTTAATATGAGCTAGTTACATTGGGCTCTAGTTTTAATCAGCAGAGATCCAGTGGAGACCAAGAGGGGTTATGTCTTGTTCTGTGGGAGAGGTCTAAAGTCAGAATTGCATCCTTAGAAGCATCCCACCTGGAGTACTGACTGTGACCAGCTCTGAGGCCTCCAACATAAGAAGGACATGGAGCTGTTGGAGCTAATCCAGAGGAGGCCATGAAGATGATCTGAGGGCTGGAGCAGCTCTGCTATGGAGACAGGCTGAGACAGTTGGGGTTGTTCAGCCTGGAGAAGAGAAGGCTCCAGGGACACCTTATAACACCTTCCAGTACCTGAAGGGCCTACAGGAAAGCTGGGGAGGGGCTCTTCACCAGAGAGGGCAGAGATAGAACAAGGGGTAATGGTTTTAAACTAAAAGAGGGGAGATTTAGGTTAGATATTAGGAAGAAACTCTTCACTATCAGGGTGGTGAAACTGGCACAGGTTGCCCAGGGGAGCTGTGGCTGCCCCCTCCCTGGAAGTGTTCAAGGGCAGGTTGGATGGGGCTCTGAGCAACCTGGTCTAGTGGGAGGTGTCCCTGCCCATGCAGGGGGGCTGGAACTAGATGATCCTTAAGGTCCCTTCCAACCCAAACCATTCTGTGATTCTAAGATCTATTACCTCGTCTACGAAAGGAGAAGAGTATAGGGTCCTTGGCTCAGTTGCACAAGTAGACACTGCAGACATGTGAAGTGAGATAAATCTCATCTGGATGACCCTCTTAAATATTTCTTGCAACCAGAACCAAATGCTATGGCTAATGGTTGCCATAATGTCTGATCTATGTATAAAGTTCCTGCTCTTACAAGCACATCCTTGAACCTTAATTACTAAACAATGGTGCAAAAAGAAGCAAGGCTTCTGCACAAAGTTTATCAAGTGCATGAAGGTTTCCCCAGCTCGAGAGAGCATGGTGTCACAAATGAGATCCCTACCAGTATGTTCAGGCTGCAGAGCCTCACTCTATCAATAGTAGATACATACGTGGAGTTCCTTATAACCAGTTTCTTCTCCTTGGTGGTGTGAGGGTTTTGGGGCTCAAACTGGATGAGGTGCTGGGCTGTCACATCAGTCACTTCACTGGGTTCAGGTTTGCTTTCTCCACCCATGACAAACACAAGCTCCAGAGCTATCAGCTGTCCAAGCCCTTGAAGAAATAAGGGGGTATTACTGTTTACCATCTGGCTATTAACACTGTTCATATTACTCATTAGCAGCAAATGCCAGCACTGACCATTACTGATTACATTTGGTGTTTCCTCAAGTTTCAGAACTCCAGTGTGTTAATTGTACAATATTTTCCTGATGTTATTTGTTCATCAACATGTATCAGTAGAGATCTTCTCTTCATGAATTTAAAAGATTGGGATTTCAGGGCCAGAACCTCAGCTCACTTAGATCAGCATTTTTTCATTGAAGTGAGCAGGGTGTTTGCAATTGTTGATAACGTGGCTTCCAGATGTTTTGAGCAGTATATTAAAATAAAAATAAGCAGCAAATGAACTATTAAAAAATTTCCAAAGGAAATACCTGTAATAAAGTGATTAAATAGACTACAAGTCAAGTCTAATGTTACAGCACTTGCAATTACATAACAGGACAAGCACTAACATTTACAAGAATTTCAACTGGTTTCATTAGCTAATCCAAAAACTGCCTGTCTCTCATGAATACTCTAATCCAAAATGTGCTCCAAATTTTCTTCACTCCCAAACATATTTCTGCACTGTTAAAGCTGATGTTTTATAGCTTGTCACATTACCTTATTGATACAAAAGCCTGAGAAGTGAATTGCACCTGACTACAGGTGTTCTTTTCTGCTACTTGATGATATTTTACATTTGGAGTTTTGGCTAAAGAGGGTTAATAGCTCAGTGCTTTCTGAATCCCATGGATTTCATGCACTGGGATGGAATAGTAATAATTAAAAAGTTTAGCATTTAACACCAGCAGGGGACAAAGCATTTGCTTAATCCAATGACAGAAAATCTTACTGTCACTTCAAGGCATCAGCCACCACTCACATGATTTGGATATGTACAGTGTTGGAAACCCAATCTCTGAGAGGTGTTAAAACAAACCTGTGACTGTAACATCATTGACTTGGCAATTGTCACAAACGATGGTGTAAGTTTGCTGTGAGACTCCTGGAGATGAAGGGAAAAACACTACCTGAAAGACAGAAGTGAAATAGCCATGTCTGTATAACTGAATTCTCTCCAGGAAGTAATAAACTTCATAAATGTTCACTAAAGGACAGTTGTAGGGATTAGTAATTAAATCCTACATTTACAAGAAACAGACAGTGCCACATTCCCTTAAGACCAGGAAGAAAGAGGTGTTTTCTGGGTCACATGTGTGCATCTGGTGTCTTTGTAGGCACTGGAGATGTGGGCTGAACCAATGCTCCTGTGGAAGAATGGAGGAGAAATGCTTCTCCTTTATCCACACCTGCCCCATTCCTCTTATCAACAGCCAGGAGGTACTGGTAGAAGGAAGGGCTGAAGTCTGGCCATACTCTCCATATCATTCTTCCTCTCCTCATAGTGATGCTCCAAGAAACTGTGGCCCACATCAGAGGTAGCAGTGGTGGCAACCAGTAATGCACACCTACTGCAGGATCTTTTTCAGGAAAGAGCACAGAATAAGTGAAGGATTTTTACCTGCTGCTTTGCAATGAAAGACCTTTTTTGTTTTCCCAAAAGGTCTTTCTTTTTTTTTTTTTCAAAGAAGTTCAGAAAGGAAAATTTCTTGGACTTAACACTCCAGCTGGAGTGAAACAAAAACTCCTGTGTTCTCCAATTCCTGTTTTTTCTAACAGGATTCTTTGCATGGGCAAGATCTGACTGGTCTCTGAGTGGCTAAGCAAGACTTCAAAGTTGCAATGAAAGACTCTCCTGTGAGACTCAGAATTGCAATCCTTCCAGCATAATTGCACAAATGGATCTGAGCATTTTGGCTCACACAAACCCAAATTCTCAAGGTCCAGCCAAGATCTTCTAAAATGATCCTGTGTGCTAATATATGTGGTAAAGCACAAACACTTTCTATAGTAGTCAGTACTAACCTCTACTGTTGTACTCTGTCCTGGAGCTAGCTCAAAAAAAGCAGGATGGATCCCAAAAGGATCTTGTATCACAAAACCAACAGTGGCAACAGCCTAAGGCATTAAAATGGAAAAAAAAAAAGATAAATATTAATAAACTGCATTGATCACGTGGTTGTTTTTAGAGTTACCTAAAACAGTATACTAGAACATCACTGTCCTACCTCTTACTGTAATTTTTTTCACACATCTCAAAAGTATGTGGCTTATGTATATGGCTTAATGAGAAGAAATACTCCATGCTTTAGAATTACCTTGGTGAAAGCAGGAGGGCAGGTGCTGTCTCCCAAGACAAATGATACTGTCAGAAGCCCTAATATTCCTGTTCCCAGAAGAATGGCTATGCCTGAACACAGGAGCTCTGTCTGTTTCTTCATGCATATCACAGAATCACAGAATAGTTTGGGTTGGAAGGGACCTTAAAGATCATCTAGATCCAACTCACCTGCATGGGCAGGGACACCTGCCACTAGACCAGGTTGCTCAGAGCCCCATCTAACCTGGCCTTGAACACTTCCAGGGATGGGGCAGCCACAGCTTCTCTGGGCAACCGGTGCCAGTGTCTCACCACCCTCACACTAAAGAATTTTCTCCTAATGTCTCACCTAAATCTCCCCTCTTTTAGTTTTAATCCATTCCCCCTTGTCCTCTCACTACAAGCTCTTGTATGAAGTCCCTCCCCAGCTTTCCTGTAGCCCCTTCAGAAGGGGGAAGGCCTCTATGAGATCTCCCCAGAGTCTCTTCTCCAGGCTGAATGACACACTTTGAGTTGGAACTGTAAAGTGTTTCAGGATGAACAACCTGGCACATCAGCTAGCCCACAAGTCTTTCTTTTCTCCAGCACATGAAATGCCAACCTACCAGCCACATCTTCTTTGTTCAAAGCACTTAGAGCCTGTCATGGAAAGCTAAAGACAGAGAAATACTGGAGTGAACTGCTAGGGTCTACAGGTGTAGCAAGGTCAGTAGGTGATATCTTTGGTGGGGGGACAGAGGAAATAAACTCAATCGATGCTAGAACTGATTATATTTCTATTTGCATTAAGGGTAAGATTAAAGTTCAAGCCAGTTGTCCTTTCCCTGATCCATGCCTGAGTCTACCTCACCACTAAGCAGGACAACTTCTTCCAGAGGAAAGCCAGAGCACAAGCCAGAGGTACAGACACCCAGGGAGATTGGTCTTCAGGATAAATGGGAATCCCTGAGTGAATGGGAAAATACAGATGTCCCCACAAAGGCCTTATGATCTCTGTGCTAATATAATCTGACTAGATTCAAGGCCTTCATGTCAGGGCATCTGTATCATATCATGTCCAGTATTTCCCTTCTCATCACTCACCCTGAAATTAGGAGGTGGCCAGTCTTTCTTTGGCATTATACAGAACTTCCCACTGCTAGATCCCTCATTTCTGCACAAAATCATCATTACTTTTACTCCTCCAACAAGGCAGGAACCACAGTCTATAATGTGAGGCACTGCAAGGAGGAACACA
This sequence comes from Hemiprocne comata, assembly GCA_020745705.1. Taxonomy (NCBI): domain Eukaryota; kingdom Metazoa; phylum Chordata; class Aves; order Apodiformes; family Apodidae; genus Hemiprocne; species Hemiprocne comata. The sequence continues at coordinate 5,521,098 of CM036587.1, read as the reverse complement.
CAAAATCAGACTACACAGACAGTGAAGGCCAGCAGCTGGCAAAGCCAGTTCTTAAATAACTGGTTAAAGACAACCTCACCACACATGGATACACCAGGTGCTGCAACCCTGAAATCCCTCTAATTCTTCCTCTTTGAAAGTTAAATAGGATGAGGTGCATATTTCTACATTCATCTTCCTTCCTACTTAAAGACTCCATTGAATGATGGCAAAATGTAAGATGATTTTTTAAAAAAGGTCACTGGAAAGGTGAATTTACAACAAAATCAAAGCAAGTTTCTGCAAAAGTAACCCTAGCTGTTGAAGCTAGGTTTCTGAGAGGGGAATCCTGCAGATATGGCATATCCATATATAATAATGTAACATTTCATTAATATTAATTAACAACATCAAATATTTATAACTAAATCATATTTCATGAATATTTAGGATTAGTAATTGAAACAGTTAGGAGTTCAGGAACTGACAAGACATAAACCTAGAAAAGTGGCTCCTGCTCAATCCTCTAATACAGTGGAAAAAAGAGACTGATGTGGCAAGAGCAGATAATTGAGGAAACTATTGACAGGATCATTACATTTTAATAACTAATAAATCTATTATGAGTGAAAATGAGATAGATATCAAAATGTAGAAGCTGCACGGCCAAGTTTGCCCATATTTGTCTCGTGACATATAATTAGAGTCAAATGCAAAGAAAGAACCCCACAAGTGGACTTAACTTTAGATAAACTTAAGAATTGGCTATTACTGACATGTTAACACTGGAGGTGGTCTTTTAGCTTGGATTGGGATCAGAAGAGGTTCTGATACTTGAGTCTCCACTAATATACAATCTTCATAATCTTCTAGATATTCAGGAATAAATTGGACTGTATACTGGCATGTCATCCCAGGAGCAATCATTCCTCCCTTTCCTGGAAATTTTCCTTGAAAAAAAAAAAAAATGCAGGGAATTAAAAAATGGAAAACCTCCAAAAGTTGGCCAATGTATTTATGATCACATCCCCCTCTGGAAAGGTGCCTGTAAACTCTCCCCATCTATTGCCTAAGTCAAGCTGACAAAAACAAATGACCACGAAAGACCTGCCAGTGTAATCTGAGTTTGTACATATCTTCCCTGAACTCAAACACTTTTTGTCAGAAATATACTCATAAATACAGAAAAAAAAGAGTGAGGAGAAACCCAGAGATGTTACCCAGCCTTCCTCTGCCATGAGTCAACAAGGTTTACATAAGGACATCTAATTGCTAAATATTCCTCCAGTGTTGGGACTGAGATACCACAATCTCCCTAGACAATCTATCCCGGTGCCTGGTTATCCTACTACAGGCAAGATGTTTTTCTTAACTTTAATCTAATCCTCCTTGCTGCAAGTGAAGCATGTTATTTCTTGCCTTTTTCCCCTAATGATTTCCATGAAAACCATGCCTGTTCCTAGATGAACTTTGGCTAAGATTCAGCCTAGGCTATTCCATAGATACATTTCAATCTAGCTTCAAACACTTTACTGTTAGTTAGACTTCTTGAATTCCTCATTAGACCATTTGAAACTGCTTTTGAGTTGCATGTGAATGGTCCTACAGACATAAGTCAGCCTCCGGTTTCTGAAGAACTGAGCACTATGGACAGCAGAACCAAACAGAATATCTCTGAAAAATCTTTGTTCAAGCAGATAGATTAGATAAATCTCTTCTGTGTTAACATCTTAAAGGCAGTAAAAAGAACCCTTACCTGGGCCAACAGCAAATGCTGAAGTAGAGGGGGGAATAAGTCTTAGATGGTGACCTGTTGAAGTGATGTTCTGCAGCTCTATAGTCATCTTCATTTAAAAAGAAATAAAATACTCCATTGTATTTATTATCACCCATAATGTTTGCAATTCCCTAGTGCCAGTAGTAGCTAATTTGTCATCACAGTTGGCCTAAAAGTCTCAATTTACTCAATAAAGGCTGAATCAGGTACTACCAAAACCAAGAAGAAACTGGAAATGGCTCCTTTTAGTTTTCACTGGTTAGTGTGTCAGTGGTATGTGCAAAAGATTATTACCAGTAAATACTCATTAAATCAATACAAAGAAGGAACTCAGACTTCTGATAAACTGCAGAAAGCTGAAAGATGGGGTGAAATATACATACCAAAGCAGGACATAATACTTCTGAGTGCTAGATTCAACTCTCTACAAAGAAGTAAATTCTCACCTCATACACTTGGCCAACCTCGTAATCAGAAAACAAAACAATAGGTGGATTGGCAAGAAACACAGGAACAAATGAGGCATCACTGAAAGATTAAAAGAAAAAAATAGAAATATCTTACTGGCTAGTTCTTTAAATACTAATAAAATAAGAAATTATGACTTGTATCCTTTAGCAAAAACAGAATGTCATACACACATACTTTGTCTCCTAAGAGACCACATAGACATCTAGCTCAAAATACCAAAATCCACAATAATGCCACAGTGGAGCTCTCTGTGTGCTCCAGCTCAGAATCCAGAACCTGTATAAACTGCCTACCCTACACCATCTTCTGCTTTTCTTCTGGCTAGGGTTCGTTCCACCTTTTCTTGAGAAATGACAAGAGATTTGCCTCCATGAAGAGCATTTGGTGGGTAAAAGCGGGGGTTCTTCAAGAACTTCTGCATCCTCTCAAGTTTGTTGAGGTAAGCATGCTCCTTTTCTGCCTCTGCTTTGCACTTGCTGTCTTTCCAGGGTAGCTTCTGTGAGGCATTAGTTTTCTTTGAAAAACAAAGACCACGGTGCAAAATTAAACAGGGCCACTTTCAGGATGATGAAAAGGGTATCTGTACATGCCTAATTAAAGCTCTACAGCACTGACAATTCATATAGAAATACTGTGTTTCTCTTTTCTTAATAAATCAAAGAAAATAAGTACTGGACTCACAGCAACAATGCACTGATATTTACCCTTGGTTACAGGAACAGCAACAGGCCCTGCAGTTCTGAGAGAGTAAAACAAAGCTGTAAAATGTACCTTTCTTGTCTTTCTAGCCTGGTTGCTAGAGTCTGGAGTTGAAGGCAGAGTTAATGTGCCTAAAGACACATTTGGCAAACTACCAGGTATTTGCTGTAGGTGTGCAATCCCTGCAGGCACCTGGTCCTGCAAGCCTGAGGAAACATGCTGTTGAAAACTAAATGTCTCTTTCATGTAGCCAGGTTCTGATTTTCCTGCAATTCAAAGAAAAAATCAATTCTCTAAGAGAAAACCATAAATTACTAGCATTTATTCTAAGCATAGGTGTATGATTTTAGTCTAGCTGACTAATGTTTCAATTCTTATAGAGTGTTCTAAAAAGTCTAAATTATTCTCTGCTTTAATAGTTACCTTTTGGTGCTCTAGTAACAGGTAATTTATCAGTGATGTAATCATCAGGGCACATTAAATGATTTTTTCTGAGAAGTTCATTATCCACAATCCACCTAAAAGGGGATGCCACTGCAACAGTAAGACAGGAAAAAAAATAAACCAATAAAAAATGCAAAAGGTTAGCTCCTTAAGATACACTATCTTGATCAATCCAAAGTAATGTTGTTTCTATAACTCATCACTGTCAGGTAATATTTTTAGCTAGAGGAACAGGCTGGTATTTTAATCCCAAGATTTGGACATGCATCTCCACAATTTAAATGAAGTTCAAAACCAGCTGTGCAGCCATCAGAGAAACACTCAGCCCCTGTTTGTTGCTGCTGTATGCCAAGGTGTGTATGCTTGTAATCAAGTTAGGTGGTAAGCCATTAATTGCAAATGTAATACCTTGAAAATGGCCTGGTTGTACAGTTTCTTACAGTGTTAAGCAGATGTTACTGTACTTGACTCTGCACAAAATCCTTCAAGGTTGCTCTATTGATGTCCAGTGTCTACAAGCTCAGTGAGTGTCACTCTAGTGTCAGTCCTACCAGGGAATCAGACAAATGTTGCCTTGGTCTCCAGGTGCCATAAGTGTGTACTGGGGAGAGACAGTATTTCCAGAATCCTCACCTGATGGCAATCCCATTTTGTGGAAATCTTCCCCCACATCTGCCTTCAGCACATTTAGGGCTCTTTCTTCTTCAGCTTTTGCTCGATCCTGGGCCTGAATGATGTTCTCCTCTACTGTGTCAGCTTCTGTCAGTCGGCACTTACACTCGGCAAGAACCTGTCACAGGCATGAGTGAATGTAGAGAAATGATTGTAATTTGAGCTGTCCCAAATTATTATAGATTTCCTTGCAATTAAATGTATGATTTGAGAGGTAAACAGAGATAGCCCAGGAAAACATCATCACTTTACAAGCCTACACTGGCCTGCTAAAACATTGTCATTTCTATAATTTAACTTGGGCTGGGTAAGAAGCAACACCCAAGAAAAAGATATTAAGTTAGAGGAGAAGAGAAATGTCTTTTACCTTCTGTGGGACAGTAGCAGCTGCATTGTATTTTGCCTAGAATTCTAGGATTTTTAAAGTGAATGCTCCCTCCTAGTTACTAGGAAGGTTTCTAAAACTCCAAAATATCCCAATAATGGTATTTCACTCCTGATATATCATGGATCACTTTGTCCAGTGTGGTCAGTGCTTTACAAGAACAAGACAGAAAAATCCTGCCTCAAAGAGGTATCAATATAAGTTAAAGCAGAGGCAGGAAGACAAATGAGACCAACACCAAAAGAAACTGATAGACATTGGTCTCAAGAATATCTGTAGCCTAACTGAGCTTTATGTAATTTTTTCACTCGTTTAATAGAATAAAAGAATTAATTTATTGGAATTAAATGTTTCTAATTGATTCTAAAAATAGAAATAGTAGGATGCATCTCAGCTAAAATGAGATGCTTCTTCCTGTCTTGCTCATTCTGAAATCTTTCCACCATCACTGGAATCCAGGATACAAATCTATCCCAATCCAAACTTGCTACCTAAAATGGATCAGGTGAATTGTGTCCCAAAAGTGTCTGTTTTGGTGGTTTTTCTTCCTTTTTCTGATGATACAGAGAGCCTTGGGTGATTAGTTCAGCTGTAACATATGTGTTACAGACATAATGTTAGTTGAAATGAACCTTATCCAAGCAGAACTACTCCCATTTATTACTCAGAACATACTGTGTCCACCTATATATTCATAAATGACTCAAAAGCAATACAAAACTTCAGATTTTTCAGGTCTGATAACCTTTGAGAAGCTATGATGACACAAAAGGGAAAAAATACCTGTTGCTCACATCCCTCAGCAACAGCTTCTACTTTTACACGCTTGGCATGAGCTATCAGAGCAATGATTAACACAAGTATTTTGCATTTCTATTGTTGATTTCATCCAGGATTCCCAAACAACATTGCAGACATGCATGGATTACCTGTCCCAGTGCACCTCTAAGGTAAGCATATGTAAATAATATTTGCAGCACCTGGTTTCAAAATGCAGCACACAAGAATACTCTATTGCAAGAGAGGAAGTCTAGGACATGGACCAGCAGTTACAGAGAGAAGTTGCCAGCCAGTAAAATAAGGATTTAAAGGGCTTCTGGTTTTACTCTCTCTGAAAAGCTGTCCAGAGCACAAAATATAATGTATAGTTAAAAGCAGGATGTGGCAAATATTAATTTCTATTAATTTATGTGGGAAACTGTGCTCAAGTAAATGTCTATTAAAATGTCAGTTCTAGGATCCCTCCCTGCCTTTTAATTTTATTTTCTTTTAAAGAAGATCTAGAAATGACGAAGTCGCAATGAAAGCTGCACAGAGCTCCAAACTCTTGACTTGCTTTCAACTTGTACCTTTTGTAGCTCCTCTGTGAAACTCTCATGATAAGCATTGTCTCCTCCTCGGGATTTGATCCAATTCGCCTCCTTGTCCACCCCGAAAACATCTCCAGTGTACAGGTCCTCAAAGGTGCCAGCCAGCAAGTGGGAGATGTCCTGGGGAAAGAAAACAAGGATGTTGCTGCTCATGCCCCGGGTTTATGCACGGGTGTGTGTGTACAGGGCTGTGTGAGTGGGGGGTGTGTGTGAAAAATACAAGCTCTGTGCAAGGTGTGTGTGGGTGTGTGTGCCGGGTTTTGTCCAGGGAGTGACTCGGTGTCTGTGGGCAGGGGGTATGAGAGGGGTGTGTGTGAGGCTGTTCGCCGGGCTGTGTGTGTGTTTGTGTGAGGATGTTTGCCGGGGGGGGTGGTCAGGGTGTGTGTGTAGGGGGCAGTGTGTGTGGAGTGTGTGAGGCTGTTTGCTGGGGGAGTGTGAAAAGGTGTGTGTAGGGGGTGTGTGAGGCTGTTTGCCGGGGTGTGGTGTGCGTGAGGCTGTTTTCAGGGGTGTGTATCTGTGTGTGAGGCTGTTTGCAGGGGGATGTGTGAGGGGGTGTGCCGGAGGGGTGTGTGTGTGCCCGTACAGCCCAGACCCGCTGAGTTACCTGCGTGCCGGGGCAGAGGCTCCGCTCAGCCATGGCAAGCCGGGCGCTGGGGTCGCCCAGGCCGGCCCGGCCCCTCAGGCTCCCGCTGCCCCCGGTCCTCCCGCCGCAGCCCCGCAGCGCCGCCGTTGCTGAGCGACCGAGTGGGCGGGAAGGGCCCAGGCCTGCGGGAGGGGGAGCCGGCCAGGGCGGAGCGCAGGCAGCCGGGGCTGAGCGGCGTCCGGGAACACCCCGGAGGGGCATAAGGGAGACAGCTCCCCCAGCTCCCAGCCCCGGCCTCCTTGCTCCCTCACACAGCCCCTCGCCGCCCTCCCGCCGCCATGTCCGCGCCGTTGTACCAGTGCGGGAGGGCTGAGGCCGGCACCCCATGTCTCTCTGACTCCCCGTACCCGATGTCTGACCTGCCGCTGTCAAAATAGGTGCTTTTTGTGCTCTTTTTAAGCACCGGATGTCGCGGACCGAGATAGGTAAAGCCGCGACCCACACCCCCACCTCAGGGGATCGAGAGCTGAAGACCACTCCCTGTCACACCCACAAACAACACTTAAGAATCAACAGATTTATTAAAAGCACTGAGGGTTTGGCAAGTCTGATATCAACGGTCACACAGGGTCTACCTCTATGTATATCCACACCTAGATATCCATATACCAACAGCTATACAACTATACATCTATATACCAATAACAACACACACAGAAAACAAGAGAGAACCTCCCCCCTTCCCCCCCTGTTCCCGTTCCCGGACAGGGATAAGAGGGAAAACCTGGAGAGAGCCTTTGGGAAATAGAAGAATATTGGAAAAGAGAAGTGAGTGTTTAGTATGTGTGAGTATTATGTAGGAATGTTTGTAGGACTGTTAGTATGTTAGTAACTTTTGAGGCGATTTGGACTTCTGCGAGGCCTGGCTTGCCCCTTCGTCGCCGTCAGTCTCCAGTGCAGGCTGTGAGTTTAGCAGCTGAGGGAAGCAGAAAAAAACCTCTCCCTCTTCCCCAGCTGCCACAAGCCACCTGTAGAGACAGGCCTCATCCCTGCCGCTGCAGCAGAGGGCTGGAAGATGGGGTGCACCACCCCTAGAAACCATCCATCTTCCCCCTCGCCTTGGCTGTGTATGCTGGTTGCTAACAACAGCTGTCTGCTCCTGCTAAAGTGGCTGGTTGTTTTCCTTAGAAACCATCTTGGCGTAGCATTTTCTGCTTGTCCCGCCTTCTTTTATATCTTTTTTTTTTTTTTTTTAAACTCTCTTTTCCATCCTGCTCAGACTGAAGTAACCAGACTGTGGGCCCTGGGGCTTCTCCATCACTATCAGGGTCACTGTAAAGGGGGTTTGCAGCCAGGCGATGTTACTGCCCTCTGATGATACTTCATGGAAAATAACCATTGCAAAAAAATAATTATAATTTACCAACACGTGTTGTTCCACGAGCTGATAAGCAAAAGGCTTGGGGTGCAAGCTGGGGGGGTGGTCGAAAAACTGGTGTTTGTAGGCATGGGGCACATGGACTTGTGACAACGTGGTGCCAGAAGTTTTAGCTCATCAGCTCACCAAAATCTATGTTTGGAATGAGACACCAAATTAGACCCAGAGGCACTGCTGTGTTTTTAGTTTCCCCAGGAAAAAAGGAAAATTGCCCAAGGGAAAGCTTGGCAAACCTGCAATATCCTGTTCCAAAGGTTAAGAGAAATCACTGACATCTGATGAGGGTAGGACCCCCTACCTGTGTCTTCCCATAGGAAAGATTCACAGCTTTGTTTCTGTGCAGGCATGGAGGTGTGTCCTTGCCTTTACAAGTAGGTTGTAGCATCCACAATTTGACACATACCCATATCAGAATTCCAACATTTCTCATGTGCTATTACAATTGATTATAACATCTGTTTGCTAACTGGAATGTTAATAAAATCCAGCATTTGTAAAGAATTATACCCCAGCCTTAGAGTAGTGGCAGTAAAACAGATGTTTTTGTTTAAAACAATATATAGATGTACATGAAAACTGACAGTGGAAGAAAATTTCTGTACTTTCATCTTTACTGTCTTTCAGTAACTTGCCAAACAGATCATCTCAGTTTAGAAGCTGGAATTTTTTTTTTTTCCCAACTGCAGTCCAAAAACGCCCTGTAAAATCTGAAAGTGAACATGAGATCCCTCTACCTGGTAGTCAAATACAAGATCAGAAGCGAGGGCTTAAACACTGGTCCAGAGCTATACACAGTTTTTTTCCATTGTTTTGTTAGATCTCCATTTTGTAGAGATCTGCTGTCATAATTTACTCATATAAACTTAAAAAAATAAATGCTGCTGTTCCCATTGTAAAGCTGTTTAATTCACATATGTATTCACATTTCCATATAAATACTATAAATTTAATAACAATTTGCATACGTTTTGTCCTCTTTATCACCATTCTAAGATACTTAACTTCCAAAGACTTAAGAGAGACTCAGGCATGAAGGAAATGGTTAAAAAAAAACCCCCAAAACCACATAAACTTTAGCATACATTTATAGGTATAATTTTTTCAGATGCAGGCACTTTAACTGCCATGTATGACTGCTACCAGGCATTTTACTTTGTACTTCACCTCTAGATCATGTCAGGTGGGATTTTATGCCGATGTTTTGATTTGGATTTGGTGTGTGGGTCTGAAGAGACTTCCGAGGGCCTCACTTTGTATGCTGGTGCCTGCAGTTTGGAGCACCATGGCATTTCTCTTGGAGGAAATTAACCTGAAGCTAAGCTCTCCAGGAGCTCACCTCATGTGCTCTGCCAGCCAATGGACTCCCAATCTACAGGAGCAGATTAAAGCTAATTTGAAGTAAAACATCCCCAAATGCCTACAGACTGGGGATTGTATCCTGAGCACCAACTTTTCTGCACTGTGGTTCTTCTTCTAGTGCACCAGGCTACTTGCTAAGGTACACGTAGCCTAAATCACAGACCTTAGAGGAATCATAAATTCTGCTGGAGTCTGAATTATTCCACTCTGTCTCTCTTGTCAGGATCATATTGCTTTTCTGTATTTTTTTTGTTCATACTCCCCAGATGGTTCCCATACATCCCTTGTTACCCTATGAGGACTCTTCAAAGATCAACTGTTGTCCAAACCCATCCTTTTTACTGCTAGTAACATGCTCAGAAAAGGTCCTTCCCATTGTAACCTGACAAAATCACTTTATAGTCATGGGGGTGGTTTGTTCAGGCACCCAGGGACCAAATGACACTATGGATAAGACAAGCCCAGCTCCTTCTTTCTGTTTGTTAGCTTTGTAAGACTGACAGTGTCAGAACATATTTGTATATAAAATGGCCAGATGTGATTTGAATGCAATCAAAAAATAGCAAGCTCCATAGCACTTTTATTTACCTTGCTCTTATTTTATCAAAGGTATAGACAGATGCTATGATCCAAGCCTGTCAGTCAGCCACTATATTTATTTATATATTTTAAAGCAATGGACAGCTGTGTTTAACTAACTATAATTTAAGATTATAGTTAGTTTATAACAATAGTATATTATTCATGGATATTATTAAATATTTATAATATATTTATACATTTATATATTTGTATTTATAACAATATATATATTTATAATATATTATTATAAATCATAATATTAAATCCAGGCTGTTCGAGGAGGTGGTTTAGCCACCATCCCTGGAGACATCTAAAAAGACAGATGTGGTGCCAGAGGACAGGGTTTAGTGGTGGACATGGCAGAGTTAGGGTAGTGGTTGGACTCGACAATCTCAAAGGTCTTTTCCAACAAGAATGCTACTGTAATACTGTAAATTATTGTCAGCATATATTCCTTAGGTGTGTAAATGTTGGACTAATAATAGCATCCTTTCACTAAATCACAACAGCTTGCAGAAGAGTTCATACATTGTTCATGGCAACCTCAGAATCTTCACTAGTGTCAGTGGATTTCCTTACAGGAGGACTCACTAAACTGATTCCACTCACTTGGTATTTCAAGGGTTTCTTAGAAATTATGGCATTTAGGACACTCTGAAATAAAAACCACGGTAAAAAAATTCTGCTGAGCCTGATGTCTCCATTCTATTACTGCAAAAATATGCATTCATTTTGGAAAGATGTATCTACATGTATCTGAAATGTAAATATAATTCAAATATTTATGTGTATATAAAAAGATATAAACAATAGTCTTGGGTCATATATTGATTTAAATAAACCACAGATCCACAGAATTCCGAATGCATTAGGACTCCAAATATTTTTTTGATGTTTTTAGCACTTTCTGAAGACAAGACAAGTCATCCAGGCTTCAGGGGGCAGCTTTTACAGGTGGGAGAGTAAGAGACGTGATATTGGGGAATTATCTTTTGTGCAGGAAGAATTGCACTCTTTTGCATATTTGCATCTGGGTAGCAGACAATTATTTCTAATCGCTTCTATGTCTTTATTAAGGTCTCCTTCTTGGGTTTGGGTTTCCACGAAGCGATTCCCAAAAGTAGGCTGATGAACGATTCACTTTGGCGTTGCTGCCCTCCAGCGGTCCCGGTAAGGTGTCCATGTATTCAGGAAAGCCTTTATAAACACTGAATTCAATCTTTGTTCTGATCAGGCAACCGAGAAGGTAAAATATTTCCGTCTCAATTTAGCATATTCTCTTACCGGTGTATTAGGTAAAGTGTGTTTATTCACTACACTGGCAAAACTGTATATTATCCCATAATTATTGCAGATGCAGCCAAACAGGTACCATGGGAATGTGGGGCTCCTTTGCATGTTGCCATGTGTATCTTGAAGATGAACTGAAAACAGCACCCACAGTCTGACTTTAAAACACAAATAACATTTGCAGACATGGAAAATGGAGAAACAACCTTTCAGTTTTGGGTGGAAAACGCCAGGCAGCTCTGTTTCTGCAAGCTGGCTTCTCACGTTGCACTGCCTCTTTGTCCTGCCAAAGTTGTTTTGTTTTTTTTTCTTCAGATGTCCTAGCTAGTTTAAAAAGACTATCCATTTCTTACAGATCTTGCCTTGCTGGCTGTTCTGAGATCATCTCCAGTTCTCTTAGAGACAGTTTGAAATTACCTGCAATTGGCCTTTCCACCTGGATATTCTTCACTATTTTGTCTCTTAACATCTTATGCAGCATTATTTTATGGCTGTCTCCTGACTTGAGTCAGCCCTTTCACTTGCTTCCAGTTTCAACCTCCTGACTTTACTCTTTCCTTGGTTTCCCACACCTTTCTCCTGTGTCTACAACTCCATCCCTCTCTAAAACATGTCAGTGGGTATGGCTGAACTTCTGCCAAAACACTCACGCTGTAATTTCACTCCAGCCACACGGGATCTTACAAACCAGACACACCCAACGTGTAGGAGAAGCATGTGGAAAATGCACACACAAAGGAGCCAGTCATCCCTTTCCAACAGTGTCTGGACAGATACATCACTCTCTAATTAAGCTGGAAATGGGCTACACCCCCACGCAGAGATCCAGCTGGAGGGTGCAGTGATAGTGTGACACTGGAACTCTCAAGTGGAGCAGAACAAGGGGCTCATCCTTCACAGTCACCACCATGTTCACAGGTCCCTGGGTCAGGGTTATGGGGCCACAGAGTCTGACCTCCTTTTGTCAAAAACTATGACATTTAGCCCAAAACAGCTGGCCCAGTAACGTGTTTTGTTAAAATTAGTGGTTTCCATCCTGTTCTCCAGCTGGGGGTCCACTGGTTATTTGTAAGGAGTCTGTGAAAGCCAATAAAGGAAGCAGCCTCTGATCAGACTCAGAACCCAATATTTGGCTTCTGCTTCCAGGTTGCCTTTGTTCCCCAAATGAAATAATATGGTTAGCTTTTTTTTTTTTTTTTTTTTTTTTTTTTTTTTTTTTTTCCTGTGGTCATAAAGGCTCCTCTCAGTGCTATTTTTGGTAAAAGAATCTGTTTCTTGGCACAGCATCTACATGGTGGTGGACCACAGCCGTCATCTCTGCAGATCTTAAAGACTTTGCAGTAACAAAAAGATTTAACTGATGCTTGATAATGTTCTTCTACCTTTCTGGCAAGATCTCTGTAGCCCATACCTACACTTCAGATTCCAGGTTTGCATAAATCTATGGACACATGGACTATGTTGGTGTGAACATTTTATATCTTGGAAGCCATCTAGCATGGCATGGTGGAACTCCACAATAGCTCATCTTTGCTGCTGGGGAAAACCCACGGATGGACTCTTTTTAGTAGGAAACATGGTTCTCTCTTCCCTTGAATCCCTTCTGGGTTTCAGTTTCTTTCAGAAGTTCTTTTTCTTACACACCAGCCAGGATTTCTATAAATGCAAAGAAACCTTGGAAGAGGAGAAAATGAAACTGCGACTGGGAGGAATTTCACTGGAATTAGTGCCTATAGGAGTAGGGTCAGGAGAACTCGGTATGAAAGTAAGAAAATCTGTCCCACTGGGATGGGAGAGGTGGTGATGTCCTGAGGGCATGCAGAATCTGTCACCAGAAAAATGTGCAGCTGTCTTACCACCTTTTTTCCCCAGCGTATTATTTCATTTTTGCTGGTAGGGAAAGAGAAGGCTGGCTCAACCAAACCAGCAGGCTCCTGTGTGCTTTTCCACAGGAGCCCTGCCGTGGACCACAGAAAGCCAGGAGGCAGCTTGGGTCCCCAGCCCAATGAACTGGGATCTGCCTACAAAAGCAGCATCTTCTTTTCCTCCCAGGCTAGCAGGACACATTCAGCTCTATCCCTAACTGTGTCCAGGAAATCAGGAAGCAAGGGAATTGTTGTTTCCATTTACCTTCCCTTATATCCATCTAAATGACCTTCAGCTAAGGCCCTGAAACAAGGGCCAGGCATTGCCCTAGTGTGGAAATCTCAGAATAACTGTTTTTCTCCCCATTTTGCCCTGCTGTGAAAACCACCTCATACCTCTTTCAGTAAGCTTATTACTTGTGTTTGTATTGTAAAATATCTCTAGGCAGGCTTCTAGGGGCTAGGTCCATAATCTTTTAACATTTCAGGGATTATTTCTAACATAGGACATTCCTTAGGGTTCTGAGCAAGGAAAGGTCTCCCAAGGGAAGGTTTTGCTCTTAGGACAGTGTTGCCTACAGTTGCTTACATTTACGTGCCTGTCATGTAAGATGTCCAAGGATACAAAATGCATTTGCCAGGGACTGGCAGATACTGACACAGGATCTGTCAGGGACTGGGAGCCTTCTGGAGCAGAAGGAGAAGGCCAGCTGGGACATCCTGCAGCACTTGACACGAAGACTTCTGTGTTTACGCAGCCAAGTACTGGTTTTAAAGTCCTGAAGTTCAAGGAGCAGCACTTTTCCCCCACAGAAGCACCCAGAGACTACAGTTTAGCATGGAATCTATTACAGTGTTAATTTTGACCTGGCCTTTCTCACACAAGAAGTATTGCTTGTTGCATTTTGGGGGCTTCAACATATTTTTCATATTCAGCAGAAAGGATTCATTTTTTTTTTAATTGCACTTGGCCTTAAAAAGAAACATGCCTGCATCTACAAAGTGCAGCCCAGAATTATTCCTGATGCATTAAAAGAGAGGAAATCTTTCACAATCTTATTTTAACCTGGGCTGCAGCTGGAACCTTAGAGTTAAAAGCACCAGGTCTGCATCCTCATTGGGGTTGAAAAATATAAGACATCAAACTGTGACAACATGTCCCATTGTGTCCACCTGATGTGTTCTTGTGCTGAGACACCACACAGTTGCAAGAATTCTAAATGAAGCTGTTCAATAAGGAGCCAAAGCTGGTTTGTTGGGTTGTCTTCAGTTTTGACAGAGCAGCCATTTTTACCTGTCATCTGAAGGAGATCCACCACTGATACAAGCAGGAGTTTGTCAGCTACGAGCACGATTTCTGTAGAAAAATAGATGTCCAAGGCGATTCGTAGGATGAGGGGGAACAGTTTCAAGCTGAAAGAGGATAGATTTAGATGATATATTAGAAGGAAATTCTTTCTTGTGAGGGTGGTGAGACACTGGCACAGGTTGCCCAGAGAAGCCATGGCTGCCCCCTCCCTGGAAGTGCTCAAGGCCAGGTTGGATGGGGCTTGGAGCAACCTGGTCTAGTGGGAGGTGTCCCTGCCCATGCAGGGTGGGGTTGAACCAGATGATTTTCATGGATCCTTCCAGCCAGACCATTCTATGATTCTCACCTTCTGCTCCACCAGAGAGAGTCAGCAGACTCAGAGACTGGTCTGAGAGAGTGAGCAGGGTGACATTTTCAGGATTCAAGGATCACATGGTGGGCACAAGGGTTGCTGATGGCCTAATTTGGGCTAGGTGGATGAGGAAAACCCTGAGGAGCTTAAGGAAGTGCCCGAGGTGCCACAAACTCAAAGGCAAGGCCCAGACCACAGCTCCTGGTTTTTTTTCCCTGGTTTTTGCGCGGCCCACAAGCTCGTAGCTTGGATCCCACCAGTACCTATCAATAGCAACCAGATAAGCTCTGTTTCAGTTTCCTGGTATTGTTCCCACAGGCAGGTCTGCAGGCGGTTGCACAAACCAGGTCTCCTACAATCAGAGCGGGTGCACGTCTGAGTAAAGGCTTTGCTGGTTTAGGTGCCGTGCAGCAGGAGCAGGAAGGAAATGAGTCATTTAATCTTTTTGCTTTGGCTGCACCAGGCTTGCAGAACTGATGAGGAGGCACAAAAAAACAATAAAATGCTTCCTCAATGGGCAACTCTTGTGGTTCTTTCTGCATCCTGATATCCCCTCGGTGTTTTCTTTTTGAAGATCCAGATAACACCACTGGCCAGAGGAATGTGGCTGCATTTGATTCTGTCGGGGTTATAAATGCATGATTTTGGCAGCAGCAGTTGCACCTTTGTATATAAACTTGAGTTCCACTTTGCACTTAAAGCAAAGGTTCATTATTCTCTTTGTAATAAAGATAATGTGATCTCAGACTTACAACACTACCTCTCTGAAGAGTATTTTGAGATACTTCAGCATCTTAATTTGGTCCTCTTCATTCTTTTCAAAGGTTCCTCTCTCTTCAGTGACAATTGATTGAACTGTGCTCCTAACTTTCATCTTATGAAATGAAACTAGAAGCTAAATTAGAAGTTATGAATACTCTTTGTGAATACATTTGGTGAGATTTTACAAGTCCATCCTTTTATTAATTTAGGAAACATGTTACTGTAAAAAATTAATCTAATAATAAATTGTCTCTTTGTCTGATTTTTTTTTTAAATTATTTTGGTGTGTGTCTTTTTATTCATCTCATGTCTGGCTTTTCAAAGAGCATGGCTGATTATAAATTAACACCAAAAATGCTGGCCATTCATTAGGACTCTGGAAGAGACAGGAATTCCTTGCATACTTTCTGCATAAACGGCTGCTCTGGAGATGTTAGCAATTCAAGAACGTTTTCATATTTTGCATTAATTGTTCAGATGAGGGTGGCGGGAAGTCTGATGTCACTGAGCTTGCATGAATTGAACATGAGCCAGCAGTGTGCCCAGGTGGCCCGGAAGGCCAATGCCATCCTGGCTTGTATCAGGAATAGTGTGGCCAGCAGGAGTAGGGATGTCATTCTCCCCCTGTACTCAGCACTGGTGAGGTCTCACCTTGAGTCCTGTGTCCAGTTCTGGGCCCCTCACTTCAAGAAGGACATTGAGGTGCTGGAGCAGGTCCAGAGGAGAGCAACGAGGCTGGTGAAGGGACTAGAGGGAAAGTCTTATAGGGAGAGGCTGAGGATGTTGGGGTTGTTTAGCCTGGAGAAGAGGAGACTCAGGGGGGACCTCATCACTCTCTACAACTACCTGAAGGAAGATTGTAGTCAGGTGGGGGCTGGGCTCTTCTCCCAGGCAACTGGTGACAGGACAAGAGGGCACAGCCTGAAGCTGCTCCAGGGGAGGTTTAGGTTGGATATTAGGAAGCACTTCCTCACGGAGAGGGTGATCAGACATTGGAATGGACTGCCCAGGAAGTGATGGAGGCACCATCCCTGGAGGTGTTCAAGGAAAGGCTGGATTTGGCACTTAGTGCCATGGTCTAGCTGATGTGGTGGTGTTGGTGATAGGCTGGACTTGATGATCTTAAAGGTCTTTTCCAGCCTTGGTGACTCTGTGAATTGTGGTTTTAACTCTTTGGGATCAGAAATAAAAATGCCTTACATGTAACATCACTGATTACCTGTGTTGTACGCTCTGGAATCATGAGAATTTCACATGTGGTTTAAACTTGTGGGGCAATCTCCTAAGTAATAGGATTTTCTAAAATGTAGGTGTAATTCAGACTTTCCATATTTTCTGTGCATTTAAAATTCATACGAATTGGCTACACGGAAAAGCTGCAATTAGGTAACGATATGAACAATTGCATCTAATTATTGTGATTATCCCAGTTGCACAGAATTAAGCTGACAGATGAAGTATATTAAAATGAACCATTATGACATTAATCATCAACCCTCCTCCATACTTAACTTGTATACCCCAGTGCTATTGGCTGTGAAGAGCCAACGGTGCAAGAAAAGAGAGACACGTGTCAAACACACCCAACAGCAGAGGACTTGGCCTAATGACTGTGGTCTTCTAAGGTTAGAAATGTGCTTGCTGACCTGGAGGTTAGTGGTTGTGAAGCTCAATGTCTCAGCTCCGTTGCAATCTGGGGTATATCAGAAGGAGGCATTAATGGATAAAAGAGACCCTGGGACCAGTCTCCCACTGTTCTTCTTACCGAACACTGATAATCACTTCAAGTAACCTTTCCATACCAGTAAGTCTAGTACATTATTAGGTTCCCCAATTAGGTTATTGTTTCTCATTCACACAATATTAACTTCATTTTAATGATCAGATATACTAAATCTTTCTCAGGGTTATAAATCATATGTAGTGGTCAAGTACCATGTGGCTGATCCGTGCTGTTTACTGATGCACTGAACTGGGGAGTTGATAAGTGTGTACGTGACATTTTCTTTCAGCTTCCCATTCACTGTTAATACATCAGCTTTTCTTGGCTGTAAAAGAAGTCACTGGGGTACCCTCCCCCAAAAAAAATCTTGCTAATAAGTGTTTAAGATTAAATGTAATTTTCTGTAGAGCTCTCTAGTAAAGACATTGTCGTTATCCCAGAATCAAAATGTGTTGTCAGGAAACTCAACATTAGAGGGCTCACTTAAACCTAAATTTGTTAAAGCATAGAAAGGGACAAAAATTACTCTCAGACACTCATAAATCTATCCTGTAGTGACAGAAATTAGGTAAATGGATAGGAAAGAAAACTTTCAACACAAATCAAAATTTCTCTGAAGACAAAGTTAGTGAGATGTCTAAATCATACCTAGTACTATTGGACACAGGGCAAATTATTTAAATGTCTCCTTTATACTGAAATTCCTAGAGTTCTAATGAGCTTTTTGGAATAACTAGAGAAACCTAGATCTTTTATTCTCAAATCCTATGCATAATCTTGCTTTTTCCTCTATTTTCATGTAACTTTCAGTCTGAAATAGATGTGAGACTGGTTGAGCTGTTAACTCTCTAAGACTTTAATTATGACCTACACAATAGATGACTTTCTTGATTGTTTTATTGCTTTATGTGGTGGTTAGAGCTGCTCTTGGTTACTTATACAAAGTGGAGAGAAAACCCCTGAAAATCTTTAAGATACACAGTCAGGTAGACACATTTCTTATTGAGTAAGTCAAATTTATCTTCTACTCAAGCAGAAATAGCTCATTAATTTTAATGGGAGTTTTATGGGATTATGCCAGCAGCAGGTTTAGCTTTACACATCCCAGCATCTGTCACTGCTTTTTCCTGTGGCCATGTACTGCTCTCCTGAATAGGAGTAGCTGTTACAATAAATGGTTTAGATGCAGATGTATACATCAATATAATTAAGTCTGAAGATTTTTTGGCACAGCTGTCCATGGTGATAAGGCATCTGGCTGCCCTACCCATTCACCAAACTTTATGATACTGTGTTGTGTTAATTCCATTCCAGCCTAGTTTATAAATGACAGTGAATTCCTCTGTCCAGTGAGTCATCCACAAAACCAATAATCTCACTGTTGTTGCAGAGCTGTAAATCCCACTCCTGAGCTTTTTCCAGTTTATCACCTAAGAGAGCCTGATTCCCAGAGTTGCTGAGCTCCTACCAAGCTATGAGGATGCTTTTTCCCACACTGTGACATGTTTCTTGCAGGCAAAGGACCAGAAACCTGGCAGTTTTGGGAAAATTTGCTTATGTTGGGTGGAGCAGACTCAGTGGCAGGATCAGTCCTTTGAATCCCAGATTTTGCATAGGCAGTGAGTGCAACCTGTTATCAGCAAGAACTATACCCACCTGATGAAAGACAGTCCTGATAGCAAGAGTATTGAAACCTTTACTAGGCTCTTGTGAGACCCCACCTGGAGTACTGTGTCCAGATCTGGAGCCCCCAACATAAGAAGGACATGGATCTCCTGGAGAGAGTCCACAGGAGGGACACGAAGATGATCTGAGGGCTGGAGCAGCTCTGCTATGGAGACAGGTTGAGAGAGTTGGGGCTGTTCAGCCTGGAGAAGAGAAGGCTCTGGGGAGACCTCATAGTAGTCTTCCAGTACCTGAAGGGGCTCCAGGAAATCTGGGGAGGTACTTCTGACAAGGGCTTATAGTGAGAGGACAAGAGGTAATGGGTTAAAACTGGAAGAGGAGAGATCGAGGTTAGACATTAGGAGGAAATTCTTTAGTGTGAGGGTGGTGAGACACTGGAACAGGTTGCCCAGAGAAGCTGTGGATGCCCCCTCCCTGGAGGGGAGTGTTCAAGACCAGTTGGATATGGCTCTGAGCAACCTGGTGTAATGGGAGGTGTCCCTACCCATGCAGGAGTGTTGGAACTAGATACTCTTTAAGGTCCCTTTCAACTCAAACCATTCTATGATATGATTCTATCATTTACAAAAGGTGAGCAATAGGGTACCTGGAGCTGCCTTCCAAATTGACCTACAGACTGCTTCATGAAAGCCCTGAGCAGTTCCCAAAATACAAAAGGCATTTACATTTTGCTGTCCATCTATTATTGACTTACTTCCATGATGGGTGGATGTAGAGAGATCAGAGGATCTGAGAATGGTAAGACACTGGATCTAAAACAGTAAACAGACCAGGAGAAGACATAAAAAAAACAGTTCAATGAACAGCCAGACCATAACAATGAAAAATTCCAGTCCCCTTCTGCATTGACACGAACTCTATTTGATACGACATTTTCTTTTGTGTTGGTTTTAGTAATTCCCCTGCTGACAAAAAAAAAAAAAAATAACACGTGGCTACAAAAGCTCCCTGCTGGCCATAAAACCCTTAAATGCTTCTTACACTCCTGCTTTCTCACAGCAGCAGGAATCCTGAGTCCGTTTTGCAAAGCAAACAAAGTACCTTGCTGTTATCTTTGAGAGATGTTGTTGGGAACATTTCTGTGCGATGAGGAGGGTGTGTGTGAGAGCCTGAAAGGCAGAGGGTGCCAAGAGGCATCTCCATAGGAAATACTTGGTGATGGATGGGGTGGTGTAGCATTCCTCTGAGATGAACAGCTACTGTGTACAATTAAATCAACATTTGAGTCATGCCTTCGGAGTGGAGACAGGTAAACTGTTGTGCTTTGGCTGTTGAACTCTGCAACTGCTGTTTGCTGCCTGGGCTGGGTTGTGTGTGCACAAACAACAGAGGAGAGTGCACAGGAGTGTAGGTGTTGGAGGAAAGGGAGTTCTCTTTGCTTTTTGCACAACTCCAGTTCAGCTGATGATCTTGGCACCACTGCATATGGAGGTTCTGGAGGGTATGTTATGGAGGGAAGCAGGCTCACCACCCAGCCTGGCTGACACTTAACTCCTTCCAAGCTCACTTATATGGCCAGAAAGCAAATGGGTTAATAAAAGTGTGTCCTGGATTTAGGATTTGTCCCTTGGCAAAATATCATGGTGCTGACCTTGTCCTCTTTAGGTGGCAGCTTTGCTTTGGGGAGGCAGTGCCAACCCTACAGCCTGTCTCCAGGCATAGAGGCGCCCTGACTTTGCTTCTTGATGAGCTCAGGAGATGATGTTGTGGACAAGAAAAAAGCAGGGTGCCCAAATCAGGCTTTGGATTTTTCTATTCATTTGAAATGTAATTGCTTTTGTCTGATGGTGTGCACTTCGGTCTTTGAGTCAGTCTCTTTGGCTGGAAGGTGAAGTGGTGACAAGGCCTGTCTTAAACAGCTGCAGCAAAGAGCTGAGTGTGGCTCATTTCTTGTTGTCTTCACTGGTAGGTCTCTGTGGAGCAAAATGGGCTTTGGGAGGCCTTTGTGCCTCCTTTCATCAGGATCTGGGGGTTGTCACTGAAGCTTATGACTGAGGAAAGGCCTTTTGTGATAGTCGGGGAGGATAGTACACGTATTGCGATAGGTCCTCTCTTCCCCTCTCCACCTCCCAGGAGCATCATCTCCCCACCCTGAGAGCAACTTGGGAGCAGCAGCTGCTCCCCAAGAAGGATCTCACAGCAGCTCTGGCCTCTTCCTGTTCAGAGATTCTGCTCAAGAAAAGCCTCCTCCCTGTAACCCTTTCCAATGTGACTGAGAAATAGGAGTCCTGCTGCCTCCTCCAGCCCTGAGAGCCCTCTCCAGTGGCCAAGGGGAGGGGATAGCTGGGAGCAGGGTGGAGGAACTGTGCTTTCCCTTCCTCTTGTGTGCCAGAGCCTCAAGGGAGAATTTCCCTTGGAGGAGAAAGACTGAGCAGAAAGGAACAAAAAATAACAGGTTGCTTATTTCTTGAGTCATCGCCATGTCTGGGTTTCTTTCCACACCTGAGAGAATTTTGTGATGTAGACTTTGGGTCCTTTCCCAATCCTCTCTGTCCTGCTTGGCAGTTTTAAATATTCCCTTTAATGCATTATTCTCCCATGCTATAGCTCCTACCCATGCAAACAGGGACAACAAACCCTGTGCATTGAGACCAAGAAGCCCTACAACAACTGCCTGCTCCTCTCCTTGATTTACGTGCCCTTATCACGTTATTTTCAGTTTTATTGGTATTCTACCTTTTCATCTCAATCTTGCCTTCCTTTTGGGAAGCTAGTGAGGAGGAGCTTAGAGCCAGGTACTGCCATGGGCAGCCAGGATCCTGACTCCAAGGAACACCGGAAAGGTGGAGAGACTTGTGGCTGAGACTCCACAAGGAATTCCTCACATTCCTCTTCAGGATTATTTGGGCATTAAAATCCATGACAACAAAGGCAGGGAAATAAAGCAGCTTCCTAAATCTCAGGGAACCATTAAATGTAATAACCTGCAGCATGTGGAAAGCTGGGAGACACCAAGATGGGATCAGTGGTGAAATCACTGCTTGTGGGTGGTGCACACAGAAATCCAGAAGGAATAAATTCAGAAGGAATAAATCCAGAAGGAATAAATCCAGCCCTCCTTGTAATCTGTAACTTATTTGTGGAATTCAGGAAAGCAGGTTTTTCTGTTAGGTGTTGTCCTCATTGCTAAAAAGGAGTGTTCCTCCTGCAAAACAATCTGTGCGTGTTAACTCGGCTGCTGTAAAATCCTGGACGAGGCAATTTTATCAAGGAATAACTAGAGCTAAGACAGCATGGGCAGGGAGTAATCACCTCACTCACTTACCTTGCAATAAAATAAAGGATTTTACAATCCTGTTGTTATCTCACTGTAAAGTTAATTTTTAAAGCAGAGATGTCAAACCTGCAGGGCCTAAAAATGGTATTGAAATGCCACCTTATGGATGCCAGGACCCGTCTGCTCAGAGTAAGTTGTATGTATTTAACTTTGACCCTTAGCAACAGTATTGCTGCTGTGAGTGGAGACAACATGCACAAAGAAGTGCTGTTTAATTTTAATCATACCAAACTCTGCCCTTCCAATCCTGGTTTGATCTAGAAAATCAAGAGCTACAAAACTGGTTTTGAGAAGGTTGGTGGATAGAGCTTAGGAGCTGTATTCAGAACCGGGAAGAAGAGGTGAGAAATTCAGACAGCTTTTCAAAAATCAGCAAAAATACAGCAACAGTTGGCTGCAGCCTATCTTAGCTACACATTTTGTTTTAAAATGAAGTGCCCTGTTGGGGCTTCCAGCTAACAGCTGATTTTTGCAGTTCTGTCACCAGTTTTGGACTTGCCACTCAGCTGTGACACTGGTTTAACCAAGCAGAGAGCAATCCCCCTCTGCACCTTGCGCCTTCTGGATCTGCCCAAACCCAAACCAGGAAGGAACACAATGTGTGCAATGATCCAAAATGAGGATCTGAGACTTGAGTCATAAGAGATTTTTAAACTGCTGTACTATTCTTGGAACATTGTTAGTAGGATTTTTGGAGCTCACAGGAGCCCAGTGGCTCCTTATGTCACACTGGTTTCATTGTTATTCTGGACATATATTGGTTTCATCAATGCAAAGGAAAGGAAATTCAAGCATGTGTGGTGTAGATGCAGAAAAATAGCTAAAAGGACTGTTGCCTTCTGAAACAAGGCACTGGTGAGGCCTGTGCTGTGTGATCTCAGCTTCTGTGTGTTTGCTGCAGGATATCAGCAGCTGTGATGGTGACTGCTGTACTTTCTGATGAACTTGGGGAATGCAAGGCTGTCTGCGAGGGCCAGGCTTGCTCAGAGCACACATACAACATCCATCAAGGATTTAGGAATAGTGTTTTAGCTTAAGGTGGCAGAAAGGTGCCAAAAACACCCAAAGCAGCCAAAGCAGTGACGCTTCTGGGCATGTACAGAAGCAGGAAGAGTAAGTGTAACGGGGAAGAGTGAAAAGCTGGGCAAGCTTTTGTGAATCCTCCCAACGGGCACAATTTCTGCTCCCACTTGCTGTCATCATGAAGAACACAGCACAGCAAGAACGAAGCACCAGAAGATACAGTGGGCTGTCCTGAAGGGCTAAATGCAGGGGATTATCTTCAAATCTCAAGAGACGATGGCAGAGAAACTCATTGATGGTGCTTTGCCCAGAAGTCAGTGCAATCATGGTGGTGCTCACAGCAGGGCAGGGAGTGGTGTTCACGTCTTGGTGTCGTAGTGCCCTGCGCTGCTGTGAAGAAGTTCTGTCAAGAATATGGTCCTCATTGTTTCTGGGGCTAAATTAACTTTCTTACTTCTCCCCCTTTGCCACAGAGGGCACAGAGATACTGGCTGTTACATCTCTAAGTGAGGGGCTTGTGTTAGGCAGCGTGAGGACGCAATGGGATGAGATACAGAGAAGAGGGCAGGAGTTACTGTAATGCTGTTTCCCATCACGACTTTCAAACTGCCCTTCTCTACTTTTCCTCCCTTGTGAAAACCATAATGTCCTCATCACCTCAGCTTTACTGGAGTTTCCAGTCTGGCTGACTCACCCTCCAGCCTCAGGTACGCTCCCTCCTGTGGAGGATTTTCTTGCAGAGCGTGGGCTTGTGAGCAATCCAGCCTTTGGTATAAAAGCTTAATTGTGCTATAGAGACTTTAGCTTGACTACTGTTATCTCAAGGCCGACGGAGGGATAATTATAGCTGGGAAAGAAGAAAGCTAGCAGAAGAGAAACAACTGCCACATGCAGAAGAAGGAATGAGACAGCGAAGTTGAGATCATGCTATGTGAGGACTTGGTGTGCTTAGGGCTGGTAGCCAATCCTGTATTAGAAGCAGGCTTATGGACAGTAACAGTGCACCAATCAGACTGAAGCATTATTCGTGTGGACAAAAAAAGCATTCAGCCAATAGTAGGATGGCTTACAGCGTGTGTACCGGGCAATGAGGTATATAGCAAGGCATTTGTTTATAATAAATGACTTTCGTTTGATCACATTGATCGTGGTGCGTTAGTCCGAGCTCCCGCCGCACCCTCCAGTGCTCTTCCCCATCAGCTGAAAGCGTGGCAGGTTTTGGTGGTCTCCTCCAGAAATCTCTGCCTTGAGGCTTTTGAGGCTGTACGAGGAATGTCTTGGGTGCCTCCAGCTGCTGTCCTGCCTGCCAGCAACTGACCTTGCTGCCAAGTAGTTTGCCCCTGTCTGTGTCAATGGCTCCTTGTCTGTGGGTTTACAAAAGAGATGCTCTTTCCTAGGTCCTTTGGAAAGTGTCTAGTGGGAGATGGGTCCCTTCATAAAATGCTGGTGGCTCTGAGGCAGAAGGGTGGGCTTTGGAGGAGTCATGGGGTGAAATCTCTGCTCTTTATTTGCTCCACTTGTTTGGTTTTGTTAGTTGTGTATTAGCACAAATGAGTTTTGCTATATTAGAGTAATTTTCTTTGGGTGGTGGCAGCAGCCCTATACTTGTGGGCTGTAAAATATAAGAGTAACATCTGTGCTCTCAAAGGAACAGCCCAGTTCCTGGAAGGGAAGGACAAACTGTCCTAGTCCCAAAGTATTTTTTTCACATGTGTCCCAGATCTCTCACCATCAGAGAGGGACTTTTCCCTTCTGTTGCTGGAGCTGCCTGCTTTACAGCCACTGAAGAGAGAGGGCTTTGAACCTGCCAACAACTCCATCAATTGTTTGCATCAAGATAACCTAAATAACCAGAAATGGAAACAACAACAGAACAATAACTGACCCCCTCCTCCCCCCCTAAACATTCAAGCAGAGGGAAACTTTATTTTCCCACATGGGATTCCCTTTATTTCCCCCTCCCTGCTAGCATCTTCTTTTCTAACCTCAAGAAATACCTCATTCAAGAGTAGGGGACAGAGTGGAAGAAATCGGTTCCACTCAGTAAAAGCCTCAGGACAGGGTTTTTTGGTGTTTTTTTTTTTTTTTTTTCTGCTTTCTCTCTCATGTCTCAAATACACAGCTTGTAATTTTTCTTCTGCTTAAAGCTCATGCCTCTGCGAACTTTTGTGGTTACAGCTTCTATGTCTACATTGGCAACTTCTGACCC
Organism: Hemiprocne comata; assembly: GCA_020745705.1. NCBI lineage: Eukaryota > Metazoa > Chordata > Aves > Apodiformes > Apodidae > Hemiprocne > Hemiprocne comata. Next base: position 5,495,843 of record CM036587.1, on the reverse strand, counting down.
GATTTTATTTTTTTGCCCCTGCAAAAAGAAATAAGCCCCTGCCAGCGTCTAAAAGCCCTTTAAACCTCGAATCCCATCACCAGCATCTGCAAGCCCTTTCCTCGATCTGGGGACCACCGAGGACAGATTTGCAGCGGTCTGTGCCCTTCTGGAAGCCTTGCCGGAAAGGAGTGAAGAGTGAAAAATACTGTGTTAGCGACAGGAAAAGAGAGGTAGGGCTGTGGAGCTGCAGCCGCAGCAGCAGCAGGAGGCTGGGCCAGCGGTGAAGACGCCAGGTTGGAGCGGGGAGGAGCCAGGGCCAGCGGCGCTGGGGCGCTCGGCCGCACTGGGGGCGCTGGGCAGGCGGTAGCTGCGCGGATGCGGGACAGAAATAAATGAGGAGTCATAGCGAAGACGTATTTCCAGGCAGGGGGAAGGAGCAGGCCTCTCCGGAGGGAGCTGATTTTGGGATTACTGGAGCAGAGAGGAGGGAGGGCGTCGCGGGTCTGGCTTCCACCCCGGGCCAGCGCTAACATCTGGGCACAGCTGCTTCCCGGAACCCTTTCTGCTGCTGCACATCGGCGTGTTTTTCAGCAATGGAATCGAATGGCACTTTCCTCGCTTGCAACAGTAAGTCTGTAGAAATGTTTTTTCATTTCAGCTCTCTTGTCTTGTCCAAGAGCTCTGTTTTTCCTCTTTTCCCCTTGCCACCCCCCATTCCTCTCCTCTCTTTTGCCTCCCCATTCTCTTATTTGGAAGTAATGAAGCATTTAATTGGTATTACGATAAGATGACAGATTTTTCTCGTTAATAGGGTTAGCTGTGTTGGTAGGAAGGGTGTCTTGGCTGGATGAGTGTCTGCAAGTCCAGAAAAGTTGATCCAAATCTCCTCCCCTTTACTCTGAAACTGAGAGTGGGACAGATGCTCAACTGAGTAAACTCTGGGCTCTGGTGAAGACAGCAGAGCCAAGATAAATCACTTCAGCTCAGGGTCTGCCCCCAAGACTCTATAAAAGTTAAGTACTTAATCAGTAACATTTCTAAAAAAGAAGAAATCCTCTCTGCCCTTCCAGCAAGTGAGATGTAAGAAGATTCAATTGATACCAAGACTGTGAGGCTTGTCTGATAGACAGGGTAATGAAGTATCCCTTGTTTCCTCCTCTGACTTTAATATATCACTTTGTTACCTCTTCATTGTATTTTACCTACTTTGATGAGCAGAAACAACTCAGGCTGTAATAGCTACAGATTGAAATGGGATCCCACAAAACTGGGAAAAGTCTACAGTGCTTATTTTTATTTAATGAGATAGGTGCTTTATTGATATAGATGAGCTATAAGCAAAAATAAACTAATAGAGCAGTAAGTGGTTGACCATAAATGTTTAGCATTACCAGGAGAAATGTGAAAAGATCTCCCCAGGCTCAAGAAATCTTCTCTCTGATTTTCACAGATGCTAGAAATCTTACAGGAAGGTGAAACAGAGGTTAATGTTATACTTTTTGTAGGTATCTCATTCATTATACAACCCACAGGGGAAACAAAGCTAAGAAATACATCTGGAACTATTAAAATATTTCCTATTCTGGCTTGTGGGTCATTTTTCAGTGATTATTATTTCGTCTTCCAGGGTTAGGAACCAAGAAGAATTCAGTGGCTCTTTTTTAACCTACTTTCTTGTCTCAAGCAGAAAAATTACACGAGTGATAAATGAGCCAAGCTTTTAAAGAAGTATTTACTGAAATTCCTTGACACATAACACGCACAAGTGCCAAAGTCACTCTGAATGCCAGACTACTTAGACAAGAAAAGTTGCTCACATGTTGGTTTGTTAGCAGGATCAGACTCCTGCTATGTAGTTTGTCAGAAATTTCTCAGATGCTGTGGTTTAGAAATATGTTCTCTATGGCTGTAAGTTGAAGCTCAGTTTCTTTCTTTCAGTTTATCTCTTTTTTTTTTTTCAAACTTAGGTACAACAACATTTGTATTTACAATGTCAGAATTAACCACAGGCATGTGGTTCAGTCTCAGTAAAATATCTGACAGTCAGTAGCAGACACCTGAGATACCACCCAGTAGCAGAAGCTGGTTTTACTGTAGAGTTTCTGAAAAGTTTGTATAGTTTTGTTTACTCTGTGTTTGGAGACCCGAGTCCTGGAAAGAAAACTGAGCACACTCCCTTGTCCACAGACCTAGAGTAGCTGGTGTGTTTTAGTGGTTTGTGCCTTTTAATTCAGGTTCCTTCAGCTGGATGAGCTTCTTGTTGCTTATTTTATTCAGCGTCATCCGCACTTTGTACACAGTGAATCTGATGGACAATTTGGGCTATTAATAATCTTTATTTTGCCTCACAAAGTTGGTTTGTTTCTGAAGTGGGAGCCCTTGTGCTCACACAGATTATAGAATAGCTAATTTGTACTATGCCTTATTCTTATACAGACTTTTTCATCCCAGACACTGTGTACATTGTGCAGGGAATGCCCCAACCCTGTTACAGGAATGCCCTCTGCCACAACCCAGGGTGAGAGTCAGCAGGGAAGGGTTAGTAAAATCCTACAAACCAGGCCATTTCCTTGTTTGTTCTGTCACCGAGTCCTGAGGATTACCTTCTAGATTTAAATTTCCAAATAAATCCTCTCCACCTGCCCTTCTTAGCTGGGAACAATGAGGAGGCTCCTTCTGGGTTTCAACCTCTATGGGTGGAGATAATGGTACTTGGGATCAGCTGGGATCTGCTCTGAAGAAGCCAGTGACTCCTACCTCTTTCCCTACAAAAAAAATGCTCCCAGCACACCCCTCTTGATGCAGGTTGTGCCTGATGTGTTACGTGGCCTTTTTTTTGAGCCATATTGTTTCTGGTAGTGCAGGAGAAATTGCAATACTGACACTTCTTAGTACATTACACATACAACTTGTCCCTTTTTGAGCCAGGACAAGTAAAATTGATTGTGAGTCTTTTTTGCATTTTGACACAAAAGCTGCTAAGTTTCCAATCTGAGCAATGTCTTTGAATGTCTTTAAAGCCCACACTTGTTTTTGAGCTTGTTGTCAGTGTGTAAAGCCCCAACATGAGGCCCAAAAGTTGTGGCAAGAAGATGCTTGGGGAGCAATAGATTTTAATGAGGATATGGAAGAGGAGGAAGAAGGAAATGCAGTTGCTTGGAAAACTGCTGCAGGTAGCAGAGATGAAAGGATAGAGCCAGCTACAGGGAAAAGCAAGAAGGAGAGGTGTGTGGGGAAAAGAGGGTTTGTGAAAGATCAAGAAACTCAGCTGACTGGAGAGACAGCTCTGGGAGCCAAAGGTATTGATGATTTGGGAGCAAAGTATAGTTTCCTTTACAGGGAGGTCGAAATACATAAACAGCTATTTGTGAAGGAAAGCTGCAGACTAATACTTGGTGATTTGATCATCCAGGGTGGGATTCAGCTGGCTAAATGTAGGTATCAGAAAAAATGTTAGGCTTGTAGGACTCTAAACAGGTGAATTGTGCCCTGTCTTCTCCTGACCCCTTGTTTAGGGCACTGTAGATACCTAGATACTGTGAGACTAACCCCCAGCCCATGCGTCTCCTAGGTCCTTACCATGCTGAGGGTCTCAGTTCTTCAGTCAAATCCACCAGAATGCAAAGATGCAGACCGTAGTCAAACATGGAGGTTTTTCTTCTTTATGCAGGGAGAGGAGATTTCGCCACAGTTTCTTCTAAACCAGGATAATTCCACACCATAAATGAGCCAGTTTGGACAATGTGTGTGGGTAAATTGTCTCACTTGGAGCTGCCCCTCACATGGGTACCATTTAAAGCCCTGTGTTGAAACACCACACAACAAGTCTCCTTGGCTGTTTTTGGCTAAAGTTACAGAGTGCTGAAATTCCAGATAAATCACTTGGGGGGAAAAAAAGAGGATTTTTTCCCCTAGTTTTGCATAATTTAATTGTGCAATTTAATTATTGCACAGATTTTGCTCTGCTACAGGAGGGTGAGAGTGACCTGCATTTTGCCTGTGGAAGAAATTTCAGCTCCTGAAGAAAAGGTTGAAAAAATGCTGCTACGTGGCCTTAAAAAAATAAAGCTGGGGCCTAACTACAAATTGCTTTGATTTTGTAAAGAGAATATCTTCTTCAGCATGTGCCCAGAAATATGACTTAGGCAGCTGTGCTGCATGAGTGCTCCTGGCTGTTGGTGCTGGTCCTGGTCCTATCCATCAAGTTAATATCCTTTTTTTCCAATTACTTTCATCCCATTCTTTTCACCCCAGTTCCTGGAAAAGCTTCAGTTTACTGCAAGCCAGTGTTTGTTTTAGTGCCTCTCACTCTGCAGCCCAATCTCTTTGTGCACTGGGATGGAGGGACCAGTGAAAGGACCAAACCAAACCTTTGGTCTGGTTTTGAGTCCCTGAGTGCAATGAACTTTAGTTACATGTTTTACTTGCATTTAATCCAGAGCACGGGGCAGTAGATTTGATGGGTCACAACCAGTTCCATGCATGGATCCAAGCTCCCCCTTCGAGTGACCCAGACTGGCAGAAAGATTTATGAAGATTTTCACAAATAAAGGTCACAATTTGAACTGTGAAACGTTGAGCAGGCAGCCTGGCTTTGTCTGTACAAATGAGAGCCAGGGCTCTGCACCATCTTAGGTGCCAGGACATGCCCCAGCATGGTTTTGATCCATAGCAAGCTAGCACATAGCATGACGTGGGTGATGGCATGGGCTTGCAGTCCTGCCCAGTAGGCAGGCTGGATATAGCCAGGGGAAAGATGGCTGGCCTACGTGGACTGATCAGAGCAGAGCTGCAGAAGGGACCATTCTCCTCCTTGCAGACAAGATGAGACAGCCAAAAGACACAGAGATAAAGTGGAGCTGAGAAACACTGGGCAGGGTGACAGCTCTGATCTCGGTGGGCTAGAAACACGCCCATCGTACGGCTTCTTGCCAGCATGCCAGTGGAGGAAGGCTTTGGGCAGGGATTTGAAGCACAGTCACAACATGACACCTGGGGAGAACTCCTCCTGTATGAAACTAAAAGGTCACCCTGTCCCGGCTCAGCCAGACCCCTCAAGCACCCTGGAAGGGAAGTAGAGTGGGCAAGAAAAGCCAGTGTAAGGAAGAGAAGGTTTGTTGATGCTGTGACAGGCTTTGTGGAGAAGCCCATTCTCAGTTTCACCACAAGGTGGAACTTGGTACATACCACATGCACCAGAGATGCATCCACTGTCAACAAGCAGCAGTATCTTTGTCCAGAGATGCACCGAGGCTTCTGGTCTCACCTCCCACTCCCTGATCCTCAGTCCCTTGGAGGTAGCCAGAAGGGGAGCGCTGGTGTAGAGGAGCCATTGGCATTTTTTGCTGGTGGGGAGAAACTGGCTGCTGTGCCATCAGCAAGGCCTGGTCCTCGAAAGAAGTGAGGTGTGACTGGGGAGAATAAAGCTGAGAGCAGTGAGGGGTGTCCTGGAGGTTCTAAGGAAGGAGAAAAGACTGAGGTTTCTAAGGGTGGCGTGTGAGAGAGCATGAATGATGTGAAGAATGGATTCCAGAGGGAAAGGCAGGGCAAGTAGGACCCTGCAGATGTAGAAGGAGCCTTGCTGTCCGGCCATCCTGGCAGGGTCTCAGCTGGAAGAGAACTCGCTGTTGCTGGGACCACACTGATCCCAGTCACAGCATTGCTAATGAGCTGATAGAAAAGCCATGTTAGATATAACCATGGGGTGCTGGCAGATGACAGAAGGGGCCTCTGCAGAGGCACTTCATAGGTAGCATCAGTGATTTTGCAAATCACTGATGAAACCAACTAAATCCTTGTCACTTGACAGGTTTTCTGCTTTTCTGAACAGCAGCTGCTGCTCTGTGCTACAGCTGGTTGTGGTTGTTTCCAAGGAGCTGCTGCACTGACAATGCTCCTCATACTAGGTGTGCAATAGCAATCTTCAAACTTTATTTACCATCAGAAACTTCTGAGTGCTCCATCACCCTAACAAGCGATGGAAGGTTGTCATGTTATGACAGACCAGCTGAACTACAGCTTTTCCAGACTCTCATAGAATCATAGAATGGTTTGGGTTGGAATGGACCATAAAGATCATCTAGTTCCAACACCCCTGCGATGGGTGGGGACAGCTCCCACTAGACCAGGTTGCTCCAAGCTCCATCCAACCTGGCCTTGAACACTCCCAAGGAGGGGGAATGGTCTCATGCTTGCTTAGGACTAGGAATACTTAGGGACAGACATTGCAGTGATACTTTGGTTGTGCTATCACTCTTACTAAAATAATTCTATTGAATTTCACTGTGAGGGAGCCTGGGAGAGAAGGTGAAATTACAGTTTCTTCAAACAATGGCATCATGTAAGACAGACCTAATTTTTAATTCTTGGTAACAAATACAGAGCAAAGCACAACCTTCAGCCTCTTTAGTGGGAAAATGTCCTCTTAAAATGACATTTGTTGTGTGCTATGTGACTGCCATAGGCATTACTGGTCATAATAGAGTAATTTACATCATGTGCATGATGCAATGGGGAAGTGGTGAGGTCATCACCAGCACAGGTATTTTCATTCCAGTCCTAAATTATCTCAAGTCTGGGCAGATCAGCAGCTGACTTCTGTCATGTCATTTGTGTCAGTGTGGGGTAAAGAGACTATGATCAGAATTAAGGCTGCACCACTTTTGGTGTTGCCCAAATGTGCCAGTGGCAGGAGAACAAGTCCAGCCCCAAAGAGCTCAAAACCCACCTGCTTCTTCCTCTGTTAAGTGTCAATAGTGCTTCCTTAGCTCCTTTACATAAGGATGTGATGGAGATTAATTTTGAAAAATTGTCTGAAGAGCAGCCTGTGCATTAACAGTTTTCTCACATAAGCCCATTTCCTTCCAGACTCTACAGACTTTCTATCTCAAGTGCTTGTTTCCTGGACAATAAAGTGCTTTGCTAACTTTGGGACCACTTTCTGACATCCTCATTCACATTGATTTCCATTTGCTCCCTGAGTAACCCAGCTGGAATCGATAGGATGATTAGCACAGCCCCGACCCTGGGCACAGGGACACAAATAACTCATGTGACTTGCGCCATTTATTTCAGAGGGATTGCTCATGTGGCTAAAATTGCATGTTTGAGTGCAGGCTTCGGACTCAGTCAGGTGTTACCTGCAGTGAATAAGAGTTGGAATATTTGTCCATAAGCCATTTGTAGGAATCACTTCCTCCAGCACTGGAGCGTGACCCAGCATCATGTAACATCAATAAGCAATGCCACAGTGTCACACCCATCATTGGGCTTCATCTGTGAGATGTGACATTGTCTTTACGTGACCTCCAGACCTCAGTACCTCCAGATCTGTTGTTTCCATTTCTGCCCCGGTGATCTTCACTTTAAAAACAAACTGATTTTAACTGCCTTGCATTTCTGAAGCCCTCACAACAGCAAAACCCGCACGCTGCTGATCTGGAGAAGTACCTAAACTCGGTGAATGCTGATCCTGTGCTTTGTGTGTGTGTGCAGATGTCAGGGATAAGTACAATAAAATGTTCTCTGAGGGCCTGGAAAGCATCGAGCAGTGCTGTCACTGGCACTGCTTATTAGGAATTGATGAGAAATGAAGCAGAGGGGCTGTGTGTTCTCCTAAATCGATCCCTATGGGACTCTGACTGCTGCTGGACAGGCAGAGCTGGTGAGCAGAAGCAGATTGTTTTGTTAAGGCAAGTACAGGAGACCACTCTCTTCCCCACTCGTCTAATTAGATCAGTTCTGTCCAGTACAATGTGAAATACAGAAAGTGCTGAGAGACCCCTAGCTAATAAATACCATCTAGCCATTACATCATGGTGCCCACCTCCTAGCCAGGGCAAAAGCAAAGCTTCCAGCTCCTACAGGAGCACTACAGAGATTACAGCTCTGACATCCAGCCCCTGTATGTGCAGGGGGCTCAGAAGAGGCTGTAGGTGTTTCCTCAGACACTTCCTGACTGCCTGGCTAACATGTTCAGCTATGTCCCATCCAGAAAATACCTTTATTCTCCTTTGTTGATTGTGATTGAAATTACGCAGTCCTCTGTGCTTATCTGTGAGTGTTGGTAGGGCTTCCTTCCAAATGTGGAGAAATAAGGGGAAGACGGCTGTTTCACCAGAAATAGAGAACATGTTTCTAAAACTTGTGTTGAATATGATGAGGGGGCTGGTGATGGAGATCGTTGGATCAGGTCTCCAGCAGACATGGTGACATGTGGTTCACCATCAGGTTTCTCGGGCATAGGCTGGTTCTGCAGGGCAGCAGTTGGCAAAGGCAATGACAGAAAACCCAGTGTGTAACAAAGTCTGTATACTCACCTAGGATGGAACAGCTTAACAAGTTTAGCTGCTGTATTTCACTCCTCCTAGTCAAGGCTAGGGAGGAGAAGGATTTTAGTCCCCCATCGCTAGGACAATGGGCAATGGTCATGAGTTTCAGCAAAGGAAATGTATACTGGTTATAATGAACAAATTCACGGAACCACAGAATTACCTTGGTTGGAAAAGACCTTCAGGATCACTGGGTCCAACCGTTAACCTAAGAATTTTTCACTAAGAACATCTAAGCTCTTGAACAGGGATCTGGATTGGCTGCAGAGTCTTCGTCCTCAGAGATACCCAAAACTCACCTGGACAAGGCTGTGAGCAACCTGATCTACCTTTGAAGGTGACCCCACTTTGAGTGGGTGGTTGAACTAGAGAGCTCCGGAGGTCCATTCCAACCTGAATTACCCTCTGATTCAGTGTAATCTGACTTGTTAAACCACTAATGGGGACTTATTCCTGTACCAGGCTGCAGGATAAGTTTGAATTACAAGAATAAACCCAGAGCTATGCAGAAACGCAGGGTAAGCGACTCACCCAAGTCATACAGGAAACTGGTGGCAGAGAAGACACTCTCCAGAGTCTTAGGAAAATGCTCCTCTCTGGATGGAAAAAAGAAGAGCGTTAAAACACAGTTTCCGAGCAGCTTTTGGGCTACTTCTGCCCTGGCTAAAAGGTGTCTTCAGCTTCCTCTTCGCTGCGTGTCAGTGGGAACAGCAGGGAGCAGCTCTGTACAGAAGAGAAAGGGTGGAGTTAAGCTCTACTGTGATCCAGGCGGTTGGGCAGGCTCAGCACACAAGCCGCAGGCACTGATTAGGAGCCACAAACATCATTTGGGACTTCTCCAGCCCCTGGAGATGATGCATAAAAACCCACTGGCATATGACTGTAGGAAAACTTGTTCCTTCTACCTGGGCAGCTGCCGGCAGACGCCGCGGTGAAGTTTTGTGTCCAGTGTGTGCTGCTGAGCAAAGCAGGAGGAGAGACTTCCCACCGTCCCACCCCCAGCTGGACTCTGCCCTCCCCTGCCTTCCCCTGTCTTCGTTCCCGCCCTGGTGCCCCGTTTGACACCACGCTCGCCGGAGGCTCCTGGATGAGCAGGGATCCCCGCAGGGGTGGCCTGGCCCCCCGTTCTTCCCGACACTCGACACCTGGCCCCGAGCCCCACGCTGGATCATGCAGTGCATCCGAAGGCAGCCCAAGCGCACCCTGTCCCAGGAGAACATCCTACGGGAGCAGAGCCGGAGAGTGGCCGCGTTGAACGGCATCAGGCTGGGTAAGGGGCGAGCTGGCCGGACCCTCGGCACTTCCACCGGCTGGCAGCTGCTTGTTTCTGCCTCTTCGCTGTGCAGAGGCAGGGCTCCACCCTAAAGGCAACTCCAAGGTTATTTTTAAACTCCTGAGGTTTCCTTTCCTTTGCCTGTAACCACCTGCCAGACGTGTTAACCGCTTCGTTTGAGGCATCAAAGGAAGTGGGACCTCTTTGGCAAAGGGTCGGTTTCCAGATCTCTTGCTGGGCTTTCTGAGCTGTCGCTGGTTGAGGGTGTTTGGGGAAGGCAGTGCTCTTTTCCTGTCTGATTTTAGGGCTTCTCCGTGGAGTGGTGCCAGTTACTATAAGAGCCCAAGGAACCTCTCAGAGGTCTGCGTTCACCAGAAGAAAAGAAAGGGGAAACCCACGGAGTTTCATAACTTCTCTATCTGGCTGTGAAGTCATTGCTGGTTCCTGGTCTCCAGAGAGACAGCCCAAGTGGATGCGAGTCCCTTGATTTCCATGGCCACGGAGGACAGGTGGAAATGGAAAATCACCCTTTACCCACCCAAGTTCTTTAGATTTTATCAGAAAGGCTTTCTGCCCTTTAAACCAGTGAACCTGAGTTATGTCTGATCTTAAACCCAGTTCAAGAGAGAGAGAAGGCACGAGGAGACTTGTTTTATAGCAGTTGTAATTCACATTTTTATACCAGATCAGCAGATTTGTGAGTGAGCAATGTAGAAATATGGTTTATCACTGGCTTCTAGAGACATCATCCTAACTATCTCCTCAGTGAACTCAGAGCCTGGCTCCTGACAGCTATTGTTTTATTGTGTTTCCTGCTTGCTGTAAACCTGAGACAGATAATACAAAGCTTAACATTTTTGGTGTCTTAGTGTCTAAAGCTTCATAGTACAGTATATTAACTTGATGGTTATTGCAGTGCTGTGTGTGCTTCAGACACTTCTACCTTTGCCAAACACGATTTTGACTCTGAACTTTACTGCACACTACACTAAATATATTCTGTTTATAAAGTGGGTGATTGGTATTTTGTGAGGAGGGGAGGCCTGACCCTTGGAACACACTCTGCAATTTCACATGCCAAGGAGGTATTTGGTATTTCACAGAGGATGCTAAGCAAGACACAGTTCTGCCACATGTTTCAGTGTGGCCATTGTGCTTCTTATGCCAAGTGGTGTTATTTAGTTGGAAACTGGTATCCCTGCCCTGCTGGACAGTGTTTTTTAATTTTTAAATTATGTATGTCTATTATGACTCTGGTTTATTTCATACAAGTTTCCACTGCTGTGAGATGAAGCTCTGGACTGCAAACATCCTCAGCTCCATGGGGTTGTTAGGCAGAAATCCTCAGGAGCTGGTTCAGGCATAAAACCTGAACTGAGGTTTCTGCTGGGGAAAGGTGCTTTTCTCTGGAAAGCAGTTCAGATGACTAACTGAGAGTAATGTCTCACTGGCACATCAGGGATGTGTTTGTGGTTCCTGTATCAGCAGATCAGAGCGTCTTCTGCTCCATCTCTGACCTAACAAAATGCTGGTGCTTTGTAGATAGGAGTAGGGAAGCTGAGTGACTCATGTAAGGTGATTTAAGGAGTCTGTGGCAGTGCTTGGACCCGGCACGGGAGGCAGGGCCCAAAACACCTCTTTCCCGGCTAGTTTTGCAGTCTGAGCTTGAACTGCTGCTAGACAGAAACAGACCAGGCCTGAAACAGGCTGTGACCATCCCGTTAAGGGGCTGCCCTGGGTCCTTCTGGGACCACCATTGGGTGTCTCTTGGGGTTCAATAGCAGCAGAGGTCAGCGCTGGGTGGGTGACTGCTCTCTATCTGAAAGGCCTCCCACATCAAAGGAATGACGGAGCTGTTAGACACCCATGATTAGCCCTCTCACCCTTTCCTGGCCAAACCCACCATCTCCTAGAGGCCAGCTTGTCCCCATCCTCTCCCTGGCTTCTCTGGTTGCCCTCTGACTCATGCTCCCTGCCATCTTTGATCTTTGCCATGCTTTCACCACTCACCAGCCATCTTCATCTTTCCCTCCTGCTCTTGCAAAGTGCAGTGGTCTCCTTTGCTGAGTCATTTAGCCTGGCCTGATCCTCAGGCACAGTGTCCAGGGATGGGTGGGAAGGCTGCTTCCAACCCATAGTTGGATTCTCTGAAGAGGAAGGGGAGTTTTGACCCATGCTAATGCACTGACCGGGCTCTGCTGGTGAGCAGGATGAAGGGCTCTGAGCTCCAGTTTGTGTCTGACCTGTGTGGATCAAGCCTTGAGGAGAAGAATCTGCACTTGACCACCACCTTTGCCCATCCAAATTTGCCTGTATTACATTGGTGCCACTCTTTGGGATGTCCAAAGGGACATCTGGGACATTATGCATGGTGCATGGAGTGTCTGCGTAATGAAACATGCCACAGGGAACAGGGATTTCACATTATACACTTGTAGGCACCTAAAAGAATTTATGGTTTTCCTGCTTTATTCTAGTCGTCACCCTGGAATGGCATGTCCTGGTCCTAGTCCCGTAATCATGCCTTGCATGACTGGGATGTGAAGGAAGAGAGGGAATGAGACTGGGAGCCAGGACAGAAATATTTTGGGTGACTAGAGAGAAGGAAGAATTTTGTTCCCTTTCTGGGAATCTTGAGGGGTATGACACCAACGTTAGTGAGACCTATGTCTGTGGTATCTCCTCTGTGCTTGGAAGACCTTTGCCTTGGAGAGGAAGAAACTCAGGAGATCAAGAAGCTGTGAGGCTGTCGTTGTGTTTGTGCTACCTCTGGGTGGTCTGACCTCTTGTCAACCCCTGAGTATGCTTGAACCTCAGCAAAACCAGGAGGGTGTCCCAGATCCCATAGCTGGGGTCAGTCTTTCACCATTCCATGCTTTGCAGGAAATCGATTTTTAATTCTCTTCATGAGTTTCTTTTTGAGGTTTCTAGAGGAGGAAGCATTCAAATTCTCCTCCTGGGAAGCTCCAGGCCAGACAAGAGGCTCAGGGGATGCTATAGCATGGGAAGACATTTAATTAATGAGACAGCTAATTGAATGTATAAGGAAGAGAGAAGCCACAACCAACTTTTCAGGATCTCCAGTTCCCACTATGGTGCTTTCAACTCTGGATGCCTCATCCAGGCTCAGCTCTGGGCACATTCCTTGGCATCTACAAATGCAGTAGAGTGGTGTGAGCTGCTCACTGAGTGGACACTGGACACCCCAAGTGTATCTCTGATGGAGATCTCAGGCTTTCTTTGGCAACCTAAAATGCTCTCTTCAGGCCAATGTATCCCAGTTACAAACTCATGGTGCTGCTTTTTGCTGCTACCACCCTGACCCACCTTGGTGCTCTGCAGGAACACCAGGAATTTGGGGATTTGGCCACTTGGCTCTCATGCTGGGTTTTGTTTTGTATGCAGGCCTGAAGTGATTCTGGGTAGTTTATTGCCTTCTCCTGTTCAAAAAGCAGCAATTCTAGGCAGCTGTGTCTTCCAGAGAATAATAAACCCAATGTCACACGGGAATTCCACAGGGCAATATCAATGTTATTGTATACATCAGTTAAGCTGGATTTCTGCTTTGTTAGACCCCATGTTCATCAGGAAACTTGTCAGGTGGCTGCAAGTGGCCAAGTGGTTATCTGCATTGCCAAGATAAGGTTAGCAAAAATCCCCTTCAGTTGGGATTGCTTGGTCAGCACTACAGAGTTCAATGCTGTTTCACCAGCTTTGAACCAGTCTTTCATGCAGTGTCAGAGAGATGCAAGGTGCCTATTACAGAAAGCCCAGGATGTGTTTCTCATGTTTCATGCTCTCACCCTCCCCGGCCCACACGCTCCAGATCTGTAATTAATGGTTGGTTGGAGGGACAGATTCTCCAAGGTATTCAGGTATGTGGAAGTCATATAGTGCTGAGACATTCAAAACCACGCAGAATGCCAAATCTTTGGTTTCAAAGTCTCAGTAGATGCCTGTTGCCTCTCTAGACGTCTAAGTGCCTTCCTGAATCTAGGCTAAGATGTGAAAACTGAAGTTCCTGGAACCAGAAGGTCTAGTTATTATTGCTTGGCATTGTGGTGGCCTAGTAGGGTAAGAAAGATACTCTTGAATACTGCCTGGGCAATGAGGAGAGCATGGTTGCTGCCTTACTGCTCCCTTATTGATGTGAGTTTGCCTGTTGCCAAACTTGTATGTGCATGTCCTAAGCTTCATGATACTGATCTTCAAAATTCCCATGTGGATAGGAGGGGTCTGCTAGCCAGAGAAGGAAGAGAGACATCTTTGTGTATTCCTGTTTCCACAAAGGAAATTTATTGCAGAATAGATCTGAAATCACTTGGAAGTTCCTGACAGTACTCCAACCACAAGTTATACAACTTTCTTTCCTCTGCTTTTACTGATATGTAGTTGGTTTTGTTGTAGTTTTTGCATCCTAACATTAGACTATATTTGCTAGGAAGCAGTTATCTTATGTTTGTAAACCATCTGAGAATTATAGTACAGAAGTCTTTGGACTCAGTCTAGAACATCTCCAAGGCTCCAGCTTATTTTGTGAACATGAAGTGTGTTGTGGCAGATTTCTGGGTCACTCTGCTCTGCACTGGTCTGTCAATGTCTGTGATTAGTGTCCTGTGGAAGGGAAGACCCTATGAGTATCACATCTTGAGCTCTATCTTACAACATTACCCTACTGTTTCTCTGCAGGCCTGAAAGATGACAAGGATCTGAAGTTCCTCCTGAAAGGCAGCCAGCTGCTAAAAGTGAAGTCAAGCTCTTGGAGAAAGGAGCGTTTTTATAAGCTCCAGGAGGACTGCAAAACCATATGGCAGGAATCAAAGAAGATGCTGAGGTCTCCAGAGTCACAGATCTGTAAGTTTGCTTCATCACAGGCATGGGGCACTGTGGGTAGAGGTACTTGGGGTGAACCAGGACTATTGTGTTTGTGGTGTAGAGGTAGGGCTTGGAGCAATGAGACCACAGGAGGTATGAAGGATCTGAGTGATGCTGCCAGCTCTGGGGACAGCTGGGAGGAATCTGCCATGTCAGGAATGGCCACATTTCCCAAGCTCATGAGCTACTGCTTAAAGTTATTGTGGATTGGCTGTTTCCTCCCCAAAGCAGGAGTTCAGGTTACTCAGGTGCCCTGATGCTTGGTGTGACACAGGGCTTGAGCCTCTCTGTTGGGGCTGCTGGTCTGGGTGCTGCCAGGACACTTCTGCCTGCAGCCCCTGGAAAAGCTGGCATTTAAGCCCCACAAGGGAACCTCAGAAATTTGGAGATCCAAGGGCTGACAGGAGATGTCTCTGGGAAGGAAAGCCTGTTCTCATCCTTATCTTGGAAACTCAGTATCTGCCCCATTGTAGAAAGTCCAAAAATACGAAAGTCACTGTTATATTGACACAAGGAAAACGATTCTGTGCCAGCATCACCCAGCTCGGGGCCATAATTGAGGCCAGAAGCTCAACTGTGCAGTAAAAATGAGCTTGTGCAGGGTGTGTATCTGTTTGTATCTGTTTTTTCTTCTCATTTGTTATTTTTCTGGTGTATTTTTCTGTCACTAATTCTCCCAGTCTCGTAAAGCCAGGAAGTTAATTAACGATGTGGAATATATTTTGTGGCACATTGAGACGTAGAACACGCTGCCTGTGTTATTTACACTACTTTTTAGGTAACAATCTCAATTAACTAAATGAAGGGTGTGTCTTCCAAATTACCCCCTTCCCACAAGCAGTGATAAGATCTTCAGTAGGAGGAGTAAGGCAGCCGGGCAAAATACGTTTGATTTATAACCCTGATGGCCACACTCTTCTCACATGACCTTGGGCACCTCATTTAATCCTTTTGTGTGTCCTTCTCCACACATTTCCTTTCTCCTCCTCTATCTAGCTAGAAGGGGCTGTGGATTGGAGGCTGTCCCTTGCTGTGTGTTCACATGCCCAGGGTGGCAGGGTCCTCAGCTCAGCTGGGCTGTTGGGGTACCAGTGCAATAACCCATGATAACAACAAACACAGAGGCCTTAGTGAATGTTTGCTCCCTGGAAACGCCTGCTCTCTCGAGCTCTGTCCTGCATAAAACCCAAGTCCTTTCCCAGATAATGCCTTGCTATAAAAAAAATAAGGATGTGAGTTGAGAAGAATGACTTTCAGAGCTTGCTTTCCTGTGCTCTGCGCAGCAGTTTCCAAGTTATGGGGGCTGAGAGCACCTCCAGCAACATTCCTGACCCCACCTGCTCCTCTGAAGTAAATGGGAGGGGGTCCTTGTGCTGCCTTGACATCTGACCTTGACGTCTCCTTGGAGAAGCACTGGTTGAACCCATTGCCTCCATCACTGGGGTGGTGGCAGGAGAGCTGAGGCATCTGTAACTTTTTTATATCCTGAGCTGCAGTAAAAGCCCTGCAGGGAGATCAGATCCTTTGAGCTTGGTGTGAGGCACAGGCTGGGAGTGTGCCTGCGTGGGTGTGGATTTACAAGACTCAAGATACACTTTGCTAACTGGCCACAACCAATGTTGCCACCCTGCTGGAGACACAGCCAGTGCCACTGCAGGAAGGAGAACTTGCTGTGCCATGGGAGTGTCCTCAGTGCAAAGTGAAGATGGAGTAACATTGCCTACTGACTTATACCCACACATGTGCTCCATAACACCTCTGTGCATGCACACCTTTCCCCAGAGAGGGTTTTTTTTGCCGTCATGATAGCAGGAAGGGACACAAGGCAGTTGAGGCAGAGCTTGTCCTTACTGCTCTGGAAAAGCAAGCTCTGGCAGGACTCCATCCAGGCTGGCTAGTGCCAGGTTGACCTACCAAGCACTCTGGGGCAGGCTGTGTCCCACAGGCTCCTGGGAGGGTGGGAAGCTGTGATGGCAGTTGTGGTGCAAGCTTTTGGGAGGGTTGGAAGGCCGCCTCCAGGCTGCTTTCAACAGGTGCTGTGGATGCACTTGAACCTGGAGGTCAACAAGAGAGATGAGTACTGGACTGATGCCTGCCCAGTCCCTAGCCATAACCCCAAGGACATCTGTTTTCCCATGCCTTTCTCTTCTGTTGAGACCTTCCATTCCCAAGTTTTCAGAGTGATCGTGGGGTTTGAGTTTCTTCCTCATGATTTTAGCTTCACGAGGCTGCTTTGGGTACAGGCATAGAGAGGATCACCCCTGGTTAGTGGTGTGTCCCCTGGCAGGCTCTGTCACTTTGGCTGCCTTCTCATTTGGTCTGGTGTGTGGAGGCAGTTAAATCAGAGGAAGAGTGCAGAGCCATGATTTGATACCCAAAATCAGGGACTTCGAGACGGGTGTCTCCAGAGGGCCACCCTTCCTTGTTGACAGACAGGGACTTTGCCCTCCAGTACAAAGCCTTTCTAAAACTGCAGATAAGGAGCCTTTTTTAGGAAGGAAGAAGAATGAGCAGAATGGAAACTGGGAGTTTTTTGCAGCAGGTCCAATCTTATCTACAGGAGTGCAGAGAGCAAGCAGATGGAGGCACCTCAGAGGAGCTGAGCCTGGGTAGGGTAAGGGTTGTTTTTGTTTGGACATTTTCCTGTTATTCCTGTTACTGTTCTTACAATCATACAGAAAAACTATTTGTAAACCATTGTGTGGTGGGGTCTAGTAGATAAACCTGGGGACTGCCAAGGTTAGGCAGAAGAATCTCAGATGCTTGAAGTTAAAAAAAACCCCAACATACCAGGGTTGTCACAGGCACAGAGGTTGCCTGGATCTGTTACAGAGAGTACAACCAGTACCTTCCTTTGTTGTCTTTATTTTAAACAACTGGAAATTTAGATTGGATGTAGTGTTGATAGCTGTATTACCCACAGGGTGTTTTGGGGCATAGGCTGCCAGTCCAGTATTGTTTATACACAGCTAGAACCTAATCAATTTTTTCCTTATTATCCATAATCCATTATTTTTCAGTATGTTCCATTTAGGCCCAAGGAAACAGGTTTTTTTCCAAAAGCTCTTGAAGCATCTTAAGCAATCAGTTTTCCAACCAACATATTATGTCCTGTGTGTACTCTCTTGTCAGCTTCCACAGAAACATAGGAGTGCTGGACATGAAGGGCTGCACAAAAGCACCTTTAAAAATTCTTTTTTCACTATAACCTGCTACATCCTGTGTCTGACCTGCATTCCTGGCCCATAAACACACTGCTGCTCTCTATTACCTTAAATATAGTTGCTTCTTTGGCCCATCAGGCTTCTACACATGGCAGAGCTTTCTCCCTGGGATGAGAAAAGAGGGTTCAAGTGGCAGGATTAACACTTTTGAGGCCAAGAAAAGGTTTGTGCAAGGAGGCTGGTAAGCAGCCAGTTCCATAAGAGCCAGTTGACTCCTGAGCAGCACTACAGTGGGAGGGGAGCCAAAGGAGGCAGAGGGGCTTGTGTTCAAAGAGCAGCAGCCTGTCCATTACTCTGTCTTGTTTAGCTGTGGTCAAATAATGTGAAAAAAAACAAAAGAGCAAAAAGGCTTGCGCTGCTTTCAGTGAAATCAATTTTTGAAAATCTTTTCTTAAACCAACTGAAATCCTTAGTGTGAGTTCACTTAAGCCAGGCTCAATCCCTTTAAAAAACTGAACCTGGGGATTTGTAGGGGTGGTTGAAAACTTTCCAGTGGAACATCCTTTTGAGCGTTTGGTGGAGAAACAGAATATTCAAAGCCAGAAGGAAAAGACCGAGGGAGTTGTTCAGATTGAGGGGTGCTACAGTGGGGCCCTGGGGAAGCTGGTGCTTTGCTGCCTCCTGCCCTCTTTCTGTGCTGGAGGGAGGCCCAGGGAGGTGACGTTTCCCAGGACAGCCATGAGTGAGCTTCACACACAGCACCAAGGGTGACTCACTGGGGTTGCGATGTTGAGTCATGAGCAGTGAAGGCAAGAAAGACATTTAGGAGTTTTGGCTCAAATATTTCCATTTCTGGCCAAAAGCATCACTTAAAAACTATCATTGTTGTGTTTTTTTTGGGATCAATTGACAGAGGTAAGCTAATTCAGTTGCACAACTTAATGTTGCAAGTGTTGATTGTATTATTTAAAGTCATGAAATTGATATTTTGATCTAATGATAAATTATCCTCACTATTAAGAAGGCACAGAATTTGTTGCAGTTCCTCTGACCCCTGACCCAAGTACAGGATATTTTTGCATAGTTTAAACATAGTACAAAAGCTTTATGTGTATAGCCTGCTACCAGCATTCAGCAGAAAACTTCTCCCTTAATTTTTGAGTTCTTGTGAAATTTAGGAATGCCCTTAAAATGCCATGAAAAGGAACATACCATACCATTTTTGGGGAAGAATGGATGATTGTCTCTGTTTAATTAATGCCCTGAACTTGCTTGTGGAAGAACAGAAAGGACGTGGTATTGCTCTGTGGGTCAAGTCAAGAACTGAGAACTTTAAATCGGTCCTGATAAGTGCCTAAAGTCAACAGAAACTCTCAGCAACCTGTGTACACACAGCAGGCAATTGACTGCTTCCTTCTGGAGCTGGTTAGGCAGTTTCTTTAGGAATCATTATTTCATGGTCAGACATGTATTTGTCCCTGGAAAAATATTTGCTGATGTGAATGTGTTATGCAAGGCGGCCGTCAGCTGTGAAAACAAAACCGTCTGTCTGTGGGTCTCGTTAGTTTTTATCAGAATCACTCAACCCATAAAACAAGTCATTTCAAATGCAGAGCTGCCTGGTTATTCAATTTCATTTTGAATCAGGCCACTGCATACGTTGCTGAGACAGTTTTCATTGCAAGCAGTGTGCTGACAAGTATTGACCTTATCCTCCGTAGCACATGTTAAATGCAAAGACAGAAGTTTTGAGAGCCTTAAATCCAAATTGAGTGGCACTGTAAAGGCAGGAGAAGTAGGAACTCATTGCAGAAATAGTTTGCAGGGCCCTGATTGTGATATGTGGAAGGAATGTAAATAGAGATTACTCTGTTTACATCAATGCCCCAAGCTGTGATGGGTAGGCAGAAGGATTGGGTGAAGATCTTATATGAAAAGGTATTTCCAAACAACCTGTAAAATATCAGCTGGTGGCACACATCAGCAATGAGGGCAGACTGCTGTGCAGCAGATCTCAAGTTAAAACAACGTGCTGGGCAAGTCAGTGGATGGGGAGAGGAGAAGAGAACGGATGAGGAATCAGCAGCTGTGACCTGCAGTAATTGGTGCCCGAGGAGATGAGAGCAAAACGTGGTCAGGGCTAAGAAAGCACAGCACAGCGGGGCTCGTGCTGAACCCACCCTTGAATCATTATGATAAAGCATCCCTTAGGGATGAAGGTGATGGATAGCCTTTGGTGTTCCTGGTCCAGGGCATTGACAATGCTCCAGCTCCTGCTGATTACACAGGTCCTGATCCCGACTGTGTTTGGCCATTAGCATCAGCCACCTGTGGCGAAACTGAAATCAACCAAACTGCTTTTTCTGGGGTGAAACCAAAGGGAGAAGCAGCATGCAGTGCCAGCTTGCCCCATGTGCTCTGTGTGTTGTGAAATCCGTGTTGTCTCCCTGCAGCCGTCCCGGCTGGCAGGGCAGTCCTGGGGTCAGGTGGCAGCTTTCATCTCTTCTTGACAAGATGCTAAACCAGCTGGGCTGAGCAGCAGCTGGGGAAGGTCTGATCTCTCTGCAGACACACAGCATGGTGTGCAGATATGGTGCCAGCTCTTAACGGCTGAGTACATTCCTCACCTGCAGT
Source organism: Hemiprocne comata (assembly GCA_020745705.1). NCBI lineage: Eukaryota > Metazoa > Chordata > Aves > Apodiformes > Apodidae > Hemiprocne > Hemiprocne comata. The sequence goes on along the minus strand of CM036587.1, from coordinate 5,475,585 downwards.
TCCTGACACTAAACAGAAGTGACTTATTGAGACAATTAGAGTGGGATGGAGTAATTCAACGTGACCAAATGCCACATTGCAGAGGTCACTTGCTAATGACAGGGAGGTAGGATAAGGAAAGGGAAGGATCTGATGAGTATTTCGCCCAGATTGCAAAAACTGCCCACCTGCCCTCATGAGCAACTCAAGGCCAGTTGTTTTGGCAGTGCCCCCAAGTGTCTACACATGGACCCTCCTCTCCCTCTTTATTAGCAATGGCACAAGGAAGGAGAAGCACCTTTTGGTTCTTGTCCTACAGATTCTCAGTGGTTTGCAGGAGGTGGAGGTGTGGTTCCTTGTTCTGTCTTTTTTTAGTAAGACAAAATATCTCCTCCGAAAGGGCTGCCTGCCAAACAGGAGGAAGACAAAGAGTTATTGCTCTCTACCTCCATTCTTCCTTTCCCTGTATTATAGAATCATAGAATAATTTTGGTTGGAAAACACCTTCATCATCATCATCATCAAGTCCAACTGTTAACCCAGCAGTGCCAAGTCTACCACTAAACTGTGTCCCTAAGCACCACATCGACATGTCTTTTAAATACCTCTCAGTTGACTTGATCCTATTCTTTAGAATTACCAGAGTGTTTTACTGTCCATGCTTTCTGCACAGTCTGGACATTTCATCTGAGAAGCAGTGGTGGGATAGGAGATGAAGAGGCCAATGGACAGAGCTCATCTCTCAGACAAGTGCTCAAATCATTACGCACCTTGTCAGGCTTGTCCTTCTGGCTCTTCAACACTTGTATTTTTGGTTGCCCAATGGCTCATAGCACATACGTATGATTCGGGTGCACTCCTGAAGCCTGGAAGGTTTGGGATTACAGCTTGTAGGGTGATGGGGAGATAGAATTTATGTCCCTCTTCCTTACTGCTTTCTGCAGGAATGGTTCTCACACAAATGGCCATCCCCTCTCCACATGCACGTAGAGCTGAAATCCTTCCACTGGGGTATGTTTGAGGGCACCTCATGGAGGGTGGTCTGGCCAGCTTAGGTCCTGTTGGAGGTGGGTGGGAGCCTTCTGTAGAGGGAAGAAACTAACTTCTGGGACATGGGGGAGCTTTTGGGTCAGGCAGAGACACGGGTGAGGCTCTGCACTTCCTCAGCAAGGTTTTGTGGGTCACTGGTTTGGACTTGGGTACTTGCAGACTCTCTAGGTCTGGCTACAGGCACATCAGTGTGAATCACAGCTTTTGGTTTCCTGTGAGAGGTATTCCTTGTCCTAACAGCAAGCTCCTTGGAAGCCATGAAGAGAGAAATCCAATTAGAAACACCCAAAAGATACATGTAGGTTGCTTGAAAACCTCATGGCTCTCAAAACTGCCCTTCTGCATCCTGTGGGCCTGACTCTTACCTGCTGCTGACACCACAGGTGATGGAGGAGGAAGGCACAGGGCTGAGAATTAGCAAGGGAGAGAGCACAAAGTCCAGTGATAAAAACTGATTGAAAAGAGTCCTCATCTTTCCCTGAGACTAATTCAGACTGGAGTAATTTCACTGGCTCCAGAGAATGCTGCTGGATGTCCTCGTGAGCAGGGAGCCATTGGCACTGGCTGAGTGGCACCCACAGCAGCCAGGAAGGCTGACTTGGGGTGTAACCTGTTTGACTCGACATCTAGAGGCCAGGAAGGACACCAGGTTCCTTGTGTTGTGCTTTACACAAACCACCTCTTCAGCAGATGTAAACACCCAGGAGAAGAAGGTGCAACCTTTCCAAATTCCCTTCTGCTCGTGGTTACCTCTCCACTAGGGCGTGATGGGGAAGGAACAGGGATACGTGATTGATGGGTGTTTGCTGTGAGTGTTCCCTTGTTGTGAAACGTCTCTGTCCACCAGTTATTTCTGATTTCTCCTTGCAGATAGCTGAGCTGAGCCCACAGTTAGTTTGGGACTGCTAGCACAGTACTCCCACTGCCCGGGAGCAGCTGATAATATACTCATGCTGGGTTAAGATTTTCCAGAAAAGAGATAACATTTGCAGATGGCTTGGGCTGACTCCTTTGGCTTAAGGTTTTATTGATAGATGAAAGCAGGACACACAACCAAGCCATGGAAAGCTTTAAAAAGTGTCCTCCCTTACCCTGCTTTTTAAAGAGCTCCTGTGTTGATAGTTTCTCTCCTTGTCTCTTGTGTGACTACAATGGGCACCGATCCTGTTCTTCAGCCTCCCTTGTACCTCTTCTGCACAGAGGAGCTCTGTGCCCTCTATCAGCCTCTTCTCAGCATACCCCAGAGATCAAGGCAGACACAGGTTTTCAATCTTTTTCCTCCCACACAGCTCTCTTTTCCAGTGGATTCACTTTGCCAGATAACAGTTTCCAAAGAATCCATTCTAAATTTCCAATATTTAACATCAGATTTTCTAGCCTTGGAAACTCTAGGCTGTTGCCAACCCAAAGTTTAGGGATTGATTGCACAAGCAGACTAGCTAGCCATGCTGAAGGGACAATAACTCTTATGAGCCAAGCAGTGGTGAGCACTTGGCAGGTGATGAGGAACAACAGGATGATCCTTCCACTTCCACTGCCATAACCAGAAGAGACTGGGAGTGGAAGAGAATCACCTACTTATGGACCATCTGCATGGCACACATCTGATTGTGAGATGCTCAGCCTGGGCTTCTTTTCTGGTCAGTGGTCCACTGTACCATGGATTAAGGGTGTCATTTATCTTTCCCTAAAGATTTTGTCTAAATAGGACAGTATATTTGTCTTGCATAAGCTTATTTTTTTCCCCCCCCACTGGCTATAAAAGGAGCCTACCTCAACTTTAGACTTTTTGAGTGAACTGAATCCATCTAAACATGATACCATCCTTTATATTAAGGGTGTAGATCTACCTAAGGCACCAATCACTGTTATTTGCCCAGGGTCCCAGTTAACAAAGTCACCAGCAAGGCTCTCCATTAGCAGCCCAGCTGCAAGGGAATTGCAGCCCTTTTATTTCAAGGATTATTTTCATGCTCAAAACAATAAACTTTCACTCAATAGTAAATTGGCCAGATAACATAATTCCACAGCAGCCCATCCCAACCCAACCTTCTCCTCCCCTCCAGCTGATCAAGTGTTGACCTTTATGAAGTGATAATAAAAGACCACACAAAGATAATTGTTCCTAATTATCCAGGAGGAGCTTTGCCAGCTCCAGGGAGGTCCTCATGGTATGGTCTTGTATAGGAACCAAACCAGCAAAGTGCTGTGGAAGGTGTTTGACCACCCCAACATGTGGTAGGAATTTAAAGCAAACAACAGATGTTGGTTTTTGAAAGTCACTGATTTTTGAAGACTGAAGTTTTGGGTGGTGTTTTTTTTTATTATTTTTTTTCCCCCAGCAGCTGAGCATCATCATGACTGCCCTGGGGAAAAAAAAAAAAGGAATGTTTTCAAACTCTAACGAGTGCCTGATGAATTTTAGATGATACCAGGGCAGCCACGCTAAAAATGTGCAGGGTGGATGCCAAGTTATGTTTTTCTACAGTGTTGACTTTGAATGAACTGGGCCCTTTAATGGTGAAATTGCACTAGTTTAAATGAAGGGGTGGGTGAAATGGATGATTAAAGGCAAGTTTCTCCCATTCAGCTAAACAGTGGGGATATTTTACACTCACATACTGCTTTTCAATAAAGGCCCTTCAAGAGAAGCACAAATAAAATTGATCTCACACATCTGTGACATGGGAAATAATTTTTACCTGTAATTTAAAATCTGAGGTAAGGAGAAGTTAAGCCATTTTTTTTTCCAGATTCCTGTGATTATACCTATTTTTTGGCATGCTTGTTACAGAAGATGGCTGAATATCTCTCAGGGGTGTTGCTTTTTCTAGGTGTTCCCTGAGATGGTGCCAGTAGATGTTTGCAAAATGTTAACTGGTCTGTCTCCCACCCAAGAAAATGCAACGAGACTTTCTTGCTGATGGTTTGTGGCTCCAACACTGTTTCCAAACGTTTTTGCCATTTATTGTGAGTCGGTGCCATCCCTACTCTGGTGTTAAGTAGCATCAGTCAAATGCAGTTAAGGAGTTTCTGTCCTTTCCTCTCAGCCCTTTGTAGGTGTATTAAGTGGCCCATGAAAGACAGAGTGAGGGTGTGCCTGCTGCTGGGAGCTTGCCTGGTTTCAGCACAGTTTGAGGGCACTTGCATGCTCTCAGGGGTGATGTAGGGGTGTCTCTGATACTTACATTTGTTTAATAATGCAGTCTCTTGAATGCACTGCTCTTTCTGCCTTGCCTTGTGTGTGCAGTTTGCAAAATTGATGTGACTTCAGGGATCATTTCCCCTAGCTTAGGAGCAGAGATGGAAACGGGGAAGGATGGTCTTGAAAGCAGTGATTTGCTTTCTAACAGCAAAGAGGATCAAGTCTACCCTTGGCAGGGGTGAGGATGGAGTTTGGGTGGCACCACACTGCACTGAAATGTTTGCCTTTGCCTGTCTCATTTGCAGTAGTGTGACTGAGAAGAATATATGGGATTGTTACTTTTACCTTCTCACATTTTTGCAAACTAAAGAATGACTATTTTGATCCCTGCCCTCCTCTAACTGAATTCACCTCTCATTTCCCTGTGAGGTGATGTTCACAGGGAGGCACAGATTCACTCTCCCCACTCTCAAACGGGGGTAGAGATCAATCAGGGGTGTTCCAAGGACTGGAATTAAATTCTTGGCAGTGATTTGTATCTCATAAACATGATATCACGGCACAGCACCTGGTGCATATTCTGCTTCTTTGTTAAATGAAAAACATCGGGAGGTTTTTTTGTTTTGTTTTGTTGGCTTTTTTTTTGTTCTGTGGGGTATTTTTTTGGTTTTGTTTTGTTTTTAAATTTCTTGCTCTTTCTGCTCCTTTTGATTTGAACTTTCTTTAGTACCAAAGTTTGGGGAAGGGAATCCTCCAGAGGTTGCAGGGAAAGGAGAAAGTGTGATTTCTGAATATCCCTCACCAAGTAGAGATAAGGCTGACTGAACCCCTGCTGACAGCAGGCTCTGCTTTCTTTCCACAGTCTCCATTGAAGATATTCGGGATGTGAGGTCAGGCCATAAAACAGAAGGTATGGAAAAATACGCCAAGGATGTCCCAGAGTATCGCTGCTTTTCCATCATTTTCAAAGACCAGCGGAAAAACCTGGACCTCATTGCGAGTTCAGAGGATGATGCCAACCACTGGATCTCTGGCCTTGCAAAAATCATAGCCCACAGCAACTCCATGAACCAGAAACAGAAACTCCAACAGTATCCTTTGCCTCGTGGAGTGATTAATCACACACAAAGATGCACTTGTCTTTCTCTGTGGGTGGAGATAGTGGACTAACCCCATTTTTTCCTGTTTGCCCTGGGCACTGAGTTTTCTCTCCTGCTGATTTTGCACCCTGGTTTCTAATGCTTTCCCCCCCCCCCTGTTTTACAGTGATACAAGCAAGAGTGGATTCAGGCTTCACATTGCTCCCTAAGCAAAGAATTGCCTCTTTCAGGGAGCTCCAGATAAAACAATCATTATTTTTTGCAGTCTTCAGGGGTCTGTTTCACTTGCATTGCAGTAAACTCTAGGGCAGGCACTTTTTGGCAAGGCATGAAAAGCCTGTCCTGTTTATCATGTTTCTCAGTTATACAAGGCCAGGGAACTGATTCTCCTCTTCTGACTGCCAAATTTACTCTGGGGTAGCTCCACTGACTGGATGAAATTACTCCTTATTTGCCTCAGCATGGGAGGAAGTTTTGCCCCAGAAGAAGTTGCAGTTTCTTTAGTGACAATACAGAGACTGGAAAGGCAAAGTAGCAGAGCAGGAAAAAAGAGTGAATTTGTTGTGAATGGAGAGTTGAGTTAGTTATTGGGTGAAATCCTGACTCTGCTGAATTCACAGGGAATTTTCCCTGGGGCTGCATTTCACTCAATAAGTTGCTTTGCAATCACAGGTCTCACAACCATATAAAAAGAGAAAATATCCGTGGGTGCAGTTTTGGGTGGGTTTTCTGCAGTCCCTGTGTGTCTGAGGCCCTGTCCGTGACATATGAACCTGTTGGCTGATTTCACCCTGATTTGACAGAGCCAAAGCAGTCATAAAGTATTAAGTTCCTTTAAGCTTCACAAAGATAGGCATCCAGTTATCAGGGAGGAAATCAGATAGTGCTCTCAGTGAGAGAAAGCTCCATGAGCTTCATGTTCAACATCAAAGCATCTGTGGAGAGAAGGGGAGATGCAGAATCCTCAGTTGGGGAATATCACAAAGGTGGAGTCTGAGCCTGAGCAGGCATCAGGGAGTCTTGCCCTCACTCAAGGCATCACTCCATGTGGTTTCCCTTCTGGGGAATAATGTGCTGCTGATGAAGGAGGTGGCACATAAATGCTGAGCTTTCATCAGGCTTTACTCTTCTGTGAATTCTCTGATGTCTAATAAATGCTTGCACAACCAGAGAGCTGTTCTGATGGACATAAGAAGGACATGGAGCTCCTGGAGCAAGTCCAGGGGAGGCCACAAAGATGATCAGAGGGCTGGAGCAGCTCTGCTATGGAGACAGGCTGAGAGAGTTGGAGCTGTTCTGCGTGGAGAAGGGAAGGTTCTGGGGAGACCTCATACCTTCCAGTACCTGAAGGGGCTCCAGGAAAACTGGGGAGGGGCTTTTTACAAGAGCTTGTAGTGAGAGGACAAGGGGTAGTGGATTAAAACTGGAAGAGGGCAAATTGAGGTTAGAAATTAGGAGGAAATTCTTTAGGGTGAGAGTGGTGAGACACTGGCACAGGTTGCCCAGAGAAGCTGTGGCTGCCCCATCCCTGGAAGTGTTCAAGGCCAGGTTGGATGGGGCTCTGAGCAACCTGGTCTAGTGGCAGGTGTCCCTACACATAGCAAGGGGGGTTGGATCTAGATGATCTTTAAGGTCCCTTCCAAACCATTCTATAATTCTATGATGTGCATGAGATTCTGTGTTTATCTCCTGCACTATAAGTGTCTTTTTGGATGTTTTTTTCAAGCTCTAAGTGGCAAGGTCACTCCTCAGTGGTATTATCAGTTGTGTTTCCATGGTGCTAGGGAGCAGTCTCTAGAAAAGTTGAAATTTGAAACTTTGGTGCTGTTGGAAATGTTGCACCCTGGCAGTTTTCCTTTTAAATGTAAAGGCTTCCCCAACCCCACAGTATGTGGGGAAAATCTGGGCTGCAGAAGGCTGTCCCTGGAGCATGTCAAATTGAATATATTGCTGAAAAACTTCCCCATAAGAAGAGACAAGATTGCTAAGGGGGGGAAAAATAACAATGACATTTGCAAGGGAGGAAGGCTGTAAATTTCCAGTGTGGAAAAGTGCCTCTCTGTCTTTGGAAAGCAGAATTGAAGCTAAATAGGGTGGGTAGGCAAGCTGTATTTCTGGAAGAGTAATTACTGTGCAGTGCTGGCTTCCAATCTGGGATGGTCTCAGGCCGTTTAACGTAACCTGGAATTACAGAACAGCATGATTTCTCATTTGAAATTTGATGATGTTTAATTAAAGCCTGGGATTTTAAATTTAGTCTTTCACTGGGTTTGCTTGGCAGCGTGGGCTTACTCAGATCTGCCTGAAACCTCAGAAGTGTTCTGTGCATCTGTGAGCACAGAAGGGGAAGAGTCAGTAGATAAGGAGAAGTGTTGGGTCCCCTGCCTGTCCCCCATGACTGGAGCATTGCCTTGCAGAGTGTCTTTTCCAGCCTCCAAAACCTTGCAAAGCAAGTAAGGAATATGCAAGATTTTGAAAGCAAGTATTGAAAGCAAAAACCTTGCTAGTTTCAGATGGGGTTTGTTCAGTTTATAGTACAATGGAGTTGCCTGTGGTAGCAAGGGACTCGATTTAGTGTCTTGTGTGTCCTTTCCAGTCCTATATTCCTACAAAGACAAAACTCCCACATGCTTGACGAGCACTTCTGGTGTTCTTACACATACATTACTGTTTTATTAAGCCTCAGATTCAACCCTGCAACAAGCTGGCATAGGTTATTTAGCAAATATTGCAGCTATGTGTGTGGGGAAAATACAGGGGACCAGAAAATACAGGGGACTTTTCATTTGAGTAGTGTGGCACCATCTGCTTCAATTCTGGGATTTATGTATGAGCTTTTTTTTTCTGGTTGGAAATCACTTACCAGAAGTTTTGCAGCATTTCTGTTTCTGAGCACATTCATGGGATATCTGCCAGCTAGATTCAGTCATCCCTCTCTGGTTTCTAATAGAAAGCTGGTAGCCCTGGAGCTGGCAGATCCTTTAAAAACAAGAGGCAGGAAGCAGGCTTTCTCTGGGTGGATACAGGAATGGGAACAGCTTTTTCCTAGTCCACCCAGGCCCAGATAGGTACGTAAAGTGAAAGGAAAACCCACAACCAGGCCTGCAAAATGGTGTTTATATCAGATGAGAAGAATTTCAGTTGAAGTGCTTAGTTCATCCAGCTCCTCTGGGCTCTGAAACCTGAGGTTGTCCAGGTGCCTGGGTTGCTTGGGTGTTTTGGGAACTGAACACTGCTGCTTGCTGAAATGACAGGCAGGGCTCACAGTTGTCTGTAGTCTCCTTTTTCTCTCTTTGCTGCTTGTCCTTGCAGGGAGAGGACCTGCTGTGGGTCTGTGCTCTTTGTGGGCTCTGTTTTCCCTACTGCATTGGCCAGCCTCTCTGAGAGGGATAAAACAGGAAAGCATCCTCTGTTTGCAGGCAGGACCTGGGCATACTCTTTTGCAGGCGCATTTACTGCCCACATATTGCCTTCCAGAGTCAGCTTTAATAGAATCGTAGAATAATTCTGGTTGGAAAAGACCTTTAAGCTCATAAAGTCCAACCATTAACCTAATTCTACTGAGTCCAGTGCTAAACCATGTCCCTCAGCACCACATCTACGTGTCTTTTAAACACCTTCAGGGATGGTGATTCAGCCACCTCCCTGGGCAGCCTGGTCCACTCTTTGATAACCCTTTCAGTGAAGGTATGTGCAGGACCTTTGGGTGCTCATGATCAGTGGAAATGACCGTAGACTTTAAAAAAAAGGTGTGTTTTTTGCCCTGGTCAGAGCAAAAGGAGTAGTTTCTACAACACAGTTAGTGTTCCCCAACCCTGCTGCTCACCTCTGGCTGTGACAGGCTGGATTTCCTCTTGGCTCACTCGAGTTTCACTTTACTCCTGCCTGTTATTTTTAGTGAAAGCTGTGAAGGGGAGCCAGGGTGCAAGGGTCAGCTGTGAACGGGTGGCATTGCTGTTGGCACCATGTTGACATGCTGAGCAGATGCTCCTTGGAGCACAGCTGGTGGAGGGGGATGTTCTCCACCCTGGGGGGGATGGTGATGTCCTCCCAGCAGAGCATCTTCTGTGCATGGGAGCTTCATGACTCAAACTTGTTTTTTTGGGAAGAATCAGTCCAAGCTAGACCCTGGTTCAGGGCCTCGGAGTGTCCTTGGGAGCTGGGGAAATGTAGCCTCTTTTTATTTTGGTTTCCATGTCTAAAGAAGGGGAATATTAATATTACCAGGCTAAGATGGATGCAGTGTGAGGTCATTGCTTAGCACCTGCCAAGATTTTTAAAAACAAAGTTCAGCTTCCCATGAGAGAAACAATACTTACAAACAGTTTACACATACTTCAGAAATACTTGAATGCAGCGGTAGCTGTGGTAAATACTCTGGGTCAGCCCCTAAGGCTGTCAGTTAATGCCCTTTTTTGGGGTTATTTGGAAAGGCCCAGTTAAAATGTTATGAAACTATTTACCTCAGCTGGTTATTTGCTAATCCTGAGGTTTACTCTGCTTAACAGCCAGATGAGGCATTGTTAAAATGTTTTTTGTTTGAAGCAATGCTTCCTGTGAAAGACATTGAGGGTTACATTCTTGGAGATCAAAGTGTTACTTCGATCATTTTTCTGTTGAAAAAGAGGAGATTCTTCTGGATCTTTATTTGACAGTAAAGCAAATTAGAGAGAAACAGTCCCCTGATGCAGAAAGGATGTTGTGTTTTTGTTTGTTTGAAACTGCAAGGTATCTCCACTGTCTAACATTTTCCCAAGAGATGACAAGAATATGGGAGACTGAGTTCAAATTAACTGGCATCACATTGAAAAGCTCATTTTTTATAGTAATTACTCCAGAACCATAGATATACTGAAGTTATTACAAACAAAGCTCTTATGAACTATTCTCACAGTATGGTAGAGATCCTGTGCATTTCACCATGGGAAGCCAAGACCCACAAAGTTTGATTTGATTCTGCTCACAAGAATGTTCTTAAGACATATAGGTTGAAATCCCTAATTAGATACGGAAGGTGAGTCCAAAAATTAACAGTGATGCATTTTTTTGGAGAATCCCTGTTCAGTGTTCAGCTTGATATACTGAATATTTATCAAATCTCTAACAATCAGTTTACCCCACTTGGGAGCTTCTCTACCCCACTTTTCATCCCTCCTCTGTCCCCTTTTAACAGTCTGGAGCAGAATGCACTTTCTGTCATAAAAGAGTAAGCAGACTGTTTTATGATGGGGCTGTGCCCAGAAACTCCTACAGGGTAAAGAGAGTGGATCCAGCCTTGGCCAGATGGGGAAAAGCTGCTCCTGGGTCATGATCACTTGTATGACAGAGCATTTTTCTTCTGCCAAAGCACCATTTTGCTCTTTCAGAGCAGAAGGTGCCATGATGTAAGCTGTTCAGTGGTAGCATGCTGATTTACAGCAGCTGGGGAGGTGGCTCAGAGTCTTCTTCCCCCCACCATGGGCAGCAGAAGGGATGGTACTTAGACTAGGCATTGACCTGGGAAGTTTTCCTTACATCATTCTGCAGCTGGATTCATACCTGCCTGCGGAAAGCTGATAAAAACAAAGACAACAAGATGAGCTTGAAAGAGCTCAAGAACTTCCTGAAAGAAGTGAACATTGAAGTCGATGACTATCATGCCAAGAAGATTTTCCAGGTAATGAGAGTAAGCAGATAAAGTGTTTGCTGTTGGCTGAGATCAAGGTCTCACACAGCTTTCAGCTTTGGTTGGAAACCTAAGCTAAAGTGAACTCCTAAGCAGCTTTTCTCATACCGAGGAAGGACTCTTGCAGCACTCTGCAGTTTCCCACTAACATCAAAGTTAGGCCAGCACAGTGCTTTTGATGAAGGTGTTCAGGTCTTTACCATTGATGCCCAATTTTGCCAAGGTTCAGAGAAGTTGAGATGTAAACATGGATAATGTGAGGAAAAGGGAAAAGCAAAGTTCAAGTGCACTTTGAGTTCCACGTGTTTCAGGAGTTCTGTGTGCTACACCACATGCCAGTGCCTAAGTCTGGCTGAAACTGGTTTGGTTACTGTTATGAACCCAGATCCTCACCTTCTCAGAGAGGAGGGGGCCAAGTGACAGGTGTAAACAAAAAGAAAGTGCAAATTAGGAAAAAAACCAACCCAGACTGATGAGAAATATGCAACATTACACCCAAGTCTGGACCAGTCTGGTCGATTTAATAGCCCAAGGCATATTTAATTTTGTCAAGGACACACTTCTAAATTCTCAAGATTTGGCTTGCTGGCTGAGCCTATCAGAAGATAAGAAAGGGATGAAAATTTCTCAGTTACTAAGCTTTTGGTTTCTCTCTAAAGAAGCCTTCCTGCTGAGGTGAGATAAAACATCTGGGTGATTTCCAAACGTGCATCCTGTCTGCAGCAGGATTTGAACTCATGGGTGGGCAGTGTCAGAAATGCTTTTCCTGATCAGCAGTAAACATGGGGGTGGTTTGGACACTGGGCAGCAGTTCTCCTGCTTCTTCCTGTAAGCAGATAGCAGGGAAAGTTGAAAAGATCTCACTAGGACCTTCCCCCAAAGCAGGTACAAGTTCCCTAGTCCTTGCTTTATGGAGGTTTCTCTCTCTTTCAGGTAACTGCAAGAACTGGGGAAAGGTCGTAATCAGATCTTAAAGAATTTCAGCTTGCAAAATCTTCCAGATGTACTGCCCGCTCTGGCTAGCATAGCCCGTGCTTTATTCCCTGCTCAGGAAGACCCTGAAAGAATAGCAAGAAGGCTAGGATTGCTCAGATTCAGTTAGATGTCTCCAGTGCAGACATCTGCTTTGGAAGTAGTCACCAACGCTTGCCCTTCCTTTGAAGTCTGTGTAGGTCTATAATAATAGACCTCCATAATAATGGAGACCGGGGTGCCATTCACCTCATCCGAGAGGATACATCTCCTGTGTCAGGTGAAGCACTCCCTACATCTGCAAGCATCAAACATCTGAAAAGACACCCGTTCTGTTTTTTGGAGGTGCAGTCTCCAATCAGTGAACCTCTTTTCCTATGGGTATAGTTACAAGGGAGCTCTAGGAGTGGAAACCGGATGAAGTTCAAGTCTCTTTTTGCTTAAGGACTCCAAGCAATTACTAAACCTTGATTCAACCCATCTAAATGCAGGCAGGGAGTTGAAAGTACCCTCCTTAGGCATGGAATTGTTTGAAGTTTCCTCTATAGCCACTGGCAGGAGAAACTATTTGGAGGTTAATTCAGATCTCTTGTGGGCTGAACTGCCTCCAGGAAGAGCCTGTCTTGTTCCTAAAGCAATTACATTTTCAGTTTACACACTACCTATACTTAGATGGACAAAGAGGCATTACAGCACGTTGAAAGGGTGATCTTTTCTGCCTTAGTTTTTCTTCATTTAGTCACAGGAAGGAAGGGTGATCAGGGGTTCAAGAGAGAGCTACTTGGAATGTTCTCACATTCCTGCTTTTCATCACATAGCTCTGTTTTAGACACACCTGAGTAAGACATATGCAGTGCAGCAAGAATCTGTGCAAAGGTCCTCTAATTGCTCACTTCATTTCAATCTAAATATTCATTTTGGTGCATCAGAAAGGTTCTAACTTTTTCTAGCAGGCCAAGGTTCATTCAGGACTCACAGTTCATGACCCATGCAAGTGAGGTGAAACACAGTATTTTGGGCTGAGATTCTCTTTTTAATTTGGAGCTCTTGTAGCCCAAGCAGAAGGAGCTCACTTTTATACATCTGATCTGTCCTGGAATATGTCTGTGATGCCAATGCTATTGTCCTGTTCCATCACAGCCTTTAATGGCCACTAAGGAACAAAATTCCCAAGGCCCATCACTTATAATGCCAGTTTTGCAGAAGTCATACCATGTCATTTTCCCTGTTGTGTCTTAAAGCAAAAACGTCTGTTGTTCATGGCATCCCTGCAGTCTCCACCTCTTTATATTCCTTTTTCAATTGCTCAGAATCACAGTCAGCTCAGCTTGTGGGATCTGCCAAAGCCACAGCACAGGATCATAGACATGGAATGCAGCAAGGGTAACAAAGTCCCTGGACTTCTCAAACCTGATTTGAAGGTGTCTGTAGTACTGAGTATTTCACAGGCTGTCCCATCCCTGAGATGAGACCATAGCTTCTACTGAGCAGATTCTGAAGTTAAGACAAGTTGACCTTTTTGCTCTCAGTTCAGTTTGTGAAATGTTGTGCATCATGATAATTTTGTTTGGTCTTATATGTGCACCATAAACAGATAGTGAAGGACTCTAATCCTTCTAGTATCTTCCAACAGATAGTGGAGGATGTGCAGAGGATGTAAGTCCCTCGTTATCATCTTGCTTGGGGCACTGCCAAAGCCACCATAGCCATCACTGAGACCATTAGCAGAGTTAGACTGAGATTAGTGTGATGTCTGGTTAAACAGAGACATGCATTTTGGTCATAAACCCCAGGACATTAGCTCTATCTGTCATAAGAGATCAAAGATGGAAAGCAATTTCATTTGTCTTGTTTGACCAGTTACCATCTGTCAGCTAAGCCACAGTAACTGTTAGCAACTTGTTCATAACAAGGATGAAATGAAATACACCAGAACCTCCTCTGAGTGGCCTGGAACACACTTTCCATTCCAAATTCAGGCCTGAAGAAGAGTTTTTAGACCAAAGACTAAGAAAGGCAAGTCGTGTCCTGCAGGGGTTTTGGCATCCATGCCAAAAATGAGAGTTTTTGGACTTAACCTGAAATGGAAGATGTGAGTGTGCTGTGTGAGATGAGGACACCACTATTAAGGGTCTTTTTGCTTGCTTTAGATATTGAGGGAGAGGAAATCATCAGAATCACAAGACATGAACTGGGAATGGGTGGATTGCTGAGAGTTGCAGGGAAGAACACCTGGAAGTTGTGTAATGCTCCCTGTCCATAAGTGATTCCTCTGAGACAGGCTCTTGCTTTCCATTGCAGCTTGTTTCGCTCAGCCTGTATTTAATGCAGAGCTTTACATCCCAGAGGTGACCAAAAAATAGTTGTTCACCTCTCCATGAAGAATTCTGCTAGGAGCAAACAACAAAATTAATACCCAGATTTGCCACAGAAAAATTGTAACTTCTGATGAAAAATTGAATCTGGGAATATTTTAAATAAACCGGAAATATTTGTTGTTGGAAAAGCTGTTGTCCTTCACGGAGACACTAACATGCAAACTTTAAACTCCTTGATCTTTCATGGTCAGCCAAATCCTTGACTGTGGTTCTCTGCCAGAGCTGTTACCTAGTGGAGGAGCTCAAGCCACAGAGGAATGTGGAGGCTTGAAGAGTTTGAGTTCTAGCTCCTTGTGAAGCTGATCCCTGATATGAAATTCTGTGGACATTTTGTTTCTTGATGGTTTTTGAATGGGAATAGAAAAGTTCCATGGGAAGAAGAATCTTTTCATGCCTAAACATGCACATGTTTAGCAGGATGTTTTTTAAAGTCAGTTTTGATGCCATCTTTGCAACCAGCCCTTCTTCTAGCCTTGACAGCCTCTTGAGGCCTGAGCCTCAAGGCTCTTTTCACTTTAGTTGCTGGATTTAAGGCCACAGACTCTATTAATAGTTTAAGATGCATTGAGCTAATTGTTTCCCTGTATTCCTCCACTTCTTGAGATCAAGAGGTACATTTTTCTTGAGCCTTGATTTGTACTTAGATTGCCAGGAGCTGGCCTTTTGACTTATGGTTTGCACAGTGGAGTGGAGCTCAAGCCCATGCCTGGTAAATAATAATAATAATAATAATAATAATAATAATAATAATAGTAACTGTTATATGACTGTTGGCCTGGTCAGTGAGAATCATTGTCATTGACCAAGTGCTTCTCATTCACTGGCCAGTAACTCTTTCCAATTATTTTGTGTTCTGCGTTGTGTAGCCCTGGTGCAGATTACGGCTGGCTTATGCCAGAAGGAAAGAAGGTTTTCACTCCTTCTCCCCTCTACGTTTACAGCACTGTGACAAGTCCAAAACAGAGGCTCTGGAGGATGATGAGATAGAGGAATTTTACAAGATACTGACAGAGAGGAAGGAAATAGACAAGATCTTCCAAAAGTACTCAGATGCAGAAGGGTTCATGTCCTGCCAGAACCTGGTGAGGTTCCTCTATGAGATGCAGCAAGAAGAAGATGCTGTTGTTGCTGCCCCTGCCTTAATTCAGAGATATGAGCCCAATGAAAGAGGTAGGTTGGAAACTCTGGCTGGTTTGGTTCAAAATCTTGCTTTCTTGATGAACTATGATTTTCGTTACTGTGGTTTTCTTCTGCAGCCACATGTGTCATTTTCTCCTTGCAGCTGCTTCTAAAACACCAGTTTTCTAGGGAAACATTAGCAGCTGTTGGAGATGAGGGCACTGGGAAGCCTGAGGAATATTTCTTTTCAGTTTGGTACACTGAGCAGCTGGAGAGAGGTGGATATGGAGTTGGAGGGGGTGATAAAATTCCTGTGGGAAAGGCTCTGATGGCTTATTCAAACGATAAGACCTCACGTGGCTTTGCAAGGTTGAGAATGTAGGAACATTTCTCTAGAAGCAGGAACGAAGGCAAATCTTTTTAAATGTGGGCACCTGAAAAGCCATTGGGTGGTGAAATCTCTGAGTAGAGGGCAGAGGAGGTGGCAGCTGTTCAGAAGAGCCATCACAGAACTGTCTTTCTGCTCAGAAATTTAGTGAATGACCAGTCTGGGGCAACTCAGAGAACATGTTCAAGAAACAAAGACAGAATCATGAGCTGGTTTTGCACTGTCCTGGTATGCCTTTAGGAGAGGGACAATGCTTTGTGGTGTCAGACCTGGGGATTGGATTGAGATCTAGCTTAGTCCTTCGAGATGGGGAGAACCAAATTTCCCCCCCAAGTTTGGTTATTTTGCATTTACTCTTCACAAATCCTGTATTAACTGGAAAATCTAGAGAGGATTTATCTGGCTGTGTTTATAGACATCAGCAATTTTTCTGTGTTGGTATGAAGGAAGCTTCAACTGCTCAAATGGAGAGCTTTATACCATGGATCTCTAGAGACAGGTAAGCTAAGTGCTGTCTTTGACACTCGTTAGGTGTTACCAAGGACACCAAGTGTTGTAGAAAGCTTGTGAAGGGGTTTTAAAAGCATTTTCAGGCAGATGGAGCTGTCATTATCATCTGAAGAGCATCCATATATTGACTATTAGCTGAATGCCCAGGGAGTGCATTTTTCCTTTGAGATCCTCTGGAGAGCAGCAGGTGAAGATGATGGCACAACCTGGTGGTGTCAGATTTTCAGCATGGGGTTTCTATTTATCTGGCAGCTAAGAGGGGTAACGCCATGACCAAAGATGGTTTCCTGATGTACCTGCTGTCTGATGATGGGAATATATTCAACCCCTCCCACCGAAAAGTTTACCAGGACATGACTCAACCTCTCAGTCACTACTTGGTGTCATCCTCACACAATACCTATCTTATGGAAGACCAGCTCACAGGTCCAAGCAGCACAGAAGCCTACATCAGGTAATGTATGTGTGTGTATTTATGTGTGTGTATGTGTCTGTGAGGGGTTGATCTCTTTCTTAAAAAAGACATAGGGTGCATCTATACTGCTAGATGCAAGAGGACCAAGATGCAATCTCCCACTCCCAAGACCTGGTAATGTGGACTGGGCCATGTTCACATCAGGGTGAGCTGTTTCTCAACCAGGCTGGCCATGCCCCACTTTTCACAGCACATTGACCCAGGTCTCTGCTGGGCCTCACATGGTGTCCACCTAACTGTAAGATGTATAATTACTACATTTGGGAGTAGTTTAAAGTATCTGCAGTTATGTGGAGGTTGGACTGCAGCCCTGTAGCATGGTGCTTTCAAAGCAGGATGCTGAGGAGGTGTGTTGCATTCCCCAGAATATGACATGAGAGAGTGCAAGGAGCTTACAAAGTGTGGATTTTGTGGGGTAGAGCTGCAGGACTGTGTAGGGACTGGAAGGAGCAAAAATGATGCATACTGTTGTGATGTTTACAACATGTACTGCCTTTTGGGAGGAGCCCTTGGCATGGACTATCCCTAGAACCATGCTGGGGTTTATTTCAGAGAGACCTAGTTGGAGTCATCTAAAAAAAGAGGTGGGATGTGAGCTAATGAAGCAGTGTAGGTGATCAGGAAACTTAGGCCTGGTCCCTCTTTGGCAGCTCAGGTGCTCCCTCAGCATCCCTGGACAGAACAGTAGGAGTTGCCTACTTCTACCTTGAACAACTGCTGCCTGGTGTCTTGTGGCCAGATGTTTGCAGTGGCCTTCACTAACTTGCACAACCACCTCTCATTATTTCTGCTATGACCTGTACTTTTGTCAAGTGAGACAGCATTTCTTTCTCAGCAGGCCAGTGGCTGCAATTCTGTCTTTGTTTATTACTTATCTGATTCTCAGGGAACAATGGCTGGCTGAGTCACAAGCTCTAAAGAGTAGAGAGTGAAATCTGACTTGTCAGTAGGTGTTTGAATTCCTCTCGTAGCCTCCTAAAGTGGCAGTATTATGTTTTTGTTGTAAAAAAAAAATAAAAAATCGCGTGATTCTCATTGCAATGATTTAAAGCAGTTGTGTTACCTGAAATGCATGGGGAGTTACAGTAAAAGAGGCAAGATCACCTCCTAGACAGGTAAGTTTGTACAGGGGGGACATACATTTGAAAGTAAATTGAAAGTATGGATATGTAGAGGCAGGAGTTTCAAGTGGAACTTCAGTCTGTAGACTCAGTTTGGGCAACTGGCCCTCAGCAGTCTCCCCAGCTATGGTGGAGTTCCCACAGCTCCCTCCCTGGCAGCTCTGAGGATTCACCTCTCATGTCTTAGCAGATTTAGATGAAGAAGACACATCATCCAGGCTTCATGACCTGGCTTCTGAGGCTGGCTTTCTTACCATCTTTCTTCCAATGCAGTTACTCCTGACTTTCTTTTCTCTTCACCATTTTTGGGAAAAGACTTGGGGCACGGTCATGAGAGTCTTGTCTCATCTGGCACTCACTGTCTTCTTTGGGTAATTCTTACCTTGGACTTTCACTACCTCCTTTCTCAGATCTCTCTGTGCTTTCCCTACTCAACCTGGAGTTCTCTTTGCTGACTCTGAGCTCGCACAATCCCATCCTTTCCCCATCTGCTCTCCTGTTTTTCCAAGCTCTTCTTTTTCCCCTTGCTCCCTACATTTCCTGTCAGCCTTCCCAGGCAATACCTGTGCCTGATGCACCCTCATTTTGAGATCAAGCAGAAGGTTTAGAACCCAACCAGGTCCCTTCTTTGTTTCCAGAGCCCTCACCAAAGGCTGCCGCTGTGTGGAACTGGATTGCTGGGATGGCCCTAACGCGGAGCCCATCATTTATCATGGCTACACTCTCACCTCCAAGATCCTCTTCAGTGATGCCATTAAGGCCATCAAGAACTATGCTTTCAAAGTAAGGATGAGGGACCCTCTGAGATGTCTCATATCACACAATCCAAGACTTGTAGCAGGTCTCTGCTGTCCCCACATAGAGCATAAAGAATGAAGACTTCACCTTAGCATTTCTCATGGATACAAGATGTTTCCTTCTGTCTGGGTGTCCATGTTCTGCTTTCTGGGAGTTGCTGGACAGACAGAGCACTATCTGAGGATGAGTTTGAATCTCTACCAGCACAGCTGCATCCTAGACCCCACTGCAATGAAAATGGCTAATATCTTGAGCATACCTGGTGGGAAATGCAAACAAGCCATGAATTTGTGTGGCTTTGATGTGTCAGGGTCTGTTCTTGGTTTAGAGGAACCCGTGTGTACGTGCTTTGGAGGGACTGATGCAAAGGACTTGTTCTACTCTGCTTTAAAAGGAAAGAGCATGTCTGGGGTCTTGTCTAGCAGTGCTGGGCCAGCAGCCTTTAACAAACCTTGGGTCTGTCCAGACTCACTAGGCTTTCAGCTCTTCTCCTTCAGTGCACTTGGGAGCTAGTCCCAAGTTTCCTTTGGGGCTGTAAAGCTGTGATAATGACAATGCCTTCAGCACATAAAATCACTAGGGGGGACACAGGGAACCCAATCAGACCTGTGCACAAATGGAGGAAGGATTCCTGTCCCCTAAGGATTTGAGCAAACCCAGTGATTTCAAAGCCTCCCTTCCCAGTCTGAGGTAGGAAGGTGCTCTGACCCACGGAGCAAGTGGAGAATGGAAGCACAGGGAGCCTTATCAAAGCACCCCAGCAAGCCTGTGGGAGGCATCTTGACCCAGCCTGGTGCCCTGTGGATGGCATCAGCAGAGATCTGAGTAGCTACTGCATAGTTCAATTTGTCTGTTTTTAACAAATGCTCATTTTAGCAAAATACTAGACCCTCCTGTTGACACACTCGTTTCCAGAGAAAAGAGCACTGGGGCTTAGATCAATTGCTGTAGACTGGTGAAATTGCAGACTTCACTGATGATTTATGTTGCTGTCTTCTTCTAGACCTCACCATACCCTGTCATCATCTCCCTGGAAAACCACTGCAGTGTTGACCAGCAGAAGGTCATGGCTCAGCACATGACAACCATCCTGCAGGACATGCTCTTGGTTGCCCCAGTCGATGGAAACAAATCCCAGTTCCCCTCCCCAGAGGTAAGCAAGGCCACTCTAGCACTTTCTGCCTTCCGAGGTGGGAAAAGAGAGAGGTCTGCCTTCTTGCTGGGTGCCAAGTTGTGGACAATATGCCTGAGGACTGGTGGGACCTGTACTTGCTGAGGAGCAGGGATTGTCTGTGGGCAGTGGTGGAATAAGGAATAGGAGTATCTACAAGTAGCCTGTGCACATGAAGTGCAAAATGCCCCATTGCTCCTTGTTTGTTGTCTAAGGTCTCAGAGGAGACATCCCTGCAGGACTCAGGACATTCCTGGTCCTTTTACCAACTCTAGGGAGTGTCCTTCACCCCATGAGGAGGTTGCTTTTCTGACTTGTCCCAGAGGAGCTGAATCTGGAGGGTCTGTCTTGTGCCTGCTGCCCATACCCCAGAGCTGAATATGACCTTCAGGCTGATCCTCTGAAGCACCGTTGGGTTGCTGCACATGCAGCAACAATCAGCACCACAGGGAGTGACTACGAGGTGTCTCTGTGGTTTTAATCCAGCAAGACTGAACACTCCCTCATTTCATGGTAGGTGAGATGTTTTGCTCTAAGGGATGTAGTGTATGTTCCCCTCCTCCTTTAATGCTTTGGGTGCTCTGCTGTGAAGATCCAGGCTGTTGATTAGAAGTGATGAGGACTGGAAGGAGAGCTGTTAGTTTGCCCCTCAGAACTCGAGGGGAAAACCAGTACAGGTAGCCTAAAACTGTATCAAGCACAAAATGTCCTCCCACTGAGAATGGCCTGGGGTGGTGGGGATGGAGATGTCCATGGAGGACAAGGGAAGGCAGCAGGCTGCACAGAGGTGGCCCTTCAATCCCCATGAATCAGGGCAGCCATGGAGCTGGCAGCTGAGCTTGGACCCTTCAGGGGGAAGGAGATACACAGCCCTCAACAGTGGGCTGCCACTATAAAATAATTAGCTGACAATTAGAAAAAATTAGAAATGGAATCTTGATATGAAAAAAAGGAAAAATTGTTTCCAAAAACAGAAGCCAAAATTCATCTGTTTCCACCCTTTGGGTTTGTGTTTTCCTTCTTTCTTGTCTCTTAAGCACTTTGCAGAAGGTGGATACTGTGTGGATAGCTGCAGTCCCCTTTAAATTGCATTTCTTTGCTAGATAAATCATTTGCCAAAAATTGGATGAGCATGCCTAGCCAGAGCTGGAAGGACTTTGTGAGTGGGATAAAACTGGCAGTCAGCAGGGGAGAAAAGAGAGGAAAATAATCCACCCAAAATACCTTCTGTATTTGTTCTCCCTCTCCCTTTTTCTCTTTTCCCTCTCTGACTTTTCCCTTTTGTTTGGGAGTGCCATGCCTAGCACAGAGGGGAGCTGATCTGGGTTAGTCCCTAAGCACCAGTGCAATGAATCAGGATGAATCACAAGTTTTAAAGCTGCTACTTCAGGAGGACCTTTGCACTGGCACAGACAAGCTGCCTCCATTCAAGAAGTGACTCTCCCAGGGTGATGATGCACCCAGCATGGAGACGGGTCTCTGCAGGCTGTTACTGAGTTGGAAAAATCAAAATTTGCAGTGTCACCTCCTGGCTTGCTATTTATCCCTGGTGCAGGATCAGGAAAGCTGCTGATGGCTTTTCAAAACACTGCCTTGTGATCAGAGGAATGATAGGAAGAAAGAAAGGAGAAACACCAGGGAAAGAAATGCATGATGTGAGTGTAAGGGAATGACCCCAGCTTCCCAAAGATGTTTTTCCCATTCTTGTGCTCATCTAACCTCCTGCTCTGATTGCCCAGATGGACACGTGGCCCCAGCTGGAACAATAGAGCCCAGATCTACCTTAGAGAATGGATTTGGGCTGATATGCATCATTGGAGGGAGTGATCTGTTTAGCTAAAAGGGAGGAAAATTGCCAATGTAGCAAAACTTACCCTTTTCCCTCTGGTACTTTTCTGCTGCCTTCCTGCTATGTGGACCAGGAGAATGCAAAGGGCTGAACTGCTGATTTTTTTTGGTGGAAAACACATTGAAGCTAAGACATTGAAGGAGATAAAGAAAAACAACAGAAACCTCTTGGATTTTCCACTTCCTTGTGAAGCTGGCATGAGGAAGCCTGGGACAACATACTGTATTTTATTAGTAGAAAAAGGGTGGGATCTGTCATTTGGGAGAGGGCTGAAAGGCTGTAAATAAAAACAGGCAAAGCATTGCTGCAGATTGTGTTAGCAGGGCAGTGTCTGTAGTTAAAGGAAGATTGTCATGTTTAGATTCATGCTAAGGACTCATACCACAGCAAAGGGCAGGCTCCTGATTTATTAGTCTCCATTCAGGAACAGTGTTGGACTACACAGAGCATCTAAATATCTCCCTCAAGCTTCTGTCTTTAGGTTTCTACAGTAAATTAAAGGCCTGTAGGATAAAAGGCCAAAATCCACAGAACAGCTCCAGGCAGTGCCAGGGTTGCAGAGAAGAGCTTCTCCAGTCTCTGGTGCTGGTGGCTTGTGGCAGGCCCTTCTGCCCCATGCCTCATCTGCACAGGGGTCTGCCAGGTCCCCTTGCCCCTCTCCCTGCATCCCACCTAGAAATGCTGCAAAATCCAGCCCTGGAATGAGACTGAAACAGCTGCCAAAGGTGCATGCAACTCTTCAGCGTATCAGGTATATCTGAAACCCCTCCAACTCTTTGTTCCTGACTTCCTTGTTTACAATGGACTGAAAGACCTGTCTTGGTAGGTGACCCTTAGGACAGGAGCTTCTGTTACCCCGCACCTCCACTGTCCCACCAGCTGTCCATCAGTCACATCCAGTGCTGTGTCCAGTCCCCCCATTTGACATCCCTTTGAGCTCTGGAACCTCCTCCAGTGCATCAGTGGTTGGAGCAGTGGGGTGGCTGCCCTGCTCTGCCCTCCCTGTGCTCAGGGCAAGGCAGCAAATGCCTCCAGGGTTATCTCAGCTACGTCCAGACCAGATTCATCCACAGGTCTCTAAGCCAGCAGCAGGCCCTGGGAGCTGTCTGCCTGGGAGGACTACTTTTGCACCATACACTCAGCATGGATGTGGCTTCAAGTCCCTCTGCCTTATGCCTAACTCCACATGTGTGCCTTCTCCAAGGTTAGCCCAGCTTGTGCCAGCCTTGTCTGCAGTGCATCTTCTCAGCTGAAGCTCTTGAGCTGAGTTTCCTTCAAATCTCTCAAAGCCTCCTTTGAAAATATTGATCTTCCCCTTTTCTGGAGACTCATTCACTCTCTGGAGCTGTAACCCATTGTTAAACACTTCAGTTTACAACTAGGCTGAAAGACATACACAGATGGAGGTGTGATAGCAGTGCATCTGGGCTGCACATCTCCTTCTGAATGTGAACATGTTGATCCTCACAGCTTCTCAGAAATCTGGGGAGATGGATATCTTCATCCCGAGAGCAGGATGGAAGGTGGCAGTTCTGAAACTCTATAACCATGTACGTGAGCACCTCACTTTGGGCTCTTTTTGAGAACTAGTTAATGCAACCAGGGGAGTCTGAGGTGTGGTCCACCTCCTCATAAGTGCTTGTCCAAATAGACAAGAAGAATCACACCCTGGGAGTGTTTAGTTCTCCCTGTTGACTCTAAAGGAGGTGTTGAAGGAACAGAAAATATGATGAGATGGATCACTTTACAAATGCTCCGTTCCCACTGAGATGAAAACTGGAAATCAGACCTTGTCATCATGGCTTTCAGGTTGCTAACAGGGGCAAGAAACTTTCAGGTAGGATAAATATGTGTATGCAGATCTTTTAAAATCCTCTGCGCTGAGCAGCTTTGCTCCTTCTGATAAAATCAACAGTGCTTTTGTTTAAGGTGGTTGCTGTGTCCCAGTTCATAGACTCCCAAAGGAAGCAAAGCTGTGAGTCAGAACCAGTTCATTTGGAGAGCTGAGCTTGATCAGTGTGCAGTAGGAAAAGTGGGAGAGCAGGACAGCTCCACTTGTTGAGAACTAAGGCAGTGCAACTTACAGGGCAGGTGAGGAAAGGAAAGAGCTGCATCTATTCCAGCAGCCACTCCACTGTATGTTCTCAGTAGAGTCCAGTGTCCTTGTAGCCTCTCCCCTTTTTGTAGGTTGTATTCACCCTTGGATTTGCTACAGGCAGCTGGAACAGCTTTATGGTCTACTTGGAGAGTATTTGTTGAGTGTCTCAGCTAATGCTTCTTCCTAAGACAGGGGATCTGCTCAGCAGAGCTGAACTGATGAGCTGAGTGTCTTTTGCCTCAGGCTAGAAATACTTAATATCACATGAAAGGGAAGAAAGAGAGATGGAACAAATGGGGGTGTGTGTTTGTGTCTATGTGCATCAGCTTACTTAAAACCTTGACAAAGAAGATAAGCACTCAAATTTTGGTCTTTGCTTCCTAGCACCCATCTTAAATGAAGGCAGACAATGTTTGGGACTGGCAGCTTCTGCAGGGTGGATTCAGTACAATGCTACTATAGAACAGCAGGAGATGGAGGTGAAAATGCTCTGGTTTGGGTTGAATCTCACCCCTCATTGTGGACCAATAAGCTAATGCATCTCCTCTGGACTTAAGTGGCACATGGACTGCTCTTCCTCGTAGGCATGGTGGAAGTCACCTGCACAGGGGGATGCTAAACCTCTGCAATGCAGCAGGACTCCAGAAAGGAGCCAGCCTCTTAGATTCCAAGGCCAAAAGGGAACCACCATAATCTCCCTACAGAGAGTCTTGTATAACACAGTCTGGGTTCACCAGAGTGCCTGTGCCCATGGTGACCATTTGCAGCATATCCAAGGTTTCCCAGAGCAACCACAGGGTAGACAGGATGACAGCAGGGCTGAGAACCCACTGCTGGCAGCTTTGGTATGGTGTGTGGTGAGGAGAAAAGGTGGAGGCCAAGGTGCTGTGCCTTCACTGCTGATGTTATTCAGCCATCTAGGATGGATCTGTGCCAGAAATCACACCTCTCACTTGCTGCACAGGCTGTCCTGAACTGGACAAGCTTAAAAAGATAATTAAGAATTAAATAACCTGCCCAAAATACCTTATCTCTGCTTCTCGACTGTTGAGCTGTGAGATGAGGTGTTAAGGTTTCTTATGGGACGTTAGAAAGCAGAGGCAGATGATAATATATTCTACAGCAGGATGCTTTCTGCAGCCTGTGAAGGTCAAGAGAGACTTCTCTGCTCCCCTCCCTGCTGTCCCCAGTGCAATCTCTCCAGGCTTGTCTAATCAGAGTCCTGAGAGGAGCATAGAAGCTTACACAGAGTTGGATTTCACCCTCTACCAGTGGGTGTTGTGGAAGGACAGGGAAGAGCTGGGTGTTGAGGGAAGGAGGGTGGTTAGAGGCATGTGAGCAGCAGGCTGATGGGAGACTCTGAAGATGAGGCCACTCATCTTCATCTCAGCCATGGATGGGAAAAAGCAGGTCACAGCTCAGGCTGGGAGGATGGAGGATGGTCTGGGGACAGGGAGGATGACACTGCTGTGCTCTGATGCTCCTTTGGGCCTTTTATTCCCAGTAACGGGTACATTCCTTCCAGCCACCTTTGTGTGGATTTTGAGTGACAGGGGAAGTGCCCTAATGTAAACAGATCATTTGTGGTAGCTGAAGGAAAATGCTCTTGGCTGTTTCCTCAGGTGCCAGCACCAAATTTCAGCTCAAACCAAGCTTCATCCACAGCTTAGCTGAGCACTGAGGAGTTAGGCTGTCTCTGGAAAGATGTGCTGCAATTTGCTTGCACCCACAAAGGGGGTAATAGTGTTCTTTGAAAATGCCTGTGTTGCTTTATAAAATATCCTTGGTTTTCCACAGTCCTGTCATTTGAGAACGTTGCTTTTGCTGTTGTGGAAAGGGCAAATACAGGGTGTCACTGAGCTGGGGGGACATGTGCTACTCAGAGGGAGGGGTTGTGTTGGGTTTTTCTGAAATAACCAGCACCCTCCAAAGCCAGGACTACTGAGCACACATGGCTGAAAACCTCCCACTGACTTGACTGGAAGCTGCAGGATCTAGGGGTGCTCCTGGGCTAAATTAATGGATTTCGTAGCATAATCTGCTCACTTGAAGATTGCACCCAGGCAGTCACCCCTCTCAGTACTCTTCCTGCTGCCAACATTGCTGCTGCCTTGCTTGGGTTCAGAGTCAGCCCCCTCCAGGCTTCAGCCTTCCTCCCACAGCCAGATCTTGCACAAGAGACACATCAGTGGTATGGTGGTCTGCCAGCAGCTGTGCCCTGCTGGTGTGTTCCTTCTCCTGAGGTTTTGTGTGGACTTTGAAAGATGCTGGAGAGAGTTGATTCAGGACAAGGAATGTGCTCCTTGGATTAGCTCAGCAGCCAACTGTGTTACATTGGCACATGCTGCTGGTTATTATTAGTGTTGTACCATGGTAGCAGTTGCAAGATGAGTTCTTTTCAGAAGAGGAGGTATCTTTGGAAAGGGTCTGGGAACTCTTTCTTAGGCTGCCAACACCCAAAGATTTCACCTGCAAGATCCCTGCATATCAAAATCCCATTTCTGCTATGCACAAGGCACCTGTCCAGAAATTAATGGACCTCTCTCTTCCCTGGTAGAGCAGAGGGCTGCACTGCTTCAGTCCCAGCACGGATCTCATACTGTTTCCCAAACTGTGTGTGTGTTTCTAACCATACATTGCAGAGACTGGGGTAGATTAAATAACAGGGCCACACAGAGGGGCAGAAACAGTGCTGAGAATGGCTCCCATGAACCCTGACCTCCAGGCTTGGCCTTGTTTGCTGAGCCACATTCAGTTTTGAAAAAAAAATTAAAAATAAAAAAAATTGCTTCTAACATCATGAACATTTAAGTTGTCTAGTTAAGGGGATAGACATCTCTGTATCAGAGGGGAATCTGTGGCTATTTGGGGGTTTCAGACTCATGGCTTGTGGGCTCAGAAACTGGCCAGAGGCAGGGCAAGGCCTCAGTGGAAAAACAGGCTTATTTTTTATTTGTATGTATTGATAATAATGAGTGACTGATGCAACTGTAAAAGGCCCTGGCCCTGGTTGCAGCTGAGGAGCTGCTGTATCCTTGCTCCTTCAGGGCAGGCCAGAATATTTTCTAATCCCCTGGTCTTTTGTCTACTTTTCCTTGTGCAGCAATTGAAAGGGAAGATCCTTGTGAAAGGCAAGAAGCTGAGCAGGCAGGAGGACCCCACTGAAACTAATGGGAACAACAACCTGGAGGCTGAGGATGTCTCTGATGAAGATGAAGCAGCTGAAATTGAAGATGAATCTGTAAAGACTGAGATTCAGCAGAAAGGGAAGGTAAGGAAAAGAAGTAACCCAGAAAAAGGGCAGACCTGGAGAGGCAGAAAAGCTATTAACTAGATGTTTGCCTACTGCAGAAGGCTCTGAAGTCCTGCTTCAGGAAATCCCATGGCTCATGCTGGGAAATCACCTGCTAGGTGAGCTTTGTGCCATGCCAAAAAAAAGATTTAAAAAATTGAAATATATTTTTAATATGTTCCCAGTTTTCAGTGTGTTTTCAGCTACTCAGCTGGAGGTATGTAAGAGTGAATTGCTGAATTCACTGGAGCTAAGGACCCTGGTCCTTGCTCAGCTTAATAATCTCTGTCCCCAGCACAAACAGAGGCCTTGCAGAGCCTGCCAAGCCTGAAGGTTGTCTTCTTTCCTTAAAATGAAGCTGGAGAACCTGACAGCTGGGACAGGCCATGTAGCACTTATGTGAGCAGTAAAAGGGCACACGTTCAATCTATCTCTGTCTGATTTCCAGGCATCTCTTTGTCATGGGACCATCAGGAATTTGTTTGTTAACAGAGGCTGGTTCTCTTCTAGTCACATTTTGGGACATACCTGCACCCCCACTGGCCCTGTTTTTCTGACCTAGAAGAGGGAGGGAAAAGCTACAGATCTATAGGGAAAAGGTGGCTAGTGACCTAAGCAACTGAGATGACTGTTTCTGGGAGGAAAAGACTGGCCTTTACACCAGTGGTTTATTCCCTCATGTGAGGACATTGTGAAGGCCATATCCCTTATGAACCAGGTTCATGGGTGATAGAAATACACTCAGTCCCACTGATGGCAAAGCTGATTGATGTTGCCTCTAGATCTGGTCTGATCTATGCTTCCTCTTGCTGATTTGCTCACTTTTTGAGGGTCTTATTTCTTTCTCTGAACTGTAGTCAACACTGGGTATAATTCTGAAGTCTATAATTTTCTTTTCTTGCCTCTGATGAGAGCTGGTGGCTCTCACTTCACCCTTGTACCAATGAATGTGGCTGAGGAGTAGCAGGCATCAAAGCATTGTGATAGCTTCCTAGTTCAAGGGAAAGAAGCCCAAGCTCAGTGGAGGCCAAAATATCCTTCCCTTCCCCATATTCCCAGGTTTGCATCCTTGAGACCACGACAGTATGGAAAGCACATTGCTAAGGCTCTGTTGTAAAGTTTAGCAACTGGAGACAACCATTGATGCTGAAATACAAGAGATCATGCAGGGGGCAGCAGGAAGGGTATCCCACCAACAAAGAGAGGATGCATCTGGAGAACATCAGGAAACAAGGGTGCTGGGACAGCAAAGCATCTGTTGTGTGGAATCCTCTCTTAGCTCACCAATACAGGCTGATTGGGTTGTTCCTCTCTTGGCAGCCCTAATCAGTTGTGAGCTGTGATAGCCAAGCTGAAATACTTATTCACGTAACAACATGCAAATCAATGCAGAAGGAGTGATAGCCCAGAGGAAATTAAATATTCTTGGTAGTAACATTTGGGAAGTCAGTGGTGTCAGTGTTGATAGTGTGCATCCTTTGCATGTGAAGATGGTGGAGAAGAGAAGCTTCAGGGGTCCTAGAAAAACACAACTATTGAGTATGACTGCAGAAACTGCCCACAAACTTCTTACTCTCCTACATTTAGAGTGACACCTTGAAGCTGGCCAAGGAGCTGTCAGACACAGTTGTCTACTGCAAGAGTGTCCATTTTGATGGCTTTGAGGACCCCAGCCACCCTCGGGCTT
The DNA here is from genome assembly GCA_020745705.1 of Hemiprocne comata. Taxonomy (NCBI): domain Eukaryota; kingdom Metazoa; phylum Chordata; class Aves; order Apodiformes; family Apodidae; genus Hemiprocne; species Hemiprocne comata. Next base: position 5,446,788 of record CM036587.1, on the reverse strand, counting down.
TCTACGAGATGTCATCGTTCACGGAGAGCAAAGCTCAGAAACTAGCCCAGGAGTCTGGTATGTATATTCTGCCCTGGCAAAAGGCCATCCTCTGTCCCAGTCCCCATAAAGGGACAGCTAGTGGTAGTTAAGCACTAGAAAAAGGCATCCTGAAAGATGTTGGTTATGATTTCTTTATGCCACGCATGTCACTGAGAAGCATTTTGAATAATGATATCACAAAGGCTGTTACCAAGAAAGGCATTTTATGCTGGTAGTTAAGAAGAGGGATGCATTAAGAAGAGAGAAAAGTAGCCCCCATCACTGAAAGGGCAATTTTCTTTCTTGTTTTTTTTCTTTTTCCCATGTAGCAACCAGTTTTATTCATCACAACATCAGGCACCTGAGCCGGATCTACCCTGCAGGCTGGAGAACAGATTCTTCCAACTACAACCCCATCGACTTGTGGAACGTCGGCTGCCAGATTGGTGGGTGCAACTGGGAGGTTGGGGAGGGTCAACCTGGCCAGGTTGTCCATGACCTGGCTGTGGTAGTTGTGCCATCCCAAGCCATTTGCAGGCAGAGAGGCTCAGTGGTCACTGGGAGAGACCAGCTCTTCAGCTAGTGCTCTATGACTTTTCATAGGTCATTTTCTGGCCCACCTCAGAACCATCAGGAGAGCCTGTCCTGGCATGTTAATGTGCATATCTCTGCAATGTCACTGGAAACAGAGTTACTGCTGTTTAACAAAGGAGGAGGGAGCCTGGAGTCGAAGTCACTGACAGAAAAGTGTGCAGAAATCTCTGGCAGAGATGGAAATCAAACTCAGATCTCTCAAGCCCTAGAGCAAGGCCATAACCATAAGGGCCAAGCTGTGACCTGACATGTTCCCTGTAGTCAAAGCAGCCCATCATACCATATGATTTTGGCCTTAAAATATTGCAGGTTATGTAGGATCCAGGACCAGGATAAATTGCCATCTGTCCTAGAGCTGTCTTAGAGGTTGCTAAAGAGGTTAGCACCACCCTTGAGAAATCAGTGAAGTGCTGAGGAGGTGCTGAGGTCCATGTGTGGTATTAGTGAGACTGTTCACAGGCACTGCTTCCAAATTTGATGTGAATGCTTTTAAAAAGACAGTGGCAAATTAGAAAGAATACAAGAAATCTGTCTGGTGTTAGGACCATAGTGAGGCTTGATCTGTTTTGGGTGGGGGACAGGAGAGAGATGATTTATTTGATCACAGGTTCTGTACTCCTGCATGAGGAGTTCAGACAATGAGGAGCTCTCTGATGTAACCAGCAGAGGCACCAATGTCCCTTACGATGGAAAATGAAAACAGGCACATCTGGACTAGAAAGAAGGTTTTATAATAAGGCCAGAGAAACAATCTGAGAAGGATTTGCTGGCTTCATTGCAGGAGAGAGCTCCTTCAGCATTGAAATGAATAGGTTTATCTAAAAGATGCAGTTGGCCAACCAGGTGACAGGAATTCAGTGCAGGACAGTTTTTAACTCTGTGGCAGGAAGGAGGACAACTGAGATGGCTGTGATGGCTCCTCGTGTCCCTAACATCTCTGAATGCAAGAAATCCTCCGTGGTAGCAGACTGTGAAGGTCATAGTTTATCACTGCTCTTTGAAGCTTGGAAAAGCCAGTGTTCCTGTCCATGAAGTGCAATTTCATGTGAACAGAATTGGTACAAAAATACTCCCATCGATTTATCTGGAAGTGACTTATTTCTTTATTTTGCACTGCAGTTGCCCTGAATTTCCAGACAGCAGGCACAGAAATGGATGTCTACCAGGGTCGGTTCCAGGACAATGGGTTTTCTGGGTATGTCTTAAAGCCGGAATTCCTCCGGGATGAGCAAACCAAATTCAATCCAAAATCCATCACAGAAGGAACATGGGGGACAAAGAAGAAGCTTCTGCTTAAAGTAAGAATAGAAGTTGGAAAATCTCTCGGTAGCATCCACCTTCAGGGGGGGCATATAGGTTGTACCTTCTCCTTCTCCCAGTCCCACCTGGGCAGTTTTATCCCTAATCCTACTCATTTTCCACCACTGGGGCCTCTGCTTTAGTCCTGCATGGGCTCTCATCCTCCAGAGACTTACTCATACATTTAATGTTCAGCAGAAGTTAATGGCAATATCCACTGTTGTGACAGAAACATACAAGTGACATGCAGTCAGGCAGTCACCACTGTTGTTTCCAAGTATCATCTTCTCACTGTGGGGACAATTAGAAAAGTTGGCAGCCCCCTTAGCCAGCTGGCTGGGCTGGAGCAATGTTCATTAGGTGCTTTGGGTCATGACAGCTTCCTCTGAAGGATGTCCCAATGATGGCTCTGAAAGACCAGCACCAGCTTGTGACAGCAGGTCCTGCAGTCCTGGAGAAGGAGAGGGATGCTTGCCAGGGAGCCCCCTCTAATGATGTCCTGACCTCTTGAACAAAATGAAGTAAAGATGTAATAGGGAAAAGCATACATAGCATTGACATTAGGAGGAAATTCTTCACTATGAGGGTGGTGAGACACTGGAACAGGTTGCCCAGGGAAGTTGTGGATGCCCCATTCAAGGGCACGTTGGATGTGGCTCTGAGCAACCTGATCTAGTGGGAGGTGCCCCTGCCAATGCAGGGGGGTTGGATCTAGATGGTCTTTAAGGTCCCTTCCAACCCAAACCATTCTGTGATTCTATGATTCCTTTGTTTCCTCCACAGATCATCTCTGGTCAGCAGCTGCCCAAGGTGAACAAGAGCAAAAACTCCATTGTTGATCCTAAGGTAACGATAGAGATCCACGGTGTCCAACAGGATAACAACAAGAAGCAGACCAAAGTCATTGAGAACAATGGTAAGGGGTTTTCTTTCATGCTGTGCTCCCATGGGGGCAGTAACCCTTTGGTTTCATGTAGCAGAGTGTTCCTTGCCAAGACTGCTGCCCTGTGGCCAGACCTGCCCAGGTGCACCCAAGCCTGCCACGCTAAGCAGATGCAGAAGGCGCTGTTGGCCTACTTCAGTGCAGGGACCCTGGTCATAGACTGTTGGTGGCATCAGCTGGCCCCACAGACTGATGTCCCTGTAGAGAATCACTTTTAGGGGTTATTCCTTCTCTTCTCTCTCTAAGATGTTTGGAGACAGGAATTCCCTGCAAAATAACATTGGCCATATGAGTTGTTTTGAGGCTCGCTGCCAAATCTACAGAGCTAGAGCTTTGGAAGTGCTCTTTACCTCCATGCAGTTGGACGTGACCTGGGATGCGTTGGTCCCCACCAAGATCTTCCCACAGAAGGCTTTTTGTGAGGCTGATTGTATCCTGAAACTGTCACAAACTCAGGAAAGATTGAGGTTGCAAGGGACTTCGGAGGTGTCTGTTCCCAAAACAAGACCACACTCAAAGTTAACTCAAGTTGCTTGGAGTATTGCCCAGATGAATTTTTAATATCTCGACAGATGGAGATTTTCCAGACTTTCTGGGGTCTCTCCAGTGATCTGGTCTTTGACTTCATGATAAGAAATCCCTGTTCTTAACCAGAAATTCCCCAGCTGCAGTTTGTGTCCATTATGCATCGTGCTTCTGCTGTGCACCTGTAAGAGGAGCCTGGCTCTATCTTCTCCGTAAGGAGGTAGTGGTAGATGGCAACAATAACCCCCTTATCCTTGAATAACTTGATATCTCTCAGCCTTTTCTCATGTGTAACAGTCCGTGCAAAAGGAGAACATTTCCTGTAGGTCAGAGCCTCCTCACAAGGCAGGGACACTGCATCTGCTTGTCCTTTCAGAGCTCAGAGACCTCACAGGCATTTCACCTCCCTGTGGACCATTTCTCATCAGTCAAAAATGGCTGTGATTTGCCCCCCTGCAATGGGGATGTGAATATTGGGGCCTTCTGAGGGCAAGTTCATCCCTCTCTGCTGTGGGAGTAATGAGGTGGTAGGAGTGTTAGAAATAAGTGCTGGAAAGCCAATGCAGATTTTCCTCTCTAACAGTTACTTCCCTCTTCCTCTTTCCTGTTTGGGTAAATCTGGCCCACCTCCCAAAGCTCAGGGCCATTTCTGTCACCTGCAGTGGTTCTTATAATGTCTCCAGTGAAAGCTGGAGTAGGGAACATTTCAGACCTGCCAGGCCTGTTCCTCAGGGCTGCTCAGCACACCCTGCCCCACGACCAGCCCTTGACTGGATGGAGGGATACTGGAGCAATACTGGAGGGATGCTGGAGGGAGTGTTGCCCAGTGGAAAGGGAGTGAAGCAATGCAAACATCAATGCTGGAAAGGGGCAGCTGCAGAGTGGGGTGGCATTTCCATTTCATGGGCTGAGGTTTCAGGTATGTGACTATGCTTCAGCAGCTCACCTGGGTTGATGTTTTATGGTTGGACTCAATGATCTTAAAGGTCTTTTCCAGCCTAAATGATTCCATGAGTCTGTGCTGGTGGGACTGAAGCAAGGGCTGTGGGCACAGATCAGGTCCCAGCAGTGCAGCTGTGGAGCTGGAGAGGCCATGGGAACCTGCTGGCTCAGCAGCTCTGAGCATCTTGCTATGGCTCTGAGGTGGGTTGAAAATCCCCCAGAGTCATAACAGTGAAGCCTACTGTCCTAGGGCTGGTGACTTTCCCTCAGCTTTCATGGTTTCTGCTCCCATGGGATCAGCAACACTGGGTTTTTTTCCCCAAGGACAAAGAGGGTCAGGAGCAGATGTGTGTTACCAGAACAGTGCAGTTGATTTTATCCTATGAAAGTCCAAATAAAGTGCACCAACCCAACATAGGTATTTTGCTGTGTCACTGTCCACAGGCCCACCTCTTCAAGGCCAGCTGCAAGACCCCTGGCTCCTAACGAATTGTCCTCAGACCTTCCATGACCAGTAGCTGACGTTCTGCTGTCCTTGGGTTTCCGCTCTGCACAGGCTGGGCCTGTTAGCAGCAGGGCTGCAAACAGGATGTCCTCTCCTCCTGTTTGTTTCTGGGGAGTAGTTTATTGAAACTGCAGAGAGCTCCCAGAGATCTGGACAGAGAGGACTGAGCTGGCTCGTCATCTCTCATCTGCTGTGTTTGCTTTGTGACTTCGGATCACAAGATCCTTATCCATAACAGAAGTAGGACTAGTCTGGCTTTCTCAGACACTGCCCTTACACAAGGAGATGCAACATTTTTTCACAGACTTGATGGTGCTTTTTGTAATCTGACACTCCTCATTAACCTTCCATGCAGACAGGGAAACTGAGGCACGGAGTGGTGATAGATGAGTGTACCTGGAGCACTCAAGGAGGCTTCAAGCCCCAGAAAGCTGTCACAACACAAAGGCACAGCTCTCCTCTCTGCTCTCCCCTGGTTTAGGGCAGTCAAATTTTGCAACCAAAGACATCCACCTCTCAGCCAGCGAGGGCTTGTGGAGCAGAGCTGAGTTCACCTCCCTGCTGCTCCTTTCTGCCTTCTGGGACCGTGGTGCTGAGGTCTGCAACGAGCAGCCTAAGCTGAGGGATTTATTAATATCAGGTAGCAAATCAGTGTCAGAGCTGGGAACAATGATCTCAGCACCTCCTGAGGCCTTTGGCCTGGGTCAGGTTAGGTTGGCAGTCAGGCAAAGTCTCTTCCCATTTGTAAGGATCTCTGACTGCTGACCTTATCTGCCAACATCTCTGACCTCCAACCTTGTTTGTGCTTATCTCTCCCTTCCTTCCTTGTTGGTGAGCAGCTCTAACCTCCATCCATCCTTGTCTGTGTTGCTCAGGCTTTAACCCAAAATGGGACGAAGAGTTCACGTTTGACATAGAGATCCCTGCACTTGCCCTGGTCCGGTTTGTGGTGGAAGATTTTGACATGTCAACCAAAAATGACTTCATTGGGCAGTACACCCTTCCCTTCACTAGTCTGAAGCAAGGTAAGGCCCTGTTCCCTGTTCCTCACAATGCCTGAGCCCTCTGAAAAGCTTCAGTGTCCTAAATAAGAGGTCCAGACCCATCACACCTTGGATCAGAACAGATCTCTTTGGAGTATGGGCAAGATGAAAAATGGTTTATTGGGCAGCTGTTAATGCTGTCTCCAGGGAACGGGTGCCCTTGTCACCAGTGGCCTTTGGCACAATACTTTACCAATGCCCAAAGCCTCTCAGACCTACCTGTTCTGTGGGATACTGAGACCAAAATGCTGAGACAGGGAGATGTTTCAGAGTCTTGGTGAATGTTAGCGAACGTTTTTCCAACTGGAGTAAAGGCCACTTTCTGTCTGTGTCTCTGCTTCCAGGTTACCGCCATATCCATCTTCTGACCAAGAACGGAGACCCATACTCCTCCTCCACCCTCTTTGTGTACATCAATATCCAGGACTGTGATTAGCAGCTCAGCTCTTTCAGGGCCCAGTGAACCTCGTTACAGACCTCGAGGGAATTCAGCGTGCGAAGTCAGCCGATGTGAGGGTCCCTTCAAATCCCCAGTGCCTTCTCTGGAGCAGCACATGGTGGTGCTCCATAGGACCCCTGATGTGAAGTAGCCATCGACCTTCTCCATTCTGCGTGCTGGAAACATCCTAATGCTGCTGTTGAGATCAATCCTTCTGTACCTGTTTGACCAATCCAACTGTGTTTTTAGTTCACTTCAGTGTGGTTATTTTTTTTTAATTTTGCTTTTCAGCGAGAGAACAGGGACTCCCTTTTAGTACAGCTCTTGGGTTGGGTTTGGTCAGACATCTGGACGAAACACCCAACCTCTGCAAGAAAAAAAAACCAACCACCCCACCCCTGAAACCATTGGCCAGATCCCAGGTGGCTTCTTGCAACCTCAGATGCCAGCCGTCTTTCCCCGTATGACGTTTTAAATGGGGACACGATTCTCCTCTTTTCTGTTACAGGTTAAAAAGAAAGCTGCACGACAAAGACCCGTGTTATGTAACTCGACTTTCCCTTTTGTATGATAATAAAAAATAGATGAACACTACTCTGCCCGTGTGCCTGGCTCACAGCCAGGTCCCTTGGCACTCAAAGCCTGGCTCTCGTCCTGTGAAGGAGAAAGAAGCCGCCGAGCAGCAGATTTCCCTCTCACCCCAAGTGAAACCCTCTCAAAGGGACCTCAGAGAGTTTCTTTGGCTGATGACAGTGGACATACACTCAACTGACAGTAGGGCTTTTTTTTTAATGCAGTAAAACTTTATGTTTTTATAGAAAAAAAAAAAAGAAGTCATTTTTTAACACAGAGGAATCATAGAATCACAGAATGGTTTGGGTTGGAAGGGACCTTAAAGATCATCTAGATCCAACCCCCCCTGCGTGGGCAGGGACACCTCCCACTCGATCAGGTTGCTCAGAGCCCCATCCAACCTGGCCTTGAAGTGGCAGTAGAAACTGTTGTACATGTTAACCTGGTCCCAGTTGCACTACCACAAACAGAGGGTTTGGAACAGCAACCCAGTATTTATGGCAAAAGGTAATTTTTTCTTTTTTTTTCCCCCAAGTACAACTACGGAGTTAAGGGAATGGTGTTGAAATAAAATAATATATATTTGGAAGTGCCAACTATATTACTAACAAGGTGTTAGATTATTAAAAGTAAAAACATCTGGAAAAAGTCCAATTTCTTGTCATGATTTGCCTCTTCGTCTTACTTGAATGCAACACGGGAAGTTGGAGATAGACATGCTTCAGTTCTTAAAGCTGCTGGTCCTTGTCAGGTTTTTCATGCCTGGAAGTGGAGAAGATGGGCTGCTACCAAAGAGGTTAGTGGCCTTTCACTCCCCCACCTATTTTTGAGTCCAAAATAGCCTGGATTTAGTGATTGTTTGGCCCACTGCAAAACTGGGAGACTTGAGAGATGTGGGTCTAGACCACACTATCCAGGACAAGGGTGGACTTACATGGACTGCACAGAGAGGGTTACCTCTGCCTGTTGTGCACTTAAAGGTAGGCAAGATCTGTGGGAGGAGAGAACATCCCTCACCAGGTAGGCACAGCTGGGGGAAAACTACTGGAGCCAGGTGGGAAAGCAGCTGAGATGAAGATGGGATGGACCAGAGCATGATGGACATCTCCTCTCTCCCCAAAGGAAGGGACGTCATCCATGCCATTACTGATGGAGCCCATCTCTGAGCAGATTAGGAAGTGCTGGAGCCCCACTTCAGGAAAGAGCTCTGGTGAGAAGAGCAGCAGAAACAGGACATGGCCCACCAGACACCACAAAAAAGCACTAAGTGCCATGAAAGGGAGGATGTGGGTGAGCATCTCTCCTTTAGAAACCAGAGGCAGAGAGTAAAATCAACTCTCTCCATGAGATGAGGAAAGCAGCAAGAGTTTCCACCAGGCCCAAATATCAGAAGGAACTATTATCTCTAAAATCCCAGGCTGGGTTCCAGGTCCTGCAGGAACACTCCACTCATGTGTGTTGGTGAACATTGTGGGAGCAGGAATGAGAGCAACTTGTAGGGAACCCTCCTAATCTCCCTAATCCAACTGCATTTCCCCCACTCTCTGTTTGATTGCGTGGTGCTCGTTAGGCCCACAGTCATGGCTGATAGGTGGGATTGCTGGGTTTTATTGAGCAGCACATGGAATTTGTTAATTTGGGAGCTGGCAGGAGTGTGCCTCAGTGGGGGTGATGCAAATATTGTTGCTTCCAGCAGTGGCAATAGAGGCTGAAACAGGGATAATGTGCCTTGATTGTATCCAGCGTGAACACAACAGGAGAAATCACACAGGTAATTTGGCTGATCTGTGTCTCTGCTTGACTCTTTACTTACTCTGCGTGGCAGGGGTGGTGGCTTATTTGAATTAACTACCAGTTCTTAAAGGTCTGTCCAGAAGACCCCATTGCCTGCAGGTCCCTCCCTCCAGCCCAGCAAGATGGGGACAGTTCTCCACTACTGTGTGGCCCTGGGTATTGTGTGAGAGCTTTTCACTCAACCACCTTCATCTCAACCCTCAGCTGCCTGCAGCTCCTTGGCTCCATCCCCACATGGCTGCAGCAGGGGTGGGCTGTCAAGCCAACTGCTGAATGGCCAAGTACCCACCGTGGGCAGTGGGGGGGGAGGGTCTCAGTGGCAGGGTACATGGGCATAGGGAGGCAAATGGTCCTGGCTATGTGGTGGTCAGGAACAGGGAAGTCCTCAACTCCTCAGTTTGTTCTTTCTTTTAAAAAAAACCCCAAAATCCTACCCCACATTCTGATCAAGGACACTTACAGTAATGCTGCTGGCTGTTTATTTGGAATCACCAGTTTGGAACTGGAGTAAAGCTGCAAAACCACATCTTCTGGGTTTTTAAACATAACCTGTTTCCTCCCTACGTTTACAATTGTATCCCTTAATCACTAATACTTCCCCTGCCCCCCAGGTCAGACTGAGCTCTCAGTGCAGAATGGGCACTCTCAGCCCCGTGGACATCATAGAGGTGGAGCCCTTACCAAACCTTCAGTGGGACACACTGTCTCAGGTCATTCCCCAAACCCTCCTGGCTTCCTCAAGCTTCTGGTCTACAGTCAGGTGGACTCTTAGGATCACCTGGTTATGCCCATGGAGGCCAGGTGAGATTGGAGATGCTGTCTGAATGAGAAAAAAATAGTCAAGAGTCTTGTCTGGCAGCCAAAATCAACAGCTGTGTCTAGCCCTGAATCTCATCATCCTCTTGAAACAGATCAACTAATAAATATGTTCCTAATAAGTGGGGTTTTTTTCCAAGCCAGGTTCTCATTTGTTTTACCCACACTGGGCTGTGCATGTTGGTTTACAACTGATCCTTGCTGTTCTTTGTCAGTAGCTGTTTTGCAAGGTGAAAAGGGCTGATTTCACTCCATGGACCACCCCATCACACATCTGGCTACTCCAGTACTTTTTTTCCTGAACCCAAGGCTCCCCCCTCTGTCCTAGGGCTTCCCACTCTTCTCCCCACCCAAAATTTCCATAGCAGCTGCAAGTGGCTTTTGTCTTGCCTAATTTTTTAAACTTCTATAAACGAAGGAATCTCATGACCTTGTGCGCGTGGCAATTTGCAAAGAGGAGAGGAAAGAAGAGGCTACAATATGGCTGTGTGACACACAGTTGTCTTCATGGCAATCAGCAATAAAGTGTCAAAAAGAGGCAAAAACATCCTGCAAAGTTGTTCGTGCATAAGGTTCTGCCTCCTTGGGTTCAGGGTTTGCAGGGAGAAAGGAGCCATCCCCTGATCAGCAGCCGCTGGAGTAACTGCGTAGGAGCTTGGCCTGATTGAGATGGTGGGTTGGGTTCACTGAGCAAATGTCTGTACTTCTTCCCTGCAGCTCCTAAGAGAGTGAGGGTTTGTCCCAGAGTCACTGGATGCCAGACGACCCCTGCGGTCTCAGAAGAGTCCACATTGCTTCTTCTCATTCTGCTGCTTCCATTTGGGCATCTGGTAGAACTCATCCTTGGACTTCCCAAAGATATCGTAGAAATCGGCATCAGAGAGGTAGTACTGCAGTGAGAAGAGAGAGCAAGGAGAGGTCAGCTTTGGCTTTGGCAGAGGCTGGGACACCTCCATTGGCTGCATCCCCCTCACTGTGCCAGTGCTGACCCCTAACTCCAGGCCACCAGCTTCTGTTCTGCTGCCTGTCCTTGTGGTGGGAAGTGCAACATCCCAGCAACTGTTCCTCATCTCATTTCCCAAAGTACCAGGGGAATAAAAGCCCACCAGCCCAAAGGGACACTCTGGTTTTGAGGGGTTTGCATGGACTGGCTGCAGTTTGGTCCCTGCTTAATCATACTCAGGCCAGGAAAATTAATGGTATGTTGGAGAAGTTCTGCTGGCTAAAGTTTTGAGTAATTTCTTAGGTAGTGATTCACAGGGAAAGCATCTCCCCTTCAGTCCATTTCCCCCTGGACTGGAAAGACAGAAGGTTTTGCAGATAGTGGGCTCATCAGTGATACTGAGGAAGACTCTGTGGGAAGTGGAGGTTTAGTGTTCCTCTGCATTTTGGGTAGAGGAGAGCACTTGTGTAGAGCCCAGCTGAAATACAGCACTTGGGCATCGCCGTGGGGCAGAGGGGCTGGCCCAGCTGAGAGCAGCTCTCTGGCTGTGGGTGTTGGCCTTTGGCAGAAGATCTGTTGGGGCAAGACATTGGTCAAATGCAGAATCATGGGACCGTTTTGGTTGGAAAAGACCTTTAAGATCATCAAGTCCAACTGTTAACCCAGCACTGCCAAGTCCACCAGTAAACCATGTCCCTAAGCACCACATCTATGTGGCTGTTAAATATCTCCTGGGATGGTGACTCCACCACTGCCCTGGGCAGCCTGTGCCAGGGCCTGACAACCCTTTCTGTTGGGTGACAGAATTAAACAACTCTGTCAAAAGAAAATATTTTTTTTAAATTACTATTTAAAATTCATTTTTCTGCCATATAAAAAATTAGAAACACTTGAACTAGGGGAAGACTACCACAATTTCCTCTCACATGAAGCTCCCACTTTTTGATGAGGCCTGTGTGTCCAGCTAGGATCTCCTTGAGCCTGAAGCAGGACTTCATAGCCTTGTGCACTCAGCCTATAACTAAGTTCCAGTTTAAGCTACAAAAGACATCAAACCAGCAATGCTGTCACCTCTTTCTTAGTGGGATCCACGCCTTCTGGGAGTTCATCCACAGTCTTGTTCATCAGCACCTCTCGGGAGAAAATTCCTTCACCATTGGGCACCAGGGAGGGGCTGCTGTTGTAGTTGCTGCTGTTGCTGTTGTAGTTGCTGCTGTTGCTGTTGTAGTTGCTGCTGTTGCTGTAGCTGTTGCTGTGGTTTAAGTGTGATTTATACTCCGGGGAAGCACTTTCCATGCTTGATCCAGCCAAGTTGGTCATGCTGAGGGTTCTCTTGTTCAGGCTGATGTTGTTAAGGTCCTGGCAAATGGAAGAAATCATGTCAAGGCCAACAGCTCTGGCAGAGCAACTTGGGGGTTATCCCAGGACCTTTCTCTCTGTTGGGACTGGGGAGACTGTTCCTGACATGGACTATCTGTTGGTCTGTTGCTTTGGAGAACCAAAGCCACAAGGAGAAGGTCAGAACTAAAACATTAGTCCAGCACCTCCATCAGTGTTGCATCTTGATGTTACGGCTGCTAAAAGCACAGGACTGGTAAGAGCCCTCAGAAATAACTGAAGATTCTTGCAGTAGTAGCATTTTTTTCTCAAGATAACAGCAGGATTAGATATCTATCATGTCTAAAGCTCCTAAATTACTTGTGTACCCCCTCCCCACTTTGCCATCTCCCCTGGGCCAAAGCCCATGTTAATTCTTTCCTCCTGCCCCTGTCCAGGGCAGAACAAACCTCATGTGACAATCACTTTTGGGACTGTTGGGACCTTGTGCTCTCTGTGCTTTGTAGGACCCCCACTGGGCTGTGCCCTTCTTGGCCAGGGTCTCAAGGGCCACAGCACTGCAAACTACTCATACAAGGGTTAACTGGACACTGTTTCAGCTGCACACACTTTTATTTGCAGGGATGGTTTAGAAACCAGCTGACCAGTGCCCTGCCCATAGATGCGTCTGCAGGACTGGAGGAGGGCCAGGAGATCTGCATGTATTTATGGGTTATTAATCACATCTCCCTTGGCCTTCCACAGAGGAGCACAACTCAGATCTGACAGCCTGAGGTCCCCATGCCTGCTCTGATCATTATCACAGAATCACAGAATGGTAGGGGGGTTGGAAGGGACTATGTCCACTCCTTCGTGTGCACAGGCTGGGGACATGGAAGTGTTTAAACCCAGGTGCTTCCTGGTTAAGAAACCACTCACCACTTTGATCTCAGATATAGCTGACACATCTCCTAAACTGTTCTTCATCTCCTCATAGGACTTGCCATCCTAAAAGTAAAAAGAGTTGTGAGAAGCACCTTTAATTAGCACATTCTCCTGTTCTCTAATGGCAGCAGATCGTATGGATGTTAAAGCCCAGTGGTGCCCACTGTGGTGGCAGCTGGTGCCTTCTGCAATCCCCAGCTCCTGGAACCAGGAGACTGCCAGAATCAGAGCTTTCATTTGAGAACGAAGGAACAAATAGACTTTAGCCTTTGCAGTTGTACAGTAACAGGTAAAACCAGGAAATTTAAAGACTTGAAGGTGAATCAAGAGAAATGATTCACTGCTGGATTTAAAATCTTTTGAATTTTAAATAAATCTTGCAATGCATGAACATTTGGGATAAAATTATGTTCCTTTTTCCCCTTTCCCTTCCCTGATTAATTTAGCTAAAGCAACAGATTTTTCAAAGCCTCAATCCCTGGCTTCTTGTAATTTGGTGCCACATATTGCCATCTACCTCTTAGGTCCTAAAAAAGGAGTTTAGTAAATATATATTGGCAAAGCTGATGACTGTGTTTTTCCTAAGCAGCCAGGAGATGTCAGTTCTTCACAGAATTATCCAACAAAGTTCCCCAACAAGAACAAAAACCATACACACATTGACTGCAGAGTAAACAGATTGAGACCCAAAACTCAGCAATGAACACACACTCCAGATGTTTCTGGGATGTCAACAGTTTGGTTTGCTTGTCTGCAGTCACTTAAGTTGCCTACAGGGGATATTTTTAGAGGCATATATTTTATAAGCTGATGTTTATATTTTATAAGCAGCAGTTCCTCAGAAAAAAATAAGTTTTGACCTTTGCTCTAAGTATCAACATTGTTTTAAGGGTCTGTGCTCTGGGACTTGCTGTCTTATCTATCCAAATCTGGCTGTCAAGACAGGCTCTCCACCACCACTCTGCTTGCAAAGAAAGATGGTGCAAACCCAGCAACAGGAAAGAAAATATCTCTGGATGAGATTTCCTGCCATGTGAAGTCCCCTGAGGACCCTCAACCCATCACCTCACTGTCCCACCTGCAGGCTCCAGCACTGGAATTCACTTCCAACCCTTTGGACACCCAGAATCACAGAATTGTTTTTGGTTGGAGAAGACCTTTAAGATCATCAATTCCAACCAGAAGATGGGATTGCTTGTGAACTGGCTGAGAACTGATGTTTGTAGAATAAAACAGGAGCGAGAAGGGAGGATCTCACTGGGGAAGGGCCTGGTAAAACACCTCCTGGGGGCTGAGCTTGTCCCTGATGCCCATCGACTTTTATTTCCTTCAGCCATGCCCACCAGTGCCATCGGGTGGCAGGAACTGAGGAGCACAGCCTGGCAGCATTGCTTCCACCTGGCTGTTGGCCACGAACCCATCCTCTATGAACCACCAAAGTCCCTCCAGGATTGTCCTTTATTCCCAATATATTCTGTGCTGCAGCACTGAGCCTCCAGGTTGGCTGATGCATGGTCTGCATGGAGTTAAGTACATCACTCCTTCTTCTCTCCAACCACTGTGACAACCAGGGTCCCAGGCTGGGTCCTGACATCATAAGGTGAGACCCAATGCACTGGCCACACAAGTGATTCCCCAATCTCATTATACTCCAGCCATTATTTAAAGCCCGTGTGTTTGAAAGAGGAGAGAAAGGACTTCTCTCTTTCCCAGGCAGCTCCTGGGGCAGGTTCCCATTTCTATATAGTGAAGAGCTGGCATGTGTAAATCACCTTTTGAGAAGAAAGCTTGTATGTGGGGACCAAGGGTGACCTTGCTCAGGAGCTCCTGGGCTCTGATGGGCAGTCTGCAAACCTGAACATGAGACCTGTCTGCTTTTCACCAGAGTTTACCCTTAAAGCTGGCTCATATTTTTTTCTCTGTGGCTGTATTTTGACATATGAATATTTCTGATGTAGGGGGTGTCTGTTGTCACCCATTTTTGGCTGAAGTCACAAACTTGATTGAGAACCTTATAATGTGTGTGTGTATATATATGTGTGTGTGTGTGTGTGTGTATATATGTGTGTGTGTGTATATATATATATGTGAATATTTTGAATTACAGCACATTTACTTATTGTTGCAAAATCCTCAGATTCAGGGTTTTTTTGCTGGTGAAGGAGCATAAGCTGCTCAGGTGTCACCAGGAAGCTGTGAAGCTCAGGACATGTCATAGCAAGGTTTTGCTCCATGCTCCATGGAGGACATGTTCACCTGCACTAACACCCTTTAAGCACTGCTGAGCACACATGCACACCACGGGGCTTTTCCAGCAACTTACACTCCATTTGTAGGGGTCCCAAGCATTGAACCATCCTGTGAAGTTGAGGGGTTCATAGCCCTGCTTCACCAGTATTATCGGAGTTGCCAAGTCTCTCCCTGCTGGATGGGTCTTGAGATACTCCTTAGCTGAGGCAATTGCCTCGTTCCTCTCGTAGGTGTTGGAGGCTTTGCCAACCCAGAGGAAAATCTGCAAGGAGAGAAGGTGTTGGAGATCAGTGAGTAGTTAGGACCTGTGCAGACATGGCTGTTTTGTTCTCTCCTGCTGTCTGAAGCAGAGATAAGACTGGAAATGTTTCCCAGTAGTCACCTGGGATGTTGATCCCAGCTTTGCTCCCAGCCCAGAAGGATTTTGCTTTTGAGACAGGCACAAAGCACAAATATTTCAGAAAACAGCTCTTGCACATTTCAAGGTAGCTAAACCCAGTCCTTGCATGGCTGAAACCTCATCTGGCCTCAGACAACAAACTCCTTGGAGTCAGTTTCCTATAGTCTAAAGCAAGTCCTCACCATTGGTGCTGAGAAATGAGGGACAGGGTTTCTGGGTGCCACCCCCTTGTACGAGCTGGCAAAGCCTGGAGCAGGTCCAGCTCATCTCGCCTTGGATCAAGCCATGGACCCAGTTTCATGGCAAGGTCTCAGTTTCCTCCTTTCTGAAGCAGGGATAGCAATACCTCTCTTGTGTTTTGTACCTGGGTGAGAAGGACTGGACATACTCCTACTTGTCTGACCAAGCATTGTGAAGGGTTTGGAGATGGGACAGAAGGCATTTTGCTCTCGGTTTCACATAGAATGACAAATTAAGCCATAACCTGTTTGAAAATACGTCTGGGGAGGAGGGAAAGGGGACTCAGTGCTGACCTCTTCCCATGTGTCTAGCAGCATGACATCATCTTCATCCAAGTCTTCCTGGCAGAAGCCCACCACCTCTGTCATGATGAATCGACCCGTCTGGTTGGAGCACTCGAAGAGGCGAGGCTGGTAGTGTGCAACTTGCTCTTGAAACCTTCCTCATGCATGGCAGGGAAAGAAAAAGCAAGAGAGGTGGAAACCTTTCCTTCATGGTTTACTGCAGGGCCCTGACACTACTTGTCATGACCTTGATGGAAGAGGTGGGAACATGGCAATGCTCATCTGAGGGCCTGGAAGTCAGGCAATGTCAGGTCTCAGGGGATTCTTGGGCCATTTAAACAATTTTAAAGGTAACTTTTTCTCCACCCAGAGAGGGCAAAAGCAGAACCCTTCTCTCATTGTGGAAATGAGCCTGATGTCAGGTGAAATCCACATTGGATCAATTGGTTGCAAAGCAACCCATCACCTGCCCAGAGGGCTGGAGAAACCCAGGTTGTTCAAAAGCAGATGTAGTTTCATGAATCTTCTGGGGCTGCCCATAAAGTTAACAATGGCTGGAAATGGAGCATGTGGTTCATGTAGCCCTTAGGACAAGATGTGGGATGGAGTTACTGCTGGGAAAGCCTCCAGGGTTTGGATCTGGAGCTCCTACTTCTCAGAAGGCCTGACCCAAAACCTAGGAAAGAGACATCTTGGTGTGGTTTCTGACCAAGCTTTTGGTGATATTCTGACCTGGTGCTCCCTTTAGTGAGGACACAGTATTAAAGTGCTTAATCACCTTCCTGAAAAGTTTATATCCCTTGATTAATGTTGCTTGGCCAAGGCCAGAGGAACAAGAAGGTCACTATTACCTTTTTTCACTGGCGTAAGGTGCTTTGCCTCCCAAGGCTTCCCAGAACTCTGCTGGCTCTTGTCCTTCCAAAATGGTGTGCTTGTCACGTTTGGAAACGATATCAGCCACCATTTTTGCCATCTCCCTCTCATCTCCACTGCATCCCTGTGTTCAGGACACAAGATTGAGGTGGAGTTAGGGACAGACTGGCAAAACTTACCTGTGGCAAAAAGCTGGCTTGGCCCTATCCTCCTCTGGAGAGTTTTAGACCTACTTGAATGCTTTTCAGGGTCACATCTGAGCTGGTCACTCAGAATCCATTTGTAGCCCTTGAAAGGGACATTCAGTGCAGCCAAGGGAATCTAGAGCAAAACTCATATAATAATAGAATCGTTTAGTCAGGAAGAGCTTCTAAAGATCATCTAGCTCCAACCTTCCTCCATGGGCAGGGGCATCTTTCACTAGATCAGGTTGCTCAAAGCACCATCCAACCTGGCCTTGAACCCTTCCAGTGATGGGGCATCTGCAAGTTCTCTAGGCAACCATTCTGCTTTGGTTTGATCTACCATATTCTGAAACACATGACTAACCATGGATAAATGAATATGCTCTATTTATGGCTAATTTCTTACAGCTGGAGAACCTGCAGTGCTTTATCCAGCTGAAAGCTGTGTGAACATCTAAAATGAGGTGAGGTGAATCCCAAGATGGGTTATTTCTGTAGAGAGAGGGTTGTCTTATTGCTGACCCTCCACAGATGGAGTCTCCTTCTGGGTGCACCTTCTTCCATTGAAATTCATGGGCCAGCTGCCCAAGGACACACCTTCACAGCTCAGTGGAGGGAGGAAACTCAAGCCCCACATCAGTAAATTCAGCTCCCCTGGACTCACTGTTGTCTCACCTTCCCACACCACAGGTAGCAGACTTGGCTGGTCGTCAGCAGGAAGACATCATTGGAGTTGAGTGAGGAGGCCCGGGCTGGCACCTCCGTGGCCTTTGTGTTCATCTCATCTGTGCCCCTCACCTGGAAGAGGCGGATCGCTGGCTCTGGAGTGCTCTTCTGAGCCCGGCTGGTGCCACCCTGCAAGGAAAGAGAGGGAAGGATGGTACTGGGAGGTGAGGAGGACACACAAACCCAGGGTGCAACTGATTTGAGGAAGAAGGCTTTGGGGCTCACAGCTGCAGCAACAACAAACCATGGTCCTGGACAGAGAATCTAAGGAAATCTAAATACCTTCTGGTTCCAGGTCAGAATAAAACCCCCATGACACAACTTCCACACTTCTCCCTGATTACTCTGTCTTGACCAGCTCCCATCAAGATGCTCAAGTTTAATGTGAGCAGATCTTAGTGTCTGCAAAGCATTTGCCATGTCCACTGGGCAAGGCAGCTGGACTCTGATTTCCAGCTGCGCTCAGCTTAGCTGAACATCTGCCATGGAGGCCTTTTGGGGGGCCAACACTAAGAGCTGAGGGCAATCCCCTTCTCCCCCAGCCCTTTGTAATGTCTCCACCACAGATGTCAGCAGCCAAAGCAGTAAGTGCAGTGGGTTAGTAACGAATGTGATATAATTCAGAGACAATTCAAATAATGTAACTGGTTGTAGGATATTTTGGACAATCCTCTCTGGATAGTGGTATCGGTAATTCACAGAACGATCTTCTTAGGGTAACTCTGCAAAATATTTAGGGATAGGGTGGGAAAGAATTACACACATTAACACAGGAGCTCAGGGTTGGACAGCTGAGTCTGAGTCCAAGACTGTTTACACATGAGGTGTTCTGACTACTTGGGAAGCAGCAGAATCGTTCCACCACTTCCTTCTGCCAGCACATGCAGACCTGGCAGGCTCCTTCCCTGGATATCAGCCCACTTCTCTGGGGTACTTCCATCACAACTGCCAAGCCACTGTTGGTGCTTGCACCTTCCATTGCCCAAACACACAAAGCCACATTACCTCGTAAATGATCAGCTTGCCCTTGAAGATGGCCAGGAAGTGTGTGGGCTCCTTGCCCATTGTCACCCGCACCTGCACAGCCTCGTCCCCATACTTCTTGTCCAGCTCGACAGCATTGAGGGCACAGGCAGTGATCTCATCCACAGAGGCATGGCGACCCTGGGGAAGGGAGATGAGGTGAAGGGTCTAAAGCTCTGTCTGACATTGCTGGATCTCTGTCTGATGCCAGCTTGAACTCAGTGTCCATGATGCCTACAAAGCACAGCTCGGGGTATTTGCAATGGACAACTGATGAGTAAAGGGTATCTGAGTTCTTCTGGATGCCTGAGTTGGGATTTTTGTGTGCAGTTGCTTCTTTCAGTTTTAGGCTTCTAGCAGACACAGCACAGACCCTTCTGCTTTGGCTTGACCTACCTGCCACATGTAGAGGACATAGTGAGGCCTGCCTGATTTCAGGTAGGTGTACAGGACCAGGTAGCAATCACCCCCATAGAACTGCCCATATGTCTTGGGATTCACTGGCTGCATTTGCAAGTCCTCAATCCTCCACACCTAGTGAAAGAAACACCTTGGTGAGCAGCAGTGGAGTCAATGTGAAGGCAGAGCACAGCTCCTTTGCTAGCAGAGCACTGAAGTTCAAATATTCAGCTGGAAAGATGACCCTTCTTCTCTCTCCTGGATGCCAGCCTCTGTTCCCCCAGCTTGATTAAGTACTTGCTGGCAAAGTCGGGTCTCTCCAGTGACTGTCACAATACATGTGCCATTAATGGACTTTCAGCAGTCAGTGGCCCTCATGGAGGAGCAGCCCCCAGGTCTCTCTCAGCCCCATAGCTCGTCTCTCAACCAGCTCTATCTTCCATGGGAGGCCACAAGAACAGGACAGAGGCCTCTCTCTACTCTGCACAAGTTTGGTTGATACAGACCTGACTGGGAGAAGGTGTGAGAACGGGGTTGACTCTATCGGTCTCATGACCCACACACGTAACAGAAGAGGAGTCACCTCGGTGACTACTTTGCTCAACTGGTCATGAGTTAGAGGAGAAATGCCTGTGAGCTGCTGTAACTGCTGCACTAGTTGGAGTTCACAAGCACTTTGCTCTGGCTACAGCCATGCTTCCTTGGGTGGAAGCACAGTAGATGGGCCCAACTTCACATCTTCATACAGGTGTTGTGTATGAAAAGGCAGAAATGTTTGGAAACATGCTGGTTATTGCATCCTCTGTCAGCAAAAGGAGCTCTCTCACCTCTATCTCCCCGGAGGCATCATCTACCATCCTCTGCTCAGCAGCTAGCTCTGGTCTGGCGTGGAGCTGAGTGGTGTCAAACTTCACCTGCTCCACCTTGGCTGCATACACCAGCAGAAGGAAAACAAGAACCCAGTGAGTGCACAAGAACATACAAAGCCTCTGCATCACCCTCACGCACACACACAATCATTATACACGTGAGAAAATCCTGGTCCAAAGTTGCAAGAAGCCAGTCTTGCCACCAGGAAACCAAGGCTGAGCTTGGAATATCAACACTCTGGTTCTGATCTGCTACAGGCTGACAACTGGCCATGTCGTGCATTCCAGTAACGACTGGCTGGTAAAAATATTAGTTGTCTCCTGACTGAAAATTCAGGATTGTTTTCCAAATCCATACATATTTCTCTCTATTTAAAATGTTGCTTTCAGAAATAAAATGGCTACATTTCTCCATCTCGTGTTAAAGAGAGAATTTATGGATGGCATGGAGAGAGACAGAGGTGGAGAGAAAAGAGAGAACTTACAAGGGAAAGAGATTTGCAGCTCTCAAGCTACTCTTGATGGAGACAGTCAGTATCTCTGCCACCACCCCATCATTCATCAGCAAGTTCTCTCTCTCTTTGGCATTGTTTACTCTTTGGGGTTAATGCATCATAATATTCACTTCAGCAGGGTGATAAATGGAGGCACCATTTTCACCCGGTGTAAATACAGGGTAATTCCATTGACGTCAGGAAGGTCTTGGGTGGATGCCAGTGTTAATGAAAGCAGAATGTTGTTCAGCACTTCCTTATCAGGTGCAGCATTGGCCCTTTACAAAGAAAATTAGGAAGTTCTGCAAGTGTGAAATGTTGCAGACAATTTTTCAGGCAACAGTGATCTTCTGCCAATGTTTACATTCGGAATAAGTGGCAGTTTGGTTCATATAAGAAACCTCAGGAATGCTGGATGTTGTGCAGCTCCTGAATCCTTTGCATCTCCTGAAGAAGGTGGGAAATGCAAGGCGTGAAAAGTATGTGCACCAGATTTTCAAGATACTGAAGGCAGGAAACAGTTAATGTGGATGATGTTCCCTCAGCTGTTGCTTAGCACAGGTAAGAAATCCAAGTCTAGGACAAACATGCTCACCAATTTTGCCAGTAGTGTAGACTTTGCCCAGTCCTTGGGTTTCATTCTTTTCTGTCCACCTCTGGAACAGCTGTTTAAACATGGCTGACTCTGCTCCATCATTGATCACTTCAACGTTGGTGGATGAAGGGTAGCCTTTGGCTTGGATAAAACCCTAGTGGGGTTGAACAAGGACATTAGTGGAGAGACACCAAGAGACCTGAGAAGAGGGATGGGGACCTGAACCAGCCAAAAGAGTGAACGTCCCCCACTGAACACAGTGGAATGACCAAGGGCAAGATTCACCCCAAGACTTGCATTCAGACTTACAAATGGAGGTGACTACAAGCTGTCACTGTAGCATCTGTTTTTATTTCTGTGGCTGGGGGAACCCTGCCCATAGAGGCTGGTCACCTGGATCACATCCTGAACTTCATCTCTACATGGCACCTTAGTTTTGAAGAAAATCTCACTCAATAGGTCTAATGAAAACCCTTCTCCTCTATCTCAGATAAGTGGCTTCTAGTGATGGATCTGGGAGTGGAGGGGTAGGAGCAGTGATGTGGTGTGCTCATGAGCCAAGAGTTCTTTGCTTTTCTCAAAAAATGTTGTCCCTCTCTAAAACAGGAAGACTGTCCTCCCTGTAGCATGATTGAGAGAACGCATGCCAAAGCAGGGAGGGATGGAAGCAGGTAAGTATCCCAGAGCATCATCTGTGTTCTGAAGGGAGTAAACTCTTACAAATCCCTAGGGTTTTTCCTTTTTTATCTAAAAACAAATTCTTTGCAATAGAGGTACTGTTGAGTTAAAAGACTGCTTCAACAGAGGTGCTTAGTACAATATGCAAGGAAAGAAAATTGCCTGTGTTCTGCCACAATGCCAAAGTAATCGTTCAGTTTTGGGAACTGCTCTTGTCTTTATCAGGTTCCAGGCTGACCTGGAGGCACAGTGCTGACAGCCACTGTTCAGGGAAGGAGCTTGACTGTGGGCTTTGAGCATTCTTCTGCTGTAAATACTGCAGCCACACACTGCCCCCAGGGAAAAGCAGAGCAGATGGTCTTCCCATCCCTCCCACCTGCCACACTGAAAGAAAGAGATGTCTTTTGTTCTACTGTGTAGCTCAGGGCCAGAATTTACAGAGATGATTGCCCACTGAGGTAAGCTTTTGAAAGCAGCATGGAGGACTTCAAGATAAGTTTTAAGGCAAAGTCTTCAGAAGTGTTTCTCCTCTGAGACAATAGGTATAATTGGTATGAAAGCTGGGTGACTCCAAGTGAGACCTTATTGAAGGTGGAGCCACTGAAGTTCAGTACCTCCTAGTACAAACCCCCATTGAAGATGAGGCCATACATAGTCTTCAAGTAAGTGAATAGATGAATTAAAGGCTAAGTTCCCTTGTAGCCTTCAACAGGTCAACTTGTAAAAAATCCTACCAAATGCCTTACTCTATCAGGCTCCCCTAGGGCTATTTTTTTCTGAAAGGAAGTGTTGAAGCAGGCTGTGCCAGAAAATGACTGCATGGCAGCTCATGTGGAGGAGCAGCACGGGTGCCAGGGCACTATGCTGCTGTGCTCAACATGAGCCCCAGTCTTCCCTCAGGTTGGCTACTCCAAATTGATAGCAGTTAATAACAAATCTCCTCCTACTCAGTGGAAGAGCTCCGGATCATCTTTGAATTCACACACAGAACCTGGGCCCAAACCCACTGATGTTATGAAAAAGACTTGTTACCTGTAATGGGCTTGGTGTTGAGGCCTGTAGAACCTACATAAAAGGTCTGGCTTTTTCAAAGAGCCCAAGTAATCGAGTTGCCCACTGACTTGCCCAAGGTATTACACTTGGTGAAGAACACAGGGTGCCTTTCAGGGTCAGAGCAGTGGTCTGTGCTGCCTGGGACAGTGGCATTAAGAGATGCTGCTTAGTAGGCACACAAGAGCTTTGGTGCTGTCTGCAGTGTGATCCCTTCACTCTCTCCAGCATCCACAATATTGGGTCATGGATGTTAGAGAGGATATAAGAGCCCTTTTAATATCTGTTTATGGACCTGTCAACCATGGCTTTGTCTAATCCCACCTCACCCCTGCTGATACTCTCAGCCTCCACCATCTCTTGAATCAACAAATTCTGGAAGTCCACCATTTACTATGTAACAAAGTATTTTCTTTTATACTCTCTTTTTTTTTTTTTTAAATTAATTTCTTCCTAGTTTTAGTGACAGATCTTAGTTCTAGTGCAATTTGAGAATTAACAATTTTGGATTTATGTCATCATGCCTCCCTTAGACATTCATCTTATCTGTTACTACACAGGCCAGCTCCTCAAGACCTACACTGAATTGTAATTAGTGGTCGGATCTAGATTAGCACTTAGTTAACCTCCCACGACATGGTTGGCACTGCATTACAACTCACCATAGCTCGAGTGAAGGCTGCTTTTTTCTCTTCCAGGCTGGAGGCTTTTCCTCTCCAGACATAAATCTTAAAACCACCTTGGTCTAAAATGTAGCAGTCCTGAAGCAAAACAGAAAAAAACCCCAAACATGTAAAAAGTTCTGCACAGGCGAAAGTCCTCATTTCTTGGCTACTCTGGTTGGATCGTTCTTGAAGATTTAGATTAGCTGTAGATCTAGCTCATTGCCTTGCCTTGCAGAGCCCTAACCCTGGTGCAACCATTAGCAGAGACACCAGGGGATGGATTTACTGTGGTTCAAGAAGAGACTACAGCTACCACCAACCCACAGTGCAGGGTACACTGATACACTGACTTCATGAGCACACACTGACAGATGCCCTTGAACTGTAATGGGTTAAAATATGTATTTTGCTTGGGCATTGCTCAAAACTGGCCATTGTCATCTCGTGAGAGATGCTCCCAAGCAAACAGAAACACCAGCTCCAAATGGCTCCAGGAGAAGTGGATGCTGAAATATCATCCACAGCCTGCTGATGGTGGCACTCGTTTATGCCAGATGTGCTACTAAAGGAGCAGGAAAAGTCCAGATTAGACATCTTCTGCATGACTATTTTGTGCCCCACATCTGAAGCTGAAAGTGTTGCATTGGTGTGGAAGGGGCAGGATCCTGAATCTGAAGGGGGTGAGGTGTCTCCCCTGCAGAGAGCTGGTGCTCCAAACTGACAACCACTGTGGGACCAAAGGCTTCTCGTTTCTCAGTCTGAACTTCGACAAGAAAAGCAAAAGCTTCACATGCCTGTAAAAGGGAACTGAGATTCAACAAGGCTGACACCAGGCTGAAAAAGGGAGCTGGAGCCTTGCAGCACAACATGGTGTTGGAATAGGCTGGTTTGCACTGCAGAGAATTAAGGATGAGCAATCCTCTGCAAATATTAGCCAGAAGGATATTAGGAAAGCCTCTGTCTTCCCAAAGCCTTTGGACAGAGGGTCTGTAAGGAATCTCCTGCCAGGGGGCATCTTTGAGAGCGGCCACTTGCTACAGCAGGAAAGCATATCTCCATGATTTTGTGAGCTGAATATTTATTTGCTCTGAATTCTGCAGATAGAGGGCTACCCCTGAACATCAGATATTAAGAAGCCTTATTTCCATCTGGAATTTATTCCTGGCCTGCAGCTCTTCTTGACTCTGATTGCCAAGTTAATACCACCCTTGGCTGAGAGGCTCAATTTGCCATCTCTCATTAGAGAATCTTCAATGCACCATCTACCTCTGGCCACTGAGGCTATAGCAGGGCTAAGCTGTCCTGTTTCCAGAGGACACCTGATGAATCTGAATGGTGCAAGGGGAAAATAATTTTCAGGAAATGGGGTATCCCATTGAAACAGGTCCTCAGCAGAAAATCAAGCAAGCCTCAAAACCCTTTTCTCGCTGTAAGGGCTGATGGCTTTCTCTCACCTCATGCTGGAGCAGATCCTGCGTCAGGGGCCGGGTGGCTATCTCCTGTACCACCAGGTCATTTTCCTTCTCATAGACACTGAAAGACAGAGTCACCGAGCAGAGTCAGGCTTCACAGCACTTGCTGTGAGCACGGATGGGGTTTGCAGAGGTCTCCAGAGAGACCTTAGAGCACTTTCCAGTACCTGAAGGGGCCACAGGAAAGCTGGCGAGGGACTTTTTCAAGGGCATTGATTGACAGGATGAAGGGGAATGGCTTCAAATTGAAACACAGGACATTTAGATTATATATTGGGAAGAAATTATTTCCTGTGAGGGTGGTGAGACACTGGCACAGGTTGCCCAAAGAAACTGGCACAGGTTGCTGTGGCTGCCCCATCCCTGGAAGTGTTGAAGGACAGGTTGGATGGGCCTTGGAGCAACCTGGTCAAGTGGGAGATGTCCCTGCTCATGCAGGGGAGGGTTGGAACTAGATGACCTTTAAGGTTCTTTCCAACCCAACCCATTCTATCATTCTGTGATTCTCTTGGAGCCCATGTCTGGACTTACTGGTAGAGCCGGACATTTGCCTTCTGCAGCTCATCTGCTTTCGCATCCGGGATGGCATCTTGCAGCTCTCCACGCCTCTCACCCAGCACCATCTTCATGATCTGCATGAGGTCTGGGGAGTCCTTCTCATTGTCAATGATGCCAATTTGAGCCCGGCCACCTCTCTCGCTGTCCCTGATGCTTCGAGCCAGCGCCAGACCCTGCACAAAGATCAGCAGGGGGTGAGTTCTGATCCAGGCAATGGATTCAACAACCCTCAGACCTAGAGCAGTGACTGAACACCAAGAGTCTGAGCCAGATTATGACAGCTCTCTGAAGCTTCTAGTGTCCTCCAAACTCAGCTCTTAAAAAAAGGGATGTGTCTATAATGCCTGTTTATTAACTAACTCTCAGGAAAACATTGCTTATTATAGTCACTGCTAGTGCTTCCTCCCACAGGGCACAGGCGTGTGGTAGGCACAACAGGCATTGCCACCCTGTGACTGTACATGAGCAAGTCCAATGATCTTCTGAAATGGTCTGGGAGAGAGATGCACGCATGCTGAGGACAACAAGGCTGGATGCTGCAGGACCCTGGGTGCCCTGTGGTGACACGTTACTTTTAAATGTTTTGAGTATTCAAAAAAGGGGGATGTTCTCTGTGAAAAAAGCAGCGTGAAATGCCAAGCAACTGGTGAGGCTGCAATCTCCATTTTCCACTGAATTCTACTTTCCATGGCTCTTACCACAATAGCTTTGAAAGCGGCCTCTCTTTGTTAGACCTAGGAAATGACCCTGTCTAAGTACCAGGCCTGAGATGAACCAGAGCTTGTTCCTCACAGCAGTCTTCTCTCTACCTGTTCCCCCTTCTCTATGTCCTGAGGGTTTCTTTGCCTTTTCTCCACCCTCCATTGCTTTTTTTCCTCTAGTCATTGAGTCCTGGAAAACCACCTTCCCTATGAAGCTTCTCTCTTTCCTAGCTCATCAGGTGCCACCACGTAATGAGCAGACCCACCTCCCTTTAGTGTCTACAATGACAGGCTATGAGTTTGGCCATCAACTTTGCTGCTGACTCATTGATGTATCATGCTTTATTACATCTCCATACCTTGGTTCCTCTATCAGTAAAATAAGGGTAATGACCCCCTTGCAAAGTGCCTGAAGGGCTATGGATCTGACCTATCAACATCTGGGTTATGTATTCCTGCTTGTCTCATACTGACCAAGCTGGAATTCCCTGTGATGTTGTAAAAAAAATTAAAAGTCGTCTACCCATGGGGTAGTTACCACAGCTAAACCTGCTAGTACTGCTGACTTTTTTAGTCCCACATCCTGCAAACTACAGAGCACAGAAGGATGGAGATCGACCTCCCCAGAGAGAGCTGGATGCCCTTCTGAAGATGGAGTTAGTGATGTCCTCACAGCTGTCCATGAAAACCAAGCTGAGGCCAGGGCTGAACTGGAGCAAAGCACTTCCTTGGACCTCTGATACCAGCAGATGGGCAACTAGATGATTTACCATGAGCTTCTCTGTTAAACCACGTGTTGTCTGTTTTTCTGAGATTTGCAAACATTAAGTGCCGTATTGTTTGTTTTTTTTTTTCCCCTCCAGACATCAAAAAATACTGCTAGTAAACCAAGGGTCTGTACTCACCCTAGTTTTCTCAGCAATGCTGCAGCTGGGCCCGTTCCACTGAATCAGCACTTTCCCAAGGTCCAGCAAGAAAACATCACCCTTATTGAAACTGTCCCAGGAAAGCGCTACCTGTCATGAGGAAATGAAAGGGCTTGGGAAATCCATGGGGACACAACAAGAGCCACAGGGGACAAGTCACAACCATTGCAAACTTGCCCAGGGACATAACAGCTGGTCTGCAGGGACATGTCATTTTTCTAGACTCGGCTGTTCACTGAGCCAAATGGCTCCTCTCAGGGTAATTCCAAAACCCCAACGGAGGTCTTGAAAATGATCCCGTAGTGGGGGTCCTTGAGCAAAGACATCTAGGAGGTAAACCTGGTCAAAAATGGGTGTAGGAGGAGAGGCATTGAGAAATGATCCATAAGCAGGGAGGGCTCTTCTTCTTACCTCTGTGGCTGACACGTGCTTCTTCCCCTTGACATGAAGAAGACGCTTGATGTTGTACATATTTGTCTCCACGTGCTTAAAGCCTGAGGCCACTCCTCCCTTCTTGTAGCTGTTGTGTAGCAGGGAATAAAGAGTTAGAGCTGGTTAGAAAAAACTTCCCCTCTCTCCTCTGAGGGCATCTCAAGTTTTGGGTGACAAGTAAAAAATCTGGAGCTGATATAATCTCAAAGTCCTAAAAATGGAATATCAAATGCTGTGTCGCCTCACTCATGGTCCCTGGCCAAACCATGACTCCTCACAGTGTCTGTCCATCTGTTATGGCTCTTGTGTTGCTGTTGTGCATCTTGGGAGAAGGTGTGTAGATGAACAGGCTGGTCAGGGATGGCAATGAAAACATAACACAACCAAACCAAAAACCCCATTAGCCATAACAGTGGCACCTCAGAATTGAAATATCCCGTACAAGTTCAATTGAGAAATAAAACACATTTTTGCAGAAAACAGACTTTTTGCTAAAAGTTGGTTTTGTTCAAAATAGTTATTCTATTAAAAGTAGCTTAGATAGGAAATAGTTGCCATAAGCAGAACAAAATGCAATTGTAAACAGGCACAGGACACTGCCTTTCTGATTTAATCTATCAATTTTGTTCTTCCATCCTTGAGCACTCCCTTTGCCATAGCTGCTGGTAGCTCTGCATGACACCATCCCCTCCTCCCATGCAACTTTGCAAGGAAGACACAATCACAGGATGAGAGGACATGGTTCCCCAACGAAGTCCCAGAACATTCTTACTGGGTTTCAGGCAAGTCTAACCCAGTTCCACATTCCCTAGACCATTTTAGAAAACAGATCCAATGTTCACGTTACAGCAATAATTGACACAATGCAATTGCCATTTATGGGAAAAAGAGGCAGTTCCTGAGTGTTGTAGTTTTTGGCTTGTGGGTAATAAATGTCTTTTATCATAGCTTGGTGGAGAATGCAAATGTGGTCAGGGGTGTGACTGATTCACAGTTCTTCAGACTGGTTTGGTGTAGTTTAACATATCCACAGGAGGATGCTCTGGTTGATTAGTCCACCAAGGTGTGGTAAGAGCCTTTCATTTCTCATCCTGCCTCAGACTTCCTGCGTGACCTTGGGCATGTGGTTTAGACCAAGGTGAAGTCTAACTCACACTGAGGCAGACAGGTTTCCAAACAGACTTCTAAACCTACGCACCTTTGTGCTTCTGAATGTTAGCCTTTCATTGTCCCTTGCTCATCTGTCAGATGACAGTAAAAACAATTTATGTTTCACCAAAGTCCTGAGGAAACTCATGAGAGGTTGTGGAGATTCAAAATACAGAGGTACCAAAACCCAGACTGGGATACAGGGTATTGACCAAGGGTGGGTTTCCATCTGAGTTTTCTTCAGCAGTCTAAAAGCAAGGCACTTAGGCTGTTTATTGCCAGTGGAGGTCCTGAAGGGCAACTGTTAGAATCACCTTCCAAAGACTCCAAAGTGAGCAAAGACCACAGGCTTGGATTCAACAGTATCTTTTAGATGGCAGAAGTCCAGAGTCAAGCTCTCCTTCCACTGCAGGAATATTAGTCCCAGTGTGAGCCAAATCAGCACTTCTCTTCTAGGTGGATATTAATCTGAAGTGCTCTGAGTGGGCATATCAATCTAAAGTGTGTGGAGGAGAGGAAGCAAAACCCTAGGGTGAACAACAGGGAGGTTAGGATGCAATTACAGCAAATATCTGGGAAAACGACCAGTAGAACAGAACGACATGGTGCCAGTGCCAATGCTCACAACCGACTTTCTCAAAATGAAAAACCTTTTCTTTTCAATCTTGACCAACTTCATTGCTGATCCATGTTTTTCAGATATGCGGAATGTCGATGGCTCTGTGATGGAGAGAACCCCAGGGACCAGGACCCACCTTACTGCAGGGTATTTTGCTCTACTCACATGATGCCGTTTCGGAAGTAGCTTTGGAAGGTCTCAGACTCGTGTCCCTGCACTTCCCGGTGCTGCACGGGGCTCCCTCTGAGTGCATTGTCCAGCTGGGTGACATACATGGCTGCAGCACCCTGCTCATCCTGAGATGAATCCTTGCCAATCCAGTAATGCAAATCCACAGCGGTGCCACCAGAGGTTCTTTTGGTCTGGAAGAGGCGGGAAAGAAAAGTCAGGGTGAAGACACGGCCCATATGTGTATTTCACACTGACTCACTGAATCACAGAATGTTAGGTGTTGGAAGGAACCTATGGAGATCATCGAGTCCAACTCCCCTGCCAGAGCAGGACCACCACAGAATCCAGGGCAGGTCACACAGAAACACATCCAGATGGGTCTTGAAAGTCTCCAGAGAAGGAGACTCCACAGCCTCTCTGGGCAGCCTGTCCCAGTGCTCTGTCACCCTCACCGTAAAGTTCTTTCTCACATTGAGGTGGAACTTCCTGTGCTCTAGCTTGAATCCATTGCCCCTCGTCCTATCACAGGACATGACTGAAAGGAGATTGGCACACACTTGCCAGGGAGACCTGGCAAAACCACGGAGCCATTTCCCAGGGCCTTTCCCAGTTCTGCCCTTCTTCTGGGCAAGGGGAAACAGGACAGAGCCTTGGGGTGCTGCCTGTGAGCTCAGTCTGGAGCCAGGGACCTTATTCAGGAGAGCATTTATGGGGTTCATGTACATATTGAGCTGAAGTGTGTTTCTGTCTGATATTCTTTTATAACTCTTGCTACCAAGGAAATGTGAGCACCCGTGCAATTACAAAAATTAATGTGTTCAACCCATCCTACCTTTGTAGAGTTTGATGTTAAAACGTAAAGGACACTTTTCTCATAGATCAGCTTTTTAAAAGTAACATGCACTGTGATTTATTTTCCTGGAGATACCATCCTTTCCTTCCTGTTCTTTTCTCATATCACACTACACAGTAACACAAACTGCCTCTGAATTCCTGCTGACTTGCAAAACAGACAGAACTCTAAATGAAGCTGAGGCTGGGTGTGCACGCTGGGATTCATCTTAGTACAGAAAGCCCCAACAGCTTCAAAGGAGGAGGCAAGTGATCTGAGAACAGGTGTGCTTGTCGTTATGTGAGCTGTGCCAGTTATCTTTCAGCACCTACTGTGTTAAATCCTGTCATGGACACCTGGGAAAGGTAATAAAAGCTCATTTTATGAACTGGATTTGACACTAAGTTCTGTTTATTTGCTTTGTGCAGTGATACCACAGCGAAACGCAGTAGAAGAATGTGAATAAAACACAGCTCAGTCCCTCTAGGCACAGATAATTAATTTATGGCAAAATCTCTCAATTTAATGCATTTCTACTGAAGACGATCAAAGTCCCATTTTCCTGTGGACAATCTCTGTTTGGAGAGAATCTAGTCAAGATGCTGAATGTAAAAATGAGTGTTTTTATCCTCCTGTCTGCAGGAGGGAAAGAGGGTAGTGGGCTGATTAAAGGCTCTTTTACCTGAGGAAGCTATTGCAACATAAGCTGAGCTTGTGAGCATCAACATCTATACTCATCACCTTGCAAGGACACTCGTGTTCTGCTCTAAGCGTGTCTTTGGGTGGCTGCTACCAAACTGATTCAGCACTTGGAAGGTAGCATGGAGGCATGTGC
Source organism: Hemiprocne comata (assembly GCA_020745705.1). NCBI lineage: Eukaryota > Metazoa > Chordata > Aves > Apodiformes > Apodidae > Hemiprocne > Hemiprocne comata. The sequence continues at coordinate 5,415,663 of CM036587.1, read as the reverse complement.
ATGGAGAATTAAGAGGAGAAGGCTTGTTCTGTGTCACTGTCCCAGCCTGCTTTCCCAGCTTGATGTACAGAGGACATGCATTTCTTTATTGTGGGATAGTCTCTTGACGGATGGAGATGTTTGCAGGAGGGACAATCAGACCCAGGAAGTGGGAAACGCTTCTGGTTTCTACCATATGGACATTGTTTGATGCAATGGAGCCTGGATTGCTCTATGAAGATGAAGAGATTTGGAAGGAAGTCTGGGAGCCGAGTGCAACACATCATCCTACCACAGAGCACAAGGCATTTTGTACAGCCCATATAGTAGAGCTGGTTCTCAGAAGTTCCTCATGCTTTTGGCTAGCCTGGGTTCAACTAGGTCTGGACCAAATTTGGGAGGTACAGATGAAGTGTCCCAGTGGGGATGTGAGAAAGGTTGCAGGACCTCTCTGCTGCTGTGAGGCACAGTAGGTGGCACACCTCCATAACCCACATCATCTGCTGAAACTGAGACCCTCCAGTCAGCCCACTCTCACACCTCTGACAGACTCCCACAAGTCATGCAGATGTGGGCCTTGATTTAGTTTGCCAGGAATGTATTGGACATTTTGCCACATCTGGACATGACTCAGTTAATTAGAAGAGAAATAATTTAATGAATTACGAAGTTAATAGTTCCTCTGGACTTCCTCTTTACTCAATACACAGTATTGTTGCAACCACATCAAATTCAGGTGTGTGATTAGATGGTGAGTCCATATGCACAACCACAGGTGCCCACAGGGCTGTTCTCACCAGGGAGGGGACCAAGGATTCAAGTCAGAGCTAAATAAAAAGGGTTGAACCAGTTGCCTACCAAAGAGACCAGTGTTTGCTTGTCCTACTTACATGCAGAATGATGTAACAGTCCCCTTCAAAAAAAGTCCCATAAGCCTTCTCAGGTACAGGAACCATCTTCATATTCTGTAAGGAAATGAGGGTTTGGGTCATTGCTACAACTTCAGAGCCAGAAGCTGGTAGGTGTGAATCAGGACAGCTGGAGGGCATGAAACTTTAAGATGACAATCAGGGTTTGGAGACAGAAGAATCAGGACTGTGCTTTTGAGCTGGGAAAAGCTGCTTCTGGGGGAAATCCCAAAAGAACTAAGGGGCAAATGGCAAATGGTATTTTTTTAGTCTCCTTGCCCTTCTGCAATCCTGTAGGTCTAGAGCAAGAAGACCTGGAGGTCAGGCTGAAAAGTTGTAGGGAATTTCCCAGGAGAGTGAGCACATGTTATCCTAGGTTCAGGTTGGGGCATGGTTTTTACTCAGTGCCCATAAGCTGAATGATAACATCTAGAGCTTTGTTAGGAAAACCACTTTGCCAGTGATTCACACCAACCTGTAGTGCTGAGCAAAGACAGACCTGAGGACACTGATGTCTCCCTCACTCCTCCAAACCCTAATTGCACACTTCACCTGGTGCAAGTGCACAATTAACCAGACATGACTGCCCAGAGTAGGTGCCTGGATGCACCTGGGCTGCACAAGCAGCTCCTGGGCTTGAACTGGCTCTGTAGTTCCCTGGAATTAGACATACATTCTTCTGGTGGCCTGACTTGTTTCCCAGCATACCAGCCTGACCTGGTTGAACCCACACAGCTCTGGAAAGCAGCTTAGTACACTGCTTTGGAGAGAAAAGGAAAGGCAAAGGCCTTGTGATATTTGGAACAGAGCTGGGCCCTGTAGGGAGCCACCACCACTCGGGTACAGGTTTTGGAGCCCCTTCCTACTGCTCCTCTGGGTGGGCTCTGGACCTCCTTCTAAGCCCCCTCTCATTGCAAGGGAATATTCTTGGTGAAGTGGGCCAGAAAAAGGCAGAATTGAGCACAACCTGGCTCCAAACCAAAATAAAATACCACTGCAAGCAGAATGTGACCTTGCAAGGTGCAGCAGCTCTCCCTTCAGTGACCCATTGATCGGAGTAGGAAAAATCAGGATGAAGTGCAAATAGACCCCACAGGCTGCCTTTGTTGCAGAAGTGGGTGCCTCCCCCTATGGAAGCTGCTGGTATGGACTAAGGTTACCTACACATAACCCCTCTTCTTGGTCAAACAGGTAATTAAATTCTGGTGTGCTAATGAAGCCTTGTGTTGGCTCCCAAAGGGGGTGAGAAATCCTCCAGTGCTGGAGGAACAGCTTCAGTCCCACCACATTCATGTTTCCTTTGTCAATATTATCCCTGTTTTATAGAGCAGGAAACCAAAACAGTAACATTGGAAGTTGCACAGAGAGAAGCTGGGTCTCCTGTTTCCCACTGTTTCTTATCTGTAACTCCCTGTTTTCCCACCCAGCTTACTTCAGGAATATCTCTTTCTTGAAACACACGCACGCACGCATGCAGAGGACATCTGCCATCACTGCCTCTTGTCATACCTCTATGCTCCATATCTGCAGTCCCAGCTTTCTCTCGATAGTTGGGAGGTTTGTGTCACTGTCTGTCATCCTGCAGTCTGAGCTGGAAGGAAAAGGAAGAAATAAAAACAACTATTTAATTGGATACACCAGTAAGTGCACTGGTCAGCTGGGTTCCTCTCACCATCAGTGGGGGTTTCATACAGATAATCCACACCCTGAAGCAACTCTGTCTCTCTGCTGACTATGAAGAGAGCAGGGCTGTAGTTATCAATAGTTTGGTGGGATGAACCCCCACCCCCAGGATATCCATTCTCATGGGGGACCAAGCAAAGTGTGGGATCACAGACAGCAAAAACCAGGTAGGATACTGTTGTTCTGGTATGGGATTGGTTTCCCTTATTTAAATAGATGAAAAGGATTTGCTGGGGTGTTGGACCTGACATCAGTGCTGCTTTGTTCCCACCATGGCACGAGGGGTGGAAGGGACAATGGTAGACCTCTGGGAGACCAGTGCCTCCTGGAGCAGCCACTGAATGTCAGGTCAGGTCTCCTGGGGCATTAAGAGCCTAAGGAATGAAGCCTTTCCACTTAAGGAGGAGATTCAGGTCTAAATTAAGACACCTGCAAGGTATCTCAGGGCAGGGCACCAGCCTCTCAGCTTCATAAAGGTCAATGAAGACACAGCCAGCTCAGTCAGCAGAGCATGTGGAGTCATCCAACTGATGACCCAGATGTCTACTTTACACATGCTGAGCAGCTCCCAAGGCCCTGCTGCCTCTATGGGGAAGAGGTAGGTTTCAGTTGCCCACACAAAGGTGTCTGGGGACATTTGAGATGTTTTTTGGTATCTCCAGCTGCTCTTTTGATGGGTGAAGATCTCCCATCCATCCTCTGCCCTACCTACCAGCTGGGAAAAGAAAAAAGGACTATGCTTAGCTATGCTCCCTGCTTGTATAGTTGAGGTTTTGCTGAAAAAGCAACTTCTGAACCCAGCTTCTTTACAGAGGGCAACCTCCTGAAGCAAATCAGACCCCAAACCAAAGTATATGAAAATATGGGGTTATGTCCTAGCAGAGCTGGCTGGCCTGTGGGGCATGGGCAGGTGCCTCCTGAGCAGCTCAGCTCTGATGGGGAGGCCAAGGGACAGATTGTGTTTGTGGAGGGCCAAGACCCATGTCAGCTGTTGCTGGATGAGTCAGTCCTGCTCACAAACCAAAGCCCAGCTTGGAGGGAAGACACAACTCATGGATTCCTGCATCCATTTGCTTGGCCAGGTTGCTCCCTTGACTTGCACTGGCCCGTGGCAGACTGAACAACTGCTCTGTGTTAAACAACAACTCGATTGTCTGCATTTTCATCTCTGTCTCTGGATGAAAAGGCTGCTCTGATTGCAGGCCATGGCCTCTCCTGAGCTCCTCTGCTCAGCTGTAGGAAACCACCTACGAGAAGGAATGGTGCCATGGCTGCCTCAACTCCCCACAGCAACTGAGTCACAATAAGAGGAAAAATAAGAGAAGCCAGAGCACAAACCCATGGAAGAATCCCCTTCTGAGGGAGGTAAGAACAAAGCCAGATGATCCTTTGCCAGAAGGCATGTTTATTGCTGATGTTATAAGAGAGACACACTGCACTTGGCACCACAAACTCATAAGAAGCTCCTTCTCCTGAAGTGTTTACACACGAAGTCAGAGCACAAAAATTGCTCTTCTAGGTAAGGCTGTTAGTCCAACCAGGTTTTCTACAGCCCAGAGCTGCCAGACCCTGGCACCCTGCACAGGCAGCAGAGAGAAGCAGGTACCTCCAGGGGTGGTTTGAGCACAGCCCCAACACCTCTGCTAACTGAGCAGGCACCCACAACCTGGCAGCCCTGGGCAGCAGGAGTCAGATGCACTCACTCCTTCTTGAACCTTCTTGACTGTCTAAGACTGAGTCCATGTGGCTTCATGCACCTACTAGGAGTGCATTCAGCAATCTTCATCTCCCTCTGAAGTCCTCCAGATAGCTTTCAGGCAAGAAGACAAACAGCAAGGAGAAAGACATACATTTTTCATCTCAATTCCCAGAAAGTTTATTGAGACCCACACAGATTAAAAGCCAGATCCAGGATGATATTTCATTGTCTACAGAGGGGCTAGAAACTTTTCTGAATGGAGTCCTGACTCACCTACTGTGAAGTCCATGGCTATCAGGAACTGAAGCAAAAAACAAGATCCCAGTTGAGATCTTTAACCAAAAGACCTTTCCTTTTTTTTTTAATACGGCATGTAAAAGGTCCCTATCAAAGAAAAAACAAATGAAGCCTTTTCCCTCAGCTAGCTTTTTAATTTATTAGGGTTTTTTCTTCCAGCATCAAAACAGGAACAACATGGAAATGAAGCCAATAAAGATGTTTGGATGTGTAGGAGAATTCAGGGAGTTGAAGTTCTTTTTTTTTTATCAGAGCTGACTTTGCTCCCTGTGGAAGGCAGCAGGCATCTTCCTCTCCTGCTAACATCACAAACCAGCAGCTGGCCAGCTGTGAGACACAGCTGGCTCCCTGCTTTTCCAGGCAACCCAGTTAACCCAAAAGGTGCTGAGATTGCTCTGAGCACAGACAGCCATGTAGAACAAAACCCTCCAAGAGTCAGCAAAGCTCTACTGATTCCCACCCCAACCTCTTGACTCAAAACAGGGATCTTGGATCTCCTCCACTCCTGGGGGTCCTTTCTCCATCTGAAAACCTGCTCCTTAGCTCCAGTCCCCACTTTTCTGGGAAATGCTGTCCCTCCCTTCCTCCTTAGTCCTTAAACTGGGGGAGTTGGTGTGCAGTACAGAGAAATTTGGCAGTTTCTTTACTTTCCAGCTCCTTTCGGCTGGTGGCCAAGTTAGAATTAATAGGAATATGACTTATATAACCAGACAGCTCATTTCATTAATGATTTAATGTGGGTTTTTAATCAGATGATCCCATAACTCAACTCCTGCCCTGACACAAAATCCAGTATTTTTTGGAGCAAAAACTCCCCATCTGTGCTGAAACCAGGAAGGGCAGAAACTTTTGTCATTGAAAAAGAAAAAAAAAAAAAAGGATGTTAAGAGGCTTGGGTTCACTGTGGGGTTTCAGCAGCTGTGTCTGGGTCAGTTCCTATCTCAATCAAACCAGTTTTGCCCAGCTAGGTGAAACGCAAATTGGCAAGAGGCATGAGTCAACTGCCTCTGGGGCAGGAATTCACCAGAGAAAAACCCTGGTTAGGAGGATGGACATTTGCTTCCTGCTACACAGACACAGCTCTGCCTGTGGAGGAGGGAGAGAAGCACTAAAGGAGCTCTAGCTCACTTCTCTGCTTCCACATTAGTAACATGCAGCTATCCAATTTCCACTCCCAGGGCCAGCTACCCTATTTCCACAATTTCCAGGGACTCTCACACCCATGGAAAGAAGAGACAAGTTCACACCATGAATATGGACTGTGAGGTAGGACCAGGGCATGGTGGCCACTGCATAGCAAAGACAACTGCTGGCTTGGAGCTGCTCTGTTGGGTCATCACTACTTGGTTGGGAGAGGCCAAGGGGCAATGGGCACAAACTGGAACACAGGAAGTTCCATCTGAACATGAGGAAAAACTTCTTTAAGGTGAGGGTGACAGAGCCCTGGGACAGGCTGCCCAGGAAGGTTGTGGAGTCTCCTTCTCTGGAGATCTTCAAGACCCCCTTGGATGCAGTCCTGAGTAATGTGCTCCAGGGGATCCTGCTTTACCAGGGGAGTTGGACTAGATGATCTCTGGAGGTCCCTTCCAACTCCAAGGATTCTCTGAGGGCAGATGACCTCAAACCCAGATGTCAGCAGCTGGCACCTTGGCTGGATGTCACAGTGAGGACAACCTGGAATATCCAGAGCTAAAAGCAAACCCTTCCCTAACATGGTCTAGGTAACAAAGCTTTCTCAGTATCATCCCTATCCCCCCTCCAACCAGCACAGTGAGGAGGAAAGCTTTGCCTTCAGGAAGGACTAGCTGACTAATTAAGTGTCAAGGTCACTCCCAAGATTGGTTAATGAATAACAGTTGGGGTGGAAGTGCCAGCAATCACTGGTTTCATTTTCCTCAACCTGCTACGTGTTGAGAAAGCAGACCTAGCAGGACATTTCTTCAGGCAGACTCGGGCTGTTTGGGTGAGGAGGGAAAATAAGGAATGAGGAGGGAGATAGGAGATAATTTCAAACTCCCACAGTACGTTCTGAATTAAGCTTGATTTGGCTTGTCTGGGTTTTTGGCGGCACACTTGTTGGGCTGTAGTCACGGTAATAAAAAAACCTCAGTGAAATGACTAATGCTCTGTACAGCTTTGGGAAAATAGGAAGCAGCTGTGGCTCCAGCCTTTCCAGGCTGAAAGGCCTAATTATTGGGAATACTTGGACTGGCATTAGATGAGGTAAACCAGGGCTGTTGAATTGGTTTCATTGTCTCCATCCTAGTTGGGCATCTGGGCCCAAGTAGGTGCCATTTTTTTGTTTGCAGAGAGGACAGCAATTAACTCTTGTTTTGCCCAGAGGAATGAAATTCAATGTTGAGTTGGACTGAGGTTCATCAGCTACTGCTCAGGAGTGTTGCTTTGAATGGCAACTGTCCCTAGTGAGTGACTCTCCAGAAGTACAGCACTCAACCAATACAAGCTGTCTTTTCATTTTCCTGTTGCAAGAGGAGAAAAAACAGCTTTTATCTCCCATGGAAATGGTGGGTAGGGAGGTCCAGCAATGGAGCTTGCCTTCTTTCTCATGACACACGCTCCATCACATACAGGAATGCAAGTTGGGATAGGTGAGAACACCTGTGACATATATATCCCTAAGGGTATGTGTGTGTTGGTGGCAGACTCTACCCTCTTGCACAATCAGAGAAGCTGACCTGCATTACCCATGTTGGATGTGCTGGGATGTGGAGAAGAGACAGACAATGTGTTTTAGGGGCTGGCAAAAGAGGAAAAAGTACAGCTCGGTTCGCCCGCCTCCTCTAATACCTGTGAGGTCCAGGTTCAGGAGCTTGGTGTGGCTGTTGTGCCACAGAGAGGGCCTGCACAGACATGCCTGGCTGGCCACAGAGAGCTCTCCAGCCTTCTCGGAAAGAGCTGTTGCCTGGCAGCTCAAATGACATAAAACAGGCCTTGAAATAAGATGCTATTTCTGATCACGGTGGGAATTAAATATTGGAACAGCTTATTAGAGAAGCTGGCAGGCTTGCCCTTACTGAATGTCTTTGAAATGAGACAGCTCGATGGCTGGGGTGGGCACTCTGGGCTTGGGTCCACGGAGCCTGTGACCATGAGGCCCTGCTCAGGTGCTGCACTGCCAGCAAGCTGAGCCTTCCCATTGGTTTGGCATTAAGGCAATAACATGGAGTGGCCCTCATAGAATCATTAAGGTTGGAAGAGACCTTCAAGATCATTGAGTCCAACTGTAATCCAACTACCACAGCCACTAAGCTACATCCTGAAGGGCCACATCTAAACACTTCTTGAACACCTCCAGAAATGGCAACTCCACCACCCCCCTGGGCAGCCCATTCCAGTGCCTCATCACTCTTTCAGTAAAGATATTTTTCCTAATATCCAAACTAAACCTCCTGGCACAACTTAAACCCATTTCCTCTTGTCCTAACACTAGTTACTTGAGAAAAGAAACCAACACCAGCCTCTCTACAGCCTCCCTTCAGGTCATTGTAGAGAGCAATAACATCTCTCCTGAGCCTTTTCTTCTTCAGACTAAACATCCCGGTTCTCCCAGCCACTACTCATATGACATACCCTCCAAAACCCTCACCAGCCTCGTTGCTCTTCTCTGGACATGCTCTAGGACCTCAATGTCTTTCCTATACTATGGTACCCAGCACTGAACACAGTACTCAAGCTGTGGCCTCACCAATACGAAGTCCAGGGGCATGATCACTTCCCTACTCCTGCTGGACACACTGTTTTTGATACAAACCAGGATGCCATTGGTCTTCTTGGCCACCTGGGCACACTGTTGGCTCATGCTTCAGGGCTTTACCCAGCCACCTCCACAGGTCAGAAAAGATCCACTGTCTTTGTTACCAAATCACCTGGGTCAATCATGAAAGCGGCTGAAGGGCTGTTTTAGTCTTCTCTTCAGTTGAGATGGATCAAAACTTGGGCTGGGGCATCAGACAGGATGAATTAAGATTGTGAAGAAACTTCTTGCTCACCTTCTCAGGGTCATTGGCTCTGGAGATAAGAAGGGACTTCACCTGGGTTCAGATGGGCAGGTTTTCCCTTTTTCCATGCATGGCAGCCAGGGATCATCAGACCACATGTTGTCCAAGGATCTACCTGCTATCACATGCTATTGGACTTCTCTGTCCTTTGCTCACAGGGTAAAGGCTGGGATGCTGAGGACTGAGATACTAAAGTCTGTTCAGGGTTAACGTGAGTGAAGATTTAAGGGCCTGGGGTGAAGGAGAGGACCACTGAGAGTATTTTATGTTCTCAATGGCCCCGCAAACTGAAAGTACTCTATGCTTCAGGAAAGGTTGAATTCCTTGTTTAGTAAATTCAAAGGATGCACAAACCTGGATCCAGCTGTCCAGGTAATTTCCCAGGTTCTGCATGAGCAATATCCAGTGTGTCCTGTCTGACAAAAGCTGACCATTCTCCCCAGGACCCAGCTGCTGCATCTGTTAAACCCTGGAATTTCACCCCACCTCCAACCACCACCCCAGGCATTACTGAGAAGCAGGCATTCAGCTTAGTGTGTCTTCCAATCCCCTGTCCCTTCACCCCCTGTCCATTTTTGGCACCTCTGACTTAATATTTTACACAGTCTCCCCCATAAAACCACTGATGCTCTGAGCCTTTACCTCCAGCCCCACGTGAGCCACCTGCAGATGGGCTCTGCACTAATTCTCCAAACCTACCACTGAGCTCCACTTAAAACCAAGGAGCTCAAGGAAATACTGGGTTATTGGGAAATAACCACCTTCCCAGTTGTAACTGCCCTCATTCTGTATCTCATCTGTCTCTTCAAATTCCTTGGAGGACATCTGATTTAGAAGGGCAGGCAACTCATGATTCATCTCCTCTGATTTTGACTAGTCCCTTGCAGCTGCCTCATTTCCACCTGCCATAAATTCCAGCTCAGCACCTCGCTCCATCCAGAAAATCTTGCTCATCTCTCCACACCTCTCTTTATGACCACCTTTGTCCTCTGTATTTATCCCACTGCTGGTAGCTCTCCAGCAGTCTGCTTTTCTAGCAGATGGTCTTGGGGAACTGATTTGTAGGAGCAGATTTTTCCCAAACCACTGCTATTTCTGAATCCTCCCTCTAAAATTTTCACAACTGACTGCTTCTCCTGGGAACAGTAGAGCTGTATTGTCTCAGCAAACTTCTCAACAATGCAAGAACAATGTCCTGACTATTAAAGTAGGAAGCCTTAGCACCAGCACAAGTCCCAGGTCATGCAGGCTGTTTCCACATCCATAAAGCTGGATGGGGAGCCCAGTGCTCAGAAGTGACTGGTACTGGAAAAGGGAGAACAAATTGGCTGAACGTGGAGGCTAGGAGTCCTTGCCTTGGTGTCCTACAGAGAAGGTCAGAGCACCCACACTGCTCTTGACTGTTTTTCCAGGAAGTCCTTCTTCCCTGGGATGTCTTTGAAAGCAGCAGGCTCTCCCAGGCAGGCAGCATCTCTGCAGGGTGCAGGCAGCCCTGTTAGACTCAAAGCCTTCAGAAGCAGCAGAAGGGTCTTCAGCTGCAGTAACTTCCCCCTGAGATCAGTCCCAGGGCCTGATAACAAACTCTTTTGGCACAAACCCACCTCACCTTTCTCTGAAGATCCATGAGAAAAAACAGTGGCACAAGAACCTGTTAAAAGCCCTCTGTGTGCAAGTGCCTTGCAGCAGCACAGCTCCTGGAATGGTGCCTGGGGCATTTTTCTCAAATAATAAAATACAGCTTGGTGCACACCTACTTCAGAGGTTTCCATTCCACCTCTGGCTGCTCCTGGTGAGGTTACTGAGTCAGCAACAGTGCCGAGCTATCCCAAGGGAAAGGTGAACAGGTAGCTTGCCAACTCATAAGGAACAAACCTTTCCTTTCTTTCAGCTCTTTCTCTCCTGGTGAAAGGAAGAGATTACTGGCTCAGGACCAGCACTGCGTCCAAAGGCAGGGCTTCCTGCCATGCTGAGGGCAGGAGATGCATGCAGAAGGAAAACAAAGCTGGAGCCATTTTAATTCCTCTTCCTGGTTTCCAGAGAAGTGGTTCAGGTTAGAAACATTCTCAGAAAGGAACTTCTAATGACCACCTTCAGCAAAAAAGTTACGATCCTCTTTTAGCAGGGGCTGTAGTGGCAGGACAAGGGGTAATGTTTTTAAATGAAAAGAGAGGAGATTTACTCCAGATACTAAGAGGAATTTTTTTTTACAATGAGCGTGGTGAAACACTGGCACAGGTTGCCCACAGAGGTGGTAGATGCCCCATCCCTGGAAACATTCAAGGTCAGGTTGGATGGGGCTTTGAGCAACCTGATCTAGTTGAAGATGTCCCTGCTCACTGCAAGGGGGTTGGACTACATGATCTTGAAATGTGCCTTCCAACCCAAATCAATCTGTGATTCTATGATTCTCTCCCACAACAGCATTTTAACAGAGCATAATTTAACATCATGACTGTAGGTTAGTAAAACAAGAGCTGAGACATCAGGGAGGAGAGAATGTGTGTTTGGTCATGGGTACAAGAGCTTCCTGAGCCCTGGGGAGCACAAAAGCTCATGGGAAGGGTGTGACAGCTGGAAGTTGAGGAGAGACCCACAAAAGAAGACATTTTTCCCAGCTGAAATGGAGGAGACTGTTTCCTATGCAGAGTTAAAAGAGCCTGCAGGAAGGCCAGGGGAGGGGTGAGAGGCTGGGATTCATCCACCCTCACTGGGATGTCTTAGTTTTAGGTGCTTAACTCTGAAGGAGGACTGTCCCCAGGTGATTCCCCTCATCCTGACATAAGGTCTAGGGCAGATCTAGTGACTGTCCATCAGGAGGGACTTACTGTCCCCTTGGCCTGAGGGGCAGACCCCTGGGTGGAGAGCCCAGCTTGCCACTCTGCCCTTCACCCCTCTCCAGATCCCACCCACTGTGTCCAGAGACGTGGCTTGCCAGATCTCTCAGTGTGTACCAAACCAAAAACCATGATCAAAATCACAGTTAAACCCAAGCACCAGTGCCCACCTGGCCCTTCTTCCACAAAAAACCAAGTCTAAGAGTTACGATTTTTGCTCCTGCACGTAACAGCTTCATGAATTGCAAGAATGTGCACACATAAATGTGCATACATGTATGTGTGCAAGAAAAAAAGCAGGTTTTCCCTGGTGGACAGTTTAACTAGTGCAGTTGACTAAGTCCTTGCTATCAGGACCTTTGTTTGATGGTGATGGAGCATGGGTGCTGGCCTGGCTCCATTCAGACCAGCTGGAGAACCGGTTTCCAGAGCATTATCTTCCCAGTGAAAAGAGGCAGGATTAATATTAACTATCAAAAGGAAGGGACAGTTCCAGTTTTGCTCCAGTTCAGACCTGCAAGTGTCACATCAAACTTGGGAACAGAAAGCCAGGACTTCTAGAAATAAATGGGTTTGCATTTGCATTGCAAATGGAATGAGCTGTACCTAACCATGGCACTCCAGAGGTGACTGTGCACCTCCATTGCTGGCCTGACATGAAGCAATGGATTTATTCAGGGAAAGGTTTGTTTCTCAAGCTTCAAAGGTAAGCTCATCCTTTTTGGATGACACACCTCTGCTGAAAGACACCTACCTTGTGTCAAAACAAGCAGATAGAAACCAATCCAACCCAGGTTTCCACCTGAAACAGAGCCAGACCTTCACAGGACCTTCTCTAAAGGGAACAGCAGCACCAGTCACCTTTTTGGTACCAGTTACCCCTACTAGAGTTATCCTCTAGGGTTGTGTGAAGGTTGGTGGGTGGATTTAGGTTATGGTTGGACTTGATGATCATAGAGGTCTTTTCCAAACAGGTTGATTCTATGGTTCTGTGAAACCAGAGGGAAGTTCAGCACCACAGAGCTGGTGTGTTTATCACTGTTTCATCCAGCCCCTTCAACCCAGGGTGGGCTGTGATCCTGCTGTGACTTTGTGGGTGCCACTAAGTCTCCATCTGCATCTCCTCACTCTAAGCAATTGTTCCTTGAGGAGATATTTCACCACCATCCCACCCTCAAGAGACCCCTCTGTTGTGTCTACTTCTCAACATGGCTTTCAGTGACTAATCTCTGTTCTGGTCCAGGGAGACAACAGGGCAAATGGAGATGGTGCAGATTGCTGGCAATGAGGGACAGAGGGACATGGGGCAATAATGAGGCATAACTTTGCTCCTGTGGCACTATGTGCTGTATGGTGGACATTGTTGGTGCATCACTATTTTGTGAGCTAAACCCTCCTCTGCTCAGCCCCAGGGCTCCTGCCCACCTGAGCACAGCTCTCTGCTGACACTGCACAGCAAGGAATCATACAAGTGTTTGGTTTGGAAAAGACCTTTAAGATCATTAGGTCCAACCATTAACACAGCACTGCCAAGGCCATCACTAAACCATGTCCCTCAGCACCCTATCTACATGGCTTTTAAATATCTCCAGGGATGGTGACTCCACCACTGCCCTGGGCAGCCTGTGCCAGGGCCTGACAACCCTTTTGGGAAAGAAATTGTTCCCAATATCCGATCTAAACTTTCCCATGGCAATTCAAGACTGTTCCCTCTTGTTCTATCACGTGTTCCTTGGAAGAAGAGACTGACCCCTCCCTTGCTCCAACCTCCTTTCAGGCAATTGTAAAGAGTGAGAAGGTCTCCGCTCAGCCTCCTTTTCTCCAGCCTTAACACCCCTCGTTCCCTCAGCTGGTCCTTGTAAGACTTGTGCTCCAGACCCTTCCTCAGGTCCTTTGCCCTTCTCTGGACACTCTCCAGCCTCTCAATGTCCTTCTTGGAGTGAGGGGCTTATAACCATTCCCCCTCATCCCATCACTCCATGAGCTTGTAAAAAGTCCCTCCTCAGCTTTCCTGTAGCCCCTTCAGGTACTGGAAGGTGCTCTAAGGTCTCCCTGGAGCCCCCTTCTCTCCAGGCTGAACAACCCCAAGTCCTCAGCCCATCTTCAGAGCAAAGCCACTCCAGCCCTTGGACCATCTCAATGGTCTCCTCTGGACTTGCTCCAGAGGAGCAAATCCCCAGCCCACGGGGCCCCATGCCTGGCACTCACTTGGCATAAAAAGCCAAACCCTGCCCAAGGAGGACCACCACATGTCAACAGCAGAAGAGTGTGTGATCCCTTCCTGGGGGAGATGAAGGGCAGCTTTGAGAGAGCAGCAGATCAACTGCATAAAGCCAAATGAATAAAACATCCCTGCAAATGCTGAAAACAGCTTGAGAAAGAGTCATTCATACAGGATGGCCTTTGCACCCGGAGCTGCCAATGGGAGTTTTGTCTGAGCACAGGGAATGGATTCAGGCATCTGAAAAACTGGGATGGGTGGGATTTGCTCAAACCCAGGCAGCCACATCATAGATGGCAACAAAGGACAGTAATTTAAGCTTTAACACCCTCCCAAAGGGAAGGTGGCTAACTCCATCTGTATCACCCAGAAAGAACATGCTTTCCCGTCCTGCCTGTTTCTTATCCTGCCCAGCTGTTTTTGTAAGAGCAGTTTTAAATAAAGGGCCAGCCAGAAACCTATTTTTTCATCCCAGGGCATGGCAACAGGACATTTTTAGGTAGGAGAGGTCAGCTGCTCTGAATAGCTCATTCCACAGGAACTGCCCAGGATGGAGCTCAACCATGCAATTTAGCATCTCCTGTGCCTCGTGCCTTTGACGTGGATATAAGGTAATAACGAGTTTCACTGTTACTCTACCCAGAGCTGCCTCAGATAAGCATGAATAGGCTCAGATAAAGGCAGGTAACAAATGGTAGGATTTGTTTTTCAAGCACAGGTCCTTGGAAATCAAAGCAGCTGAGCACATAATCAGATGCTGGAAATTCACGTTGCATCTCAGAGGACTTTTTTGGACTGAAGGATGCCAAAGACTTAGTGACAATATTCATCCTTCCCTGCAGTCCGTTTACACCCAGAATGGGTGAAAATACAGTGAAAATGTATAATCATCCAGGATAAATCTCAGTTATTTCCAGGGCTGTATCATGTGGCAAGGGAGAGCACGAGAAGAGAGGTTTTAACGAGTAGTAGGAGCATGTATCCCCTTGTAACTATATGCTCTGTTTCTCTGAGGGGCCAACAGAAGCTGAAGAATGTCTGGGACTAAACAAAGAGCTGGAGCAGAGATATTTTGGGTGTGGGGTGTCCACAGTGGAGTCCTTCCTTGTGCAATTGGACACTTCATACATAAAAAAGCCCAATGTGTGGATTTACGTAACTCCCAAAGTGAATTTCAGAAGGCTGCAAAAGAGCCCGTTCCCTGTGATGAAGGAAGGCCCTTGAGAAGGGGTGGTGGTGGCACAGGCAGGCCCCAGGAGAGGCTAAAATGCAGCTGGGCACAAAGGCAGCACAAGGCTCTCACTGTGTCCCAGGCTCCCCTTCACAGCACAGGGCACTTCAGGGCTCTGCTTCCAAGTGGGCTACTGTGAATTTAGCTTTGTTAAAACTGAGGGAAGGTTTTTGGTCCAGCAGGATGTGCCCAGCACAGAGCAGAGCCCCAGCAACTTCCAAGCATGGGGCAGGTGTCTGAGCCCATCTCCTTCTTTGGCTGTGGAGGAAGGACTGCAGCATGGGTGCTGCTGAAGGACTGGGCTGCAGGACAAACCCAGCCTGAAGTCACAGAGTGCATAGTGCATCTCCTCCATGTCACATGTCTCACACCTCCTCGGGGGCTCCAGAGCAGAAAAGGTAACAACCTCCATGCTTGGAGTCCAGAAAAACTTGCACAGCTGCACAGAAAAGATCAGGAGACGCTGTGAACGTCTTCAGCATCCCTGGCCCTTCAAGAGCATGGATTTATTGTCTCAACCTAACCAGGAGCCCTAAGATACATGGGAAGGCAGGAGAACACGATGACACTGCTTGTGGCCGTTGCATGAAACCTTTGCACCCAGCAGGGAGACCATGGCAACTGTTGCCACAAATTCCTGTCTAGGAAATAACATCATGAGACCTGTGAGTCCACTGGTGGGAAGGAGCTGGAGAAGGAAAAGGACAGCTTGTTTGTGCAGGGAGGAAGAGCAGGGGAGGCTCACCTGGTTCTGCCAGGAGGAAGGAGAGGGAAGATGATTAGGGCTCTCCTGGCCTGCACTGTGCCAGCTAGTGCCCATGCATCTGCCTCCAGCCAGCATCCCAGCCCGCAAGCTGGGAATGGTAAAACCCTGTTGGAAAGGACGGGCTGATGCCACCCGATCGTCTCATCTCTATTTGCAGGCTCTAATCTGCCCATTCGGTGTGTAAAGAGCACCTGGGTGTTCCAGTGTCCAAGTGGGGCCAGTTTGCTGAGGCTGCTGTAATGTTTGTTTACCTCTACGCAAGGGTGGCCTTGAGTAAGTGTGAACCTCCCACGGGCTCTAATTCATATCGCTGCTCCTTCGTGTTAAATATTTATGCTCCTTAATGGGCACGCCTAAGAAAAACACTGGCAAGTGAGCCTGCAGCTCCACTCCATTACAACTCAATTTTATCTCAGAGCAATTTGCATCTCAAACGAAGGGGATGAGAAAAACACTCTGTACTGACAGAGCAAAGCAGCCCAGCAGATCGGCCATTAGCAGATTCATCGATTAGATGACAAGACCTGTCCATGAGAACTTCCAACCACTTTTTTTTTTTTTTTTTTTTTTTTTTTGGTCACTGTCTGGATTTGGAGCAGCGTTGCAAAGGCAGGCAAGCTTAAAGCAGATCCCCCCCCCAGTCACAAAACATAAAACAAACCTGGCCAAAACAAAACGCTGTTAATTGCTTGTTGTGTTGAAATCAAAGCCAGGCTGTGCAGAGAGCTAAACCTTGGAGCTCAGACCTAGCCCAGCTGGGTTCTCAGGGAGCTGAGAACGCTGCCTGTTCCGACCTCAAATTGATCAGGATGGGCTCATTGCTTTCAGTAAAGCCATCCTGGCTCACACCAGGTGAGAAATATTTATAAAAATAGGAAATCTATCACTTTTTGTTTGTTTGTTTCTTTATTTCTGACTATCCCACAGAACAAAAGTAATCAAACAGTTCTGGCCTTTAGAAATAAAGCTCAGTGGGGTGCAGGGGAGCTGCTTACCTTGTTGGGAAGCGTGTGGTGTCCTCACAGGTCTCCCTTCCCAGCCCCTTCTTTCCTCTTTAGTGAGTGAGTTTCAAGGCACTTTTGTTTGCTGTTCTGCTACCTTGTCAGCTCGGGAACAGCAGCGTTCGGTAATTCAATCCTCTACTTAACCGCAGAGACACTCCTACCCGGAGATCACACCCATTCCCAGGCTCACGGAGGGACAAAGAGGGAGCCGGTGTGAGAGAGTTTCAACCAACTCTCTGTTTGCATCAAATATCCACTAGCTCTGCATTTACAGATGATTAAGCGCTGCTCTAATCAGAAACCTAGTTTGTCCAGATTTAAAAGGGCAGGGGAGGGTTTTTCCCCCCCTGCTTTTCTCTGCTGGACAAAGCGAGGTGCGGTGCTGCTCCGTGCCACGTTAATACTTGGGCCCAAGAATCCCAGCTCCAGTCCCTGACTCTGACAATCCCAAATTTTGGCACAGGTGGTCCCAGGGGAGACGTGCTTGGGGCAGACAGCCTGGTCCTGCTCCCTGTGAGGCTGAGCCGGGTCTCCCTGTGCCCAGGGTGTGTTGCAGGCCAGGGCAATGGGCAGCAGGGGACAGGTTTGCCCTCAGAATTCCTGGCTGAAATGGGGATGTGATGGAGCACCGGCACATGCAACCAGGCTGCCCTCCTGGGAGGGAAGTGATGATAAACCAGAAAACCCCAGCAAAGCTGGCAGTGTTTGCTGGGGCCACCTTCTGAGGCAGAAAGGTGTGTCTGGGGATCAAAGAATCATGGAATTATTTTGGTTGGGAAAGACCTTTCAGGTCATCAAGTCCAACCATTAACCCAGCACTGCCAAGTCCACCACTAAACCATGTCCCTAAAATATCCTTGTTGCAGTATCATAGCAGATTATTAAGGACAAAGCACCTGCAAAGGGTGGCTGTAATATGCAGCTGCCCCCTCCAAAAGCTGCCCTGATGCCACAGGCTGTGTGTGACCTGAAGACAAACCATCTCCTCTTGGTGCCAGCTGCTCCTGCCTGGCATCTGCATGGTGCTGCTCACTGCTGGTGGAGGCAACATGCCTCACTGGAGAGTGGTGGAGGCACCACTTCTCACCCTGTCTTTGGGGGACCCAGGACTGTGTCCTGCTGGGTTTTGAGTATCTCCAAGGATGGACACTACATGACCTCTCTGAACTGGGAACCGTCCAAGTCCTTCCCTTCCTACACACCAAGCTTCTCTTGCCATTTCCTTAATTTTTTAGATTAACCCACACAAACTGAAAATAGATATAGATCAGCTCAGCAGCTAAACCAGGCATCAGGGTGGCTTTAAAACAACACAGTTTCCACAGGTCTTGTCCACTGATCATAAGGGCCCTGTAATGGGAAGAGTACCCAAAATATTTGTGACATTAGCTACAGACCAGTGTACCACTAATCACAGATAGCTGCAAATCAGGGCCTGGGCTGAACCTGCTCATTCAGCTTGGGTGTGCCCATAGCTGGGAGGAACAATTCAGCGATCTTAGTTTCATGGTTGAAGATGCAAAGCTGACTCTTAGCAAGCAATTTATCCCTTAAGGTCATCAGGCTGCAGCTCATAAAACCTCTACCAGCCTTCACCTTTCATTTTTCATGTTTTCATTTTAACCATGCTGAGGGTTTTCTTCTGCTGCAGTGGGTAGAGGAACGATGTTTTGTGCCTTCCTCCAGCCCATAGAAGATGGGGACCTGTGACAGGGTCTGCTTTTATCTTTGGAGTCGACCCCAAGCCAACTGCTGGCCCAGTGGTGATGGTCACACACCAGCAACTCTGATGGGAGGTGTTAGAAGATGGGGTGAAGACACCTGGAGATCTCAGAGGATCAGCACCAAACTCCATCATGCTCCCATTCCCCTTTTGCCACATCAGTCATTATCCCCAGCACCAAGAGTTTAATTAACAACTGTTGTGTGTCTGGGCCCTTTTCAGTGCTGATCTATGCTGGTGTAAACCAGCCCATTTCCATGGCTGCAGCACCATGAATTTGAGCTCCAGGATGAAGCATGTCATTCCCATACCCACAGCTTTGGCAATGCACATCAGGCTCATGCACAGGTGATGTCTGAGCTCCCTGTCCCCACTCCTTTCCTTTGCCACAGTGAAGAAGTAGTAAATAATCCTAGTGAGCTTTCAAGGAGCCCAAATCTGTAGGAATAGATGTCAAGCAGTTTAGAACAGTCAATGCTAAGGGAAAAGAAAATGTTTGTCACAAAACTTGGGCTGATTTAGTGCTGAGCTGTAGGCACTTTTTCTTCCTGCTAATGCTGGTCATGCCATGGGGTTATAGAGCAGAAAACATTATTTCTGAGCACTTTAACTCAGTACTGGTGGAAAACAGAATAGCCTGACTTTCATAACTGAAACATGATCTGAGATGTTCCTGCCCAACCATTTTTCCCATGTTCATGGCCTGATGCACTTGTATTCTGGTCTGAAGCCTTGACTCAGTATTCCCAGAGCTCAAAGAGCTTGTGGTTTAATCTGTAATTTTTTTTCCATGCATACAGATGGCAGATGAGGCAGTTTTCAGTGTCCCAGTGCAAGCCTAAGACACAGAAGACATTGTCAGAGGTTGATGCTGGGGTCAATCAGAAGCTTCTGGGTGGAAGACTACTGAAGGGCAAAATCAAGGTTTGGCAGTGTAATGACCCACATCTGCCTCAACCTTGACTGTCCCACATGCCTGTGGACAAGGTTAACATTGTGCATGGGGGAACAGGCTTTGCCAAGGATGTATTTGCAAAATGACACGTTGCAAAGGTATTTCCACCCTGCTTTCTGGTATGGAGCTCTGGGAGGAAGAGGGAAGGGCCAAACCCTGCAGATGAGATAACACTACAGGGGCCTCACGCTTTGAAAAGCAAGGGAAGGAGGGAAAACCCCCACAAGCTGCTCAAGAGATCAGTGCAAAGGCCCATCACTATTTAAGTGAGGTCAAATGTCCTGACTTGTAGCAGCCAAAGTATTGCATGAATTTCTGAGAACATTTCAGGAGAGATTTCCTTGACCCACAACCAAAGCACGTGACATTTTGCTACATGTTCCTCATGTAGCCTCATTCAGGCACTTCTCTGCCCTACAAAATCATGATATCTAAATGAAAATCTACATAATGCCTCTTACAGGCAGATCCCTTCAGATCTGAGAGAGGAGAATTGGGCTATAATTTACTGCTCCCTCATCTGCTGTGCTCCTGGTTATGGGGAAAAAGATGAGAAAGCAACACATATGCATGTATATCGACCATCCTATATGCAAGGACCTCACTTGTTGGGGTTTATAACTTGATATAGCAAAAGATGCCCCCCCCCAAGAAGTACATCTCAGCCAGTGAGTACATCTAAGCTGAGAGCAAGGCAGGGATGACTGCAGCCATGAAGGACTAAGCACCAGCTCCAGGATTTGGCCCAGCTACCTGCAAAGGGAGTTATGATGTGGGAAAGGGAACACAGCTTTGCTCTTTGGCCTGGCGGGCTCAGACCAGTGGAGGTCAGGGCTTCACATGGATACAGGGAGCACTGAGCTGCCTCTGACAGGTAACTGTGCTGCTTAATGGTTGATGGCAGCAAATGGAAATGTCCTGGGACAGGGGAAGGTGCCCGGGCACCTGGGTGAAGAGTGCTCCTCTGCTGCAGTGTGAGGCTGAGCTGCACCAGTGGAGCTGGGACCACTCTGAGCTGTGGAGAGTCATTCCATCTTCCTTGGGTCAGCTCATGTCAGTTGGTGGCTCTCAGCTCACAGAGAAGCCACCATATAGCAAACCAGCCCTTTCAGCTCAGCTCTTGGGCAACACTGTGCCTGGAGCCGTGTGAGCAGCAGATCCCACCAAGGCAGGAGTAGGACAGGCCAAATCCTCTTCTTGCCAATCAGAAGAAAGAAGTGGCCTTGGCGAGCCAAGGACACAAGGGTGAATGCTGATTTGGGGGAGGAAGAACTTTGGCAAGAACTGTAGAGATGTAGTTTGCCTTTCTGGAGCCAACAGCTTGCAGCAGGTTCGGACAGGAACAGGTCTCTCCGGTACAGGGCTTACAACATCGAGGCAGAAGAAACCTTTACCTGCTGCTCCAATTTATTGCTTGGCAGTCATAGTGCAAAGCCCATTTGAAGCCACCTATGCTGGGCTGGGAACTGAGGATATGAGGCTCATGTTTCCTCAGGCTTATGGGAAAAAACACCCCTGCCTCAAAGAGGAAAAGGAGGGAGGGATCAGAGATGATGATGTCTTGTAGAATTACAACAAGGTCTTCCAGGGCTCCTGGTCAATCCTGAATCCCACTTCTGTGTCCTACAATGTCTATAACCCATCCATGATGGTGAAAGGCACAACTCTTAGTCTCTTCTAGCAAGGAGAAATGTGACTGCTGTGACTGTAATGATGGGCTGTAACAACATGGGTGGAAATGGCCATACCATCCCAGCCCTCCCTTGGTCTGTCTGCATGAGCTCTGGTGCTACCAAAGGCTTTGCAGAGTGTTATGCTGTCGTGTTTTCCAAAATTCCTTTTGAGGGAATGCACCCTGAGGGAGGGTGTTTTTTCCAGCCTCCTGCTGATGAAAATGACTCCTGCCTTGGAGCAAAAGAGCTGCTGTCACCTTTCAGTAGGTTAATCTGCAACTGGCCCAGGGAGGTGGCCATGCCTGTGTGCACTGTGGGTGTGGGTTCCTGGGCACCCTTCTCCGTTTGCTTTCACGCCCCACCGCCAAGAATTGAGCAGGTGCACTGAGAAAACAGGACAGCTGAGGTGGGACCATGGGCAAACAGCAGCCCTGGCTGCCTTCCAGCCACAGGAGGAATGCAGCAGAGGGCCTCAGTTTGGATCCAGCTGTCTTCAGGCCGTTGTTTTATTATGAGAATTCCAGAAGGACTCAAGTCCCCCAGACCCATCACCTCAAAGTCATCATTAAACCCTACTCCTAATGCTGGTGCCAGAGTTTGGACACCTGGTATTCTTCTGTTTATTGGCATAGTATCTGCTAGGATAAATGAGGTTTGTGCTAGAAAAGCTGAGATTTGCTACAACTTCAGAAAATCAGCCTGCTTTTCCAGAATGACAGAAGCTTTAGGAAAGTACTTGTAGCAATAAAGACTCAGCAGGATGTGACCCATTAGGTAAAGAGATGGTGAGTCTAATGGAGTGAGCTTTAAAGCAACTTCACTGAGTCTAACCATGGGGCAACAACATGCAGAAAACCAAAACTAGTGTGTTCCTGAGTGTGTTTCCCATTTTTACCTAAGCCACAACCAGCTGAGCTGAGGATCCAGACTATCAGCTGCTAGTCACTGTTATTAAATCACAACCTTCTTCTAGAGATCTTCAATCCTGATCAGCCCTTTGCAAAGCAAATGTAGGTGATTTACAGACTTAATCCCAGGGTAAGACATCATGGGAGCCTTGCACTGAGATGTTCACCTGTCTCATGTCTGCTTTAAGATGGTAGCAGGGCTTATCAGTTGCTGTTGTAGGGGTGATACCAGGGAGATGGATGAGGTTTCCCTGCCAGTATCACTGCAGAAACTGGGTGGTAAAGACAAGAGCTAACCCAGATCACCCAAACACCAGCCTGGCCACTTGGTAGCAAACACCAACCTCCTCCTGAGCTTCCTGTCTCCACCCTGTCCTCTGCCCTCAGCCACGGTATGTAGCAGATGTTTTCCCTGGGTAGAGCAGCAGATCTACATTGAAGAAGATGATGAAGAGAAGAAGACAAAAAGCAGAGAGGATCAGTAAATTAGACATCCCTACAAACGAGGCGGGTTTGCAAATTGCTGTACGCATAGTTTTGGAGTTTCACAAAACCTCAGGGGCTCTCTCAGCCCTAATGAAAACCTTATGAAACCCAGCAAATTCCAGCATGCTTTGGTCAGGGTCATCGGGCAGAGCCTCAGTGATTTCCAGTGTCAGCTGAATCCAGCAGAAAGGAGATGTTTGGCAGGGAAGGCTGCACAGGCAGGGGAGGCTTGGCTGCACTGGCACTGGTTAATGGGTGTTCAGGCCTGCCAAAGGTCATCACACAGCATCCCGTGGAGGAGTAACTTGCTCAGGCCACCCTGGGGTGGTGACACTCCTTGAGGTATGAGCTTCTTGGAA
Organism: Hemiprocne comata; assembly: GCA_020745705.1. Taxonomy (NCBI): domain Eukaryota; kingdom Metazoa; phylum Chordata; class Aves; order Apodiformes; family Apodidae; genus Hemiprocne; species Hemiprocne comata. The sequence continues at coordinate 5,392,918 of CM036587.1, read as the reverse complement.
CTGTCTTTTCATGGAAATCACACTGTGAGCAAAGCGAGATGAGGGATTCATGTTTTGTTTTCATCTGGGAGCTCAAGCAAACTGAGGTTATTGATGCTTTTTTGGACAAGATCATAGAATCATAGCATGTCTTGTGTTGGAAGGGACCTCTAAAGGTCATCTAGCCCAATCCCCCTTCAATAAGCAGGGACATCTCACACTAGAACAGATTGCTCAGAGCCCCATCAAGCCTGACCTTAAATGTCTCCAGGGATGACGCCCCCACAACCTCTCTAGGCAACCTGTTCCAGTGATCCACCACCCTCATATTAAAGAACTTTTTCCTAGTGTCCAACCTAAACCTACCCTTCTCTAGCTTCAAACCATTGCCCCTTGTCCTATCATTACATACTCTTGTGAACAGGTCTTCCCCAGCCTTCCTATAGGCTCCTTTCAGGTATAAGATGGTTGCTATAAGGTCCCCCTGGAGTCTTGTCTTCTTCAGGCTGAACAACTCCATTGCATGGGAAGGCCATGCAAGAGCCAGAAAGACAACTGAAGTCCCCAACAGCCCACCCCCACCCCACAGGAGATGTGACCTGGGTTTCTCTCGTGTGAGGAACAAGGCTGGTCCCTTAGCACCTGGTGAAACCGACGGGTTCTGATGGTTTTAATGAGAGTTAGGATCACTGGACACTGAAAGCTGCAGTTGCAAGACACACTGGCTTGAGGGGTCAAGGCTGCTGGAGCTCTCACCCTCACTATTTATTTATTTTTAGCATTTATACAGAGCTGCAGCTTTCACAGCTGTGGGAAACCTGATAGCTCACATTGGTGACCATACCTGAATGCCCACAAAATAACTCCACCCTCCCTTGCAAACTTAATTATTAACCCGTCTCATTTCAGTGACCTGGCTGCATGTGTGACTACACAAAGTCACTCTCTGCTGAGTGCTGGGGTGGGGGATGAAATCCTGAAACCCTGCTCTGCTGCCACCACACACCAGCCTCCCCCATGAAATTAGTAGAATTAGTATCCTGGGCTGCACCAAAAGAAGTGTGAGCAGCAGGTTGAGGGAGGTGATGCTCCCTCTCTACTCTGCTTTCATGAGGCCCCCCTGCAGTGCTGTGTCCAGTTCTGGAGTCCCAAACACAAGAAGGACATGGAGTTGTTGGAGTAAGTCCAGAGAAGGGCCACGAAGATGATCAGAGGGCTGGAGCAGCTCTGCTCTGGAGACAGGCTGAGAGAGTTGGGGGTGTTCAGCCTGGAGAAGAGAAGGCTCCAGGGAGACCTTAGAGCACCTTCCAGTGCCTGAAGGGGCTACAGGAAAGTTGGGAAGGGACTTTTTACAAGAGCATGGAATGATAGCACAAGGGGGTACAGTTTCAAACTGGAAGAGGAGAGATTTAGATTAGATCTTAGGAAGAAATGTTTTCCTGTGAGGGTGGTGAGACACTGGAACAAGTTGCCCAGAGAAGTTGTGGCTGCCCCATCCCTGGAAGTGTTCAAGGCCAGGTTGGATGGGGCTCTGAGCAACCTGGTCTAGTGGGAGGTGTTCCTGCCCATGCAAGGGAGTTGGAATGAGATGATCATTAAGGTCCCTCAGAACCCAAACCATTCTATATGATTCTAGTGTCATAGTGAGTGTCTAATGACAGTCTGTCATGCTCAGGTGTCAAGAGTGGGTGCAACCCCCATGCACCATGTCAGATGGGAACTGTGTCCCGGGAGAGGATCTGGATGTTTTTCAGGGACTTTTGGGTTTGTTCCCCAAGACTTTTCCTGAAACAGAGTAAAAATTTCCCCAGCACAGGTTGTCCGGCAGCTGAGCTGAACTTACCAACTCCTCTTGGTCACATCTGCTCAACAGGGCTAATGAAATTCAAATCTGAGGAGGCAAAGGTGTGTGAGGACAACCCATGCAAGATGTTCATACCCAGGACCTGCAAGCAGAGCCAAGATCCTGCCTACAGGACTGGGGGTGCAGCAGATAGCCAGGGCTGGGGCTGGCCCAGTGGCGAGCTATTGTTCACAGGAATGCAGCCAGGCCTGTGCCAACCAGGAAGGAGCAAAAAAAACCAATCACTCCCAAGGCTGAGAAATCATCACCCTGCTAAATGTTGCCCCTCTCTGTTTTTCATGGTCCCCAAAGGGCGCACTGTCTACACCTGACATGTGTTCTTGGTCCATTACCCGTCCACATCAGACCTTGGTCACCTCATGCTGCTGGAAGGAGCACTGATCCTCATCACAGCTTCAGTTCAGCTGATGAATGCACTTCGCTGGGTCCTGTGTGCACTTCCCTGTGTGGCCTAGGGCCTGTGTGTCATCTCCACCTACTTCTTGTAGCCCAGCCCAAGGTTCACACATAGAAGATCACATGTAGGGTGGGCTGGAGCGGGCTGGGTTAAGTAGGACCCATAGAGCTTCTCCAAGAATGGAAACTGAAGGGCTATTTGAGGGAAGCAACTTGGTTTTGTTCTCATGGATGCTTCAAAGACCGAAGAATTCAAGAAGCCACTTTTTAGGCAACATCACAATCTAGAGTGTTAAGTCACCTTATCAGAAATGACTTTCAGAAGTCAGAGCTGAAACCCAAGGCTCTTGTATCCCTTGTAGTACCCATTGGGCCACACGTCCTACCATGTTGCATTTAGACATAAGAAGCCAGCTGCAACGCTTGGGTGCCAACAAGCAATGGTGTCCCTCAGCCACCATGGAGCTCTGCAAGAGAGGCTGGTGAGGAGAAGTGGTGCTCCCCGAAACCCTCTGATTTGTAGAAAAAAACCTCACCCTGCAGCTGATACTCCCAGTTCCTCCTGAGAGCCTTTTGGTGGTTAATCCACGCAAACAAAGACACTTCCCATGGTTAATGGGTTGGAGCAATGATACTGGTAAGGAGCTCACATGAGTCGAGAGCCTCTTCCAGGGCAGTTCTGGTTACCATGTTTGAACACTAAACAAGGAACCTGCCTTCCTTCTGTGTGGGACAGCACTTTTCCTAACACAAGTGAGAGGTCATACTTGGGACATCCTTGTGCCACACCCTGAGAGAATTTGGCCAGGTTAGGGTTTCTCCTTCCTGTGTTTCCTGGCTTTTCTGAACAGCAGCCATGTAAAGAGCCCACCCTGCAAAGGGCAGCATTATCTTAGTGGGTTTTGGCATGAAGGGAGAGCATCAAAAGTCACAGGACTATGCCCAGGGCCTGGCTTATTTGGATTAGATGTTAGCCAGCCATGTGAATGGACACCAGCTCTACCTGCAGGCACAACACAGCAAGCAGTTCCACTTCTTACCCAAGCTGCTGGGGGACAGATGACAACCAAATGCCAGGGTGATCAGCATGGACATGATTGTGTTGATGTGCACTCCCACGTGGACTTTCTGGCCATGTTTGTGCTTGTTTTGCCTCACCTGGGTCAGAAGCATCTCTCCCTTTGCAAATAGGGAGTAGGGTGATGCTGGGGTCACTGGCCCTGGGAGGAGGAAAAAGCAGGACACCACCTGGAGCAGGAAGCGAGTCCTGGGCAGATCTGCTGCACCCACCTTGGGTTTTAGGATGTTTTCTTTCCCTGGCAAGGATGTAGATGAAACCGGGACTAAAGGATTTACTGAGGAGGACTTTTCCACACCACATTCCTTCCACACAGAAATCCAGCTCCAGAAGATCATTCTGGGAGACAACCACAAACGATGCCTCCAGGGTTGCATTCCTGGGCTGGTGGATGAATCATTTTTCCAGTCCCACAAGGGAAAAGCCCATCTCTAAAGCACTGAAGGCTGGAACCAGTAGAGGGAGGGGATTTGAACAGGATGGACTGGTTTCCAAGTTTCAGGCAGTGGGAGTGAAGCCGAGGGAGAGCAGCAAGCAGCAAGCACCAAGCACCAAGCAATGTGTTTGCACATCCCTGGTGTTTGCACATCCCTGGTGTTTGCTCACCTCTGCCTGTGCTTCCTTGGCAGGAGGCTGCAGCTTGGGGATCACTGCTCTGAAAACCTGCCTGGGGAGCAAAGGACCTGCCATTTTACCAGAACTGCACTTTACACCTACGAAATGCACGGTCCAGAGTTGCTTTTCTGCATGAATGACTGACAGATTAGAGATTTCACAGGAACATTTTCCACTTTATCAAGGAGGTGGTGACTATTCAATAAAAACCCACACCCCAGCTCTCAGTCATTGCAGCCAAACTTCAAAATGTTTCACACCTCCCATGATGCAGGCATGAAGCTATTTCCTTACATCCCCTTTCTCCTCTCCAATACCAGCCTTCCCAGCTGGATTATGCTTCCCAAAGGCTCCTCTAACACTGCTTCACTGGGGTGCTTTGCACCTCATGCTCCCTGAAAGCCAAGCAGCAGCAGCAAAGAGCCCTGCCTCACCACTGGGGCTTTTGAAGGTGAGTCCAGCTGCATTCATGGCACAAAATCCCAGCTGCAGATGTGCACCTACAGAAACACAGGGTGCCTTGTGGCCCCAGAGATGCTGGGGTGGTCAAGGGAAAGCAGCGTCACAGTGATGGTGACAGGGTGTCTGCTCTGCTTGTCTAGATGAGGGGTGTCCCCACTTATACATGGGAAATAGGGAGTGTGAAGGATCCCAAAGGGGCCACACAGCTCCTGTCTGGCCACATTTGGAGTCTGCAGACTTGTATGCTGGCAGAGTTCAGTGGCTAATGGGAGTTATCAGATCCTCCAGGTATCCTGAGTTGAGGAGAGAGGAGAGAGGAGAGAGGAGAGAGGAGAGAGGAGAGAGGAGAGAGGAGAGAGGAGAGAGGAGAGAGGAGAGAGGAGAGAGGAGAGAGGAGAGAGGAGAGAGGAGAGAGGAGAGGAGAGGAGAGGAGAGGAGAGGAGAGGAGAGGAGAGGAGAGGAGAGGAGAGGAGAGGAGAGGAGAGGAGAGGAGAGGAGAGGAGAGGAGAGGAGAGGAGAGGGAGAGGAGAGGAGAGGAGAGGAGAGGAGAGGAGAGGAGAGGAGAGGAGAGGAGAGGAGAGGAGAGGAGAGGAGAGGAGAGGAGGAGAGGAGAGGAGGAGAGGAGAGGAGAGGAGAGGAGAGGAGAGGAGAGGAGAGGAGAGGAGAGGAGAGGAGAGGAGAGGAGAGGAGAGGAGAGGAGAGGAGAGGAGAGGAGAGGAGAGGAGAGGAGAGGAGAGGAGAGGAGAGGAGAGGAGAGGAGAGGAGAGGAGAGGAGAGGAGAGGAGAGGAGAGGAGAGGAGAGGAGAGGAGAGGAGAGGAGAGGAGAGGAGAGGAAGGAGAGGAGAGGAGAGGAGAGAGACTTCAGCTGGAAGGGACCTATGCCCCCTCATACCTAGGATGTAGCTGTATGCTAGTCCTAGTACATTGCTGGAATATTCTTTTTTGTTGTTGAAAATGAAGCCATCTTCTAGGCATGACACAAATCTGACACCCAGCTGAAAAGCAGGTGTTTATTCTGACAACAACCTTCTTTCTCTTCTAGAAGAACCCCTCTGTGTGCTGCTCTCCTACAGGCCAAGCTTTCCATACTGTCCCTTCTGCTGTGGCTCTGCCAGTGCACATTACCTGGAGCTTCTGCCTTCAGGTGCACTGGCCCTGGCCACAGCTACAACCAAAGTCTCTCTGGCATCCAGCAGAGCAGCAGCAATTATTTCCCAGATTTACCATAATTCTCCTTTGGAATATATTCCTCAAATGAGACTTACTTTTTTTTTCTTGGCAATGGCACATTTTTTTAAACATGTGGTTGTTTCTCCTTCAGAAGCATGGTGTGAGTGATCCAGACCTTGTCATCCACTGCCTCTCTCTGCCCTCTGCAGCAGTTTGTTTCATCAAACTCTCTTCTGGCCTCTGTTCATTTACATTATCTGCTTGGATTCGTCATGCAGGGAGATCTCCCTGCTCACATCTCTTGATTTTAATCACCACCAGGGAAACTCACCTCTTCTCCTCAGGGAGTTTGAACTGCAGATCACTTCTCCATGGCTCCAGAGACCCATCACCTACACCAATTCCCTGGTTCATCTGGGAGACCATCAGCCAGGTGTGACTGTATCCACATCCGTACTGACAACAACATAGTTTAACAGTGATGTTTAAAACTATGCCTGGCTTTTATCTTCCTCTGGCACGATGATTTGATTCACTCAAGGCAGTAACCAAAACCATGTGGGAAAGGGTTCTCCTAGGAGGAAATGGCATTAGGAAAAGATCTTTGGGAAGCCCCATCAAGCCCACTGAGAGTCGGTAGATGGCTTTGAGACAGGAGGGTTTAGTTCTTTCCATGGGGCTTTGGGCAGGGCTAAAGCAATTTCTGCTCATATTTCCTGTAAGCCACATGCTTTGGATTGGGCCAAGGGAGCTGAAGGGTGAGCAAAGCCACGTTACATACCTCTGCAAAGGCAACTAATGGAGACAAACATCACCTGGAGCATCTAACAGCAGGGAAAACACTGACCTCGAGACAATACAACTTTTTGGCCATTGCCCCCCAGTGACTTGTGCCAACCTGCCACGAGGGAGATGCCCCCCAGGACTGCTTTTCCCAGCAAAAAGCATCAGTGTGTTGGAAAACCTTGCGTGTTTTCCAACTGAGACAGTGGTTTGTTGAAGCTCTTTGAAGTTGCTGCCTCTGTTGTAGATCTGAAGGCAGCTCCAGCTTCCCATCCTCCCACCCACCTTATCCCAATAAAGTAGTTCTCCCCTCCTACCTTGCCATGGTGCATTTTTAAATAGAGCATCAGGATAAGCCCTGAACTGACAGAAAAACAGCACTGTGCCTTCCCACAACTTACAGACTTGGATTGGGACCATTTAAAAATCAACATCCCCCTCAATTTCTTTTCCTTGCATAGTGGTTTAGGTGATCTGCAAGTTAAAATTCATGTTCAGAGGCCAAAGAGGTCTCAGCAGTCCTGCAGCAGTCTTTGTTTTCCCGTATCTGTGTTTCCTTCATTACAGTAACTTATTTATAACAGCCCTTAGAACAGGTCTTGAGGCTGTTTAGCAGTTAAAAGTAATTAGGCTAGAGTTGCTGCTCATTTAAGGAGGTCTGTGATTATTCTGTGATAATAATCACAGAACTGTTTTGAACTTTGAGAAGGCTATTAAAAAAATCTGCCATTTTTTCAGTGCTCTACAGCTGGCCACAAAACAGAAGTGAGCAGAAAGTTTGTAGGAATTGACAAGTTTGTGGTTGTTTTGATAAAAGATCAGCATTTAAAAAAAGCAACTGGGAGCACTTGCACCCAGCTCTAATTGCCATCGTGACAGAACCAGCTCTCCAGAGGACATGGAGTACTGCATGGGAGGACACAGCACAGAGTGTCCTGCTCCACAGCACACCTTTCCTGGCAGGGTTTCTCAGCAATGCTGTGGCAGGCAGGATCTCCTCTCCTAAAGGGACACCTCTGACACCCCAGAAAGGCAGAAGTCTCCAGGAGCAAACACGCATCCGCCCTCCACCAAAAGGACCTGCTGGTGCTCACCATGCATGTGTTAATCCTCTCCTCTTGCAGGAGAGATCAGAGAATCCCAGACTGGTTTGGGTTGGAAGGGACTGTAAAGATAATCTAGTTCCAACCCTGCATGATGCTTCCCTACAGCAAGTTTCATCTTAACATGTTGCGTTGCATCAAGATGATTTCATAAGCTATAGCTGATGCTCAGCCATAGAATTACAGAACCATAGAATGGTTTGGGTTGGAAGGGACCTTTAAAGATCATCTCATCCAACCCCCCTGCAGTAAGCAAGGACATCTTCAACTAGATCAGGTTGCTCAGAGCCCCATCCAGCCTGACCTTGAATGTTCCAGTGTTTCACCACCCTCATAGCAAAGAGTTTCTTCCTTATACCTAGTCTAAATCTACCCCTTGTCCTATCACAACAGGCCCTGCTAAAAAGTCCCTCCCCAGCTTTCCTGTGGCCCCTGCAGGTACTGGAAGGTGCTCTAAGGTCTCCCCAGAGCCTTCTCCTCTCCAGGCTGAACACCCCCAACTCTCTCAGCCTGTCTCCATGGCAGAGCTGCTCCAGCCCTTTGATCATCTTTGTGGCCCTGCTGTGGACTCCCTCCAGCAGCTCCACGTCCTTTTTGTGCTGGGAGCTCCAGAGCTGGGCACAGCACTGCAGGGGGGTCTCACGAGAGTGGAGTAGAGGGGGAGAATCACCTCCCTTGACTTGCTGGCCGTGTTTCTTCTGAACCATGACCTGAGTTTACTCCAGACATTGCTCTGCTGTTCCAGCTTGCCAGCTGCTGCTGAAAATAATTCATCAAGAGCAAGTCCCTACCCTGAGGCAAGAGATGGGAGGTTTGTAAAGCCAGGTGACAGGCCCCCTCGAGGTGATGTGCTGTGTCTGGTGTTGATACCTGTGGGGAAGCAGAGACAGGAGATGGTTTGTGTGTTTGTACCAGGATGCAAATAATTTTATTTGATTAGTTGTTCTAGCACTTGGCTGTTACAAGAGCACAGCCTGGGTGACTCAGATCGAAACCAAAGCTGATGCAATGGCAGAGACACAAGTAAGATTAGGCTTTTAATACTCTTCCCTCTTGACTTCAGCCCTTCAGCTTTACCAAGGCACAGGCCACTGCACTGGATGTGGTTTCTTGTCACCAGTCTGTCACAGCTCTGTCACAGGTCACCCCTGTGGTCTGGGATGGCCTCTCCTCTTCTCCCCCTCCACTTCCCATCTGTGAAATGGGCATGTTGCCCCTCAATGGAGCACTCCCCCTTCTACCACCACGTTTCTCACAAGGCTGCTGAGGAACACAAAATGGTGACTACTTCTTTTTTTTTACTCTGAAGGCAGAGAGAGCTATAAACCACTTTGATTTCTCATCCTGATGACCACCTTGGCAGCTAACCTGTATTTCACCTCCCCCTGGGTTCAGTTTCCTCAGACCTTGAACCTGCAGCGCTTCTGTACATCTACCAAACCGCTCATCTCACTGGAGGCCAAGCTGCTGTTCTCTTTAATTACTGAGGTTCTTAATGATCTGATTTCTGCTTCACTAATATCATGCAGTAGTTCTCAGGGCTCTCTGCTCTAAAGCTGAAAAAGATATTAGGGAAAGGAACTCACTATTATGACTAATTAGTTGCTCTGATTCAACACTTCTGTCTCCAGGATGGATCTGATAACCCCTTTTGGTGGAGAGATCCCTAAAAATGGGGGAAAGCCTAAAAAAAAGGTGCCTGTGCCATCCAGACTGTCAGAGAGCACACCAGATTCATCATTTTCAAAACCATGGCAATAAAGCATCAGAGCTGACAACCTGGTGAGGAAGAAGAAATGAAAAGCTTGATTTTCTGTAAATCTGCAATTTAGACAATCTAAAGCAGCCAACAAAACCTGGTTCCCTTCTCTTCTGCAGCTGACTCACCACAGGCAGATAAAAACGTTTATCCTCCAGCTCCCAAAGCATGAATTTCAGGAGAGCCAGGGCAATATGGGATAAAATGAGACGAGACTGCAGCCTTTACAGAGGAGATAAGGAAATAGATTATTTGTGGATTTTTCTTACCCCTCAGACGAGGGGAACTCAGGTAATTTCCCTTCTTGCCATCGGAGAGGTAAGAAGCACCAGGGCCCCAACAGCATCCCAGCAACAGAATTTATTCCAGGAGGATCAGAATCCTGGAGAGATCAGAGCCATGTTTCACTAGTCATTAACTAGAGCCTCACCTTTTCCTTAGCATATGGTATTCCCTGTGAAGTTTGGGAGACACCTCTCGAGGAATTTTCCTCCTTTTAATTTAATTCCCTGTATTGGCTGGTCTAGTTGCACCTTCACGCTGTGTCTCATGGGGAATGTGTATTCACAGATAATCAGAGTTTTGGAGGGACATCTTTGTTTTGGCAATACTTGCAGTAGTGTCCTCAAACCTCCAGCACCCCCAGGGCCCTGTGCTGCTGGAGGCTGCCTGTGACAGGCAAAGCTGTCACCTCAAAAAGCCAGGAATTTGGCCCAGGCATGGATCCTATCCTGGGATTTAACTTCTCAAGGCGTCCTCTCCAGTTGGATGAATCCTCATTAGCTGCTGGAGCTACAGAGTCCTTCTTTGCCAGGACAGGCAGCTACCCATTCCCAGGGACAGCCAGCCACCCCATTCCCAGGGACAGCCAGCCAGGAGGTGGAAGAAGACCCATGTTAATCATAGAACAGCCCAGGTTAGAAGGGACCTTGAAAGATCATCTGTTCCAAGCTTTTGTGGGAAGAGGAGCCTTGATGAAGTTATTTGGCATCATGTCCAGTCACATCTGTAAAACCTCCAGTGAAAAGGACTCCATAACGTCCCTGTGATTGTTCTCACTGTAAAAAATTACCCTTATGTCAAGATAAAACCTCTTCAGGTAGAACTTGCACCCCTTGTCTTCTCTTGTGAAGAGACAGCCTCCATACTCTTTGTAGCCGCCTTTTAAGCACTGAAATGCTGTGATGAGGTCCAGGCAGAAGAGACCAAACTCCTTCAGCCTTTGCTCACAGGGCAGTGTGTTTCAGGTGGGCAGGAGCACTCAACTGACAATGCAATGGGAGCAGAAAGCCTGGGAGCTTGCGGGTTGCAATCCCATCTTCTTGCAGCCAACAGGAGCATTGGGCAGGTAAAACCAGACGATGGCACCAACGGGGAGAGAGGCAGCCCTGCAAGTGTGGTCCACTCCCTGGCAGATACTGCATTTCTGGCCCAAGATGAACCCCCCCTTCACCCCCTTGCCCCGGCTGTGCCCACATGGTGGCACCGGCGGGGAGAGGAAGAGGCTCTGGGAGTGATGCCTTCTCACACACCTGCCAGCTTGGCACCACGTTGCTTGCCTTTTTTTTTTTTTCCAGCCCCTCCTGGAGATTTAACATTTGTCCATGGTTCTCATGATGCACTTCAGCCAAATCCTGAACAATTTAAAATGATGTTGTTTTAAAAACAAACAAACAAACAAACAGAAAACAGGTTAGCAGCAAAGCTTTTGGAGGAAACAATGTTTACCACGACTCAACTATTTGAGAGATCCTGCCTGGTTTGTCTCTTTATTTTTCAGGCATTGGCCACGTTTCTGCATTTTCCTGGAAGAAAAGAATAATTTGTAACTAAAACTATCGTGCTTACCTGCCCTGTATTCAGCTGTGGAGGCACCAGTTCCTTTTGTAAAGAAAACTCAGGATTCATTGGGCAAATGAAGAAATTGCCTCTGAAATACTAAGAGATTTTTAACTGGATGAAGACATTATCCGTGGGCCTGTGCAGTGCAACCCTGGCAGGAGATTCAGATACCAAAGTTCTGGTGATGTTTTTACTTGAAGTAATGTCTTTTAAATGTCCTTCACAGCGCCTTTAACAGCCAACGCTGCACTGCTGCACCATCTCGTGGTGCGACCAAGCTCTGCATGGCCCAAGCCTTTAAAACCCTTTTTGTTCTCCTAAACCCTTGACCACAAATGTGTAAAAGGCAGGTGTACCCATCACCAGACCATGCCACACTTTGGTCCACCACGGCCCAGCACCACAGTCACCTCGGAGCAACCCCATCTCCTGTCCCATCTGCCTCCTCATCCTCCCCTCTGGATGCAATAGTCCAACCATTTCCCAACCACAACCCTCATCACCCAATATTTGTTCACATCCCTCCAGTTATTATTCCAAGATCTAGTCAGCAGATCAGAGAACAGGACCAGTGAACTATTACTCATCTGAACCTGCCTTAACTGAACTACTAAGATGTGCTACAGAGGATTCAGAGGTGAAAGCTCCACTCACTATTTAGAGAAAATATGAAAAGGAAGATTAAGGGTCACAGAGCCACATCTCCCTGTGACACAGAGCCAGGGGCAGGACCTGTACGTGCTCAGTCTTAGACCTGCTCTTTCACAGCACCTGGTCCCACTCAGCTAGAAACCTGCTCAGGTCTTGACAAAAATCAAGGCACCAGATGTTACGCCCAAAAATGTCAGGTGTGTAAAAATGCACATGAATTTTCCACCTATCTACAGGTCTCAGCCTCTCACAGTATGACCAACAGCAACCAGGTCATGAGGTAGAGATTAGGAAAGAAATCCTAAAAACATTTATACAATTATTTTCCTATTAAAAACACACATGAAAAATACCACTTGTATTTCTGTAGGCTAATCTGCCAGCACGTGCTTAATTTACACCAAACTTCTTCAGCGTGGTGTTTACCTACATCAGGTCTGAAGACCTAACTCAGAGACATGTGCCAGGTGAAAAGCAGCCTCACATGATCACCTTGAGCCAACTCAAGAAAAGGGCAGGTCTCCCAGTTCCCTTAGGGTACAAATGCTATTTGACTGCAGACTGGTCACCACTGGTTAACCCATGACCAGGTATCACTATCAGGTCACTTGCTCAAAATCCCCACTGATGGATGTAGGCCCAGTGCTGACAGACACCACCACAGCCTGGAAGAAGATGCAGTGACATGCCTCCTGATCCACTCTCAGGCTGCCATTTATCCATGCAGATGTAGGGCAGCCAAGTAAGGTATCAACCTTCTGCTTCATGGGGTGCCCCTGAAGGCAGCTGGGGGGTTCTGCACACAGGAACTGAAACAGTTGTGTGGGAAACCCCACCAGTTTGTATCACCTGTTTTCTCCCAGCACCTTATCATAAAATGGCTTGGGTTGAACAGGACCTTAAATATCATCTAGTCCAACCCTGCCATGAGCAGGGACACCTTTCACTAGACCAGGCTGCTCCAAGCCCCATGCAACCTGGCCTTGAACACTTCCAGGGACAGGGAAGCTCCCCCAGTATCCAGGATCTTGCTTCTTTGTCATCTCCAGCTTATGTACAGACTTTGGTGGCTTTGGAAGCAACAAGACTATTTAATTCACCTCTCAGCAGGTTAAGAAAATAAGAGTGAGAACTGAACCTGCCAAATCTGCTGCTAGAGGAAGAAGCCCCTGAGGGTTAGCAGTCAAGGGTTTAATCTTTATTAAAGCCCAGGAAGTCCAAAGAGCTGGGACAGGAATGGAATGAGGAGAACTTTCTGGCCTGATACTATAAAGCCTTTGGCTTTTCCCCCCCCAGGAGAATGGCATCTGCAGGGGAGAGGGAGATTTCTAGGGGCAGGTGTCAACTATATGCATTATCAGACATGAAGAGGATGAAAAAAATAACACAGATAGTTTATTGTCAAACTGAATCAAAGCACGAGAAAAAAATAAATCACAAAGTTACACTGTAAAGAAATTTGGTTTTTATCACAAAAGCTCATTAAAATCTGACAAAGAAGACGAAGAAAACAAAACCCATTGTCAAGGCAGGAACTCCTTCAGCAACCCTCAGACTCTTGGAGTGCAACATTTACTGAAATGCTGGGAACCCAGAGGTGGTGCACCCTGCATGTACAGGAACAGAAGGATCAACCCTCATTATTATCAGGAAGAACTGTGGCTCTCAGAGGCGGCGACACGTTCCTGGCTAAGGGTCACTCCTCTGTTTGCCTTCAAGCAGCAACTGCCTTGTCCTAGCTGGAGTCCAGCCTGAGAAGATGGCTCTGGCTGACGGGGGACAGCTGCGTTTCGTTTCTTTGTCCAGCATCTTCCTGCAGTTTACATCCCAGTCCAACGTGTCTACGTGACCAGATGAAAAGGTGGTTGTGGAATGAAACGATGGCAGATGCGTGGAGAGCAGCGGTGGGAGGGATGACAGCAGCACAGGGTCCACCAAGGTCCGGGGGATGGAGCGGAGCTGACGTGACCCTCACTTCAAAAATTCAGTTTGCTGCCCATTTGAGTGATGACCAAAAATCTAACCTTTTTAAAACTGCTGTTTGGGCAGGTGTGTAATGGCAGATGCAGACCTGCTTTACTGAGTCAAACCCATCTCCATTAAGTCCAAGATGTTGCTGTATGTCCTGTGCTTCAGAAATGTTGATTAAAGTGGCATGAGGCCATTACAGAACAACCTGCTCCTCAGCACAGCTCCCTTCAAAATGGCACTTGAGAAGGCTTTAAACAAAACACGCCTGGAAGCTTTTCAAGTTTGAGTTTGCCAACCTGTCAAAACCGATACATTACCCAAAGATCATTTATTTTTTTTTTTCCAGTAGCTCCAGCAGAACCAACAGAGGAGGCCAGGAGAACTTGCCTGGTCTCCTGCCAGCATAGCTGGGTTGGTAGGAAGGCTGGATGGTGAAGGTCGCTTGGCAGGAAAACTGCTGGAGACTGCAGGATCCCCTGGAGCTGCAGCCCACCTGGAAGAGCCCTGTCCCATCTTGCAGGGAATGTCAGAGCAGTTGGCTTTCCTTCTGAGTCAGAACACAATAAAAAGGGGGGGGAAAAAAAAAAAAGAAAAAAGAGAAATATTGGAAGGCATATGCATAAGGTACATGGATAGACTACGGTGAATCCACTTTCAATCCACTAGGATAGAACAACAGTATCTTTCTCACCACTATCAATGAGCTGTCTTATGAATTTTGAAACGCTTGTTTTACTGAGTGAAAGAAAGGCATCTTTATCCTAAGTAGCAGCTAAGGAGATTGGTAAAAACTAAAAAAAAAACCCAACACCACCAAAACCTTAAAAAAAAAAAAATAATCAAAAAACCCAACCCACCAGCACACAGTAAAGGCAGCCTGAGTGATTCCAACCAATCACAGGAATAACTAAAAAATATTTTTAATTGCAACTAATGTGCTATCTTGAGCCATCTGCTTATTCTAACAGGCCTGAGGTTTTCTGCTCATAAAGCATTAATAATATGAGCCTTTTCCTAGAAAGGAAGGCTCTGCCTAAGTCTTACTGTGTCAGATAAAAAGTCCCAAAATAGACATACCAACCAAATAAAGTGTTTTATTCAGATATTCACTTGGACACGGCAGTGATGTTAAGAACAGCTATTCAAGTAGCTGAAGTAAGCCCTTCAAAAGAAGTCACACAGCTTTGAGACTTGAACAAATTATTGTATGATCTCATCCAAGAGATCTAAATAGCTGGAACATCTGCCAGAATCACCATCAATTTATTTAGCAGAGTTCATCAGCAGTTCATCAGCTCTGTTTGCACAAGCAGGTGCCAGGGCAGTCAATAAGGAGTCCTATATATGACTTAAAAAGAGGAGAGAGGGAGGAGAGTGGAACAGAGATGGGTGATTTTACTCTCTAACATGGATGTGCATTAGTGGGAAGAAAATCCCTGTCAAATCAGGGCAGTGACTATTACTGAAGGAGAAGGGCAGTTCTTTTTCTCCCAGAGAAGTATTACATGCACAAGTAACTACATTGTTAAAATTTTTTATTTGTGACAGTAAAGAAACCATTCAATACCTGATTGACAACATTTCTCTCTCCTGAAAACACTCATATGGTATCTGTAGTGTTTCTCAAGTATCGCTGGATTGTTCATTGCATTAAAGTGTAAACAGCTCCATTATTAGAGGAAAAAAAAAAAAGGAAAAAAAGAAACATTTCCATTGCTTACTCCTCTGTTAAGAAGTTCCCAATAGATCTTTAACAAGAAAAAGAAAAAGTCAGCTGGATTTTTACAATATAAAGTGAAACAGAAAACTGACAGATGGTTTTGCATAGTTAGCCCAGAGATTATTTTTTTTTTAAGCAATTGCCCCACACAAGTCCCCTCTGCCCTCCTTGCCCCACAAAGGCAAAACAACATCACAGCACCTTGGGAAATCAGAGGCACAAACTTGTTTTTGTTTTACAAATAGGGCTGTGCGGTACTGTGTTTTATTAGTTTAAAAAGGATCTGTAAAACATAGGATGATGTGTTTGTCAATTATATAGCTACAGATTTTTTGTGGTTTGTATTTTTTTTCTTACACTGAAATTTCAAAAGCTGCAACATCAGTACACACCAGTGTCATTTAGATACTTTATTGTCCCCAACCAGTCTAATCAAAATCATGCTGTGAAAAAGTGATTGCATACACCGATAATCAAATCTCTTCAGATGTTGAGTTTCTTCCATGTATAACTTGGCTGTTTTTTTTTTTTTAAAAAAAAAAAGATTAAAAGGGTGAAACAAATAAGACAAATTATTCTTCCAAAGCTACCTAAATGAACACAGCAATATTGTACGTTTGCTACCACCTTCCATTCAAAACCTGCCAACGCTTCCTGGTGGTTATAACGAGTGTTCTGCGCACAGCCCTAGTTTAAAAATGGCAATTAAACCCTAACACTTCAGTGAAATTTCAAGAATCTAAGGCATTCTGCCTTACAGCTTAATTTAAAAATACCTATACAGGCAAAAAACCTTGTTTAACCCGACATAAAAAGGACAACAGAACTTCAGGCCAGGCAGCATTTCTTCAGCTTTCAACATTCAACTGAGTGATCGACTGGAAAAGACATTTTAACACTTCCATAATGTCCAGAAATAGAACTGAAACCCAGGGTTTACAACAGCCCTGGTGACCTGCATGCATTAACTGCACTTCAAAATATGCAAGAGATTTAGGAAACAAGGATTTATATTTTTTTTTTTCCTATTTTAACTTTTAAAATCTTGTATTTAAAATACAATCAAATACCCGTATTGCAGATTTCACAAACATTCCACTGGTTAGCTGACTTGACGGACAGAACTATATTGCTTTGTTGAAATCTAGAAACTCTGTCGTGTATGTATATTCACACAAATTGAACACTTGAAATGCCAAGTACAATGAGAGTCTCAAAATAAACAACGATGACAGTTTGATCCCTTTGGCCAAATCTGAATACCCAGGGAAGGGCAAACCTGACTGCAGAGCACTCCAAGTTTGATTTCAATGGGAATGAGGTAAAAAAAAAATATTAAAAATTCTTCAGGAGTTACAGAAAACACTCTTAAGATATGAACAGAGATCAGAACTGTTGCTGGATTTTTTGTATTGTCACCAAGTGTCATTATAATGCTATACTAAGATAAAATAAGAGCTTTTTTTTTTTAAAGTTGTGAATTTCAAGAGCCAAAATAAACAATAGAAACCAAGTATGGTTGTACAGAACATCATCAGGACCGTTCTCCCAGAAGCTGGTGCAGAAGCTCAGTTGTCCATTCTACGTGGATTGTAAAACAATACAAGACACTTTAATAATCAACATTCATTCACAGACTTAAGGCAACTGGTTCATGAAATCGCTGCTTTCAGAAATGCAAACTTAACAACACGGTTTGTCTCACATACAACAGGTCACAACCCTGACATGGCAACGTCTCAGGGGGTTATTTACTGTCTAACTGGGAGATTGTTTGGTCTAATGCTAGCGAGAAAAGTCTTTGAATTTTTTTCCAGCCATTCCTATCATACCTGCACAACTAACTACAACCTGAATACTTCCCTGCAGACTGTGTCTGAAGCCCAGGAGCTACACACACAGTTGAAAATACTGCTCAGAGAACAACTTTTTTGGCAGCTTACGGTTTCATTACTCTGAAGTCAAATACAAAACTAAACCATCTTCAACCGGAAGTAAACGTTAATGGACTAACCAGAATCCACACGTCTTCTTTTTTTACCAAACAACATCAGTACTTTTTCTTGGGTTTTCTTTCTTTTTTTTTTTTTGTTTTTGTTTTTGTTTTTTTTTTTTTTTTGTTTTGAATTTGACAGTTTTGTCTTTTGTGGCACAGAATGATACAGTACTAAGGTAACGCCAGCTGGTAAGAGAACAAAAGGGTGATGCTGTACAGACTCACAGGACTGTCTCCAACACCCCGGGCTGCAGCCAACAGCTGGAGCACAGCTGCACTGCAAGGGGCAAGTCATGGGTCAGCTTTATACTGCACCTACAGCGAGCTGCTCACTGCCTCTGTAGGCTGCCCTGCCCTTCTATGAAGTCATTTAGTTAAGCTGCTTCACTGATGCTTTAGACAAGGATGACAACCCAAGTCCAGCGTGACAATTTTTCTTCCAAGTCTTCAAGACTTTGAGAAAAATTTAGAAGGCCAGGAAGGAGAACCCATGATTCAGAATTTAGCACAAGGCTGATCAGAAGCACCAACTACTTCGTTTAGTTTTCTCTGGTGACAGCCAAATATGGCTGTGATTTTTATGCTTGTAGATTTCTGGTGTGGAAAATAATTAAAAGGTGACACTGGAAAGGACAAAAATAATAAGAGGTGTGCCTTGTTCTTCAAAGGCTTAAAATATTTAAAAGTTATTCTTTTAAAATGGTACCAATGACACTGCAGAAGATACTAGGCACGTTCTCAGATTCAGAGATGAGACTTACTCAACTCCAAAGCCAGAGGACCACTTTTTGGTCTAGGCTAGTAACTTCTGCCCTTCTTGCAAGACCTGATAAAGCCCCAAGTCTGCACACCTTACACCTTGGGGAAGAAATACCAACCAGAGATATGGGAAAAATACTGTGGAATCTTCATCCACCAAACAGAGGGCTTCATCCCAATGGGAAAAAAGAAAAAAAATTAAAAAAACCATCCTTTGCAGGTCACCTTTAACTGAGTTCTCTGGTATATCAAGATACCGTAGGATTAATACGTAGGGGTGGGTAACAAAGCCTGCATTTTATTTATTGCCCAAGTTTGCAGCTTACAGAAAACGTTTCATAGCACAGGCACAGTGGCAAAAACAGTATAACAGCCGATGGTCAACTCCATTTGGTGAGTATACAGTAGCAGCAATTAAAAGAAAAAAAAGTACTCCAAACAGCTCAATACAGATCCAGCTTACCCAGATGGGTTTTTTGAAGGAAAGAATCTTAAACTAATAAATAGATCTCCTCCCCGTTCTCCCAAGGTAATGGTTTTCCCAACAATGAGAGGCATGGCAGTTGTGCGTAAGCAGAGACAACAGAACTTCATCTGTCTAGAATGAAAAGGTGCTTCAGATCTGTGAGCCACCTTATTTGCTCAATTCCATCATTCCCTCATACTCAAACAACTGCAGATATGTTCAAAACTGTGCCCAAAATCGACCAGTGAAACAACCATGTAATGAACCCAAATCACCCCTCCCACAAAGGCTTAAACCTTCTGAGCATGACAAAGTGTAACACAACTTAATGTCATCGTGGAGACAGGAACCCAGCATCATCTTTGTTTCAACTTTTTCCTTTGTTATATATTACAGTGCTCTATAAAATTTTTCCTTTTTCCTTTTAAAGCATTTAGACAATACAAGACTAAAAGATGTCTGGAAATACGTCTTATACAAAAATGAATTTTTATCTTAAAATAACATTCAAAAAGGCACTTCATTCGGTAAGAAAAAATTCAGAGTCAGGTCAACTGCTCTAAGCAGGGGAGTAAAATTGTCTGCATAGTGGGAGGGGAAGAAAGGAAGAGAAATTCAACTGCTGAAATACAAGCTTCTTTTTTGGCATGTTTTAAGAAAAGCTGATCCAGTAAAAGATGTCCATTTATGAAATTCATTAAAAGAGTCCCATTTAAAATAGCTTTTTTTTTTTTCCTTTAAAAAAGTAGTCTGAACACATGACCTTAGGAGTCAGGCTTCTGAAGGCTTAATAGCATCACTCATGATTGTCCTTCGTGTCCAATGTAACAGGAAGATCAAGAGTAGCACTTCTGACAGGGGTGACCTCCCCAAAGCTTACATTTGAAAGAGCTGAAAAAGATGGAGACAGCCTCTAGCAACTGCAATCTAGTAGCAGAAGTCAGTCAAAGTTAAGGGCTACCTGTTGCAGAGTTTATGAAGCATACTGTAAACTTCTTCCTCTTTGCTTAGTCCTTCAAAGAAAGGAATAAGATCTAGCAGCTCTGTGTCTGTCATATCATCAAACCAGGACTGCACAGGCACCTGCAACAAAGCAACCAATAAATGACTTTATGATGTGAAGAACACGTGAGTTTTGCCTCTGTAGATGTCCTGCTATACTCCCTGCCATCAGAGTAAGGCAAACTGCTACTCATTAGCATTCAAAACCAGTACTAGGTTTAAGTCCATATTTTTTAGCATGCAACATCAACCCTAAATCCAAATGTTAAAACAGTTAACATGCAGCTGATCTCCTCCCACACATCCAGGTAACCCACAGGACCCAACGCTGAGCTCAATTTGCTCTGCCACCTTAATATTCAGAACAGACTGGAAGGAAGATGGAGGTTCTGAAGCTGTACAGACACTTTTTTTACAGGCAAGCCTTTTTTTTCCCCTCTTAAGTACTATCAGTGTGAGTCACTAAACACAGGCATGCAGCAACAACCCCCTCTGGCACCGGGTTGCAGAGGAAATATTTAAACAGTGAGTATGGAACAGTTCTCCAATTAAAATGTAAGACCTTGAGAGAGGGTTCAGAAAATAATGCATATAATAACACTTAAATATGCAGGCTGGATCTGGGGAAGGAGTTTTCTGTATCTTCACTATGGAAGTACACTGAGGTCTTTTAAAGACTATCTTGGATCTTGTTACAAGCTCTGGTTTCTGCAGAGACTCAAATACCAGTTAGCTAGCAGCACTTTTCTATACATGCTTAAACCACTCTGACAGGGCCCTTAATTTCATCTCCCAAATTTCTACAGCTCATTATTTTCTTGGCACTGAATTCTGAGATACCAAATGATGATCTGGATCAGGGTTTTAATTTTAACCATGAACATAAATTAGAGCTACAGCTCCTGGTTATTATAAATAGCAGCTTTAAGCCATGCATGGCACCAACCAGAAAAACGTTCCCACCCAATCACTTAGGGCACCACAGCATTAGGATCTGAATTGAAAAGCTGATAAACAGCTCATGTAAAAAATATGCTATTCTGGAGAGGCAGGGCTATGCAAAACAGGGTCTCTGATAAAGATTTCAAGTACTCTTGCCTGCCTTTTATCCTTATTCCTAAAACTTGATGAACTTGTTGACTAACATTTCTGATTATGAAGAAAGTTATCACAAAAGTACTTAAAAGGAGAAGTGGGTCTTGATTTTTTGATTCCCCTCAGCCACAAATACAGAACTGATTGTAACCAGTGAAGCACTAATTATCTTGTCTAATAAAATATTTGCATTCACACAGTGGAAAAAAGATGCAGTACCAAAAGCAGTAAACCATCCTTTCTGTAACCACCACTCAAGAAGAAAAACTACGCTGGAGGGCAGCTTCACTTTTTAGAGCTACATCAGTTATTTGGGTTTTACACCACTTGGTACTTCTCAAAACTGATGGACCTCATGCCAGAGGGTAAAACTGAAGGCAGATGAACACTTGTGACTATGACACACTGTCAAGATATTTGCCCTGGTCCTTCACCATTTGGCAGCAAATACCAGAACCTACTCTAAGACAGAAACTAATGCAAGTGAGTGCTCTGAAAGGCCATTTTCTGAACGAGAAAATCCGGGCGAGGACCAGAAAGACAAAAGTTACGCTCAGGTACTTCTAATACTAATAATACTTACTGCATTTTCAGGATGGAAGATGTAAGATGCAGGAGAATTATCTACTATAATAACTTTACTCAGCTCACGTCCCAGTCGGCTCAGATCCTTCACATAATTTCCTCGGTGGAAAACGCAGGATTCTCTGAAGAGCCTTGCCCTGAACACCCCCCAGCGATCCAGTAAGTCAGCTACTGGGTCTGCATACTTAAAAACAGAAGTTAGAAACATGAAGTTAGCAACGTGCAGACAAGGCTCAATCCAGACAAGAAGGGACACATTCATTTCAGATAAAATGCCCTGTGTTAATTTTCTTCCTTGCTCCTTGTTAATTAATTTATATGCCTGCAAACCTGAGATGATTAATAGAGAGACAATGCAAAAAAAAAAAAAAAGAGGTCAGTTATCTTTCTATGGAAAGGCAACTAGCAGTCTAATGTTTTCTGTGATTTGTTGATTAGGTTTTATTCTTAGGGCCAACTTACAATTACCTAGAAGTTGATGGATCCAGAGACCTCACCCAACATCACCATAAACCAGCCAATGCTAACAGGAAATCTGTACCGAGCCATTTCCACAGCTGATTCACTTCCATGTGCCTCTGCAGATAAATGGCAGCAAAGGCATCTGAGCCCCATGTAGCTTTTTCAAAGGATGCCCACAGAGCCACTGAGTCAGTAAGAATCTGAAGATTATCAAATTGCATAATCGGATCATAAAAGATCAGACAAAGATGTTATTAGGAAAAATACCCATGTACAATACTGGGAAATTCTCATTTTATATGTAAGATGATACTTTAAGTGAGGCACAGCTTAGAATCCAACAACTCATATAGACTGTCCATGGAAAAGTATTCAAATAAACCAGAATGAAATAACCATGTACTTGAAAACAAGTTCTAAATTGTTTTTGCAGGATAGGAGTTGCCATTTTCCTGTATTTTAAACTGAGAAACAAAAGTGGTGCTGAAATCCATCATCCCTTGACTATGAAAACTGCCAGACATTTAACTACAGTCTGAAATCATTGTGTTCCATTATTTAGGATTTTCACAATATGACTGAACAGAGCATGGTCAATAGAGTGCAGGGAAGAATCCCCTGGTAAGGCAGCACTACAGCAGATCAAATGAGGTCCTGCCCC
Organism: Hemiprocne comata; assembly: GCA_020745705.1. Lineage (NCBI taxonomy): Eukaryota > Metazoa > Chordata > Aves > Apodiformes > Apodidae > Hemiprocne > Hemiprocne comata. Next base: position 5,370,499 of record CM036587.1, on the reverse strand, counting down.
TTTCCACCATCTATACACTAGGTTGGAGTAAAAACTTACTATGCTAAAGTATTATTTAGAAATAATCAACATTACTTCACAAACAAGACACCACAAATACAATACATTGAAATAAGGGAAGAATTTAAGATGTCTACTACTGTAATGTCTACCACAATACTATCTAGGAGGTACTACTGCTACTGGAGACCAGAGGGCACAAAATATTCCTGTTGATGTTTCAAGCTTCACACAGTGTCTGATTTTCTATCTCCAGATTGCAATTGCACCTTGACAGAACAAAAACGTGTTCCCAATTTTCATATTTCAAATTTCCGAATCACTGGTTGATCATGTAGATAGCATTAAATAGAGTGTATTTTATTTCATGCCCAGCTTTAATCTACTGCTTTACTCACAGGCTATTTGTTCTAATTTCTCACTATAACCATGGTAACTTGTAAGCCTTTCGTATTGGCATCATGAGCAATGCATGGAGGCTACATTATGAGACAAGCCCATATGTGATGGTGTTACCATGGAAACACTTACCCACACACTAGCAGACAAAGTACACACTGTCAGACAAAGAAGCAGAAAAGAAGGGGAAAAATTAAGATAGTACCAACTGTGGAAGTAATTATCCATAGAAAACCCAACCAAAAGTCCACTGACCAGCACCTTAAGGCCTAATGAGATGAAGAGAGGAACAAACCTTGGCTAGACTGGCTGTGAAAAGTACACATTCAAAGAGCTCTCCCATCCTCTGAAGAAACTCATCCACGTGTGGTCGTTTCAATACATAAACCTGGAAATGACAATGACAACGTAGGTCAAACAGTGGTTCAGGTAAAAGAAAAACAACAACCCTGCAAAACACGCCTGTAATCCCAACACTTGAAACAAAAGTTAGCAAGAAAGCAGTTCAAATGAAATGCTGAAAGAAAAAAAAAAAAGGAAGTACACAAGATAAAAGTAGACAACCAATAATGAGAATTTTGAATGCAAGGGCTGCCAAGCCCCATGCTGATTATGCACTTGCAAGCACTGTGCATCATCTGGAGTGATGCCTCTTGAAAAACCTCATTAAAGGCAAAGAGAGACAGTAGGGCTTCTCAGGCAGAGAGGATTTAGATCTCTCAACTGACACGATTTTGGTGCTGGTGTCTTCAGTCCTGAAGGGCTTTATGGAAGGAATAAATCTGATGAAACCTCCATGTTGACAGCAATTGCACAACAGGGAACTGTTTTCTTCCTGTGGCTCCTTCTTTCATTTTTTAAATTCCAGGCGCTAAGAAGAACCCTTCCTCATTATGAACAGTTATCAGTCATCTGGCTCTGCAGTTTTCACCAAAAATCTTCATAGCACCATGCAGAATGGCAAAATTCAGTTGCAAGGTCTACAGCATCTTCTGCTGTGACCGTGCCACAAAGATGGTGAATACTCAGGACCTCTCTCCTCTTGAGCAGCTTGGTGTCAGCAATGCTATCTTCCCTTTTTGCCCTGACAACCATACAGGCACAGCTTGGCTGCCTCCTGTCAACAACCTGATTAATAAATATCAGAGCCTCCTCACCTCTTTTTTCAAAGCAAGCAAGATGATTTGTGCTCACAGAAAATGCCAAAATAAGATAGCTGCTGCTCAGAAAGCTTACAAGCAGTTCACAATAAACTGGGAAGCTGAAGAGGGGAGTCTGCTTGAAAAATGTTTATAGATCTTGTTTGGACTTAGATTAAAAGTTTGAGACAAAACTCTAGCAGCATTTTATCTTAATTTGGCAAATAATCTTTAATACTGGAAATTTCAAGTGGAGAAGTCTGGCATATAGCTGAATTCAGGAAGAACTGCAAAACTGATGCAATTTCGCTCTTTGATACGTAGAACTAGATTAATTCTATGTATTTTACTAGATTTGTATTATTAAAGAGGTAAAAACATAAGGCACCCAGAGAAAAAGCCTGAAGGAGAAAATATGGGAATGCCAGCTTGAGCTGAAACATAACAATTAAAGCCTTTAGCAAAAGTAGAAAAAAAATTTGCATAATAGGGACTTGAAGTTGAAAACCTGAATCTGAAAACAAAGTTTTATTAAAAACATTTATGGTGGAGCTGTACCTAAATGACTAAAGCACAAATGTTCACTTTTCCACTTTAAATAGCTTATAGCTCATAGGCTGAAGACTTGATCTGCTTTAAATTATTTCTACGAAGTTTAATGAAACTATTTCTGACCCTTCAAATTCAAGCAATGTATTCAAACTTTGATACAGATAATTTATAATGCAGATTTATTTTTTTGAACCACCACAGCAGCACCTAACCAAATAAATGTCATGTTTTATGAATTCAAGACAGTTAACAGATGTAGTTCAACACCACTCTCTTTCTGGACAATTAGAGCAGTTTCCTGTATTTCACTAGGCATAAACCAAGTAATTTCCTCTCCTATAACAATGCAATTAATGTTTTCACTTTTACTACACAAAGTTGTTCTGTAGTATTTCCTTGCCAAATTATATCCTCAAATTTCTAAAAACATGGGCAGAAAGACAGTGGCAGTCCCCCTGTGTTTGGGTACCCAGAGATTATCCATCTTGCCAGTTATAAGAGGAAAGGCAGCAGGATGTGAGTTACTCCTTAACTCTACAGTTCATAATGAAGCTCTTTATTCTTTAGCCTTAAATTATATTCCTACAGTTATTTTTGAGGGCAGAAAAGGGACATCCCAGAGTCTTCAAGTAATTTTTGGATAGTAAATACTGAAATTTAGTATTAATTTCCCTTTAAACCCTAGTATTTTTAACAGCAGCAGTCTCCTCTTCACTCTCCATCCCTATCTATGCCTCTGTTAGTCAACTATTTTCACTTGGAATGTAATTATGAGCTCCATGCCAAGGTTATGAACTTTGCAGCTTGCAACATAACCCACCTCCTCCATACTGAGAGTACACAGTAAATCAACCCAGTAGCTGCAGACTCAGAGCTCCTTCCCCACAGGCTTGCAGACAGGAGGGGGCTTATAAAAGCAAGTACTTGCAAGATGTGCTCTTCTGGCAATTTGTTGGTCTCCTAATACTGCAACTGGTCAGTATGAGCTGGAAGTGCACAGCATTTTACGTTGTATTGTCTCCCTTCTGCCTCAAATCTCACCTACTGGGCTCTAACAGATTTATTCCTCATGTTAAATGCCTTATGAATAATAAAAGATGATCTCTTAGGATGAGGTCTCATCAAACGCTTCCCGTAATTCTCTCTCTCTCCAAAAAGCCCCAACTCCTTCACCTCTTTTTTTTTTCTTTTTAAAACAACATTGTTTTGTCTTTTTTTCTCAGAACAACATTTCTTAATACACTGTATGGTTATTCCCCTTCAAATTTTTTTGAGAAGTCCTACTTAAATCTTGGAAGCAACTGCAAGTGTACTGGTATCCTGGGCTACAAACTCTCTTTGGTTTGCTTCACATAAAAGCTTTCTTCAGCTGACAGTGCAGCTTTTTTCTCCTTTTCCTCCTCATTTGGAGTTTTTTCCCCTTCACTTTGTTAGTGGCTGGACTTGCATCTCAATGCCACATGGTTATTTGTGGCTTGGCTTTCTCCTCTGTTGCCTGATGTCTCCAATTTAAGTCTCTAGACTAACTGGCTTCTGGCATTTTCCTGAGATTTATATACTGTCTTCAGGGCATTAAAAAACTCTCCAGTTTTTCTGTATTGTATACTCACTAATTTCTTCCTTATCACAGTAAGAATTTAGAAGAATACAGTCTTTGTTTTTTTGTTTTTTTTTTTTAATTTAAAAAGAATCCTACTGTTAGAATGTTAAGGCACAAATCGGGCACCAGGCAAGTTTTCACAGGATTCTGTACTTACAGCTGCTAATGGCAGAAGAGAAGTAATTATCTTTAATTGTTTTCAAGCATTTGGTATTTCCACATATATTTTCTATACCTCAAAGGAGTCTTAACCTAAGACGACTCAGTATTTGCAAATGGAAAGAGAAAACCAGCTCCATTTTCATCAATTAAACAGGACACAAAGAATTGCCTTTTAAAACCAGCTTTACAATAACTGAATCTTCAAGTAACGACAAAGAAATCTGCCCGGGACAACTCAAGCTCCTGTCATCTCCTGTTTGGTGGGCTGGGTGCATCTTCTTAACAGCGAGCAGAAATTAACACATCCTCAAGCCCCGTCCTTCTGGTTCACAGAGTCATGGTTGCCTCCCAGTGCAAGTAACCAAGAATAGGCCAGCTAGAATGGATACAGCCTATCCTGGATTACTTGAACCAGGCCACAGCCTTCTGTAGGAAAATGAATGAATTTTGTCCTTTGTCGAAAGGACGTTGGTGATTCCAACGGTGTTTTCCCCCACCAGCACAAATCAGTCTGTACATTCCATTTAAAGTACACTTGCCAAACATTGCTTTAGCTTTCAGCAACAAAAAATGAGCAATTGTTAATTTAATTTTAAAAATAGCTGCAAATTAGTTTTACTCACTTAGTCAACAAATTACATTAAAGAAGGAAATTCCAAGTAACACCAAATCAAGCTCTTGCTGGCTGCCCCCTTTCCTCTTTGACACCAGGAGCAAGGCACAAAGGCATTGCAAGTTGGATAAAAGGACCCCCACACCCTAAAAATCTTTACCCGTTGGGGATTAAAGCTGTATTTAACATATGGTTTCTAATCTGGGGGTTGTGATTGCTCTGCACTTGTTAGATGGGAAGCACGTTCCAAGAATGTTCTTCCAGAAGTCACATCAAGGGTACCAAACAGGTTGAACATCTTTTCCCCAGCCACCACTTCCATCAATAAACTTCCTCTAAAGAGCACTCTCAGCTGCAACACATTTCACTGGACTCCCCACAGTTTTTCACTTACAATTTGGTAGAGCTGGGGACAAGCTCTAATTTCCTTTTATTCAGAGAACCAGAGAGAAATGAGAGAACTGGCCAGAAGAGTGTCAGCTTGCATCAGAACTGCCCTTTTGTATCTGTGCCATCATTTCCAACACAAAGCAGGGGATTCATCTCCTGTAACTTCAGCTGCCCCATAGACAGGCACAGTCTCTGCAGGCATCTAAAGACCCCTTACAGAAGAAGAGACAGGTATCTCCACATGAGTTATTTCCTTGTAAAGTAAGACAAGTCCAAAGACAAGGTAAATTAGGCTGGAGAAACAAAGATGTGAGGGGGACAAGGGGTGTTCAGAAAAGCTGTTTTTTAATCTAAGGAAGCTGGTTTACCGAAGCACCCTTGAAGATTATGATTTGAATTGTCCTTGCTGTAGAAGAACAAGAGGCTCTCTGACTTCTGGATTATCAATGACATAAGGGAAAATAAACTCCCCAAACTAAAGGCAGCCTTTTCTGAATACCTCCACGGCACAACAAAAAAAATCACATCATTTACCATGAACAAAACTTGTTCGATAACTCGGTTTCAAAACTCTTTCAAGAGTGCAGCAATTGAATTTGCCACAGCTTGTGGTTTTTTGGTACATGAGATGTGAAGAATCTTGTGTAATTTCTAATTTCTTTCTGAATGGGCACTTCTCCACTTGTTTTCTGTGGGGTTCTGTCTAAGGCAGAGTTCAAGTACAGCACTCTGTCAGACAATCTCCTGCCCAATAAGGCAGCAGGCTTACTGGCAGAGCAGGCAGGGATCCACACTATGGACAGGATGGTTCCATGACATTTCACACATCCCACATTTTTTAAAAAGGTCAGACTATCACAATTAAATAAAAAGACTGATGGATGATAGCACATTACTTTGCCTGCCAAGGTGGTTACAAACAGAGGAATCCAAGGCTTTGCCTGTTCTGCATGCTGTAGAAATTACTTCAAGAATCACAAATTCCTTAAAATTAACCTCATTTCTACCACTCAGATGTGACTGAGTCTTTTACCTATTGTAAAGATTAAGAACTTGAAACACAAAGAGATTCTCCTCAGGATGACTCCAGTACAGCCCAGTCAGAGGCTAACTTCACCTGATCTGTCAAGAGCATCCTTCCTTCTCTTCACATTTAGGGTATGGACAAGTCCACTTCCTCTGACCAACTGGTTTTGTGTTTTTTATTAATTCCCAACCCCCCATATGCAGTCATCTTGAGTGCCTAACTGCATTATGTTTGGGGAAGAATCTGAGAGCTTCAGCAGGGAACAGAAAGGCAACAGGCTTTTCAAGTGCTTGACTGTATAAACCTCAAATAGTCTTTTACTGGGGTTTGTTTCAAAATGTAAATATATCATCTTGACAAGCTAAGTGATCACAATCCTAAGTCACTCAAAATTATTAGGCAACCTATTTTATTCTCTTTCAAAAGCATTCTAGAAAGTTTTAGAAGAGAAAATGACTGTGTTACAGAACAAAACACAATTAAAGCCCACATCAAATGACAACAGAAAATATCACAATATAAATCTCCCAAAACATCACTTGAATGTTTTAAGCATTCAGGTCTGGTGAACAGTACAGGTTTAAGTACCCCAAATACTGAATTTTGCTACAGAAAACAGGCACAGTGCAGAAACTGTCAAACAACTATCACTGCAAAACACATTTCAGTCCTCTGACATATTTAGTAATTATTTTAAGAGTAACAATTACATGGATTGTTTTTGTAACAGGAGATCAAGTGAAACTATGAACTAACTTCATGATCTATTCATTGCTCAAGAACAAAATACAAACCTATTTGGCCAAGTAAAAATAATCCATATAAAAGACAACATTTAAAAAATTCAACTATTTAACATCTCCATTAATTACATCCACAGAAGATCTGCAACTCAAGAACTGCTTATATCTTTAACCTACAACAACCAACAAAAGAAGTTTCAAACAATTTGCATGATTCATCTATTAGAAAGGCTCAACTTCACATTAAGCAGTAAAACCCACCTCCAGCAAGACCTTTAATGTCTGTCTGAAGAGGAAAATTTACAGCACTGTAACTTATTTAACATTTTCAGAAATTATTACTGGTTAAGGACACCAAGCTAAGATACATGAAGTGGACTTATTTTCAAATTATGGGTGTTTTGCTTTTACTGAGAACCATTTCACAGTCTTAAGTGAAGTTTTTAAAGACTACGACATAAAAAACAGCCTCCTTGCAATTTTGTCCAGACCTTGTAAGATGTTCAAGTATATAAAAAGTCCTATCAGAGGAACTTAAATTACTTGCATAAAGAAAAGAGGACAGAAGTTAAACATAGATTGTCATAAAAATTGAAGAAACATCTGTTCTTCCTTAATACTTTAAGCTTTGTCCACATGAACTACCCAAAGGCATTAAAACCAACTTATGTCCTGTTTGTCTGCAAGGTGAATCAGAAATGGAGTATTCAAGTAGTTTTTTTTCTGTGCCTAGCAATGTTGGAAAGCCCATCCTGTTTTAAATGTTTTGAAGTTGACAAGAAGTATTGAAGTCCTGAGAGATATTCTGGAAACAGTTAAAATCGAGACTTACTGGTTAGAAACTACACAGCTGATGGAACAGGGATGCCTGGATGATACATTCTGGAGTACACAGCTTTTTATATTTTGCAAAAGGACAAGTCATTGAATATACAGCAGCAACTGGAGAAGGTGATACTCAGAGACTGAGGACAGTTTCACTGCTAGAACCAGGCCAAAGGCACAGCAGCTCTTACCTGATGTATGGTTCCATCAATTTCAACAGGAACGATGAAATCAGCATTGCTAATTGGCTAGAAAGAATGACAAGGAAATAAACCAACATTAAAACTAAGATTATTGGAGGGAAAATTTCAGAGGTGTGAAGGAAAGGAGTACTTACTTCTCAGGAACAAGTTAATAAGCATTTATTGATCACACAAATGCACTCTGCATGTGTGCCCTCTACTCACACAAGTCAAAAGCCTTATGCAGCTGTATTCACCAGATACTGGTTTCCCTCCTCCTTCATCCTTTTAAGCTTCATCCAATGGAATATGCTTTACTGTTTGAACAAACCCCCCCCATCAACATAAAAATCTATTTCATCAAGTCTGTGTGGATGATGACAAAGAAATTCAGTTATGTGCTTCCCATATTCTGCTTTGGGTCACCCATTAATCATTAGTGATAAATAAAGACAGTGGCAAAATTAATACCTTAAAGTTATATCTGAATCAGGAGCTGCAACAAGATGCAGTAAGACTTAAGTCATGTAGTTAAATGATTTTCAGGATGTGATACCAATCAAATTAATAATGTAAAACTACATTTTAATTCAAAAATGAAGAGCAGACAGACTCTGTCCAAGTCCCTGAATCCATTTTCCTAGCTTGCTGAACACAACTTATTTCTTAAGACTTACTGTGAAGTACCACCAGTCGAGAAAAATTACTTCAGAAAGCAGGAAAGTGTCCTTGCAGACAGTTTAAGGGTACATGGTCTCATCTTGGCAAAGCAGCAGTGGTAGCTGGGGAACACACTGCTAACAGTGTTTACTCGTTCAAACGGACATCAAACTTGGCAGAATTCTTTGGTATGGCTCATGCATTATGCCCGTGATAAAAAAAAAAAATCATGTAAACATGCCCAGCTGAAGTTCATGGCTCACCCAATGATTTGCAGCTTTGGAAATGGCTGAGACCCAGAGCTGCCAAACATAGTTTTAACTGAACTGATTAACAGGCAATGTGCTTCATGGGTAACTGCCAAAAATGAATCATAGAATCATAGAATTGTTAAGGTTGGAAGGGACCTTAGAGATCATCTAGTTCCAACCCCCCCTGCTATGAGCAGGGACACCTCCCACTAGACCAGGCTGCACAAAGCCTCATCCAACCTGGCCTTGAACACCTCCAGGGAGGGGGCATCAACAACCTCCCTGGGCAACCTATTCCAGTGCCTTACTACCCTCATGGTGAAGAATTTCTTCCTAATATCTAATCTAAATCTCCCCTCTTTCAGTTAAAACCATTACCCCTTGTCCTATTGCTATCTTCTCTGGTGAAAAGCCTCTCCCCAGCTTTCCTGTAGCCCCTTCAGGCACTGGAAGGCCACTATAAGGTCTCCCTGGAACCTTCTCTTCTCCAGGCTGAACAGCCCCAACTCTCTCAGCCTGTCTTCATAGCAGAGATGCTCCAGCCCTTTGATCATCTTTGTGGCCCTTCTCTGGATGAAGGCTGGGAGTAGACTGGCTGGTAATACAAATGGCTTTGCTAAGGCTGGAAAACACTTTCCCACCTAGTTTTCTGCATCAGCCAACAGTCTGATCTCAAGTACCACCAAGGAACATGTCCCTCAGTAATCTGCAAGACTAGAAACAGCCTTCAAATCCACTGGGGATGGATGGGGGACATGAGAGGGTGCCAAGAAAGCAGAGAGGCAGCCAAGGTGATCACAAGCTAGTGAGCCTGAATAGGTGTTCTATGAAAAATGGTAGGAAGGAAGAAGCCTGCAGGACCAACCTCAGAGCATCACTTTGATCCCATTCCCTGCGAAAACAAGATTCTAATTCCACTGTCAAATAACCTTCCTGACCAAAATGGCCAGGAGAATTTATACAGAGGGCAACACCCTCTCTCAGCAAGGAAGTAATAAGGTTTGATCCAACACCTGCAAGTGCTGTGTCAGAGGGCAAATGAGAAGTTACACTGAATCTACTCGTCCTGACCAACCAGTACTGGCAACCAATGCTGCCCAACTCCATCCCGTTGATGACCATTGTGCTAGTATGATCTCAAGAATTCCTCAAATACCCACAGATACAATCTACATTTTTTCTTTTAGCTGACATCAAGCCATTTCCAAGGTACATCCCCCTTTCTGCTTCTGAAAAAGACAGGAAGGAGGCTTCCCACCTGCTACCTGCGTGAAGCCCCTCAGACAGAGAAGATGCTCTGCAGCATCTCTAATAGCCACAGAACAGGTACACAAAAAAGTTCTGCAGCTTCACCTTATAAGGAACTCAAATGAACTGTAAATAAGACTCGCCACCAAGGTTTTCAAGTGGGTGCCAGCTCCATGCATACTTTGAAGAGACTTGCACGCACTTGAAGGATTTATAATATGCATGACTCCCTTAAGCAAGATAAATGTTCTGTAGCAGCAGAAAAAGGTCACTGCAAGTTGCAAATGTTTTGAAGCCCATTGAAAATGAACCTAGCTATTACTAAACTTTCTTAGCAGGAGAAACACCAACAAGATGTTGGAGATGACAATGTTCTGTTTAGACAACCTAATTTTTGCTAACAAATAAAACTCGCCCTTAGACTTTGTGACACTAATCAAATGACTCTGAACTGCCTATTTGCATCCCCCACTTGTGCTTTAGGCACTATGTAGCTCTCTCGTTGGCTCAAGTGATAAGGAAGAGAGCGTGGACTGGAGTTCTGTGCTTCATCATGATGGGAAGACAGGAGAAAAGTCTGCAGTAAGTTTGCTGGATAAATGTTTCTGGGGTTGCACACGTGAAGCACGTACATGCCTTGAGTGGCAACCACAGAAAGTGTGAAAGAAGACAATTATTCCCACTGAACATCTTTAGTTAGAACTGTTTCTATTGAACAAAAGGCTTCAGAGTTTTAAATGTTCTAAAAGAGTTTCACAGCCAGTTCTGAATGGGACTACATTCCAGACTTGCATGTGGTTTAATTCATTTTATACAAAACCATGTTTACATCTCCTTGATTCAGCAATTTATGATTTTCACTTCTATTATTGTTTTATGATGGGAATGATAACTGTAATGTCTATCTATTATTCCTTTTTTACTCTTGCCAAAGCACCCCAAACTTTATTCCTTTAATATGCACTTAACATGAAAGACTAGTACCTCCTTAAAGCTTCACAAATATGCAGGGGCATAAAAAGACAAGAATTACCCTCCTTCAGATGTTGCTGCTTTCATAAAACAGCACTTTAAATACTCAGCCTCTCTGGTTGTGTTAAAAAAAAAATAAATCTGCATTTGAAATATGAAGCCTATTTCATAACAGAATTATGAATTTAAAAATATCATGTGTTTTAAATAAAGCCTTTTATACTAAAAATCACAAATATATGTATGCTTTTACAGCTTTTAAGTGGGGACCTGCCTGGTAGAGCAGACATGTTTGAGTGAATAAAAAAAACCAAACCCACAACTAAAAGAAACAGCAAAAATATCCTGATTACTCAGGCAGAGCAGTGTCCATATTGGTGTTAAAACCTCTGTCCTTCTGGAAATCCATCGTTATTTTCGATGACCGCAACAGCTGATGGCTGCAGCTGAAGTGTTTCCTTTTATGAAACACAATCCAAACAGACCCACTGGACAGTGCCAGCCACTAAACAACTAAGGCCATTTCCTCCAACACTTGGTTTTCTGTTACATCTCCCACCTCAAGGCTTCACATTAAGACGCCTTCGTGGCTGCAAGACTCCAATACCACAGAAACTCCAATGTTCACCTAACATTTACTTAACAACAACAAAAAAGGACCAGTTTTCTTTTTCTAAGACAAAACATCATTCAGTGTTCAAGACTAAGCAGAATAACCTCTTGATTTTTCTTAAATATCTATTTAACATAATTTAAATACCCATTACATGTCCCTTGAATAAATGGGATGATTCAAACGAGCCCACTGTTATGGCCCACTCTGACATAAAAGCAAACCTCAATCCTACAAGAAAGGATTTATATGTCAACCATTAAACATGCACTCCTTCAAAATGGTTAAAAAATTTGACAACCACCTAAACTGAATCTCATTTTGTTTCAAAACGGAGAAAAATCATCATATAAAGTTACACACTGCATTCAGAAAACAAACTTTGATTTTTTACATTTCAGAGAACACTAAGCTTAATACTTCATTATTTTAATGTAAAATTAAAGACTTTTGAATTCAGCTTTCTCTTCCTATTTTTAACTCTCACTTAATTAGGAAAGCATGGTCCCTCTCCCTTCCCAATCCAGCTGTGTTTCTAGTCCCCCTGAAAAATTCTCAAGTGCAAGTAGAGTCTGGGTAGAGAAGACAAAGATCTGGCACTGAGGTTACGAGGCTCCCATACGCCACCACAAATTGTTAAAGACCATTAGGCACAATAAAGACAGCGAGGAATCTTAGTTTCAGTTTGAGGCACAGGAATATTTGTTCTAGTATCTCCATATAAGGCCTTCTTTAAGTCAACAAAGACAAGCTGTTGCCAAATTCTAACCACAACGTGAATTATGGTTTGCATATTTAAATGCTGGCAACTAGACATTGCAGGATTAAAATGGGGAGTTTGTGCTAGAGGTGAAAAACGGGGTGTAACCAACACTAGAAGAGTATAAAGTTGGTGGTAACTTTAGCTTGCTACTAGTAAGGACCCATAGTATTGATTCTTATAAATTCTCCAACACCAAAGTATACAACTAGCAGTTGCTTCACCAAGCCTGACATTTGCTGATCAGAAACACTACCAGTACTCTGAGCCTGTTTAGGTTATTTGTATTCCTGAATTCTCCTATTCTAACTTTAGCCCTACTTAAACAATAGAAAAATACCACTACTTCCACCCCACGCTGGATTCTGAAGCATTCTAAGAGTTGCTTCTACAAGATGACTGACTCACCAGCAACAGCCAAATGCAATTTGCTTTCCCGTTGTGAAAGGAAAAATGCTTAAAAACCTTTACTGGCACTGGGACAGCAGCCTGACATGGAAAACAATCTTCTCCAGCAACAGAGCACAGCAAACACTGCTGCCCAAAATCTACTGTTTTAAGGTACATCCACCTAGCATAAAGCTGTGCTCGATTTCCATTCTCCTACACTAACTATGGCATCATTTAAATGTCAAAACCCCCCCATATTTTCAAAGCAACAAGTTTTGTACCTGTTAAAATCCAGGTCCGTGTTGGAATAGTTACCATTTAAAGCCAACAACCATTCCAGGTCTTGTTACAAGACAGTGTGACTTTCTCAGAATAAAAAAAACAAACAAGAAACAACCCAATGTCTGTGTTACTGCCCCTACAGCTAAATTAGGATGAATAATCATAGGGGTAACAATAAGAAGTACCAGGCATCCTGGGAGAGCCTGTAAGACCAGTTAATGTGTTAAGAGGCTTAACAGTTCCTACAACATTCACTGCCACATTCAAGTTGCAAGAGATGGCTTTTGAATTCACTTACCTTAAATGAACTGTGCACTAAAGTTTCATCTAAATCAATGACCACACACTTCTTCCCATAGTCTGATGCTGTCAGTTCTGGCAGGAGGTATTTAGCTGGTGGCTAAAGACAAAAAGAAAAGAGGAAGACAACAAGAAAAAGTAAAACCTCTATTGAAAGGGCACTCTTCTGCCAACATCACTATTCTAGTAGTTACTGGGAGTTGAAATACATGACCTGAAGTTCAGTGTTTTTCTGGGCTCACTGCAAGTACATGTATGGAAATTAATGTCTCATGCAATACCCATACAGGCTTTTATTTTTTTTAAACATTTGTTTAAAATTATATCCAAAGCACTGGAAATTAAAATAGTGAACTACCACCATCAGCTAAAAAACAACAGTAAAAAAAATGGGCCATGTGATACAATATATTTTCCCAGTGACTCTTCCTACTGCTTCAGTTTTGGATGCCTGATGTTACTCTAGTCACATTTCCAGCCTTATCACACTGATAACACATTTACACAATGAAAGATGCTGAAGTGGAGATATCAATCCTGAAGGAAGACAGCATTACTAATTCGATCTTCCAGGACATGTCTCCACTCTCATTTTTACCACATGTGAGGGTGCTGACCATAAGCTTTCCTGTGAATTATGTTCCCAGTCAAGATATTACAACTGCAGTAAAGAAAGCCCTCCTAAGCCAGGCTCTGTTTGCTGCCTGTACTAAAATATGGTACCAATTACATGAATTAACAATTTTACTGAAAGCAAAGCAGACAGTGACATAGTATTCTGATCTCTCATTGCCCACTTTAACATCCCAATTTGCAGTAGAGCTTTGTTACTTTAGATTTGGGTACTGGATACTTCCTGAAGTAAGAGAAATGGGAGAGCACACTTATCTGGAGCTGAAACACTGCAGCTACTCAGAGGCATTTGGTTTTGTTTTTTTTTTTATGAAAGAAAAGGACTAGCTTTACAGAAAATTATCAATAGGGAGAAGCTCAAGACTGAGAGGAAGTTTAATTAAGAATTGGATACAGAACTCTAACTTCATCGTTTTGCTATCTGTTAATAGAATCATAGACTGGTGAAGGTTGGAAGGGACCTTAAAGATCATCAGGTTCCAACCTCCCTGCTATGAGCAGGGACACCTCCCACTAGACCAGGCTGCACAAAGCCTCATCCAACCTGGCCTTGAACACCTCCAGGGTGCTTCAGACAATGTTGCTCTGGTAAGGATACACTATCATGGGGTGTTTTTTTTTCAATAGCCTTTTGTAGAGGTGCTTGCAGAGATGTGAGACCACCCCTTCGCAGACCATGGGTGACGAAGAGCTGAGGCAAACACCCTCTGACCACCCTCCAGCAGCAAGAAACAGACTCTTCATTAACCACAGATTGATTTCAGATGTCCTTGTAAGTTGATAGATACCAGCCAATGATGCCTAGTGAGTTCTTGTTTAAATTAAGTAATTAACAAATGAGATTCTGGACTTAAAAATGTCTATAGCGAAAGTAGAAGGTATTGGGGGATTTCTAGGAGTGTTCACTGACACTGATTGAGTTCCTTACAATTAACATTAACAACCCTTTCTTCACCTACCAAAATAGAAGCTGCCTCACTCACAAGCCACTTGTATTAATACATGTATTTTTTTTTTCTCAGCAGACATCTAAGTATGACCTTCAAGAAAAAAAACAACTGCTGCTTGCCTGTAAAGTAGGTGTCCATCACAGAAAACTAACCAGGCTGCAATCTACAGCACACCCTTTCTGGGCTATAGACAGTCCCATGTACACATTACGTCCACAACTGCTTGACTTCTACTTCTCCTTGTTGGCAATGAAGATCAGATCTAACGCATTTAGGTTTTCCCCTCCTATTTCAAAAACTAAGGCACTCCACCTCAATTTTTCATAGTAAGAAGGACCCAGAGTCACAAGCTATATAGACTAACAGGTTATTGAAAGAAAAAAATCAAACCCAGTTAAAGACAATAATCTTCAGAACCCACGTTCTGATACTGATCTCTTGTCTTTGAAGAAGATAAAAAAGGTAGAAGTATCCTAAGAAATCTTAAGCATACTTTTTCTTTTTAAAGAGTAGTTCAGTTAATTTTTGTTCTCTTAAGGCTGTTGGTATTTAGTTTAAGTATTTGACTAAGTTAACCTGCACAAGCAAGTCAAAGCCAGCAATTTATTCTGCAATGTGAATTCTTTTTCAAATTGAAAATATCTCTGTATATGGAAAATACAAGGAAACAGATCTTCTTTCATCTAAAAATATACATATGGAAGATGCAAACACTGCCCTATCACATATATCTTTGGTTTTTAACTGGAAACAACTACGCCTGTCATCAGGAAAAGGACAGACATACACCAAGGACTATTAGATGTGAGAACCTTCAACTCTTGAAAATCCAAATTCCTTGACTGAACAGTGAGAGACAGCCAGCCTGTTCCCATCCTCCTCATCCACCTGCAGCTTTGCCTTCTTAAAAGCAGCTGCTGAGAGAGGAAGAAGTTTACCTGCAGTATCTACACAGAGATGCTGGTTGCTGCTAGAGCTTCTCCCCCTTTTCAGTACTGCCTTAGGAGATAATGTGTAATTATGGACCTAACTGTATCTAGTAAGACTGCACCTCAAAGTTTTTCCAGGGGAGAGTCTCCCACAAGTGGACATCAACCTTCTGACAAGCTTTCACTTCTTGAATTCAATCTGATCTTGCTTTCAAAGACACCTGGTCAACAGTTTGCACATTTGAAGATCAGAAATAAATTTTCCATTTTAAAACCTGTATCTCTGTAGCCTTCTAGTCTGAAAACACATTTGTCACCTGACAACCTAACAGGGCAAAGGAAACTACTCTGAAGCTGAAGGCACTACAAGACTGCTAAACATCTGGTGTAGGACTCTGGAGCAGGGATGACATCTTTGAGGCTTTAGGAACTTAAAAGGATTTGTGCAAAGGGTATCAATCCATTTGTGTTGCCATTCAAGCTTTCTGATCTAATGCAACTTGCATGTGCCAAGAGCAGCAGAAACAAGCACTACCCAATGTTGTATTTTAATTTCCTCACTAACGGAGACATATCCAAGAAGAGCTGTAATTACCATCATAGTTAATAGTGAATAGTTAGGGATCTTTGATGATTTCTTTTTTCAAACATAGTAGCTTTAAAGATATCTCAGATGACTGAGAGCATTTAATTGTGGTTAACAGCAACTCATAGTTTCTACGTAATACTCTCTGAAAGACTGCAGAATTCCACAGAACTCAGCAGAAAAATAACACTTGGTATCCCAGTACTCCAAGTCCTTCCTTGGTCTTCAATTCCAGCAAGACATAAATTGTATACAAGTTAAAGTTTTTTAAACTAGTCACTGTTTGGGATTTATGCATTCCAGCCAGGTCTCATGGCTGATCAGCTTAACAGACCTTGTAGTGAAACGACTGCTGCACTGCTTCAGTCCCGTGGAAATAGTATATTCCCTAAGAAGAAAAAAAAACAAAAGGGGGTGGTGGTGGCAAGAAAACAGGACTTTTGGTTGAAGCATAAACAGCTGGTCAACACAAACCTTTCAGAAAGTTACTGTATGAAACAATTAAAACCTTTCTGCCCTGTAGGGCCATATTACCCACAGAGATAAGTATTAGAATTAAGCCCTCCTTTTCCATACTGGAAATGTTGTCCAGCCTAAGTGCAGCACATTAATTTGCTGTTTGTGTTCCCTTCAATTCACACTTTTGGTTGCACTCTGCATAACTAACAGCTTCTCCCAGCAGTTATGCAAAGAAACACTCAAAAAGAAGATAAATTATTCCCACTTAAAACAACAGCTGCCAAAAGACTCTAGTTCCTGTTATGAAACGGGCAGTTTACAACTTTTTTTTTTTTTTGCTAGAACAAGTTGTAGGAATAAATTGTCTAAATGCAGGTGAGGACAAGTGGAAAACCAATATCCCAGAGTTACCTTCTGCAGGGATTGTGAGGACTGCTTGTGGCACCACGCCTTAATACTGGGATTTTAAATGTAAAAAAAGAAATGGTCACCCCAAACTCAGGGTGCATGAGTAAGGATTTGTATTTCCATCTACCTTTTCACTCCAAAGAATGAAAGGAAGGGCTGAAGTTGCTACAGGTCTACTTTGATTTCTCTACCATATTCCTTTCCAAGCAAAGCTGAGAAAAATCCAGGAAAGCACAGGTAGTTTGAGCTACACTTAATATATTTTTAAGACAGGTCTAGCCTTAAACTCTTGAGATAAGCATTCTGCTCAGCTGTCAGCTGTATTGTTTTTTTTCTAGTTTTGTGTGTGTTTATTTCAGTCCTAAAAATAAATCACTTTGCAGTATTAGGAAAAAATCAATTACGCTGCTGTTTAATCTCTGCCTCATCTGGAAACAGTTTCAGAATATGAGATACAAACAGGATAAAGCCCATCTTTGAAAAAAATGAAGTCCCACTGTTTCTATTGTTTGAAGAATCTAACTTGATGCAGGAATGTCTCTTGCTATCGATAACCAAGTGAAAATTCATATTAATTCAAGCTTTTAAATTAAATGCAATTAATACCAGAATGCTGATTGAACAGAATGCATACTTCTACAGTGACACTGCGCACACGTACATAAAGCAATGGAAAGTTTTCAAACAGGTTACCTCAGCAGAATGTCAGATTTTGCACATGCAATGATAAAGCCCCAGAAAACCTCATGGTTGGACTGCAGGTTTCAACTTGAGAAGTTCAATGAGCAGGGAGCAGGCAGTGCTCTTTGCAGAGTCACTAAGAAATTCCCTAAACACTTGAAGTGATTACATTGCCATGAGCCCTATAAAAAGTAAGTGTCCAGCTTAACTGTGACCAAGCTCACCCCGTGTCTGTTTAGCAGCTTCTTCTCCTAGTGTGTACAGACAGTTCTAACAGCCTGTTTCTCATCCATGAGTGACCCTGTGTAGCAGAGCAGCAAGAATTTCTGCCTTAATGGCTCTAAAACACCCAGTGAAGTGTTGTCTCAGGGTGAAGCTCTGGGCTCCAGTGCTCAGGACAAACCGCCCTCATGAGACTGGCAGAGGAATGCTTCAATTTTAGGGTTTTTTTTTCTAATAAAATGTTGCATCTTTATTCCTACCACTTTCTCCACACACAGCTCACTTCTTTATTTAGACTATTACGTACTAATGCTCACTGGCTTCTCTCTGACAGCCAGCAGCACTCTGACACTGGGACAGTAAATGTCACACAACTGCCTGCAGGCCATGGTTGCTTGACAACACTTGCATGTCCTGCTGGAAGAAGGCATCAGATGGCACTGGAGAAGAGGAGGAATGAGTGTGTTTAAAGCCACCTGTTCACTGAGAACTCTACGTTATGACTGCAAAGGTAAGTTAATTTTACTGCCTTATTAAAGTGCTGGGAATATAGGGCAGCAAAAATACAGCTGAGCTACAAGATAGAAAAAAAAAATAAACCCCTTCTTGAGTTTTCCAATCACTACTGAAATCTAACAGAGCACTGCTTTAACATCACAAAGATGGTGTTCTAGCAAAATACCTCATTTCATGTTTTATCTCACAAAGGTGTACTCATTTCTTGTTTCAAGGTTTTGTTCTGTTTGAATTCTTGTTTCATTAATACCTACACTTGCTCTTAAGGCAAAATTTTATTCCAGGTCAGAGCACAGCCAGAACATGTTTTACATTTAAATAACTACCAGTAGAGCAACTACAGTCACCAAACAGAATCTGGCAGCAATGTGAAAGTAATTTAGAAATCAGTATTTTCATACATCCAAAGTTTTCTTTTCCCAGACTTGCATGTATACAAATTACATGCATGTACATGCATACAAACATGCATGCAAACCTATGCATGAGCCATGTAAGGAGTAATTTAATATTAGAAGTAATAGGTAAGGAATAAAGAGTAATTTCTAACAGTTCTTAAATCCAAGAAAATGTAGTGAAGGAGGGAAGTGACCCACAGTTACAGTGATCTCCTGATGCTGCTGCACTGTGGCATGGACAAGGATCTTACAGGAAACCTTGCAATGTTGGGCTACAAGACAAGGGGGAAAAGGAAAAAATGGGATCTTGGGAAACATCCAGGTCTTTAGGGGCTACCAATTATCTCAGTAACTCGACACACCAGCACTGAAATTTACTGCAAAACTCTGCAATGATCAAGTATTATAAACAGCAAAGGAACTAAAAAATGTATTTCCAGCTTTAAGAAGTGTTCATGTAAAAAACAAGTAGAAAAAGAGCAGCTTTTTGACCAAAAAAGGTTAAATCTAATAAAATTAAAAGCTTTAGTTTGAAGAACTTTTTTTTTCCTTCCTTTTATTTAGTTTTGAAAACTAATTCAGATGCCAAATGGCATTCCAAGTTTAATACAGGGAAGATAAGCAGAAATATTAAGGCCCATAAAACAGCAGCTGATACTGAGAGCACCATCTCAAACGAGTGCAGTCATGCAGCTTTGGTCAGTGTAATTTTCTGTTTTGCTAAAGTGGCTTGTTTTAAACAATTTATGCAGTCTCTACCTCTTTTCAAACTGGAATGTAGGGAAAAATTGGAGGAAAAGATTCCTGTAACTGTGTCTCACATAGTGATGATGAGTCACCTTTTGCCTCTATTAAAGTAAGTTCAATTTTCAGACTACTTCAGGCATTTTCAAAATGATAAAAATTCAGAAATCAATGTAACTGAGATGCAAGATGTCAACCATACAAAACCCAAACTCTTCTTTTAGTCCCTGTACAGCACAAGCAGTTCAATTCATCTCTGAGTGCACAACCTTGCAGACAGAACATAAAATCCTTTTGTTAACATGCAACACAAACCAGACCTGTTAGACTGCAACATAAGATGAATCAAAGCAAAAGTTATGAAAAGTATTAAAAGAAAAAGGGATAAAAATACATACACTTGGTATAGGCATGACCTGCATCTGGTCACCCTGGGGAAAAAGAAAAAAAATCAGTGTAAGGGTAATGGCTTTTAAAGGGTAGAACAAAGGTCTGAAGCAGTAAATGTAGCACTCAAACATTTTAAACCAAAAGTTCAAACTATTCAAGAAACCAGGGTAAAACAAAAACAAAAACAGGATCTTGCATTTTAGTCAGCAAAATGATTGGTTAGTATACTGGCATTTATGGTTTTTAGGAGACTGGACTAGTAAAACTCATGCTATGATTAATAAGAGATGATAATAAGAAAGTACCTGTATTTACTGTAATTTTTTCAGCTTTAAGATCTACTAATGGGCATATTTGTCTGTTTTCACTACAGCAACAAGAGGCTCAGCCAGACTTGGGGAGCAGGGCAGAAGCCCACTCCTTGAAGTTGACTTAACTTTAACCAACTGCCTCAGGAAAAACAGCATTTTCACTTAGACACCAGCAAAATGTCCAAGAAGGATGATAAACTAATCCAAGGAATCTCATTTTCTTCTCTCAGAAAGAGGCAACAGTATCAGTGCTCTTCACATGGTCTCACTTTCCTATTGCACTTGGGAGAAGGCAACACAGTCTTGGCCAACTTGACCTTCTCTTCTCATCCTGGGACCTGACGTATGGAGATCAAGACACTTCCATTTATGGCTTCCAAGTGGCTGGTCACAGGGTCACCAACTCAATAGGTAAGGCATTTTGGGAAGCAGGACCTGTATTTTCTAATCTCCCTAATAGGATAAAACCATGTGTTTTCTGCACCACACATGAAAAAAAAAAGGAAGCTGACCTTTCTAGCACATATATTGATCAGGTAGATGATTTATTCTTTAATTACTTAGACAATGCAGGCTCTGACTACCAGCAGATTATCTACTGGAAGAGCTGCTTTCAACATCAGAACACTCTTCCAGCTGAAAAAGTCTTGTGCTCACTTCTTTTGGAGGCTAACATAGTGTTGACACATGACTGACAATGAGAAGTAATTCAGTATTATTTTTAAGTCCTCTTTTTATTGCTACAACAGCAGAAATTTTTACCCAAGATTGACCAAAATCCAAAGAAGCTGCTGAAGCAAGCTAGGGAGCAGCAACTACCATGAACTATCAAGTTCACTTAAAAGTACCCGATTTCTATAAAAACAAACACAAACTGGTAAGAATCCAGTTTTTCCTCAGGATAACAGCAAAAGAGAAACGAAAAAAGAAAACTCAGTAGGGTAATGTCCTGTTTGTGGAACATCAGTGGGTCATTTGAGAAGGGAGTGAATTTGAGGAGGTGCCAGTTGGATCAGCTGGCCTGTGATCAAGCTGTTATCAAGGATATGGTTGTGCATGCGGAGCACAGATTGTGAACCCGTGTTTTGTTTTGAGCTGATTTTTTTTTGCTTTCAGTGGCAGAGAAAATAAAATACAACTGGAGCTCCTCTTCTGTCAACGGATGAAAGCAGCACACGAGAGGTAGAGGCATCTCCACAGTTAGGGTCCAAGATTGTCTTACTCATGGACACAAATATACCTGTATATTGCATCAGGTTTTCCCACAGACTTAAGAGGCTCTCAGCACAGCGTAACTCACTTTCTATTTTGGCAATCTCTTGAAGCAAGTGCTGCACCCCACAGTATTACTGTTAAGCCTCACTTTCATGGGAATCCAGGATCTAGGTTTTAAAAGGACTTGCATTACTGTTCATTTTGTTTTTCTTGCTGAATTTCTTAAATCAAACAACAAGAAAAACAAGCAAATTTCCTAAGAGGAACCCTAAAAGTACCTACGCAAAAATCAAAATGATAATGATGACAACTGGAAAAACAAGCAGGAAGATAAATGCAAGAGTCTGCTGGTAAAGCATTAGTGTTCATGAACAGGGAAAAGCTTTTTAAAAACAAGCCTGCTATGGGAAACTTTGAAAAAGTGTCCTGCCTCATTTCCTGATGCCTTGGAACAGGAAGGGAAGCAGGTCATACAGCTATGGTTTGAAAGAGATGACAGAGGACTGCATTTGTTGAAGTCTTTCTGTGAGCTCTTGATGCTGGTAACAGGACAAAGCTATTCCTAGAAGGCCAAAATTTCCCCACTGTATCACTAAGATAACCCAGGAACTGATTTGTCCAGCCACTGAAATCAGGGTTTTTTTCACAGCACAATACGTACAAGTGAAACTGTAAATCCTGCTTTTTCTCTTAGCTACATAATTCTAGTTTGAGAGACACGTTTTCAGTCCCATGTTTGTTCACAGCACCGAGGGACAGGCCACAATACTTTGCTTTTTTAAGAACAGTCTCTATTCAAAGATAAGGAGCTGTTTTATTTTAAAGAACAACCCTTTTAGAGAAGAAGCTGGCCAAAAGAACAATTTATCTTATTTGTTTCTTTAACACAAAGCTTATACTAGATTGTGACAGGTTCTTTAAAAACAAGAATATAGTTACTATTTGACTCTGTCATTGGCCTGGACTATTGAGCTTTGTCTCTTAATGTAGAAGACTTTTTGGGGAGGCAAAGAACATCAGGATGAGTAGGCAGAGATGGAAGAACCAAACATAGCTATGCAGAGGAGGGTTTTATTTTCTACATAGACCTGCCACACTGCATGCTGATGGTGACCAACAGAATCAAGCACTAGGGATTTTCTTCCTCTGGTCAAGAAAGGTTAAGCAGGAGGAAGAGTATTATTATTTACATTCCTCTCACTTATATTCCTCCTCACCAGGAAGTGAGATTGGCTTCTGTGTCTCTTCAGAAAGCATGCTGCTAACAGTCTCCCCATCAGAGTCCATGCTCATGTTGCTCCTCCAGGTCTCTTGCACGAAGGAGACACTACTTTAGACCTCAGCTTCCTACAAGCTGTTTTTCTCAGTCTGATGAACAATATTTACATGGGATGGAGAAGTTCCCTTCCCCTATGCCTTCATGGGTGTTATAAATAGGGATCCCTGAAGTAGACAACAGTGCTGGAGACATGACAATAGGTCATCGAAACAGCTTTCCAGCATCACCTTGGACAGCACTGTGCAGCACAAAGCAGTGGAGAGGAAACCTAATTTCTGCAGTGGTTAATATGGGTGAGGTGGAAATTCAAGGACTTGACCTTTCTGGTTTAATTCCTGTTACAGGGAAAGCAGCAAGGGTGGCTGCTGCCCCAGAATAAACCTTCTTCTAATTCTGTCTTCTTCCTTCTTGAGCGTGGAACCAAGACCCTTCTCCTCTAATCAAACAAAGTATAAGAAAGGCTTTCCTCATTCATGTTTTATCTTGTTGAACGTGAGCCATCTGCCTGATCTGCATCTAACTGTGAAGCACGAGCAGAGATGACTCCAGCAGAAGTGGGTTGTGAGTGAAATGGCAAAGTGCCAAGAGACTTGTCAGAGCACCCCCACCCACCACGACTGAAGGTGAAAGGAAGAGAGACAGCCAGTCTGCATCTACCTTCTCTCACCTTCCCTATCTAGATAGCTCCTTGAAGCCCTCAGATGAAATCTGTATCTGCAAACAACATCAAAACTCAGGTAAGAAACATCCTCAGGAAAAAAAAAAAAAATTACACCCAGGAGCATGCCCAGAAATTACACAAATTGAGCCAAGTTGCTAACTGAAAAACAGAAATTGTGATTTGAATTTGTTCAGAAGAAAACAAGACACACTTCACTCTCCCAACACTCTGGCCCCTAAAAAAGAAAAACAAACCAAAAACTGGCTGGAAGCTCTTGGTGAGCTGCCTGCTGCTGAGGAGGCAGGAAAAATTTAGCAAGGATTTCATGAGGCTGAACATTGTGTGCTCCAAATGACACATCTGGCTTGGCATCCAAGCTGCAGACAGGCTGATACACCCACTGTAATAGATACTAGATCTTCGAATACACTTTGTGCTGCGCTAAAGAGCTGTAGCTTTTTAAGAAAAACAAATATACACGAGTTTCAAGAAACACAAGTTATTATTGAAAAATGTTGTATTGAAACTTTAAAGACAGAACTGACCATTCATTACCAGTATTAGAGTCACACTTGGACAAGCAGCTGCTCTGTGAGTAGGAGGTTTAAAAGTGAACTCAATACTTTCAAGAAGTTTTGGGGCATTTTTTCCCCCCCTAAGCTAACAGAAATCAGCACTGAAAAGTCCTGTTTATTAAAAACCATGTTCAGTTTGGTGTTTCTTTCAATCCTAGAAAGAAGTGACATGACACCTGCCTTGCCAGGCACTATCAAGTCACATAATTTGGTAGAATACTAAATGAGGCACTGATTCAATTTGAAGCACTGATTTGATTTGTTTCAATACAGCAAAACAATAATACTAAATATTAAATTGCACAATGTAATTTCTCTGAACCAAATTTCAGAACTGGGCTTTCAATTATTTGATAAAATACTCTTCCCTACTCTCCCTCCTTTACAGCAGGTTAGCATTTAAAGAATCGAGACTCCTAATTAGCAGGAAATTAGCTTGTCACATCAGCTTCAAGAATACTCCAGAAACAACACAGAACAGACACTGAATTCCCTGTGAAACCATTTTCTCCATTCCTTCCCTTCCTGTGAAGTCTTTATCACCAGGTTTTCATGTTACAACTCTTCTGAACAGTAAAGTCAGAAGGAAAGTACAGCCAAGCCATTTTATACTAGTTTCTATTGGTAACTATTTAACATTCTTGTGCAATTTTCTTTTTCCATTTTTGAAGGAAAGGGTCACAGCACATGAAGTGACTGGGCCATGGTCAGAGGTCACTTGTGATGTGATAAATAATTAATACAGCATACAAGAAGGACAGCAGATATAACTAAGTGACCATTTCAACAGCAGCTAAACAGAATAACTATTCTTAACCTGGTAGGCAGATGACCACTCACTTAAGAACTACCCCAAAAGCTTAGCTTTATATATATATATATTTATACACACTTGATTTTTTCGTATGAAGATCTGTACACATCTGTGTGGCTCATTCTATTTGAAGAAAATGCACTACTTAACAATTCTTTTTAACATTTTCCTGAACTTTTTTACTCTTTTAAGTGCAGTCTGGTAATTCTCTGAATTCTCTGAATTGTGTCTCGGGCTATGTACAAGCATTGCACAACTTCAAAACTGCTCACTGAGGCAGCACAGGAGGGAACCTTGTGTGAACACACATGCAATCACTCACTCAAGGCACGAGATATATTTAGAAAGTAATTAAATGTTCTACAAAATGCAATCTGAAAACTACTGACCATTTTAACTCATGTTTTTTTTACAGAAAAAAACAAACTCTTCTTTAGATTTTTCTTTCTAATGAACTCCCAATATTTTCTCTAGTGGTAATTTTGCTAGCACCCTCACTTTGCCTCCTTTCCATTCCCTAGCACAGTGGAAAGGGAGATTTTACTGGTTTCCTACTCCTTTTGTTTCTCAGGTGAACATGTGCATGCATTCTACACAACACTCAGCTTTCCCTTCAGCACATCCAGGCTACATTTCCCTCATTTCAGTCAAAATATACCTTGGCTAGCAAAAAAAAAAAGTCTAAAAATACACGTACAAGTCCTCCTCTTGGCAGAGAAATTTCCAGTGCACTTTACCTCTGTGTGAGCAGATTCAGCATGAACTCCTGCAGTTCAGCCTTTACCCTCCCCAATGTGTTCTTGGTCCCAGTCACTTCCATTCATTTTCCTTTCCTCTCCCTCACCAAACAGTTCCTCTGCTTTTTCTCCTGAGCTTGTCAGAATTCAACACAACTAGCAAAATTCAAAACCAAACAAAATGGAGTGGACAAGGCAGGCAAGAAATCAGTTGCATCAAATATGAAAAAATTAGTGTAAAGAGCAGAGGGTTGAAAAGAGAGAGATATCTTGACTTCTGCTATTATTCCCCATCATGGAGACACACCTGTTCTTCAAATGCTTTAAAGTCCTGGAAAAATGGGATGGGAATGGTGTTTCAATTAAGAGTACAGCACTGATGGAGTTTTTAGAGTGCTGCAAACCAACCTGTTATGGAAAAGGTGGTATTTCTGTGTTTGCTTTGTTGAACTGAAACTCTTCAGTTCCTTACACAAATCCCCTCAGTGTTATCACATTTAAAAAAGGACATAACATAATTTGTTTTGGGATTTTAGGAATATGGCAAAGCAATATAATTTCTAGGACTCAATGAAATTAACATGCTGCTCTTACATTCAATTTTTTGAAGTGCTAAAAGTTTCTATCAGACTTATGATGTAAACAAAACTTAATTTGGAGAGTGGCCAAAAGCTGATACCTCTAGACTCCGCATGCATTAAATATTGGTGAACTGGTTAGAAAAAAGGTCCAAACAATTTTGGTTCTCCTCCTTTTTGAACTATTTTTATCTCAGTGGAAACCCTTCCAACTGACATTCAAAGTGGTCCCAGTCTGCTCTAGTGGACACATTTTAGCCTTCCCATAGCTGGGAAAGAGAAACAAAGCTAGAGGCAACTCAGCATCTGAAGTATTATGAGAAATCCACATTTTTTTTTTAGTGTCTTACTCATGTTTTAAATGCTGTTTGCTTTTAAAAACCTCTAGTGCTAATACTCCTCATGGATAAGCTAGTTTTAAAATGCACCTGAACACATAATATTTGCAATTCACCATCAAAATAGTAATTTTTAAGAGTAACTCATATTTCCCATGAGGGAAACCTATTAAGACAAACCTTCAGAAACACAGACCTAAACCTTGGTTATGAAGGACACATATGACAGCAAAATAAGACATAAGCCTGACCTTCTGAAGTCCTCCATTCTCCTCCACCAAAGGAGGAAGAGCACTGGTGCTGTTGGTAGATGGTGGTTCGACATTGTAGTCACGAAAGCAGCAGAATAAGGTGCTAAAGATACTTCGACTCCTCTGCTTCTTCAAGCTGATATTACATTGGGACACTAGGAAAAAAAAACAAACAGGAGAGAAATAAATGCATGCAGCATAGATCTAGTTTTCCAGATGCACAAGAACTGAATTTAGGATGCGTTGTTATTACCTCAGAAGTCCTTCTCAAATCTTAAGCTCACAGAGATTTTCCATCACATTGAGACCCCCCCCCTCCTCCTGTTTCAACACATTATTTCCTTGTCAAACTCACACAACAATGTCAGTCTGTCACTAACCAACCTG
Source organism: Hemiprocne comata (assembly GCA_020745705.1). Lineage (NCBI taxonomy): Eukaryota > Metazoa > Chordata > Aves > Apodiformes > Apodidae > Hemiprocne > Hemiprocne comata. The sequence goes on along the minus strand of CM036587.1, from coordinate 5,343,329 downwards.
GATCTCTGCACAACAAAGATCTTGCCATGCTAAGACACTATTCTGAGAGTTCTCCCAGCCATTTCCAAAGTAGATGCTGTGAATGAAATGAAGTAACTTGCTGCTAAAATATGTCCCTGGACTGATCTAAAATGGAAGAGATGTAATAAATGCCTCCTGATGCCCAGCCATATTTTCTAGCCAGATCATGTATTGAACTTTGGAACTCCTGCAAGGGTTACAGAAAGATCTGAGATGTTTCTGATTTTCCTCTGTTACTGTTGACAGCATTGCTGGAGGTCAGAAGACAACACAGGGGCAGCCCTATGAACTGCAACACTGGCTGCAGAAGCAAGTCCAGAGAGGGTGTTATTAAGTGAAAAGAAAAGGTCTGGACTTTTGTTTAACTTGCTTATTGGTCTAAAAGGATTAAAAAAAACCCAAACAAACAAAAAAAAAAAACAACCCAAGAAAAAACAACACCCCTCCTAAAAAAAAAGTTTAAAAATTACATGCAGCTCAATGAAATCAAGTGTAACATTTTTAAAGACTAAAAACAGAGTTAAAAGCAACAGTTTGCAGAAAAAAAATGCACGTAAGATACATAGTCACTTCCCTAAGAGTCAACCTCCTGACACTGAGATCTTGAACACACTTCAAAATGAAATAAAATACACATTAAAAAAAAATTGGAATAAAGTTTTAGAATATTTTAAATAATACTTGATTTGATCCCTGAATACTTAATGATCTATTGCTAGCTGGAAGTATTTGTTTGCTGTGTTGGAGTGCAATACCTGACAGACTCAGCACTCTGCCAGGGCAGGGACACCCTTCTCATCTTGTGCCTTTGGTGCATCCCTTTTCCTTTGATGTTTATCTATACCACTGCAAAGTATGGTACTTACTTAACAATGAGACAACCACGTCATGAGCATCTAGTCAACAACTGCTTTACCACAACTTGTTACCATGAATATTCTCCAAAACCAACCACCACACACACCCGTGCCAGGGATGCACAGTCCCCTCTCCTGCACTGTCTGCCTTAGCCAGGACCACCTTACCCTTCCATTAAGCAGAGGACTATCTTAGAATACAGAGATTAATGGTTTCCTTTTCAGAGTCAACAAATGATTTCATCTCAAATACATGCAAACAAGCCTGAACAAGTTATTTTTTGTTCTTTTTTTTTCCCACAGCTATGCAGCAGGTCATCTCAAAGTAGCAAACTTCAAAAACTGGATTACACTGAGAAAAAAGGATGCTATGAAAGTTGTAGCACCAAGCAGGTTAATGGTGATCTACACACCACAATTGATCTAGATTCTGCATTAGATGGAACAAAACTCTCCCCCTATCCCAAAGCTAAAGGGTAAGTGAAATAGTAAGTCCCATTACACACATCAATGTATGATTTCCCACCTTTCCCCCTCTCTACAATTATCACCTCCCTCCTGTTATTACAAACATACCAAGTGCAATCAAGGCAACCAGCAACAGAAATACAAATAACACAATTAAGCAAACACAAAGGATATTTCGGTGGGAGGAGAGTTTTGTAGATAATCTTTAAGGTCCCTTCCAACTCAAACCATTCTATGATTCTACAAAATGGACTGAATCTCCCCTGGAAGAATTTAGGGATATGATCATGCTCTGAAGTCAGAAGCTGTGTACAGGTACACGTGTGTTTTTTGACAAAAAAGCCTCATGCTGCAGATTTTAAGTGAACTTTCAAGTACTCTCTGGAAGAAAAACAATCTTCTGATTTCGAAGAGTCAGCACAAGCTGGACATGAATGCTTTCTCTTCTCAGAGCACTTGCAAGGTGTCTAACACATCCAACAGTAATATTCAGTTCCCCATAGACTATGCAGTTCCATATTTGTTAAAAATATTTTTGCGCCTTAAGGGAATGAGCAATGCTCAGATTTGGTTATTAATTGCTATTAAGAGGAAAGGGTACTGGTATCAACAAAATCAAGGGGTTTGGCAAACTTTCACCATTTCAAAAGCGCTCAAATAACAGAACAGAGTCAGAATTGTGCACAGATTTGTGTGCGTTTGTGTGTTTCAGGAAGCGTTTCATGACTTTGAAGATGCTTGTAAATTGAAACGAATCTAATCACTGCTTTTTGATACTCCAGTTAAACAGAAAACCCATGCAAAACCCTGGCCATTGGGGGTGTACGTTACAGTAAAAGGCTCCTTCTCAAAATGTCACATTCTGTTTGCAATAAATTTGCAGAAACATGCATTTAGAAATCCCCAAAGGATGCCTATGCAGCTATGAAGGGCTTCTTTAAAACAGCACTCGAGAAAATTTGTAGGGCAGGCACGAGCAAGTTGACTGCAATGTATCATCCAGGCAAAACAAAACTCCTCTCTGACCACCCTGAACACGGATCCATGCTGATATTTGCTAATATTTGAATAGGAAGCACAATGCTGTGTGTCCTGTTCCCTACAGCCAGTGCCACAGAAACCTTCCTAATAATGCCTATCTTGTTTTGAGCCTCTACTTAAAAGTATGATCGTGAATAATCAAATATGAATGCTTTAAACAGAAAAGCTCTTACACAACATTTATCATAAGCTTTTGGTTTTTCCTGGACTTCATAAGGTACAAGAATGTACCATTAAACTTCATTCTGCCAACAATTTTAATGCGTAACATAGGCCTCCCAAAGCCAAGACTGCATTTTATTATAAAGTCTATTTTATATTCTAGGCTGGGATTAAAGCAGGTCTTCAAGCAGGATCCATAAAGTTAGTAAAAAGTGAGAGTGTTAAGCAAGAAAAACTAATTACCAAAAGTTTGCATAAGAAATATTTCAGAGTACTTCTCAGCTTCAGGAGGTTACTGAATTCAAACAGCATGCAAGGCAAAAATTTACCTAAATCACATCATGTTCATTCTTGAACCTCATAATGCTAAAGATCAGACCATAGATGGTCTGGACACAAAAAGAGCCATGTTAGCAGATTATAGGATGAAGTCCCAAAATTTCAAGAGAAATTCTGCCCAGAAAGAACTGCAGCATCTAACAGAGAGGGGTGAAAGCAGGGGTGCTGCATGGGCTCCCATGCCTACAGCTTTATAAAGATGTGTGGGGCCAAGAAACATTGAGCTCCTCATCTCTAGCAATTCCTCTGGTCTATTTTCCAAATTCATAAATTCCTAACAGCCTCAGCTGCACAGCAGATCAACAGCAACAGCATTTCCACTGAGGAACCAACACTGCCACCTTTTCTACATGGAGGACAAAGGCAGTAAACAGAGTAAATAGTGTAAATAAGCATTGAAAAAACTCAGAGAAAAGCTACTGATTCATCAAAATAATTTAAGAATTCTTGTTTTCCTTGATCAAGTTATACATTTCAAATGGCCATGCAAGCTTGCTTAGTGAAATATTTGTTCTAGGAAAAAGATTCCTTCATGCTGTTTTCAATCTTGGCCATTTAGCTACTTATAATACAGCAGTGTTTCAAATAGGTCTTTTCACTGATTTAAGTATTATCTTAGAGATATCTGGGGTTTTAAATAATGGGTTATAGAGGCTCTACTGTGACTTAATACTTAAGTAAGACTTGGCAGTTATGATACTGGAGCAGTAAACTGCATTATCTAAACTGCATGTCTGAGTACCACCCAGCATATGGAATTTAGAGGATTTTTTCCTTCTTTCCCCTCCATCTTTTGGGAGTTACAACCTTGATTTCTGGAACTGATTTCCTGTGACATCCACAGAAGCACCATCCTCATTACCCCACCACCACTGAATGCTGAAGACAACTTTAAGTGACCTTTTACAATCTTAAACACTGCATACCAAACACTTAAACACTGCATACCAAAAAAGCCCAGGTGAAAGAACTTCATAATATGAGACCATGTCATCCGTGAGAGCCAAGACTGTAACCAGCAGGTATGTGCAGAGAAGCTGAAGAAAGGGACAGCACAAGACTGGAGTGATGGTCTCCCTTAACACCATCCCAGGTGCACTGAAATGGCATTTTAAGGACTTCCTTAGCTGAAGACATAACTGTGTATGCAACAGTCCTCAACTAATGCTTCTTCTGTGACATTGTCCCACCACGTTTTGAACACATCCCAACTTTTTGTGCCAAAAGCATCCTGGGGCAAGAAGGACCACAACTCAGCCAACAGCTTGGCTGTTTTGTAACTGACTCTCCTTATTTCTTTTCTTTGTACCCTTTCTAATTCACATTTTTGAGCAGGAAGAGGGGATCTAGAACCACACACAACATCCAGGATGAAAGGATAGAGCACCATGAATTTATACACTCACATGATGCTTTGTTCTCTTACTTTTCTAATAATTCCTAATATTTTATTTGTGTATTACAACAATGTGCTAAAGTGATTTTTCAGAAGATCTTATTATTAACACCAAGATATCTTCATAAATAGGTATTTCAGGCATCACTGCAGATGCAAGTAAAGAATTATTATCTCTTTCCATGTGTATCTATGCTTGATTTCATCTGCTATTTTAGAGGCAACCATTCCAAATCATGTTGCCCTCCTACAACTCTTCACAGGTAAGTTTTAAATCTATCTACAGATGCACATATATGCACACATATTCATACACAGGCACAAATACACACCCTTTTTTCTTACAATTTTTGTTGCCTTATTTCCTTACTCCCTTTCCCATACAGCTTAAGACTGCACCAAAGAGCAAACTGCTCAGATCCCCGTGTGACTTCTTCCCCAGGGACCTCATGGAGGTCTGCAAGAGCCTTCAGCAAAGCACTTTGTCAAATTATCTGAATTTCTAGATGATGATCTGCAGACAGGGTCAGAAACAGGAACACAGCTCTCCCTGCCAGAAAGGAAGTCTCTCTGGTCCAGATTTCCCCCAATTTGAAAGTTCCAAGTCTCACCTATAATTTCCAGATGCTCACCTGCACATTTCTGCTGACAAATCTCCCTGCCTGTAACCCACGTGCTACCTGCTTACAGGTACCTTACTTCTTGAATTGCCTGCAAGTTTCTGAAGTCAAAGATGGTCCACAGACCTGTGCTTATCGAGGTCTTCTGGCAAGTCCTAATGAACCAACAGCATCACTAAGCCTGAGGAGGGGTTCAAGGAAAGATAAAGGCAAGTTTTAACATAAATTACTGCAATCATGTAAGCTTAAATAGAAGATACCATACTAGGTGCTTATACAAAGAGAAGGGGAAGAAGATAAATACAAAAACCAAGCCCCTAATACTACAGACAAATGTTATAATAGAGATGAATACAGGAGCATGCTAACAGAAGTAATCAACAGCATCTTCTCAAACCTCCTTTTACTCAGCCCATCCTTTGGAGGCAGAAGCATTGCACTGCTGTTCTCCCATCAGGGTAGCTCCAACAGCTGCACAAGCTACACAGTAAATAAAGATTTTCCCTCATGCACTGGATTCTGAAAAGTTTAGTTGAGGGCTTCTCCCATCACATTTTGCAGTGGTTGTGTGAAATTACAGAAGAAGATTGTTGCAGAGCCATCACACAAGAAACCACCATCGGATGGCTTGAGGGCTCCTAACCCAGCCCATCCCTCTGCAGCACATGAGTGAGCTAATTACTGCTGATTTTTTCCTAATTAAATGAATGCAATAGCCAGTCCTCTCCAATCATATAAACTGGGTAATGAAGAGACTTTCCATGTGCTTACAGATGAACTTGCTAAATGCAATAAAAAGAACATCTGTGGATCATGAGCTCTCTGCTAACAAGTTTGTTTATAATCCGAAATGGAAAGATGCAAGGCAGAATAAAGTGGTATCAAACAAAGCCTTTCTTCAAAAGGAAATTTATCCATGATTAGAGATACACAATTTCTCAATCCTCCTAAAAGACTGATCTTATTAGAAAAAATAAAACTGTGTATCCTACATGATTCAAGCTAGAAGCAGTTAAGTAGCAGAAAACAAGAGACAGCTCCTATTTTTGTGATGTATTGCCCAGGATAGAAATTATTTTACTGTACCTGATGCCAAATCCAGATGTGATGCCCACATAACTTTGGTTTTAAATGCTATCCACAGTTTGTAATTGAAAGGTTTAATCTTCCATGTGAGCTTTGCAGAAAATATAGCAGTACCAGCACTGTCACATACCTGAAACAACCCCCCCCCAACTGGTTTAACCTTCAAACATTTATAACCCAAGCAAATTGCCCTGTTGATATTCAGCATGATACACCCCAGAATTATCTTCAACTGAAGCTGGCAATCTCCCTCCTCCCCCAAACATAATTAAATTAAGGTTTTGGTTTCTTCCACTGAAGTTATTTATTTGAAGGCAGGGATCTCAGACTAGTTTAGTGAAAGGAAAAAATCTTTCCAAAACATTTAACTACTCCCCACCAAAGCCCTTCCCACACACTGCATCAGTATCTTGCTCTGGATGGAGCTGATCTCATGGCTGGGGGCAAAGAAAGAAGAGCTTAAAAATGTCCAACAGGTGGGGACACGGGGGAAAAATAACCAAGCAGCTTATTTTTACTTTTGAGATAGTATCTCCTTTATCTCACTTTAATCTATTTAAAGTAGTTCACTGCACTTGGATCTGAAAAAAAGTCAATAGAGTTTATGGACTTTTAAGAATTTTAGGAAAAAATTGAACATTACTATTATTAATCTATTTCATGATGTTTTTGATAACAACCTCAGATGTTGCACCTGTATGCTGAGATCAAATGGTTATGCAAGAACATCTTATCTCATTCAAAGAGAAGTTATCTGGTATCAGAACACTGCAGTTGGCTTTCCATACCTGAGAAAGTCCTCTAAAAATATACTTTCACATAGCACCTAGGATAAAAGGAGAAAAATCGCTGGGACGAACATTAATTCAGGACAGCTGAAGTTCTATGAAGAAAAAAAAAGACCTCTTCCTAACCAAACAAAGCTTTCAAAACATTTTTGTGTTGGCAGCTTAAAGCAAAGAACTTCTTTCGCCCTACATAAATTATTTATTACAGTCCTCAAATCTGGGTGAATTAAATATGTGCTGTTGCTGTTGGATGCTCATTTTCGAAGGATCAAAAGCAGCAAAACGCTGAAGTCACTTTTGAAATACACAGCTGAGAACTCAGCACTGCTGCCTCTGTACAAGGCTGTGATGCATCATGAGATACAGCTGATAAATGTTCAAACCAGCAACTGTACACAGGAGCCTCAACTTACAAGGGACAAGAAAACATGGAAAGGCTCAAAACAGCACATCAACTCGATGGAGCCCAAGGCAAATTCCAAAACCATAAAGCAGTTGGTTCAGTCTGCACACTGGGGTTTGGCTGGACTTACATATGATTACCTTGGTATCATGTGCATCAGCTTTTCATATAAGCCATCATTTAAACACGGTGCTGTCTTGCAGTGTAGCAGCACTCAAAAAATTAGGTGGGTTGCTACTAGGAACTGCTGTGCTGAAGAACATGTATCTATCTGTCAAAGCTCAACTCCTTGCATTTATTCAGGTCAAAGACTGAAGGCAGATCTGCTGCTTCAGGGGCACCCCCATGCCATAATGAAGCTGAAAAGTTAAAAAACTGTTCTAACAACCTAATTAACTCGCTGAACTGCATTCTGAGCAAAATACCTTCAAAGTTCATATTAAACAGTGCAGATTTTGGCCAGCTCCTTTCATGCTCCGGTACAAGCCGAGCAGGGCTACACAGAGAGCACTTCCAATTTCAAGAAGCAGCACATGTAGATCTGTATCTCCAAAGGACTGAAAAGTAGGTCTCCTTGTGATCCAGGAAATAAATAATTGACACTTAGCACTTTCATTTTTGTACCTGTATTGCTTGCCACTGGAACACCCAGGGACAGAAAATGGATGAGACGACAAACAAGAAGTTAGGAGATGTCCACCTCCAGTAACTCCTAAACCAAGATGAGCCAAGGAGCTGCTCTAACCTCTGCCTCCTATATAAACATCTGGACAGTGTTTAAACAGGAGCTGAATGTGCCTATCCAGCCTTGCCTGGGTTCTCTGAGCTAGAGAAGAGCCTGAGCTTGTGCTTTGCTGTTTTCCATCCACCTGGTCAGCACATGGCATCCCGTGAGACAGCATCAAGGACTGAGGGCCCATAACAGGGTGCCCTGGTCTTCAAGGCTGGTCTGTGCATGCTCCCTTCCTTTTCACATAGGACTAAGTAGCTGCTGAACACACTAAGATGCTACAGGGATATACAACATTTTTTAAATGCATATATGCACATGTATATGCATATATGTGGAGGTCACAGTTGAGCCTTTTCTGACTGTTTGCTTATTTTTGAGAAAAGCCACAGCACTTCCTATGTTCCAGAGCCACCTATGGATATAAATTCTCAAAATATACATCTTCATTCTCAAAATATACATCTCCTTAAAAAATTAAATAAAATTAGAAATAAAATAGCTAGCCACACCTCCCAAAGTCACTCTTCCATCAGCTGGCAGTCTGAAATGCCAACCGAGCTGCCACATGTACAAAAGAACAAAGCTACTTAAAAAAAAATAAAAAATATATATATATGCAATATTAATAGAGAAAACCCTCATCTCCCTTTCACCCTACACACAAGGCAAGGTTTAGCATCTGTTGGCAGAAGTGACCAGACTCAAAAGATTTTTCCCTTTTGCTAAAACAAAAAATTTCACTTCTGAAGTAAAATCCGTGCAGTGCAAAAGCGACGCCTCAAAACAGTTTAAGGGCGAATTAAAATACAGCAAATAATGCAAAAGTAGCTCCAGTACCTAAGGATTACTACCATTTTTAACTGGATAGAAAACGAAGCTAGCTGAACCATGCAGGCAACATTAGGGAGACATATTATGCTACTAAATAAACATAACTCTTTGCAGGGATATTATGGAGCCATCTCTGTACCTACAGCGCTTCAGTACGTTTATTGTTTTGTCTCAGCCACAGTAATTTAAACAGCACAGCAGCAAGAACCCGATACATTTAAAGCACACCATGAAGATTCACTTAAAAAAACCCAACATATTTTCTGTTAAAAACCCCAAGCATTTTAGAAGCTGCAGCATTTCTTCGTTGTTTGAACAAGGATCGAGAGCTGCTCGATCTGGAGCTTTTCCCAGCGCCGAGGTTTGGAGCGGCAGTTGAACAGGAAATACTGCGCGGTCTGTGCATGCATTACATTCCTGTCCCGCCCCGAGCCAGTGGCCAACAAACAAACCTTTCTTCTAGTAAAAGAAGGGGGTAAAAAAAATAAATTAAAAAAAAAAATTAAAAAGGCAGACTGCACAAAGTTCACCGGCAGATGTGGCCTATGAATCCAAACTGGCCTTTTCTGCCATTAAGAAGAATTCGATGCCTTTGCAATGTTGGTGTAATGTCATAGGTTTGGGAAGCTAGATCAGCAAAGACCTTTAAAGATGCAAAATCTGCAACACTGAGCTACTGCAGGGTGCTGGAAGAGAGCAGCAACTGCACGGATATCAGAGTGTTTAAGAACCCTCCAATGTATTTTTTTTTTTTGCCTAAATATTAGTCGCAGCTTACACTCAAGCTGCAACAGTCAATCAGCACTGGATTTTGTACAGCAAAAAAGACCTGTTTGCAAAAACAGGGGTTGTTTGATTTCAGTTTTTTTTTTTAATTTCCATTTTATTTTCATTTTATTTCCATTTTATTTCACATGCAGCACTAACAAACAAGGACTCAGCATTTCAGTTTGTCTTCAACCACAAAGCAACGGAGTTAGTAACCGGGGCATGTTTGCGTACTCGACTCTTTTGAATTGCTCCCAGGTTGGCCTCTTAAATCCTGGAAGATATTTAATAATAATTTGTTAAAGGCTTGGGAGGAATGAAAAAGGAGAAGCAAACCCATGGAAACATGAGCAGCACACGGGGTCAAAATGGCAGAATCTGCGAGTCTGTTAGTCACGGCTGATACCCTCTGGCATCGAAAGAGGATTAAAGTCAAAACGGCCATGAAGCAAATGTAAACAAGCATATGTTTATAGAGCAAAAATATGTACAGTATCCAATCTGCTCTGCCTTGGGTTGTGCTTACGTGTAACATGGTGGGAAAGGCAGAAAAGAACAACACACTGAACGAGGAGTAGCGAAAACTCAGGAAAAGCAGATCCGAGCGAGCACCAGGCGGGCACCTGAAGCCATGGCACAGCCCAAGCAGTTAACTGTGCTCCACAAACACTAATTTAATTCACAGCTGGCATAAAAAACAAGTCTTTGAACCAATACTGATTAAAAAAAAAAAATAATGAAAAGCAAGCTAAAGAAAACACACTGCAAAAGTGCTCATTACACACAGTGCAAATGCACAGATGGATACTTGCCCGTGGCAGGACACACACACAGCCCCTGCAACCTCAGGCCCTGTTTTTCTTAAGAAGTTATACCATGAAATCAGGATAAAGGTACTGAAAAGCTGCAAAAGCCCATATTTTTCTAGCTCCACGGGCACTGTGCAGTGTGTAAAGCACCAAGCATTCCACCTGCCACACAGATTTTTATCCAATCAACTAATTTTCCAAATCAGAACGTGATTCAAACCTGAAGAATATTGCTGGGCACCATACCTATAAATCAGATCATTTCCTTATCAGCTTGTTCAGTTTAATAAATAGATGTTTGAGTTTGTTTTTTTTTCCCCCAATGACTAAATCACAACCCAAGGTTGTGAAATAAAAGCCAGAAATTTCTTTCTGCCTCTTGCCACAAACAGGTTGACTCAAACATAGGTGACAGTTTTGGGTGCCGGCTTTTTGACTTGAAAAGTGTGAGACAAGTGGTCTACCAAACCCAAATGAAGAAGGAATTCTTCTGCTCTCCTTCCCCTCAAAAATACGACCACACTTGCAACCAAAGCCTTACCAAAACCTGGCTCATCTAAGGAGAGCAGGCTTAATTCACTTCCTAAGTACAGCTGCAGGATGTTCCCATAGACACAGTAACATGCCCAACTGTAGCAATTCTGCAGCAAATACTTCTCTAAGAGATCAAATCTAAAGAATTAGTCTATTTTTGCAAGCTTTCTCACCTCTTTCTTAGGAACAGCTCTTCTCTAACAGATTCATCTTGCAAAAATGCTGTCACTCCCTTGCAAGGAACAGTTTTGTTGCACCATTTCGCCTCATGAATTTTTCATTCTCTCCCTGGGGATACTTAGGAACTAAGGCTACAAATCTAATTCCTACCAGGAAAGTCACTCATCCAAAGTCTGCTCCCCAAAAAGACACATCCCCAACAGTAAAAATCAAAGTAGGACTTATTTTTTTTGTTTGTTTTTATGCCCATTTCCAGTTACAACTAATTTCTCCCAATCCATTGCTGATCAGAGGACACTGAGTGCAATTCTCATAAAACATCCACTCTGTGAGAAAATACAGATTTAAAATGATGGTGTTTTTGTTAACATGTTTTATAGAACCAAAATTTCTGGAAAAGACTCTTGGTCTTAATGGAGTGAGGAACATGCATGACTACTTATAAAATATTTACCTTCCTTCTTTGGAAGAAAAATAATGATTGCATAACTTCAAAAAGACACTGACTTTAATAGAGATGTTATTTTGACCAGTTACTGTTTTTCCCCATTCGTACCTTCCCCTTCCCAGACTTCTTTGTATTATGAAACCCAGATACAAAGGAAGAAAGAGGAAATCATTCCTTTGGAAGAAGAAACTTCCTTTAAATCACTGTTATCATTTTTGGTCGGTAATATAATCTAAAAGTAATAGTTTGTAGCAACAAAAAATGCTCTTGAAATCAAGGTATAGCCAGCATACGGCTAGTATCATTTTGCAGGTTATTTAAATCCAGTGTGTCTGAGAGCAAAATGAAAACATCAGGGTTTTTTTATTACAAACTTGACTGTTGCATCTTTAGTTGCAGTGATTTCTCAAGGAACAGTCCCAAAGACACTTGAGTACATCTGCTGGGACAGAATCTGACTTGGAGGAATTGTTGCCAAAGTGATTTCTCCTCTAGTGTTAGCTTCATGGAGTAGCTTTTACCCAACCTCAGATTACTCTTCACAAATTAATTATTGTTAATACCTGCAATATTTACGGCATGTAATTCAAGTGTGTATTACTGAGAGAAAAACATTCTCAATTTTACTTGCTGCTCTTTTTTTCTTCACACTGCTGCATCCTCACCAGGTAAGCTAGAAAGAATTTTGATTAATTTTTCAATAAGATCTCCACATATTCAGTAACTATTAAATCTAAAGTAATCACAACCACTGAGGGGTTTAAATTCAAGGGAAGTGTCACCTGCAGAACAGCAGCACTGCCAGGTATCTCTGACCAAAAAAAATAATTAAGTTGTGGCTCATCTTTTCATAACAGAGCATCTATTGTTACACTCCTAAGTAATGGGGTAAGTAAAAAAAAACCCCACAAAGCCATATTGCAAATTCTCATTCATAATTTGCAAAAATGCCCTGGTGAAGTATGAGTCCTTCTCTCCTTGGCTTCCAAACTCCTGGGGTGCATTCAAAAAGGCCAGCAGGATCCGTGCTGTAATTTTTGAAAGACAAGAGTAATGTCCTCCTATTAAGTTTAAAACATCTAAATGTCTATCTGAATCCCAATCAGCTACCAAAAAAAAAACCCCACAAAACAACTGACTGCAGAAGAAGGAACAGCCAAAACCAGTACACATCTGACACTATTTAAAAATGTTTAGGAGTCTGATCCAGAGATTTTTATTTCCTTACTGGCTGGGTATGTGTATTGTACCAAAACACAAAGCTGAATTAAATATCAAAACCATCTTTAAGAAGATGTTCAACTTACCTCATTTGGTAAGTCCATAATTTATAGACAAATTAAAAAAATAGCATCCCTCATGAAGAATTAAAAGGCCAGAAATAGTAACTATTAACAGTCTATAAGGTAATTATACCAATGCCAGCAATCACTAACAGCATGGACTGCAGAAAGAGCTGTGTGTGTATTTTCAATTGAAATAAGTTAGAAAATGTTAATTCCTAGCTCTTCTGTGACCAGGTACTTTGGACTGAAGATTATTTCACCCATTCAGCATTCCCAGACCATTAGCAGCAGCATGTTCCCACCTGGAAATATGATAAACAGAAAGCTAAAACTAGATTAAGACTGAAACAAAAGATAGGGGAAACTGCAAGCTTTGTATGATAAAGTTACTGCAGTTTTGAAAAAAACCAAAACACAAAACCAGCAAAGCTTGCTCAACTTCCAGGAATTCCTTTCTAGAACAAAGCCACATTTTATTGCCTCTTTAGAAATTCAGATAATAAAAAACGAAATTAAATTAATTTTTCTTATTCCATTAAGCTTAATGGGGGGGCTTTTAAAAAAAGCATTAAGGTGCCTTAAACAAGTACTTTGATGTCTCTACCAAGCTGACAGCTCAACTGGAACAGCTGCAGACATTTATTTCTCCAAATACTCAGATCATCAAGTACTTTCCACCTATTTGAAATATCCTCAACTTTGTCTTAAAAGGAATGTACATAATTTAATATGCATGTTTTAAATTCTAACAATCCTGTAAAGGAAAGCTAGCCACTTGCTATTTTATATGTAAGTCATGAGAAAGCATTTGGAACTGCCTGCTGAAGATGTTACAAACCAGCATCTTCAGGACTACAAGTTTGGGGAAGTTAAAAATAAACTGTTTCCCTAATTCTACCAGGAAAAAAGAGAAAGCAAAGCCCAAAACAGTACAGTAATGAAGCAAAAATGATTATATTTGTGATTACGCAGATACAGTTTATAAAACCCACTCCTGTTAACCCTAAACAAAGGCCACATATTGATCTTACCAAAGGCAGAATAAGAGAAGGTAAAAACAGTATCTACACCCCTCACCAAAATTAAAACCCTTTCCTAGTTTATTTCTTCAGGATGTGCCTTTGTGCTAATTAATTGTAAGAGATATCCAAGGCGTGATGCAACAGAAATCACTCTAATTTTACAGCTCGCCCTGGTCCTCAACCTACATTCTTGCCCAAGCTGTTGAAGCAGAACACTTCCAGATCAGCCAGTCTCTGCACAATCTGGCAAAAAAAAAAAGAGCTGTTTTCTTTCATCACTGATGCAGTGGTGAGGGTGTGCAGTTCATTTAGTACACCATGGCACAACAGTAATCCCACTGCTTTGCATCCTTGTCTTTCTTGGGATAAGAGCTAGACTTGTGCCATTTAAATTGAACAGATCTTACTGCCCTGTTGTTCCTGGTGCTAAAGAAAGCCAGGTCTTGCAGAGCACTTACTCCTCATCTCTTACAGGGGTAGGATCCTTGCCTCATTACCAGCACTTCTAATAGCAGAGGTCCCTATTAGGCTCAGGGGAGAGAAGCAGCTGATGAGCTCATGCAGGAGCCCAAAACATGACCCACCCAGTACATTTACTGCACTTAAGCTTTGGTAGAAATTCCCAAGCATACAGACCCATAAAAGTGAAATTGTATTAAGTCCACATCTATACTCAAACACTTAGAAGGCCACCTTTAGAATTTACCCTTCTCCCCCCAAAAAAATAAGCTCTAACCTTACAGAGCCCCAGCCAGCAGTGGTGCCCAATATCCTCCTCCTCCAGCTCTTTCAGGCTCTCTGCACGACTCGGACTGGGGCTCTGCCAGGTTGCAGTTGAGATGCTCACACCAGCTTTGCAGGCAGGTGTTCACACACCAAACCTCCCTGCCACGTGGGTCGTAACTCAAACCGAGACGGAAGAGGGGGACAGCAACGTCAGTTTCTAACGGAAAAGTGCGCGGGTGCCTCCGGGATACGCGGCTGCGAACTTGCACTGAGAAAAGGGAGGAGTAAGACGGTCACACCTGCCACAGCTGTGTGTGCTCTTTATCCTAACAGCTTTAAGAATCCTTTTTGGCCCAAATCATAAGTATCATGTCCTGGCACTGGTAATTTTAAAAGCTTTGTCTGGCTACTGGCTGAGCGCTGTGAGTTGGGGCAGAGCCTCTCCCTGCTCACTCACCTCCCTCTGCCCAGCCCCAGCACATTCACTGAACTACTAACATCTCAGCAGGCTCCTGCACCTGAATCCATCTCCCGAAGCTACACAGAGCTAAAGGAGAAAAGCAGTGGCTGCGATTGCATGCCTGCTACAAAACAAGATAAATATCTGGCATCTCTCCCACTCCTACATAATCAAAACAAGGAGGACAAATAGCTGCGTATCTGCTCGCTTCATTACTGCCTTCCTCACGTGATCATCATTTTCTTGGGGACACAGGAAAACATGGCAAGAAAAATGCACGGCACAAACGTTTTTCCTAGACCAAAATTTAACAAAGATCAACAGTACAAAATCTGGAGCTAAGTCTTGTGATACTATGGAAACATTCTCGTTCCTGCTGAAGAACTCCACTGCAGTCTCCAGTAATACTCGTGCATGAACAAAGGCACAAGTCCCCTCCCATGGTCCCAACACAAGCAAGGAACTCCAGCCCTACAAAATAAACACAGTAAGGTCCGGTCTGTTTAAGACACACACTGCCAAAACTATTCTTCCAAGACCCAGAAAGTAAACAGGGGGAAATTTCTGGGTGGTAGTTCATCTCCAAATCAAACAGAATTATTAGGATTTTTCTTAATTCTACCATTATAGCTCTAATGTGCCATCTATAGACATTCTCCTAAGCCTCCTGGTAGCTCAGCCAGCATTCACAAAGCCAACCTGATAAGCACTTGTAGGGCATAATTAATCTGATTTGTCTACACCAGAACCCACCCTAAAAATGCCAATATTTTTTCTCTTCCCTCCACTGAGAGCAGCTGATGAATAGCTCAGCTGTTTATATTGCAAACATTTACAGTTAGGGAAAGATCACTATTCCCCACATCACTTCTTGAGTCTTTCCTGTAAGTCAGTGGAGTTGGCCAAGACCAGAAACAATCCATCAAGCTTGCTTATCCTAAAAATGCTGCAAAATAACCCCTTAATTTAATCCTTCTGCTCCTCTACCCGTATCAATGCAACCATTTCCTAACCACTCCGAACTATTAATCTGCATACCCCAAAAGACACATGGAAAATGTTGTTCATATGAAAAGCAAAACAAAACACAAGACTAGGGCTTAACATGAGGTTCCTCACCAAGGCTGATCACTGGACACCAAATGCACCCACAGTGAGGTGCTGAGCATACCCCAGCTTTCAGGATTCAGGGACTCCAGTGAGTTCCCCATGGAACGTTGCAAGAAAAAAAGCCATGATGTAGAAAGTCTGAGGACAGCACATTTCGTGCTAGTTTATTTGCCCAAAATATTATATATATGAGCTCAAAGACCACAACACAATTCACAAGGGAAAGAGCTTACACAAGCAGGGCAAAGCTTCTGGATGGACATTCACAGCTGTTTTTTCTCCACTCCCTTTCCCCCCTGCTTTCACCAAGAGGTGAAAGTGGAAAATATTTTCAACCAGAAGATGCCTTGGACACTGAGTTACGCTCATCTATAAAACCTGGGGTTTTTTCCCCCCCCTCATTTGAGAAAACTCAAGTTGTTTGAAGAAGTTATTTAATCAGCTAGCGCACATTTACAGGTGAGCCCAACTGTTTCATTGTTTTTTTTAATGAAGGATGAGCACAATTTCCTTCAACAAGCCACACGTTAAGACATGCTCCACCACCACCTGATAACAATGCAAGGTAATTACAACACTTGTGTAATGTTTGTGCCTGCTTTCTGGCCACGGGTTTTAAGTTTCCCACCACTACCTTAAGTCTCCTGTTCCATCCCAAAGATAGGTGTGTCTCCATAAATAAAGTTTAAAAATGTAAGTTCTACAAGTCTGTGACATTCCTGCTGCTCTTCTGCTTATGGTACAAACATCTGTATCAGATTGTGTTTTATGTCATTGGAAAAAATCATAGCAAACATTAAGGAATGTGGTTGAAGTGAGTATGTTAAAAAAAAGAGCTAGAAATACAGTTTCTCTTGCAACCGCAAGTTTTGGATACTTCCATTAAAAGCAAAGACAATACAAAAATCCAAGTAGTGCCAGAAGGTACAAACTGTTCCAAGTGACTACTGGGGACATAAAATTGAGGTTTCCTTAAAATTTCAGATCAAGTGACAAAAGACAATACTGTATTGTCCTTCTTAATAGGATATATGTACTGCAAAGCAAAGAGAAAAAGGTCAACCCCACCAATTAAGACAACAACAGTTAAAAGTCTAAAGAGAACTGGATTCACTTTTCTGCTCCACTCCAAATTTCCATTTTTGTGGGTAAGAGGCTTCATATTTTTGTGCCATGGTTCCTTGCCTAAAGAACAACTTTTTAAACCCAGAGTCAGAAACACCTGCAAAATGTTTCCTGCTCCATTTTCATTCTTAAGGAAGGCACAAACACAACCTTTCACTAGCAGCTTGGGGCTGAAAATATATTAAAAATTGAAAAGTGCTCGTAGAATTTAATAGTAAGGTCTAGAGAAGTATTTAGCTTTTAACATCCCAACTTTATTTGCTGATCACAGGTAGTATAAATTCCTGCAGTGGTATCACACACTGTTTTATCCATGTATTTTATCTAGATGTGACATTACTGCATGTAGGAAATACTTAAGGACCTCATCTAGCAGGAACAATTTAAGCTACACCTTTCACAAAATGTAATTGTGGTGTTTGGTGCTTGGTTATTATTCATTACAGATATTTTTCTTATTAATAAACTAATTGTTGCATAAGATTTGAGTAGGTCAATGGAAAAACATCTTTTGAGAGCTCTAGTCTGAACATGCAACTTGGTACTTCTTTTCCTTGAGTCATTTCAGGCAACTAAATCAAGCATGATCTAGGAATGAGAAAGTACACTGAAAAGTACAATTGAAAAAGATCACTAAAGATGATGTCACTTGGCTTATACTTCTTGTTTATAGTGACAGAACAGCAGAAAATATAATCACAAATGTAAGTTTGCACCAGGTTTAAAACGTTCCATATTGAAAGAATTTATTGTATTACATAATGCTAAATAGCTTTACTTGTTTTTCCAGATTCCACTTACATGCCATAGACAGAAAAGCTCACACACATTTTACCTGCCTTAAGAAACTAACAGTACAGACATACATGCATGAATACACTGCATGCACAGGCACATGTGGAAAAACTAGCTTGGAAGTGGTACAAGTAACAAAAACATACAGCCCAGCCCCATACCCAAACTTGAGAGGCAATAATTCTTAGACATGGAGTTTACAGCAACTTCAATAAACAGTAACTGTCATTCTAAAAAGCATATTCTAACTAGAATTACCCTTTTCTTTAGGAACTACATTGCAATAATATTGTAGGAATTACTCAATGATTGTATCAGCTTATTTTCAACAAAATTCTGGTTCCTTTTCCCCAAGGAAATTCTAATAGTGTTTGCATGCACCACTTCAGTATTAGCAGGAGTTAGTGTCCTTTACGTTATCTTTTTTTCTATACAGATAATGTATTCTTCAAGTTCATTTCTACTGAGGGGAGAAAAAAGCTTTCAGCTTTGCTTCCCTCATGAATAATACATTAAAAACTGAGTATTAGAGAACAAATCTTCCTTTTAAGCCTCCAGAAACAGTACTATATTTGCCCTATTTGAAAAGACTCACGTACGCATTTAAATAAGGTAAACCGCAAGCGCCTCTTTACCATAACTAAGGTGTAATGAAATAGTTCACCATTTATCAGACCAATTCTAGAACAATACTGTATAGCTTTACAACTGCCATGAGAAAAGATAATCACTTACCATATCCACGATAAGGAGTATAATACATTTTGGTCCATAACACAGTGTTGTAATCTGAAGTGGAACAGATCATCTCAGGCAGTCACGAAAACCAGTTTGTTTACATGAAGGAGAGAAGAGAATCCTAATTTCAAGTAGGCATCTACAGTCCACATTACTAATAGAATATTTAAATAAAACCAAATCCCACAAGCAAGACCATTTACAGCAGTAGAATTTTATGTAAGAGAGCAGAGTGAGCAAAATAACTGCCTGTTAAAAGGATGAAAACTTCTAGGAAGAGTCCTTCTAAGAACAGCAGCCGCATTGATCCCAAGCTACTCGTTCAAGCCTCAGTTCTCCACTACAGCCTCAGGTTTCTTACTTACAAGCCTTCTTAGGCTTGTGTAAAAACAAACAAACTGAGGAACAGGAACCCAGATGTTTCAGAAATCAGAAAGCAAGAGTCCAATCATACTGCTACCATGTAAGTATTTTTAAGTGTTTGTGTCTGACAAGGCTGTGTTAGAAGGCAGTATCATCAAGTTCAATTCCCTGGAGCCTTCAAGTATCTTTTCCAGGAAGCCACTAGCAAGTTAATGGCACTTGAGGAACTGGACAAGGTGTCCTCTGAGAAAGGAGCATATGCACTGCAATCTGCAGAATAAAGGACAAACATAACTAACAAACTTTATCTTCATTATTATGCGCTGTCTCTGCTGGGAGGATTAGTAGAATGAGGAATGGGTATCAAGGGCAAAAGAGTCATTTTTATTAAGGTGATAGGAAGGATTGCTATGGACTCGACTGTATGGCTGCATCTACAGGTTTAAATCAACTTTCAGCCTGATTGTCCTTTAAAGATAACTTCATTTCTTCAAGGTACCATGTTACACACAAGCTGGGACACCACTCATTACCATAGCAAGAGAGAAGGAAACAAAGGTGTTTCCCATTGTCTAATTTACTACAAATCCTCTTGAAACTAAGTTATTGGCAGCCAAAGATTTCCCTTTGGATTGGACTTTCAGGTGGCTTTTCACATTCCCTACAACAAGAGAAATCTAAGGTGCAAGACATGGGAAATAAAGGCTCTTCAGTGCCTGGTTTGCAGTGAACTAGCTTGTAAACACTGTTTGATCACCAGTTCCCAGATCAGAGACTGGGGAAGTGAGCTGTAAACCCTGTCAAAACCAGATTTCTAACTGAGCTTGCAAAGGGAAATGAGGTCCCAGCAAGGTTTGGGAACTGGCTCTCTTGAGTCGCTTGGCTCTGCAGTGCTCAAGAAGCTGCCTCCTACAAACCTGCGGCTCCTCAACTCAAGAGTAGCAAATTCCTTGTGTTATTTTTTTTCCAAGAACTACAATTTTCCTACTTCTCAACATTTGCTTCAGTCTTAAGTAATCAAATTCATACGAGGAGCTCTTTTACCTAAATCCTTCCAGAAATAAAACCCTATTGTTTTCTGAACTGTTAAAACCACAAGGAACTGCCGAGCTGCCCTCACCTACCTCCTGTGTGTCCAGCACAGGGTAAGGGCAGCTCTGCAGGGACAGTGACTGCCCCAAATGTCACCCATGTCCCACAGCACAGAGTCCTCCCAGCACCAGTGCAGCAAACCCCACAGCCTATGTTTGTCCATTACCCTTTTTTCCTTTTGGCTGCTGTCTTGGGTTTGTGAGCTCCTCTCCCCTTATACAGGAAGCTGGGGCCTCAAGCTTAATCCTGCACATTCACTTCTCTTCCAGCTACCACTACAAATGTATTCTCCCAGCAAAAAAAGAAAAAAAAAAAAAAGGCAATAAAAGCTCTAGCAATCAAATCTTTGCTAAACTTCTCCACAGTGAAATTATTTCTCCCTATTTCTGGGAGAAAACTGATGGGAAGAAAGATTAACAAATTCCTGCAGCTGAACAAACACGCTGCAAGACAGATAATCCAAGTCTAAAGGTACAAACAAACCATGCAATGCCACTACAACCAGATAACCACAGATGTCCCAATACCTTTTATTCATGTGTTGGATTACACTTTAGCCACTGTACGTGGGGCAGACGCAGCTGCACTCGAGCACTTCCACTGGCTTTTGTGTGGGGTTGGGGAAGTGGCAGCAACAGCAGAGCTGTGGGAGATCGGTGGGAAGATGTGGTTGCAAACAGAAGAGCTTGGCTACAGCAGCCTGGGAACCCAGTGCAGCAGATCAAGGGGAAAAAGGGAGGAAGGAGTTACCTAGAATGCTAATTTCTCTTTGTTTAGTCTGATAGCAGTTGAGTTTCTCTGCACTAAGGCATCTATCCCTCTGCTGCTCTGCCTGCCCACTCCATGCCAGTCTCTGGACTCTACATCAGCCCTTTTCATCCTCAGAACAGCTCACTTCCTTCTCAAACTAAGTAGATCAATCTTCTTTTCCTCTCTCTCAGCCATTACGACATTGCCAGGACCACCCCAGCATGTTTACTGGGGGGGGGACACAACCCCCCAAGTATCAAATTTCTGTATCTTGTGATGCAGCATTTTGTAATGTTATTTGTGTGTGCATGTCCCAGCAGCTTCCTCAATTCCTTCTTCCTGAACCCCATGGACTAAAATAGAGTAAAAAAAACCTTCCTGTCATCCTTTCCAATTATTTTGGCATTTCCTCAGTTATCAACTCTAGGTAAAACAACTATACTATACATACAGACATCTGCAATTTGCTTAATTGTTCACAAGGCACTAAAGAAGAGGACTGCCCAGTTCCCAGACTCACCATTCCTCCGTTGCTACGATCAGCAGCCGACCCCAATACAGTTTTTATTGGATTTTAATCTAAATAATTTTGTAGCACTTAAGATGTAGATGGCACAGCAGCAAACTGCTGTTGACTTAAGCACCAACTGTTGTATCGAGAGCCTAATCAAAAGGAGCTGGTGTATCTTCTAATACCTGTGGTCTGCTGAGTAACTCCAGCTACCTCACCAGACGTACCACAGGATGTGTGAAGGGCACAGCAAAAGGAGGAGGTATTTCTTAGAGCACCCTCCTTACCATGGGTCCCTCGAGGTATTCTGCAGAAAGCATTTGGTAAGGGTAAGAGAGGCTTGAAAGGCATTCCATCTTGTGTGGAGGGAGACAGAAAAATGGTCCGTTCCCCACAAGGTACTTTCTCAGGAGGAAAGAAGGGCTATTGCTTTAAGTGACTTCTTTTAGGTTACTCAGCCTGCTAATTCAAGGTGCTTCCAGTGGTATGAATGAACCTAATAATTTTAAATGCTCATCCTTTAGTTTACATTCAACTACAGAGATCCTGTAGCCATGTAAATGTTATATTTAATATTGTAATAGCAAGAAGAGGTGAGAAAAAAGGAAAAGAACTGACTCTGCATGGATTAACAACATGCAGAATTAACCACTCCAACACACCTTTTCCAGATTAAAAACCACATGCCAATACCAACACCACTGAGATTTCTGTTGGCAAACTATTGAAATGTTGCAGTCACGCCAGTCACAGAAACTACCGACAGACATACAAACAAATCGATAAAAATCAGGATTTAAACCCTTCTTGCTCCAGGATAAAAAAAAAAATTCTCAAGTTGTTCAGCCTTTCACTGCAGGTCAGCCTTTCTGGTCTCATTCCTTTCTCCCTGCTCCTTGGAAAGTTCTCAAATCCAAATCTAGTGCTCAAAGCTTTACACAGCAGCTCAGAAGTCTTTCCAAAACAGGGTACAGCAGGACGACTTCACCATTCTTACAAATCAGCTGTCATGTTGGAATGCATAAACAGGCATATATCTTTTTTTTCACTGCTGCGTGTCAAATCTGGCTACTACAAATATCTCAGGATACTCTATGGACTAGCAACACAGCTAGTCCTTCTTTCTTTTCAGTTTTTGCAGTGGATTATTCCACAAAATCTTGAAATAGTCCGATGAAGTAACATGAAAAACACAGGATATACATTTAGCTCATCCAGTTCCTTTCTATTTTTAGTGGAAACACCCAGTATGTCTTTTATTTCAGTATGTTCTCCATTGCAGCATCCAGGTCATTAACGACTGACCAGTGCCAGACCTAGAACAGACCACTGCATGGTCCCACCTGCCATACCCCTTTCAAGGCCCTGAGCTACAAACACATTATGTAAAAACTTCTGCACCCATTTTGTAGCAGGTTTACATGCAGACCACACTCTTCTAGTTTAGAGTCTTAAAAGCTTCACTTCAACTCATGGTAATCTGCTAGTTTTTCCTTGGTACCAAGTCACAGAAGTAAGTTCAGTTTCTTGGACACAGTTTATTTTTGAAAAGAAAAATCCACAGGATATGATCAGTTTCCTTGGTTTCATACAATATTTCTTATATTTCTGTGTTCCCTTCTGAAAACCAAAATTAGAAGTTAAAAATCAGGCACCCTAAGTATTATGTTCATTCTTCTATTTTTGTAGAAGCTTATTTACTCTTCCCAAGATGTCAAAGGTAACAGCTCACAGCTCTGAAGTTGTACAGTTTCACACCAACCACTAAGCATCGAGTGATTTAATTTGCCATCTGCTCTCAATTAAAGTCTTAGCCAAAGACTTCCCAAGCTCCCCTTCCCCCATTTTAATAAAATATTTTAGTGTCAGAAGTTGGTAACTTCCCCTTCCTTCTGAGCAACAGACCAAATCCTTTGTCTTCCTTTCATTACTACAATACTCTTCAATTCTTTGTCTTCCCCACAGCCACTGCTAGGTGCATGGTCTGGCAAAAACGAGGCACAGAATATAAAAAATAATTAAAAAAATTAAACACGACAACAAAAAATATCAGAGAAGCAAAAATACTCTTTTATACTTATCCCTGCAGAAATCATCTCTGTTGGAAACTAGGTCAGACTTTTTCAGGCTTCCCTCCTTCCTTTTTGTGCTGGAGAAACTTATCAAGTCAGTGAGTTACTGTGTTTTCTATCCTTCCTCTGAACTGGGACAGTCTGTGCTTGTCTCCATAATAAAAAATTCTGCTAAACTACCACTTCATTTTAAGTCCTCTTCTCCTTTCAGGTTTGCATCTGTAAGAACTCTCTGAATCATCTCTCCCACTTCTCAGAGTTTATTGAGGTTTGCCTTTGTGTTGCTCACTGATTTTAGTGGTTTTCCTCTCTTTCTCTTTCATTCCCCCTTGAATGCAACAGTTTCACAGTCAGCTTCTACTTCTATGCTCTTGGTGTCTCCTTATCTATAATTTCAGTGTCACACCTTTAAGGGTCTCTTTCAGCTGCCTTTCCTACATCAAAGCCTGCCTGAACACTAGGAGGATGTGCTGGACAACATGCCACACACTACTTCCCCAAGTATCTAATTGCAAAAAGCCCTTCATCACCATCTTCTGTGGTTTGAATCACTTCAGGACTCATACAACATAAGGCACGTTCTAATTATAAGATGCTATCAAGTAATTGAGTGAAAGCACAGTAAGGACACAAAGACATCCAAGAAAAACTATCTACAAAAACATGGCTGTACTGACATCATCAGTAGCCTTCACTTTCACAACCTACTACACTAACAAGAGACATGTGTTTTCATGAAACTTGGCCACTGCAGAAGCTTTCTCATGCTACCATTTTACAGCAAGCTTTATTATTTCTAACATTTCATCTCAAGTCTTTTTTCTTCATGTCTCCATAAATGAAGATCAAATATTTAATTATTGTGTCAAGAAGACCCACCCCAAGGTGCTGGGTACTTCATCACTTAACAGAGGGTCCTCCCAAAGCTGACCCTGCCACACAGCTACTGAGCAAGGACAGCACTGAAGGGACATTGCTAGGAGGTACCATGCTACAGGGCAGCAGTCTTCAAACAGCAAATGCAAACATTATTTCTATCCTCTGCATCATCTTCATTGCTCCTGTTCACACAAAGTACATCTCAGTCCATCCTACAGCATGTCTGTGCAGTGTGAACACAGACTGTCTGTTCCTGCATCCTTCAGCATCACCAAAGCTCTTATGTGGCTTAAAGAGGTATCAGATGTGAAAGGTGAAGGACTCTGCCCAAACAGAAATTCCCTCCTGTGACAGCCCTGGCATTTTCCTGCCCTTTGCCAATCCCCTCCTCTTGGAACTTCAGCTTTTACCAAATCTGCCACAACACGTGCACCACACTGATCCTTCCTCAAGTGCACAACTCACCTCAGATCTTTTTAAACATAATGGCTGTAACAAATCTTCATGTCTCAATGAAATATGAAAGTAATTTTGAGAGAGGTGCATATTACTCCTTCAAGGATGAATCCTACTTTCTTACTAAGACAATTTTAAGTTGTATTTGCAAAGTTTAAGAAGTGCCAGAGAGGCAGTAAGACAGAGAAATGATCTGTAATGCTGCTCAAATTCCTACATCAGCACCTCTCAACAGAGCTTGTTTCTCTTTTTGATCACATAAGGACCTGACCACAGCCTGACTGCCAAAGCTGCCCAGCTCCCTCAAAGAAAGAGTGGAAACATTGGTCTCAATGACACCTGTGTATCAGTATTAAGCATCCTCACAAGCAGGTATAAATTATACTTCAGTTATCTTGGATTTTCTTTTGAACACACTACTTCTGATTAATTTACACGTCCAAACGTTGAGTGTTAGCAGGAAGCTTAAACATGAAAAAATATGAAGAACTGCAAAATTCAAGTCATCCTAATAAATGAGGAAAAAGAATGGATCTTCAAGATCAATGATTCTCACAGCTCAGATGGACACCAACAGGTTCCTATCGTGTTTCAAGCAACCATCATCACCACACAGCAGAACTAGCAGAGGAGGGCCACAGACTTAGAACAATCTCTTGTAACAACAAATGTTCCTCCATGTTACAACAAGTGTTACCACCATGCTCAATCCAGACTATTGTTTGTCACACAGGCATGCTTAACTCTGCTCAGCCACTCTGCAGATGTGTGCACGCCAAGCAGGTGAAGAGACTCGTGTTTGTGGTGATGAATGACACGACTACAGGCACATTTGGAATGTTTCATGTCGATGGTGACACGTTCAGCTATCAGGTTTTCAACTTGTACAACCACTTTTCCATCATGAGATGACTTACTACAGACTCCAGTAAAAGCAACCGCAACAATTAAGAAGCTGTTTGGCACATTTATGCACCTCTACAGGTAGCCCAGGAAGTCAGAAAGAGGGGAAAGAATGGGATGAATCCTCAGGAAAACCAGTGTCACTTACAGAGATGACAGGAAGAGGTCAGACCCAATATGCTTCCAGGGAGTGACCTAGTGATCATTTTTTTAAGGAACAGAGCTGTAACCTTATTTTAATAAAGAGTAGGTGCCCATTAAGAACACCTTTTTTTTATGGACAGCTATGTAAGAAGTAAATATTAACTGCACTCCAAACATACTACTTGTTCAACGAAACGAGAAGTCAATCAGTGGCAGACCAGGACATACAAGTACCAGGGCTAAACCCCAAGGCTCTGTGTCACAAGAGACCCCATATGTTTCAGGAATACTTCAGAGCTCAGGATTTCCAAGTGATTTTATGCTATACTTCATGTGGAGCACTGCCAGTAGATAACCTGTCCTATTTTTTCAGACAAGTTTTGTCAGACTTAGTCAAGACAGTCACTGAAGAGTATTCACCATTGATGAAAGGCCAGAAGAGGAACAACCACCATCACATGAAATCACATTTTAAAGTCAAAGGCCTATGAAGCACACAAAAAACCCAACCCAACCCTGAAAGACAAACCCAAACCACACAAGTTTGCTTCCACCTAACACAACCCCTGTTTAAAATTATGTCCAGAATTGGAGGCAAATGCACACAAGGAAATAGAGATGAGGCTGCAGCAGCTTCTCGCATCACATTGGAGAGATGTTTTTATTTTTTTTTTAATAAGTCTAATTTCCATGTTAGTTAAGAGCTTAACTCCATGCATAAAACACACATTGATTAGCTGCTATTTTGGCTTCCACAGGTCTACCATTGACAGCAGTTTTGCTGAAAAAAGCCCCACAAGAAACACTGAGAATAGTAGCAGAGCTAATGTAAAAAATTATTTTGGTAACATGTCAGAAATATGGTGTCAAAGATTAACTTCTTGCCTCCAAAAGCAAAGACACTCTTTTAACTGTTCATCTACCAAACTGCAGTTATTAGAGAGACCTCTGGTTATCCACATCAGAGACATACAGCACAATATATTTTAAAAGTATATCAAACACTGCTGGTAAATCAGAGAAGACTTGCCCTAAATTATGCAAGAAGTAGCAGCATGGATTATTTTGGTACTAACATTCAGTATTTTGCAACATTTGGCAAAGATGGAAAAAACAATCCACCTCCGTGAACATGAGTTTTACTGTAAATGTCTCAGTTTTTGGCCTTGCTATCCCATAGCAGAGAGCACCAAGCAATTGGCTAAATCCATTGTCAAAGATTTTGGGGGTGTTTTTTTTTTTCCACATCTCTTGAATAAACCACAAAACTGCCATTTCACTGCACGAGAATAAAGACTGTATCTTATTACACAGCTTAATGACATGTTTATCTTAAAGCAAAACACTGAAGTGAAAGACTAATACTGTCACCAAAACAAACTAACAAGCAGAGAATCAGAAAATGGGCAATTGAGAGTATCAGAGCTGTATGCCCAAATAACGTGAGAAACTGAGGCAGTAATTAACACAAATTGTTTTATTTGACAGAATGAACAGGATGTAAGGAACCTGTTATTATGACATAGTTTAAAGAAAGGAAGGAGTTGGCTTCTTATGGACTAGTTGTTATTATGGCAATAAAACAAAGGACACAGCACAAGATAAAGCTGAAGTTAAATAAAGGATATGTCAGATTTTTTATTGGGAGATACAAACGGAATTTAATATATTTTTTCTTTGAAGACAGGATTCAGAAGGATTTTTTAAATGAGGTACAGATTTTCTGCAGGAATATCTACCCCATAATTTTTTTTAATCTTCAGCACTGAAAATTAATGTTCATGGTATTCTGGTGATATGCTAAGATAACATTAAAAAAAACCAACACAACATCCTTCCTGAGGCTGTGAGAAGATCAGGTTGTATGAAGCACTAAACTACTTCACCTCTGCAGGTTCAGTCCTAAAATAGGAAGTTATGTCATCCTACATGTTCTGGGAAAGTTAAATTCAAGCAACAGAGAAAGATTATCCTATCCATAGCAGTTAAAAAAACAAAGAACCTCCAGAGCTAATACCACAAAAAAAATCCCTACTTGGTCTTAACAGTTGTTTTGTGCAACCTCAGAGGAGCATTTTGCAAGGGGTGAGTTGTCCCTTGTTGCAATCCTTAACCCCTGCTCCTCCTGCACCTTTGTGCAGATAAAACTGTCAATGGTTCGTTTTTCCAGGCGAGGAAAATCAGGGAAACACGGAATTTAAAAGAGAGGATTCTGAAGGACATGAACTCCAGCTTGACATCCACATCTTTCTGGTGACGTGCAGAACTTCCTGGCGACGTGAGATGTAACTGGCACAGAAAATAAGAACTGGCAGGATGAAAGCAAGGTTGAACTAGCACCCCAAACCACCAAGGGTTTTCTGTGTTGCTGTTCTCTCAAAACCCAACCTTCTCCTTCTCTGTGAAGTCCACACATGTATCACCTTACACTATAATCCCGTATTCTATTTTAAATCATTACATGTTTGAGAAAAAATAACCGAAAACAAAATGTTAAAAGTTGTCAGATGGCAATTTACCCAAAAGTAATCCATTACTTAAGCTTCTCGTTCAGGAACACTGAGCTGTTTATGGATCATCAGGACCACAACTACCTGATACCATTAAAGTTCTCAGTCTGATTTCCAGCAGAGCAGTGACACTAGTGCCCAGAGTTCCCCCACATTCCCACCATACTATATAAGAGCCATTATCATAGTGACAACTCACTGAGATTACACAGGCCCACATTCTGTTTTACAGAAAATGGATCAAGCTGCCGTGCAAAATTGCTGCAGGACACCATGAACTGCCAAGTTTTAATGCAGAGAAAGTTGAATTTTAAAGGCAAAAAATAAATATCTAAATTTTAAATCCAGACAAACTTGAGTTGATTTCAAGATTAAGGATGAATATACACTGCATAACAACAGTGAGCTACTCAGGACTGAGACCACTATGTAGTTAGGACCACATCTGTCAAGGAGTGACATACAATCTAATAAACAGTACTACTGCTACTAATAAAAACATCTCATTCTTTCACTTTCCATCTTTGGAAAGGTTAACTGACAGCACTATTGCCTTCACATAAATACATACCCATTAAAAAGTTTGTCTGCAGCCACAGTTAACACCTTTATAAGATGGCTTCAATATGGATAAAACAACCCAGGAAGGGTTTTTTGTTTGTTTTCCGTTGTTTCCTTTTCTTTAATGTTTTTTGAAGTTTTGTTTGTTACTCTATCTGAACTAGGCACCAATGCAACATTTTTATGAACACCATCTCTTGAGCTTACTTGTTTCTAGTTTCCCAGAGAGACTATGCTTCTGTTCCAACTTTTGCTGTAATGAGCAGATACCAGCACTGCTTCCTATTTTTATGCTGTAGCTACCATGCTTAACACAACAGTTCCTACCCTAGCATGTTCAAGATGTAAAACCACATCTACTAAAACTGGTAAAACTCTTTGCCACTGACCACAGAGCCCCATCTTCTCTCTTGAGAGAAAATCACCCCAATTAAAAGGGGTGTGTGTGGTGGGGTGTGTTAACTATAGTTCAGATTCTGCCTTTGTCTTCACCCTTATGCAAATACTTTCTCTGGATATGTCACTGGGCAATTAAAAAAGTTTAATATATTAATAGTATGTATTTACTGAAACACTTATTAACTTAAGTACAGTGTCTCAAGAACCACCATGTCAAATTCTTAACAAGAGAGTGCTGAAAAAGAGGAGTACCTCTTTAAAATGTACTCAGCTGCCACCTTCATAAGCAACTTAATGATTCTGAGGGTTTTTTGACACACGGCATGACTTGGATAAAAGTAGGGCTTTGTTGATTCTAGAAAATTTTAAAAGCTGTGCCTGTACAGTAGGGTAAGTACTTTCAACAGGTGATTATGCTAAACCAAAAAATGGCTTAGATGAGTATATGACAGCGTGACAAAATTGCATTATTCCATGAAGTGAGGAACCTATAGCTACAGTATCTTCCTACCCTCAGGAAAAACTATGACCAAGGCAATGGGGTGAGCAGAATGAAGCACTGGTTTTAAACTGAAAATCCCTACAAACAATTGGTAGGAAAAGGTCTTTGCAGAGTAATTATATTCAAATGAAGAGAGAACTGCTTGACAAAGAGGGAAACATTGGACAAGCTTTTTTTATTCCCTTAAATTAACATTTTAAGCAGATACAGCTACCTACAGGGAGGTTACAGAGGAGATGGAGTGAGAATCTTGGAGATACACAGGAACAGTACAAGAAGCAATGGGTCCAAGTTGCAGCAGGATAGATTCCTCCTAAATTACAGTGGTCAAACACCAGGAAAGAGCTCCACACAGGCTGAGAAATCTTCATTCCTGAAGACACTCAAAACTTGACTGGACAATCCTCAGAGCATCCTCAGCCCTGCTTTGAGCAGGGACCTGCCCACGTCCCTCCAAACCTGCATTCCTGGATGGTGCAATGAGCCTGGACACCCCTGGTCACA
Organism: Hemiprocne comata; assembly: GCA_020745705.1. Classification (NCBI taxonomy): domain Eukaryota; kingdom Metazoa; phylum Chordata; class Aves; order Apodiformes; family Apodidae; genus Hemiprocne; species Hemiprocne comata. The sequence continues at coordinate 5,312,937 of CM036587.1, read as the reverse complement.
GAAACACACCCTGTTACCTGAGGGTGAATAACAGGTATTTACATACAGTTTGTGCTCCTGTATATCTATGTATCAACTAACTCTCAGTTATTTAAAGAATTATACACAAGTTTTACAATGGCCGAAATACCAATAATGGGTTAAAAAAACCCTTTATTTTTTTTTAAGTAACCTTTAAAAAAAATAAATTTTAATAGTAGGCTGCCAGCCTTGCATGAACAATACAGCTTTTCTTTTAAATTATTTTATGTAGCAGAAAATTGAGGCTTAGTATTTTTATCTTGAAAAATTCTATTGCCAAATAAGAAAACCTAAAAAGGGCTTGTGTGACATCCAAAAGCTGTCTTTTTTTTTCAACTGACATTTACATCACACTGAATTCTTTAAAAGATTTCATCCACCTTTCCTCCAGTTTTCTGTTAGCTACCTTACTCTCCTTTTTCTCAGTTTTCTGTTTACCCCAGAAGTATCAACCCATCTTTTTCCAGATCCTTACTATTTAGGCATCCTCATTCCCTTAAATTACTTCCTGGAACATGAATAGTAGAGGTAGAGCAAGCAAATCCATAGCCTGCCAGTAGAAATAAAATATCACCTTGCTAATTGTTGATGACAGAAAAAGGGTGAAAAGTGTTGGCATCTTGCTAATGGCCAAATGCCTTGTAAACTTTTACTAAATTGCACTTTCATAATGAACCATGAACAACTACAAAGAACTAAATTTTATCCTTAGTATCACAGACCAGCACCTTTAAAGTCAAACCTCTGAGCATGTGGCTGAGCTTATGGAATGATTTAATCCAGTCCTAAAGCAGAACTTCAGAACTGAAGTTTGCAGTTGGCTGTACATTCAATCCCCACCACTCAAAAGGCACAGCAAGCACCTGTGTTAAAACACCTCCCCTTGAATGAGAGCTGAAACTCACACAAAGTCCTGTAGAAGTGCCAAGCTCCACATACCTGCAGGATGAGACAAGACTCCCAAATATTACAGCTCCAAGTTCACCAAAGAAGGTGGAGGTGCAAGCAGAGTACTGGTCAGACCCCCATCCCAGGCATGGCCACCCAGCTCTGTGAAGGCTTCTCTATCACTATTGTCTTTCCTTCCACTGATGGGAGCAACCTGAAGCCAAACAAACCACTCAAAGTACAAGTCAAATGAAATGCATAAAAAAAATTATGAAGTCTTAGTCCTAAAGAGCTATAAACTTTTAATTTTCCTATGAATGCTGTAAATTTATGCTTCCTGAATACAAATGTTAAAAAGGAATTGTATCATGTCTTTTGATGGGATTATAGAATTACAGAATGGTTTGGGCTGGAAGGGACCTTAAGATCATCTCATTCCAACTCCCCTGCCATGGGCAGGGACACTTCCCACTAGACCAGGTTGCTCCAAGCCCCATCCAACCTGCCCTTGAACACTTCCAGGGATGGGGCAGCCACAACTTCCCTGTTCCAGAGTCTCACCAACTGGGATTGCAGACTTCGGACTGCTTTTTTTGCCTTAGCACTGCCTTGGTCTATCAACAAGTATGAGATTAATCCAGCCAGAATCCCACTCAAAATACTCATGTATGTGTGATCTCTGCCCTTCCTTGCACAATAGGATCCCAACTCCTTCCATACCACCAGCCTTGGCAATCACTCCACATGAGTCCCCTTCCCTTTCCATCACTAAGTATTGATTTCCCTTGGATGCTGCAGATTTCAGAAGAGCAGGGAACTACAAGTTCCCTACCAAGACTTTTCATAAATAACTATGCAAAGTAAGTGTATCTTGCAAATATACTTACTTAATTCAGAAACAGGCAATCAAAAGAGTTGTGGTGGAAAAGCTGAAGGGCAAGCATATGTATCTGTTGGTGGTACTCACTCAGGAAGCCAGCTGACAAAATCCAACAGAGAAGGCATTGAAGAGGTGTTATTTTATCAAATTCAGTTGCATCTTTTTGCAATGGGAGATTTGTTAACATCCTATAGAAACTGTGAAAACCATCTGAAAAGCCCCTGGAATAATGCAGCCTTTCCATAACCTTCTATATTGTTCTCCTGGCTGTGTTACAGACAGAAGGAGAAGTTTCTCTACAGTGGCAAAACAACAAGCCCCTGCTGATGCTGAGATCAGATTTGCCTCTATGGAGAAGAGAGATATGACTCCAGTGTGACATGAAACTTCCACAAATCACAATTTAAATATGCTGCCTGAAGTTCATCCGTGAGCACCACGTTATTTTTGTCTGCAACATGGAAAGTTTTGAAGTCTCTTGCATTTTTACTAAATTACTGATTAAATTCAGCTGGATATTTTGGCTTTGGAAGCTGCAGCATAGACGGACTTCCAGCATGCTGAAGTGTTACCTAATGCTGCTCAGAACAGAGTTTCAAAAATCTGAAATCCCATTTTAACAACCACCCCCAATGCTGCTAAACTTAGAGAAGCAGAACAACACCACCAACCGCTGAGATTTTTTGCCAAGTTTTCCCTCTTCTTCTCCTCTGAAGAGGAGCTAAAGATACACAGTGGGATGCTGCAACTCCATATCCCTGGTTACATTCCAGTGCAGCCAAATGCCAGTGCAACATGTGGAGCTGATGGTAAAATTGTCCAATTAGGATTTTGAACTCCATGCCACCTATCTTTGCACACAGCCAAGAATGCAGGTCAGGGGAAAACTGTGCACACTCCTTTACTGTTCATGGAGCCTCCAGGACACGGTTCATGTCATCCTAAAGCAGACAACCACAACAGTGCAATCAACTGCACCCTACGAGTGCCTCTCTTTCCTCCACCCATTATTAAAACAAAGCCACCTCATTTACATGCACACATGGCAAAGCCACACATTGATTTTTATGGAGTATCAAAGATGGTTTTATTAAAAAAGGAAAAATATTCAAACACATTAAACAAAATGGAAGATGCTTTGATGCCTAACTTTACCTGAAGGGGCTACAGGAAAGCTGGGGAGGGACTTCTGACAAGAGCTTGTAGTGAGAGGACATGGGGGAATGGATTAAAACTGGAGGAGGGGAGATTTAAGTTAGACATTAGGAGGAAATTCTGTAGTGAGGGTGGTGAGACACTGGAACAGGTTGCCCAGGAAAATTGTGGCTGCCCCCTCCCTGGAAGTGTTCAAGGGCAGGTTGGATGGGGCTCTGAGCAACCTGATCTAGTGGGAGGTGTCCCTGCCAATGGGGGTTGGAACTAGATGATCTTTAAAGGTCCCTTCCAATGCAAACCATTCTATGGTTCTCTGATTTATCAACCAAAGGAAGGACAATTGTCTTGTTCCTGACCACCTGCTACAACACAGGAACCTTTCATTTATTTTTTTTTTTGCATTGCTGGCAAAAGCTCTTAGTACTTGACTGAAAAAGTTCTACCAGATCTTTCATATTTGCATTATTTAGGAGTCCTCCAAGCAAGGAAAATGATAGTACTTAGAACACCAGTGACAGCAGAAATCCTTGTTTCTCAGAGAATACTCCAAACTAACAGCGTCAGAGACGAGCAGCACACCATCTCTTTGAGTCACACTTCCTTAGCTGAGGCACAACAGAACATCTGGCTCAGCTTTTCCTCAAAAAAGACGAAAATGCTGAAATCTATACACAGGTGGTGTTTGAGAATAAACACAGTGTAAAAAAAAAAACAGCCATGAAGGAGGGGAGTTAGTGACAGGCAGCAAGTGCAGGGGTCCTGGGACATCTCCTGGCACCTCCCGGCTCCACACAGGGCAAGAATATATTTGTGGTCCTCCTAGTAATCAAGGAAAGTGGCATATTTGGCCACTTTGACCAAAAGGCAGGTCATGGTTTAGAAGCACATTGGTATAATTTCCTGTGACTGTTCCAAGGGCTGCATTTAACCTCTGGGAAGGGGTATGAATAGAGGTGATGTTTTCCAGAGGGAAGGATGTTAGCAGTTGGTTTTACCCAAACATTGCTAAAGAAGAATCTTCAGGTTAAGCATCAGTCATCCACTCAGCTGACATGTTGTATTTTTTTCTGGAAGAATAAAAAAGTGACCCCACTAGTAAATACTTGATGCTTCCTTTCACTCGAACACAAATCAAGAATTTAACATATTGATATTAATCTCTCTTGCTCAATACATTTTTACAGCTATTTAACAAGCAAGAGAACTGTTTACAGAAATTAACCCATGCAGACTTCACAATGAAAACACAGGAATGTATAGGACTTTTGCCACTTAGTAAATTTGAGATGTATTTTAAAAAAAGTTTCTAAATACTGGGTCCAAACAGTAACCTTAGGAAAACAGTCAGTGTTTATGTTGTTACAGCACAAGACCATCAAACCTCAAGAAATGTGTGGTTGCTTTTCATGATGAAATAGAAAGCAAAATCAAAACTGCTTTCAAAGACATCTGCCTGGTGGACTTGGTAGTCATTTCCACAACAGCAACATCTTTATCAGCTATTTAATTGAAAATACAGGATACAGATTCCCAGGAAAACATAGTTGCTGTACACGCATAGTCTTAATTAAAGCAAGAAAACCTGTTTAGTCCAGTAAAATTCAGCAAGCTGAATATCACCTCATCAGCTATTAAAAAGGTGAAAACTCTGAACCTTTTTCCCGGTCAGAATTATTATCCATTCAAAACTGTGTCATTATTATTCAAAACAGAAACCTTTACTGACCTTATTAACAGAAGAGAAGATAAAGCCATTTGTTACTTGAAGGCTACCACACAAAGATCAGCTACAGTGGGGCTAAAGAAGGCACCTTCACAATAAAAAACTGCATTTTTTTAAAAAAAAGAGCAGCATGTTTGGGGCTGACAGTTGCTTGAAAATAATTTTAAAACATCATCATAAATTTTTGGTTTCATTTTCCCACCTGGACTCCAACTGGTAATTTAAAGTGGCTGGTGGAAACATCTTATTTCAACCCTGCATCATTAGTAAAGGAAAAAAAACATTAAAATCAAGCATTCTGATAAATAGCAGGAGCATTACTGTTGGTTGGAGAAATTATGAACTTTTACCTATAGACGTCTAAAGTTATTTAAAGTGATTTCCAACATCCCTCCATCCACAGCAGTAAGGATAAACAAAACCTAAGCTAAACAGGTATTAACCTTACCAGGTTGAACTTGGGACTATCAGCATATTGCTCCATGAGCCAGCCCAGCTGTAGTTTACTCTTATCTTTTCTTCAGCACCCATTAAAGACATGTCCAAAACAAACCCAGAGTTACTTCTGTTTTAGTACAAACACTACTCAAGCAAATGCATTATCCTTATACACAAATATCCCACGTTCTCAAGGGGCTGGAGTGTGTTTTGGACAGACTGAGTGCCAGGTTACCTTGCTAAAAATCATACTGTTATGCCCTTCTGGTTATCATCACTAGGTTGGTACTCCCAAGATTTTCCTGATTGTTTCCTTTTCACAGCTTATATCCCTGTTATTATTACTGGGATTGCTTTGCTTGCTTGGTTTGTGTCTGTTTGATTTATTTTATTTTGGGGAGGGGGGGAATACTGTTTTTTTGTTTTCTTGGTTTTAGGAACACAGGCAAATTATTTTTTATGTTGCAAAGCACCAATACATATTTTTTAGATACAGAATTTATGACGATTGCAAGTGTTATTTGAATAGAGTTTGGTGAAACACTTTTGGGTCACGGGGGGGAAGACTCAGAACCATCTGGTCCAACAGGAATCCACAGCCCCTGTGGAAGCTGTACTGGAACAGAACCACCAGAGCACAAGATCAACATTAAGCTTTGCACTTCAGGGCCTAGCACAGCAGTGCAACATGAAGTGGCATCGTTTCATTCTATTTGGGACATTTCCTGCAAGGACACTTTGAACAAAAATTATAAAGCAAAACCTCCTTCTGGTCTCACCTTTTCTTGAGCTGTGATACTGTAGTTGCTGAGTGTCACTCCTGATGGAAACAGCCCCTTACTGATCAACCCAGGGGCACCTGGAAGATCCTTCTTGCAGCTGGGGCAGGTTTTGGCTGAAAGCTTACTTTTCTCCTTTTAATATTACAGTTTTATAACATGAAACAGTAACAGTATTTAGTTGTTATGTTTAAGATAAACAACTGTTTGATTTAAGGGTATTGAAAAGAATCCATCACCACCAAAACAACTGAGGTAGTGACATTTTTAAAGCCACTCTGCTGTCAGAGCTCACTTGCCTGCCAGAAGGATGCTAAACAGGTAATTTATAATAAAGTGCTGCAGTAATAGTACAAGTAAATACAGGAGTGAGACCTGAACAGATTCCTGTTTCAGAACTGACAAGTTTGATTTCCAGTTTTGTTCAAGTTTTTGTTCATTTGTACCCCTTTTCCTGTTACGACAAGCTTACAAAAGTGGAAAAAAACTGTAGGATAACATGGTGGGCACCAGCAAGTCTGAAAGACTTAAAGAAAAAAACCCCAAACTACCATAATACTCTTTGGAGTAATAGTAGCTACTGTGTCTATGTTGTTTCCCAACAAGAATTTCACAATCTTGGAATTGTCAAGAGTTGGAAGGCACCTCCAGAGATCATCTAGTCCAACTGCCCTGCTAAAGCAGGATCCCCTGGAGCACATTACTCAGGACTGCATCCAGGGGGGTCTTGAAGATCTCCAGAGAAGGAGACTCCACGACCTCCCTGGGCAGCCTGTCCCAGGGCTCTGTCACCCTCACTGTAAAGAAGTTTTTCCTCATATTTAAGTGGAACTTCCCATGTTCCAGCTTGTGCCCATTGCCCCTCGTCCTGTCACTGGGAACTACTGAAAATACTCTGTCTCCAATTTGCTGAAGTGTTTCAAATTTCTACAGAGCAGGAAAAAAAAGCGTTTGAACTTCAGGGCATTAAGCTGTTTTATCATGACAATCTGGAGCCAGAAACATTCAAGTATTCAATCCACTCTCAAATTAAGAAGAACATTTCTTGGTTTCTTTTTAATTTTCATTTTAATTCGCCATTACAATGCACCATACTTGCTTCCTTGACATCTTTAATCTCAACACAAGAGGGAATCTTCCAGAAAGACATGAGATTTTGAAATGTGAGGAAAAAGGAGTCCCACAACTATGTACTCATGATAAACCCGATTAAACAAATCCACTTAAAATCTCATTCCTTTGTGGATAAGCACAGACCTCTACACAGATGCAAATTGTTTTACAGTTATGTTGTAAACCCCTTCCTTCTGGGACTTTCCAATTTATGTCAATGTGTAATTAGCAAATGAATTGCACAGTAGATTGCATTCAGTACTCTTTGCCTAATTCCCCAACTAACATAACCTCCCGCTCCCTCTACTTCCAAAACTCTCAGAATAAATTTTCAGCTTCCTTGTTCTCAACAAAATCAGCTTCGTATCATAAAAAGTCATGAGAATTGGCAGCTGGCCAAAAAAATGACTTGGCAGAGGGAATGATCTTCCAGCACACACAACCCAACACAGGAAAACTGATGGGGAGAGTTGACAATAAATCTAACTTCAAATATCTGACATGTCCACTTGGTCACTATGTAAGATATTTTTCCCCCTTCCTTTCCCTGCTGACTGACGACAACACAATGTGGATGCTGAAATACGATCAGTACATTTATAATATTTTTCAGTACCTTCAAGAGATTATTTTTATTATAATAAATGCAAATTGCTGTCAGCTAATCCTGTTTAGGAATGCCCACATAAACTGGCAACCATATCTTCAAGGATTTTGCAGGTCACCTGTACAATCCAGGAGGAATTACCCAATGGGATATTCTACCTTTAATTCTGAAGCTGTGCTGTTGAAAGAGCCCTGGCATATTTTATTTTACTGGTTATTTTTCATGCACCTTCTCCTTTTAAACACATCACAACATTCACTCAAGGTTTTTAACCAATTGTTACAAAGAAGAAATAAATGTCTTGACTTCAAGAATCAAAGCTGTGGTAATCCTGCATCAAACAAGACCTTTATCTTCCTAAATTTTAATATGGAGTTAAGAAACGGAGAACATCTCTCCTTTCACATAGCTCCTATGCCTTCTTGGCCAATTTACCAGGGGCCCAGCTGTCCATGCAGTATGGTCCAGGGTTCCACAGCACTGCACCTTCTCACTCCCCAAACAGGTACTAAAGGTTCTCATACCAGCATTATCCCTGGAGACAGCCACCAAGTACCAAACACCTCCAAGCCCCTTAAACTTCAGCACCACCAGTGCACACAGAGGCTGCTGTTGCAATCCAGAAAGTTAAGATAAGATGAAAAAGCAAGAAGCAAAACACAGCAAGGAAGAGAATTAAAAAAACAATAGAAAGGTTAAAGCTTGACTCAAAAAAAAAAAATCCCTGTAGAACACATGCTCCAACTGTTCTTCCTGCAACGCTTTGCTTTACACTGCATTCATCAAACTGTTCCCATGCATCTTTAACCAATTTTGCAAGAAGTCCCAAAAGCCTAATTTTTTAAATTTGTAAGGCTTTTGTGAAGGCTTATGGAGATTCTTTATAATCCTAAAAGTTCCTTTCTCTCCAGGTGGTAAATATTACATCTTTCAATGTGCTTGGCTGAAACAAGTATAAACGATTAATATGAGATACATTATATAAATAATATCCTGTATAAATATCTTCTAGGAATCTGCCACTGTTGACCACTGCTTTGCAGAGTACTTCTATCTGAACTATCAGTAGGAAAAACTGTTGACTTCACAGATCAAGCAAACATTAGACTGCAACACAACTTCAAAACCTACACCCATAATTTTGAACTTTAACAAACCCTTCCGATAATGAGACCCTCAGTTACCACATGCACGTGGGTTCATGGGTAGCCAATGCAGGTATGTAAATATTCAGGCACATAAACACAAAACAACTTTTGTGGACAAAAATAAAGCAGCACTGCATAGCAATTGTTAAGCACACGCTTGGAACAGCTATGTACAAAATTTGTATCTTTAAAAAAATCTTTTACTAACGTTACTTTGAAGAAACATGCCTGGACTCTTCTAGATGTGTCCATTGTAATAGTATCCATTGTGGTAGAACTTCATTCTGACAGCTATGAAGATGGAAACTGATCCAACTACCCCAAAATGTCCTGTGAGGCTGGAGGTTCATCCCCAAGCACTGGAGACACATCTCTCCTTCTTCCTCCCTCTGACTCCCAGAGGCCACGAGAGGAGTTCCATACACCAAGAAGATGACAAAGCTTTGCAAATCATCAAATCAACACGAAAGTTTAAATTCTTACTGCTGATTACAGCAGACAAGGAAACAGCAAGATTAGTTTTACTGGTAATTCTGCTGGGAATCCTGAAGGACAACTGAGGAAGCAAGAGAGCTGCAGGGGTGGGGGAGAGGGTGGCGGTGAATAAAAATCAATATATCACTTTCTACCAAGAAAATAAGGAGGTCCTGCAATAGCAGCAGAAAACAACTGTCAGAATTGGCTGACCAGATACTCATGAGAGATGACTTGACTTGAAACAAAACCATAAGTGTACAAACTATATCTCAGACTGACGTTCAAGAAACGTGTTTCCCACAAAACTATCCTGAATTTTTAAAAACATTATTAAAAGTTACATACAGTAGATCTGGCAGACCAAGCATCTTCCACTTGGTGTTGCTCCTCTGTACAAAATACATCCACAGTATCTTGTTTGCCCCGTCAGGCTTTAAATATATTACTAAACATTCAGGAGAGAGTAATAGTTTGTCCCTTGCAAAAAGTAGTAAGGAAAAAATCTAATTTAAAAACCCCTGACTTTCTCAGAATCCAAGTCTACCATGTATTTCTTCAGATTTAACACACAATAAATTTTCTAGGTAAAATCCTACCTTATTATCTTGTACAAAGACAACAAGATGTGGCACTTTTATGCAAGTGATCATGTTGATAACACACTGAATAAAGCCTACAAACTTGATGTAGGCCCAGCACCATGCACAGAACTTTCTCTGCTCATTTGTCTAAAGCTGCTATTTTTACTGTTAGCATCCATGTTACACAGTGGTAGCTGGTACTGAAAGGACTGGGCTGTATAGTACTCACTTTGATTTTTTTTTTTTTTTCCCTCTTAGAACAAACATTCTAGAAATACAAACAAGGCCAAAATTATACCCCAGTAGACTCCCTGGAACATATTTTTACTCTCATCTATTTAGATGCTATTTACGCCTTCCATATTTGTCCCATCTATGTCCATTTTCTGCCTTAACCTCTCCAGTAAAAATAAAGCAAGCTCCTGTCAAACTCCACCAAAAGTAGAATTTATAGAAGATTAACATTTCCAACATGGAACTCTTGAAAACGTCTCTGCCTACATTACAGCACAAAAGGCTTTTTTTTCCTCTGTGCCTGCGTGCAGCCCCTTACAAAAAGCTCTGCCAAGTTCATTAAAGCATTTAAACCCAGGGATACCATGTCATACTATTTGAGCCTCCTGATTAGCACTGAAAATACAGCTTATTTCAGTATCACTCAATGGAATAAAGACACGAAGACTTTGGAGATGCTGCTGAGCATTTTTGTGAAATATTTCAGACAGGTCTTAGCTGACGAGAGGAATCAGAATTCTCACTAGCAATCCAGATGTGGTCTTTAAGCATATAAATAGGCTTGCTCACTAGCTTTATCAGCCATTGTCTCACTTCAGCTTGGAAGACTCCTGCCCCTTTCTGGGTATTTTTATGAACTGGGATAAGGGAGCACACACGACCTCCCAACTGGGTGGAGAGAGCCCCATGGTGAAAGTATCCACGGCTGAGGAGTGGTATGAGGATGGATGGGGTCAGAGCAGGTCAGGAGCCCAGAGAAGACCCTCAATCTATTCCCTCCCCCACTATCAGTCGTCCCACATGGGCTCAGCAGCCCTCAGGAGCCAGGAGCTCACACCCTCTGCTCTGTCCCACAAATAGACTGGAGCACTTGGGCAGCTCTCTCCTCCTTCCTGGTCTTCCATTACACCCACACACCTGGCTTCTCTCCCAACAGGATATATCCCTCAGGCAGGGAGGAGAAGGAGGGATGAGCCACATCTTCCCCTACCAATCCACACAGTGGATAAAAACCTAAGGGAGAATGCAGAATTAACTTTCTCTGTTTTTCCTGATTTTTTTTAAAAAAGGAAAACGTTAAATCTTGTTGACACAAACACTTCAAATATAATTCAAAACAATCCATCTGAAATTCACCATCGAGTAGGGTTGAGCAACTGATAAATTCACTCCCCACATTGACATTTCCATATTCAGGATTACTGAACCTGGATTTTTAATGGAAAATGTAATACTGAGCATCCACCACGGCGGTCACTGCCAGCAACTATTCCAAGTCAAAATTCAGTAGAGAAAAAAAAAAGGCTTCCTTGCTTACACAGTGAATATTTAAGATTCGACATCTATAAGAAACGTGGACGAGACCCAACTTGCAATCCTTTTCATGTTGGAATGATGACTTTTACAAGCTAGTAAAACTCATAAATTAAGTGTTCCCTGATGGAAAAATAAGCTTCCCACAGTCTGAACGGTCTTCCAGGCAAATGGGAACAATGTCTGACACCAACACAGACCAACTAAGCAAGGTTTGTTTCTCTTCCCTTTCCCTTTCTCACTATTTTAGTTTGGTATCACTTTAAAGAACAAATATGGACCCATTATCCGGAGGCTTATTTGTCATGTTCACATTAAATTCTGAAAGATGAAGAGTAGCATCGATCACACCACATTTTGCTGATTATCTCAGAAAATGCTATTTGCATTTCTGAACACTGAATTGACAAAATGTAGGTCAACTTTGGGTTTTTTTTTTTACTGGCATGTTAAACTTTTGAACACTTTAGTTAAATCACTGCATGGAAACAAGTAAGAATTTGAGATGACATGCACTGGGAAGAAATAATAATGCTGCAGCTTACAGGCACAGACTGAATATTAGATCTTCATGCAAATTATCCTTCACATTACTGCCAGTACAGCTTGTTAACTGCTTGCCTAAATCAAATCTTGGGTTACTACAGGTTACTGGAGTCTCTCTGGAACATAATACCTACTGTATGGTTACTCTGGCTTCATATAACAACTATGTCATTAGTTAATGATTTAAAATTTTACCCTCTGCGAGCAATTCACATTCCAACGTAGTGCTGGAGTGGTTTCCACATCCTTTTTTTTTTAATGTTACTTTCAAGCTAAAAATCTGTGGTTAATATTTTAAAAATTTCTTGAGACAATGTCTCAGGAACATTACCATATGTTTAAATGTTTGAGCACTCTGAATCCTGGTAATGTAAAGGCAAAAAAGAATTATTAAAAATATCTTATCTTTTCAAAATGCTTTTATTGAAGACAATTAAAGAGACTTATTTTCTCTTTCAACTTGAGATGTTAAGAACCTGTTATTTTAAATGATAATTAATACAGGTCTCAGTGCTGGTTTTTCCAATTTTATTTGAAAGAAAGGAAGGAAAAAAAGTTTGCCTGTTCGTGAAAACATCCTCAGGTAATTACACAGTTCATTAAATAAATTATAATGGCTTATGTTCCACTGTGAACCTTTTTCAAATAACTTTTGCAGAGGAAAACACTCTTCTGCAGGGGGAAGAAAACATTCAGTTACTCTAAATAACTGAAAATAGATTCTCAGCTGACAGCCAATTCTATAGAAGTCAGGAGAGATGTACCTGAAGAGAGAAAACACAACACAACACCACGGCCTGAAGGATTTGGTACCTGAAGAAGGACTGGACTATTCTGCTACTGCTTAACTTGGCACATGGAAACAGCCAAGAATTTGCAACTGTTATGAGGACCAAATTAAAGCATGTAGGTAAAAAAGGGAGATAAACTTCTTTGGACTGAATGTCTGTTACCCAGCTGTGAGCTCACTATGCTCAGTGCAAAGACTTGTCAGTATTGCTCTGTTTTCTGTAGATTTAACTGTACAGATTTGACATTACAGGTTGCTGTTGAAGTAATTAATAACAATTAATATTTCCTTATTAAAGTTAATCTGTAGAACCCATTACATGAAATTCAGATTTCCAGTTTTTCTTTGTTGTTTTTATTTATATTTGTCCTTAGTTGATGACATTTATTGCTGACAGAACAAACCTCTTTTCATACTCATGTCTCCATTTTAATTCCAAGTCTTGTTAATGCTTCCAACTTCCAGCAGTGCCAAGTGACCACAACACAAAATATTTCTGTGAAGAGCTACCGTTTTTGTTTCTTAAAAACTAACAGGGAATTAAATTCTCCATTAATTTAGTGCTCAAAGTATTTTTCATCACCTATGTCTCACGTCCAGTTGGGAAAATTTAAGTTTTTATTTCCCAGAACTAATGTAATGACGTAGATAGGGACCAAAATGCTCCAGGAGCATGAACACCACAGGCATTACAGAGCAAACATTACAATAATAATAAAATATGAATGTAGCAACTATCCATGCTCAGCTTTCATTTTGACAACTAAATACAGTGCACCACCATGTGGCAACATATTAGGGAATGGTTCATGTACCAAGATGTGGGGTTTTTTTCACTCTCTAAATTTTTTACTATTTGTTAAAAATAAATGTTAACAATTCCATTTTGTTATTTATTAGCTCCTCCTTAACAAGCTGTCACAACTTCACTTATTTGAAAAGCTGATTTTTAATACATTTGGATTAGCAAGAAAATATTTGGGCATTTTTATTTTTAAAGCACAATATTTACCTCAAAACATAACTGCCCCAAGACCAGAGAACAGCTCTGGTTCTTATCAATCGCGCTCCCTTGTGCAGCAGAACTTGGGCACAAGCATATCCTGCACATCAAGCTCCTTTTAAAACATAAATACATTAAATGAAGAATCAATCAAGCTAAATACTGGACTCACGGCTGATTAAAAGCTTCCAAAAATCTTGGAAAAAACTTGAACACTTAAAGATGTACACATATATTATTTAGCAGTTGCTCAGCTCCTGTCCAACTGCTTCTTTTCAGCTTAACGACAAAAAAGCCCTTTTTTTTCTCCATAAGGAACACCAACAGAAGGTCCTGAAAACCCTAAGAAAAATCATGACTCCCGAGGCCACTACAGGCCACTTAGTACCCTGCAACATATTTCTGCAGCCAAATGTGAAACTGGGAGGAAAAAACATGTCTTATTTAAACTGGGCAGCCTTTGCTCACACAGCACAGTGCTTTATTTGCTGTATTGTCATATCTCAGAAGACAGGCTCAGGTGATTCTCGTATTTGTTAAATATAGAGTTAATTCAACAGGCCTCATCATATTTGTTTTAGCCATTTTGTACCAATACAGTCAGTTCAATCCAAATTAGCAGCAAAGACTCTTTTTAAAGATCAGTCTCCCACTAAGAACCTGTATTCACCATCTCGGCCCTGGGCTCTCCCATAGCTCACAGGACCTAAAGGCTTCACTAAAGTGTTAAGAAATCTAATAGAAAATTGGGTGACAGGATATGCAACCATGCAAGGAAGGCAGGTAGAGCAACGGGTTTTCACAAGCTCCGCACCTCGAGCAGTAGGAAAACCTGTCGAGGAAGAGGTAGGAGCAAGCAGAGCTCTCCTTCCAGAGCCCAGGATGGACAGACCTGCAATTCTATTCCCACCAAAGTTGCTCTGGTGGGATTTGAGAATCTCACCACAGAGCACAAAGTCAATCTAAAGCATGTACTTTAAAACCAGAAAAAACCACATTAATCCACCTCCTGTTCAAGACGATGCTTAAGTTTCCACATGTCTTAAACACCAAATACCCTCCCTTCCTCTCTCTCTCCCCCAGGCCCCCCTTGCTAACAGGCTGCCTGCAAAAAAAACCAACCCTGCTGTGCAATTAAGACCATCGTGATTTTCTGCCGAAGACAAACCAATAGCAAGAACACAATGCACATTATGCAAGTTGCTGCATAGTTATGCAAGTTATATGCATATTTTTGCTCCGCAGGGTAGCTCACTATGCCGAGGACTGTGAAGACACTTGTTTGATATGTGTGGAGGCTTACTCTTATTTTGAGCTGTCAAATTTTCCTCTACTTGCCTCAACTGGCTTTTTCACTCCAAAATTTCAACCTGCTGCTAATATTAATGAAGCTCTTCCAGTCTGTACAATCATATAGGCTGTTAAGACCACAACACCATCTGAGCACATCATCCAAGTCTACCCAAAACCAGGTCTTAGGAGACATCACAGGCAGACCACCAGCACCTTATTTACTGTAGATACCCCCAAGCTCAACATTGCCAAAACGGACGAAAACATCAGAAATCTCTTGAGACAAACAAGGCCTCACATTGGAAGTATCACTTCACAAAGCAATATAAATTTAAGATTTACATGAGCACTCCTATACTGCACAAAACCGTCATTTTTTGCCTGAACACCCCACAAAATTGATGGCCTTTTTTTTTTTAAATCTACCTCTGTACTTCTGCAGCTAGCACTGGTGAGATAGCAAGACAGAGATTTCACATCCAACTTTTCATCTGAAAGTAACAGGGAGGAACTTCTGCAAAGATACTGGACCCCTCATTATTCCCAAGATAAGCCACACAGAAATGGAAGCTTTCTGGTACTAAAGGCAACAATTATAGGGGCAAATATATCAATCTACCATTTTTAGAGGACCACTCAGAGGTCTATTAACCTACATCACCACACACTTTATTTCTAATTTCTGTCTCCCCTTTTTACCAACACTGCCTGTGTAACAAAGCACAAACTCGACATCCAAAAACTTCCAAAATCCACGAGCTATCCCGCACATCTCCCAGAACTTGAACCCTGCCACTCACCAGTACCTTTCTCCTCGCCAGCTGCAAGGACACAACCACTTCCAGCACAAGACCCCTCCGAGCTTCCAAAAGGAAACGAGGCAAAGGTCAGTCGTCAAAGTCTACACTTCTGAGAAGCAGCAGCTCCTTTGGCGAGGCAGGATCCATCTTACTTTGGAGTAAAATGCAATCTAAGCGCGATGGCTTACGCAAGCACCAACTATTTATCTACAGAGTAAACAGAGCCCGTTTTTAAAAGTATCTCATGATTCTTTCCGAGGCACACAAGTGTCCTCGAAAAACAAACCTGAAAGCTACACAGATTCTTAAAGGTGAGGCAGGGGAAAATAAAGGAAAGCAGAGAGAAATCAGAAATACTATTTAAAGAAATAAATAAAAAAATCAAATGGGGCGAAGGGGGAAATTTAAAAACTTTACAGCACTGAGGTTTCAAAGCCTTCCAAGAGATCTACCACAAGTATCCTTTCCCTGAAGAAGGGCACGAACTGCCAAGTGACAACCTTACAAAGTTACCTCGCTAACTCTCAAGGAACGAGAGGATTTTATTTAAATAACTCCTGATTAAACTCAGTATTTAAACACTGTAACAAGTTCCCAGCTGTATCCAGCAAGCCGTTTCAGAGACCTTCATGCAAATATCTTCACCCCACAAAAAAAACCAAAAAAAACCAACCCCAACAAGCCCTCCTCTATTCTCAGCAGCCGAGAGGATTATACCGTCACTGAAGAATGCAAGTTGTTACTACGTGCATTTTTAAGCAGAGATTTCCAGAAAAAAAACCAACCAAACAAAACAACAAAACAACAACAACAAAAAAAACCCCAAACAACAAACAAACCCAAAAAACGGAGAAAGGGAAAAAGCAGCTCACCTTTATCCTGAGTGCAGGACAGGATCTCCTCCTCTTTGGGGTTAGTCACCTGGGTGATAATGGACGGGTTGTCCATGGAAACAGAGTGAGATTTCACCTGGCTATTTCCCTCCCAGAGGCAGGCTTGTGTCCGGGGAGGTGGGGGGTGGGATTTGTTTGTTTGTTTAAAAATCAATATGTAGATTGGTATTTAAAAAAAGAAAAAACAACAACTCCTCCAGGAGCGAAGCCAAGCTGTGGGGGGGGGAAGGGGAGGGGAAAGGGGGAGCACCGCGCTCAGGGGCCCCTCCGGTAGCGCTGCCACCGCCGCCTCCTCCAGGCGCCAATTCTCCGCGGAGGAAGGGGGGGGAGGTGAATTAACCCCCCCCCTTAAAAAAAAAAACAAACAACAAAACAAACAAACCACAAAAAATAATAATTAATCCAATTCACCCTTCCGGGAAACCCTCCGCTGCGCTCCCCCCGAAACCCCGCCGGAGCTGCCGCCGCCTCACACCGCTTCCCGAGGCGGGGGAAGTGCCCCCGGCCCTCCGCGCCCCGCCGCGCCTCCCCCCGCGGCCAACCCCCGCCTCACGCCGCTCCCCGCATCCACCTGAGCCGCCCCGCGGGGCCTCCCCCGAGCGCGTCCCCCGGTACAGCCCCCCGCTCCCTACATACCGCCCCCCCCGCCGCCCTCCTCCTCCTCCGCGCTTATCTCATCCCCGCGTCCCCCCTCCCCAGCCCCCCTCACACCTCCGCCCCGGCCCTCCCTCCCCCCCCCACCCCCCTTCCCGCGGGCAGCGCTGCGGGCTCGGGGGACCGACGCCGGGCCGCCTCCTCCTCCTCCTCCCCCCCTTTTCCCGGGTCACGGGCCGCCGCCGTGCACGGGCGAGGAGGGAAGCGCGGTGCGAGGGGAAGAAGGGAGGGGAAAGGGGCCGAGCCGAGCCGCGCTGCGTTCCCCCGGCCGCGCTCCTCGCGCTGCGCCACAGCCCGTCGCCGCCGCCGCCGCGCTCACAGCCTGTCAGCCCGCCCGGCGCGGCCCGCGCCCCGCCCCGCTCCGCCCCCGCGCCGCGGGACGCTCCAACATGGAGGCGGGGAGCGGGCAGCGCCCAGGCCCCGCTGCGCGGTAAACAAGGGGGCGTGGCTACAGCGGAGAGGGGGCGGGGCTGATGAGGGGGCGGGGCTACTATGGGGCGGGGGTACGGGAGGCGGGAATTGTCATTGCGTACAAAGGGGCTTTTCGCTTCGCCGCCAAGAGGGGGCGGGGCCTCGGGACGGGGGCGGGGCCAGCGCCAGCGCACCCCCGACGCCTCGGGGAGGCGGGAAGGAACTCCTGCGCCATTTGCCTCCTTAGGTCTGTCCGGAGCAGCGCTGGTCTGAGCGGGGACTGGTTTCCTTCGGGAACCGATCTGAGTTGTCTAAGGAGGAGATATAGAGAGCGAGATAATTTTACATGTGGTCCTGAAGTGTTTTTCACAGGGGCAAGTGTGTAACTCTCTTGAGACCCCCCCCTGCAGTGCTGTGTCCAGCACTGGAGCCCCCCCCCCACACAGAAGGACATGGAACTGTCGGAGGGAGTCCAGAGGAGGCACACAAAGATAGAGGGCTGGAGCAGCTCTGCTATGGAGACAGGCTGAGAGAGTTGGGGCTGTTCAGCCTGGAGAAGAGAAGGCTCTGGGGAGACCTCATAGCACCTTCCAGTACTTGAAGGGGCTACAGGAAAACTGGGGAGATACTTTGGACAAGGGCATGGAGTGATAGGACAAGGGGGTATGGTTTTAAGATGGAAGAGGGGAGATTTAGCTTAGACATTAGGAAGAAATTCTGTAGTGTGAGGGTGGTGAGACACTGGTCCAGGTTGCCCAGGAAAGTTGTGGAAGCCCCATCCCTGGAAGTGTTCAAGGCCAGGTCAGATGGGGCTCTGAGCAACCTGGTCTAAGTGAGATGTTGGAACCAGATGATCTCTAAGGCCCCTTCCAAAACAAACCATTCTATCATTCTATGAACCAGAAGGCACTGAGGGCAATCTTGGCAGCTTCTCTGAGAGAAGATACTCTTTTTTTTTTTTTTTTTTTTTTTTTTTTCTTCCTAGAGCATAGTAAAAAGTATGTCTGACTCTCCAGGAATTCCCAGTGCTGCTGTTTGTTGGTAATTCAGGAGGCAGACCTCTCTGTGCATTCCCTGCTCCTCCTGCCCTCCTCCAGTACCTGCTGTTATCTGGGGTCTTGGGCAGGATGATGGGGAAGGTAGGTGGGGGAGCCCACCCAGAAAAATGGCTCTTTTATGGGGCTATTGGAGTGTAAAATCAAGAGAAAACCTTTAAGAAAGCATGGTGGTGTTTTTAATGTAAAAAAGAATTTGCAGCCTCTTTTCTCTCCAAGAAAGAAAATATTTCTAATATTCTAATACATATGCAAGTTCCTATTGCAATGTTGCTACAAAAAGGACAGATATAATTTTAAATTCCATTAACTAATTGAGGAAAATCTCTCATTAGCTGGTGTAGATCCAGGCGACATGAATTTTAGCAATATTTGTTACAACTATATGTATTTTTTTTCCCTGAAAGAAAGCCACTTTCTGTGGTAACTTTAAAAAAAGTCTATCTAAAAATACATATGTAGCTCTGAACATTTTAACAGTAGCAAAACCATGGCGCTTCAACTGCCAGGCTAGGTTGCAGAAATCACCATTGTGTTTAATTCCAGAAACAGCAAGCAGCTTTTTCTCCTTGCAGTGCTTTACCCTAAAGGGAGGCTGAGCCTCAAGGAATTTCTAATCAGCAGCAATGCCACATCTAGTTTCTGGGGAAAAGGAATTAAAGCTCTGGGGCCTGGTTTCACTCCCAGGGAGTGTATTCCTACGGAGAACACATTTAAACATTTTGCTGGGAGTCTTCAAACGGCCACGTTTGTTCAATGGAGAATAAGTTGTTCAAAATCTAGCTGTGTTTTCTCTCACAAAGCTAACACTCCTTAAACAGCAGCACATGCAGAGATACCAGTATTGCAGGTTTCTGGGACTTGTATTTTAGGTTTGCCCATCCTACTCTTATGACAAACACTTGCACAGGGAATGAGTGAAATGCCACTGCTTGCACTGCATCCAATTGTGCATGTTGCAACCTGCTGTTCAGCTTTGGCTTCTCAAGACAAAAGTCTTGCTGTTGCAAATGGTCCTTTACAGGTTAGATCGGGCACAGATGAATAGGAGTTAGTACATGTCGGCTCCTGGAATTACTCCTGCTACTTGTAAAGGTTGGAAGCTCCTGCTTCTATGCTGTTCTGAAGCTGTATCACAGCACTAGTTATGTTGTAATCCAGCATGTGCTTGATCTTTTACCTGCCCAGGCACTGGAGGCATTTTTAATTATCTGAGGGTTAATTTGCATAGAAGCTTTTGCTGAAACAATAAATTCATACTTCTGTTATTAGTTGGTGTGAGTTTCTATATCAATATTTATATTTGGATAAAACCAAGTAGCTTCCTGCTAGCGTTAAGAGAAAGGGGTTGCTTCAGAGCAAGTTTGAGAGTCATCCAGTACTAAAAAACCCCTTCCACTTCTTTGCAGGGAAAGGGCAATTATGATGTATGGTAGGAGAACATGTGTTCAATGCCTCTTTTCTATGCAGGCGTGAGGAGATACAAATGTCTTGTCTGATGAGAAGCACATTTTGCAAGGCTTAACAAACACAATGTTCGTAAGATAGTTTTTTGCAACTTATGTTGTAAAATTCCAGTTGAACAGCTAGCTTTTTATGAATCTCATTAAGGAATTTGGTACTTTCTTAAGTTTAGAGGAGGAACGGCTATTTATGGTGGTATATAAAGTGCATGTAGGTGAGAGAACATGCCAGGAGGGGATATCTCTCCCTGTGCTTGTCCCTTTGCTACTCTCAACACAGCCTCCCTCACCCCTCCAGCCTAAGGTGGAGTGGAGAAAAGCTGGATACCAACAGCACACTAGGACCTGGAGAAAGCCAATGGGCAGAGCAGTGGGAAGCAAACTGGAAGTTCAGGAAGCTCAGCTGTACTTGTGCTGGCATCACTGCTGTAACGTAGGAAACAGGCCCCTTCCCTTAAGCAGTGTTGTTCAGCTTATCCCACCCCCCTCACTCCCTTTCCTGAACCAGCTATGAGACAGGTGTAACAGAATCAAGAGCAATCCATGTTGTTTCCTTTCAGCTTTCACTTTACTTTAGACACTCCAAAGTGTGTACAGTATCTTCTATCTATGTTTCTTTATACACCACAGGAACTAAATCCTAAATAATCCCGGGGAAGAAGTGAATGGTTTCATCACCCTGTCAGAGATAGGAGGTGGAAAGAGAGGCAAAACAATACTTTGCAGGAAATTGCAGTACAAGCTAGGAGGCAATCCAGATTTTCATCATGACTCCTGACGTTGTCCTTGCTACTAAAATGTGTCCCCCTTTCAATGCCATAGGATGTTTTTGTAATAGGGGGAAAAAATGTTTTTTAACAGAACTGTTCTACATTAAAAGGAAGCATTTATTTTCATTGGTATCAGCTCAGTGAAAGCTTGACCCTGGGCCCACAAGAGGACTTTTATTCTTGACTTTAATGGAAGAGTAATCAAGGTCTCATGATGTTACATCCTAAAGAATGGAAAATACTGCAGTTTGTATCAATATGATAAATGTTTCATAGTTAGTGTAAGCTGCTATATTCTTGCAATAAATGGTTTATTAGATTGATTAAATGTCTTAACTTCACCTCAGCTATTAATCAGTTTTGGCAGCTGTTTATTGCTTTGTATACTTCAAAGTAATGGAGATTATCCCTTCATTATCTCATTGCAATTTGTTCATTGTTTCCTAAATAGTGCCATTACAATGGTAAATTGCAACAGTAAAACAGTGCCCATACAAAGTTATGGAGTTCCCATTTTATGATGCATTCATAAAGTTAACACAATCTATTTAAAATGTAGCTGTGATTTCAGTGCAGTGACCTATTTGATAAGGCATAAGAGATTTTGATGAGGAAACAGCAGAGCGTTAAGTGTGCAGGGACTCTGCTCTCACCAAAATAAAACAGCTTATCCCACCTGGAATATATGTGTGTATCAGAATTTATTAAACTACTAGTTATTTGATCACTTTCCATTTCACCAAGTGCTGTGAATTCCAAAGGTTTTGTGCCTTTGAATGGACTATTTATTTCCTTTTGTCTTTACAAAAAGAAATGAGAAAACTCCAAGCAATACTATCATTTAGAGGTTACCATTGTCATTTCATAGAAGGATAAAAGAGTACCAAATCAATCAGAAGAAAATGGCTGCTTTTAGTATTATCTTCAGATCTGGCAGCAATTCAGGAAGTAGCAGTTGCATAACAATTTCCATTCTAAGTCCTTTTTTTCAGTCAACTGTAACTATACCTAACTTTAATGTTATGAGTTGTCTGTTTCAGACTGAGATGTTTGGGAGGAATCGGTATTACTGTCAAGCTGAGACAGATTCATGAAACCTGCTTTCAGAAGCTGTAACAGAAGTTGTCTTCCTCATTGCTCCCCAAGAAAAGGCTCCATAACTAAGCTCTTCCTAGTGCACCAGCTCAGGTGGGAGTCTTCACAGCACCTAAACATCATCTGCTGAATTGGCTGGACCCTTCACTGGAGGGAAATAGGATAGATACAGGATGGGAAATACTAAAGTGATACCTGATCCAGTGAGGCATTGGCCAACACAACCATTGTCACATGTAAAAATTGCCTCCTTGAAACAGGACAACAACTACCATTCTTAGTGATAGATAGATAGATAGATAGATAGATAGATGGATGGATGGATGGATGGATGATGGGGTTGCTAAATTAATAAGAATGGTGGTAGATGCATGCCATGTTAGTGACATGGTTCTGCTTTCCCATTCAGCACACTAAACATGGGAAGGTATTTGTCTGCCATTTCTGGGGGAACCAGCTGATGAGCTTTGAGGAAGTCTTGGCTTTGTGGATGATGAAATGGGATAAGAAAGGCATGACAAAAGGCCTGAAACAGCCCTCAGCAAGGACTTCAGGTCATCTTGGCACACTGAAGTGGTAATTTATTCTAGGAGTCACTACTGAAATTATCAGGGTGAGCGATGAAATAAAGCAATAGTATGAATAAAGGCAGTAGGATTTGGCCTAATTGAGAAAGAGAAAAGGAGTGAGGTACACAGAAAAGGTCTTGTAAATGCAATGTCCTGTCATCTGAGTCAACTGATAGTCATGGTAAATAGCCATCTTTTTTTTTTTTTTTTTACAAGGACTTCTCAGAATAAAAACCTGCTGACTGTTGGAAAAATAAAGTCAAAACGATTAAGAATTGCAATGAGAAATTCTAGTCAGTGCCTAATTTTATGCCCTTCGTTTCAAATTGCATAAATGGTAACTTAGCTTTTGGCCTCATGCCTAGAAGAGCACCTGAGAACACATCATTGCATCATTATTGAGAGTCTGCTGGCCTTCTTTTTTAATTATGGGCTGGCTTTGGAAAGTGAAGTGGCTTGATTGGTTAAGGCTGATTCTAGGCCTAACTAGCAGTGAATGACTACCACAAAAAATGCGAGCACAAAAACCACAAACTCTCTTTGAAGTCTTCAGACCATTTTTTTTAATTGAAATTTTGTTCACACGGCTGCTAGTGGAACAGGAGAGTGTCAAGAATGTGAAAGAGCATGTCTCATGTGGTGGGGCTGGAAGTGGAGAAATTGGAGTCCAAGTGGGTAGACAGTGGGTAGGCTTGGGTGAGGGAAAGAGGAGAGAGTATTTGCAGGTGTAATGAAAGGGATTCACATCCCTTAGGCACGTGTGAATTCTGTACACAAGCCATGAGGGGGAAGGGTAGATGGAGGAAGTGGTAAGGCAGAGAGGAAAGGAAGATGAACCACAGAAAGGGTAGGAAATACAAAATCCTTAAAGAAAAGCTTCTAACAACTCTCAGCATTTCAATGCTAGTGTGTTCCCCCAGGAGTATTTCCTAGTAGGGCATTTCAAATGTGGGATGAGCTGCAGCACCTGGCTGCTGGAGAGCTGCAAAAAATCTTGGCAGCATTTGTTGGGGAAATGAGGTTTAGATATTGGAAAATCTGAGGTAATTTAAAGGAGTGCTGTGGCTTTGCTTGGTAATATTATTGTTCTCTTCTCCAGTTGTTCCTTGTGCCACCTGTGTCATGAAAAGCAGTCCAGTGAACACCAGGAACTCCACACAACTTTGCTTTCCTGAATATGCAAAGCTATGGAGGTGCTGCTGCTTGACTGGTTCCTGATGACTCCCAAAGCAGGAGACACTGGCCACCCCCAAATAATTTGGAGTAGTATCCTACACTTTTCACTGCACAATTTGTATTCCAATAAAAGGGCCAGGTTCTCTCATAAATATCTACATGCAACAGAAAGTTCTAAGTATCAGAAACATGCAGTTATGTAGGAAAACCACAACGAAATCGAGGGTAATAAAAATATTTGATAGTGAGATCAAGCTTACTCCATAATCTTGTCAAAATTAGTTTCATTGTGCTGGATTCTGTACAGAGAGTAGCAGGAAGTGACCCACAGCCTAAAGATTTACAGTTTAAGTGTAAAAGGAAATATAATTTCAAGTGAAAAACTGAAGCATAGAAAGAGTAATTCGACTGAGACTACATAGGCAATTTCTGGCAGGGCTTGACTTACTGAATTTGTAGTCTTTCCAATTTGTAGTCTTTCCAGTCTGAGATTGAAGCTATTGTTTGAGGTCTTGAAAAGGAACCCAACAAAGGCACAGGAAGGAATATATTGTGGTAAGTTGTGTGTTGCTTCTAGAAGAAAGGCAAAGTCCATAATTCCTTCTCCTATCACCCACCCATCAGAAACAGAAGCACCGAGGGGCCCATGGGGGAGCAGGAGCTCAGCCCTGTGAGCAGACACCAGGGACCTGCACCCGTGTGCTGCTGTCCCACACAACTGCAGTGCAACCCTTTGTGAAGAAGGTGCTGAGTCTAAAAATGTGACTGATGCTGTGTCAGTGGGTCAGGGGAAAGCCTCTGCTTGTTTATTTTTGGAGCTGCCATCCCAGCAGGATACCTCAGAACTGAGATTCAGACGCAGGCCATTCCCACCCTGAAGCCCACCCCAACCACCAGTTTACTGCCTGCCATTGCTGTCATGTCCAGCCAGCAAAGACATGGCTGCAAATGGAAGCAAATAGATTCTGGCACTATTAGCTGAGACGTGTAGGCAGGCCTGCCACAGCAACAGACTTCACACAGTTGCAAAGTGTTGAGTGCTTTGGAGTATGATATGCCATGTTAATTCCATTAATTGGTTCTTCAGCTTGGTTGAAAGGTTATGGATTCATATCATAGAGTGATAGAATGGTTTGGGCTGGAAGGAACCTTAAAGATCATCTAGTTCCAACCTCCCTGCATGAGCAGAGACACCTCCCACTAGATCAGGTTGCTTCAGAGCCCCATCCAACCTGGCCTTGAACACTTCCAGGGAGGGGGCATCCACAACTTCCCTGGGCAACCTGTGCCAGTGTCTCACCACCCTCACACTGAAGAATTTCCTCCTAATGTCTAACCTAAATCTCCCCTCTTCCAGTTTTAACCTAATTACACCTTGTCCTCTCACTACAAGCCCATGTCAGAAGTCTCTCCCCAGCTTTCTTGTAGCCCCTTCAGGTACTGGAAGGCCACTGTGAGGTCTCTCTGGAGCCCAACTCTCTCAGCCTGTCTCCATAGCAGAGGTGCTCCAGCCCTTGGATGATCTTCATGGCCTCCTCTTGACTTACTTCAACATCTCCATGCCCTTCTTATGCTGGGGGCTCCAGAACTGGACATAGTACTCCAGGTGGGGTCTCATGAGAGACAAGTAGAGGGGGAGAATCACATCCCAGTGAACTACAAATATCTCAAGACAAACCATTTTTTCCCTTTCTATTATGGGTAAAGTGTTCTGCACGTGATTGTCTATCAAATGTTCAGCTGCAACACGTAAATCTTTTCTGTTCTCATGTGATTTTCTCCAAGCTTCACTTAGCAGATATTCCACATTTCACTTTCCATTGGGTCAGTAAATGAAACATTTCCCTTGCATACTTCCATGACATTCATTTGGAAGAATATGTGACTTGGTACAAGCCAATCTGGTGTTCAGAGACTGTGATACAACTGGAAAATGGTATTGCAATGTGTTGGTCCAAGCATCATTTGCAATGCTTTGCCCCTGGCTAGTCATCCTGCAGCTCCATGTAGCAGAAGCTACTCAGGTCTATTTGCATGCAGAGAAGACTTTGAACTCCCTGGTGTTTGGTGTGAAAGTTCCCCTTGGCTCAAAGCCCTGTGCAAGATCCATGCACCATTTAAGTTCTTTATGCATTAGCTTTTACCAGAATAGTTCAATAATTAAGACAGTCTTTTGGCCAATATATTGATAAATGAATTACTTGGCTTCCATTGGCTGCTATTTTTGTGACTGTGTGGGTTGTTATTTGCAAGTATTCATGCAGCTCCAGTTGCAAGGGGAAGTGCCTGGCTTGTGGAGTGGCAGTACTTTTTTGGGAGTTGGGGTTTGACCTCATGGGGAACCCCCCAGCTCTCTCCCTGAGGAGGAACTCAGGGCTGAGGGGTTGGGTTGTATTTGCAGCCTGCCTGGGCCTGAGGCAAAACCAACAAGCAGCTCTAGGACACCTGCTTGACCTGTACTGCTTTGATTTTGGGAAATTAAACTCTACTCCATAGAGAGTGAGCTGAAATCCTACTGCTTTTGGGAATGCTATTTCAATGTGCTTGTTCAGTGAGTTGGCCTGGTGGTTTACGATTCAGAAACCCCAGAGCATTTGTGAATTGCGAGGGAAGTACACTATTCATTATCTGCTGTCAGGCATTCATCATTCCAGTGTAGGCTTCAATCCTCTCATCAGGATGCAGAACATTACTTATGACCAGTCACAGGCCATGAATAATGGCTTAACGAAATGAACAGTTCTCTTAACAATTCAGATTCGGGTTTATTAATCAAAACTATTCAGAGCCAGATTCTGGCACCCCCTCACACGCACTGAGTAACGCCTCTCCCCAGTGCAGTCTCTTTGGTCTTAATTGCATTTATGGTTTAACAAACTAATTTTTTTATTTCAATCTGGCTGGCCTCACCTAGCTAGCTCTCTGGAAAAGCTGGAGTTTGCCTCCACCAAAATAAGTCGTTCTTGTCTTGTTCTGCATTAGCACTCTCTGTACAAAACCACTTTGGCAGTGATGACAAATCTACGTGTCTTCTCCTTAGCTCCATCAGGTGGAATATCCATGCTGGTCAGCAGCTAAGCACTGCCTAAAGTTAAGCAATGATTTAAACATATCTTTGATTCTTTATGTGGGAAAATGAAGTCAAATGACACATTCTTTACAGGACCTTATGCACAGCAATAAAATGACATGACCATATTCATCCATGTGTAGGATTATGCACTGTTCTAGTCAACCTCCCAGTTGAGGTTTCACACCAACAGCAGTTCTTTCCTGTGTATTGCCAAACATATTTCAGGCTCCTGGAAAGTGGAATATATTGGTGTATTTGCAACACAGTCCCCAAGTATTCCTCTCCAAATGTTCAAAGCAGCTGGTAGCTCTAGCTCTCTTCCCCAGTCGTAGGAGGCTTCTTACATTTTTTGCTATTCTCAACTGTGCCAAGGAAGCTGGTACTGCATTTCCAGAAGCAGGGATTGATCAAGTTGGAACATTATATTTATGGAGAGCTTTCTGGATAGTGGTGGCAAGATAAAACCCTGGAAATACTCAACAGAATCTTTTCTCTTCAATCCTATCTTTGTAAAGCACAGCCTTGGTTGTCATTACATGTATTGAGTAAGACCACCAGGAGTGGTTCCCCAGGCCTGTTTTGGGCCATGGAACTACTAGCAGATGTGGAGGTGGTGGGTTATGTCCAGGGTCCTAGGTGCATTCCTATTCCCTCTAGTACTCTTGGGCTGAAACTCCCAATGGAGACTCTCAGGGAAGTAGTTACCAGCTTTGATTGTGGTCAGGCTCTTCTGTGTGTTTGAACAGAACTCTGCATTTTATTTTACATATAAATAAAATCATTTTCAGTGCATAATCTTCCATAACCAGTTCTTCTTCCTTGGGATTGTATTTTGGGAAACAGTCACAGCAGTTTCAGCCCTGGAATGTGTTTCCCCATATGATTAAATGTCAGTCCCTTTGTAGGGGTAAATCAGTGCTCAACATGAGGAAGAAAAAACCCTTTACATTCGTGTCAGAGGATCTCTTTATCAGCAACGGCTGGTGCAGGGGAGGTGCAGCTTGTTCTGGGTTTTTTTCCCAGCAGATTATGGTCTGAGGCACTAGCTGCAGTGAGTGGGAAGGAAGGAGCAGGAAGAAGAGGGAGAAAAAAAAGGCCCTCATGCAGAGAGAATCCAGGAGCACTTATCTGTCTCCCTCTCCCTCCTCTGCCTTGCATTCACTGCCACCAGGTCTTCATCATCTCTCTGTGCCCTCAGGGCTATAAATGTGGGCATCGGTGGGCAAATAACCTGATATATGGTTTCATCTCCTCTTGGAAGTTTTCAGCAAATTTTAATTTTGATAATTTATTTTCTTTAGGTATATATTTTCTTTATTTACTGATTTTCTTCAGTTCTTTATTAGAGAAAAGACAGGAAAAATGCAACCCAAACGGCATTTCAGCTTCTCCAGCAAAGTTTCTATTTTGATTTATTGAAGACTTGTCCAACCAGTTATTTTTGTTTTATCTGTGGAAGACTCAAAAAATTTCATCTGAAACAGACATTTCCATGGAAACGTCCATCTTTGATGGGATGTCATTCCTCAGATGTTTCAGCTGAAGAATTTTGTCAGTTCTGGCAGAAAAAAAAGGAGACAGAGGGGCAGAACAAACAAAGACCAAGCTCACAGGAAAACATGCAGTGCTTCAAGTTAATGGGCTAAAATGTCAGCTGGTAAACTGCCATAAAGCTAGAGAAGTCAACCAGTCAACCTGAGTCAATGGAGCTATGCTAATTTACACAGAAGATCTACCCTTAGATTTTAATAGAACCAGCCTAGCAAGCTGTTCCTCTGCTCGCCCATCCTCCTCTCTTTTTAATAAGCTCTCAGTCATACTTGGCCTATCCTTTAATAATTCACCCTTCTCTCTTCACGATCCTTCTTCCTTCTCTGGAGATAATGGGATGGGATTTTCTTCTTGCAGCCCTCACAGAAATAGCACAGGCAGGTAAACTCGGCACAGCCAGCTACTGGCTTCTAACATATCCCTTGTGCCTCTTTCTGGACTCTCTATCCATCTTCTGCTTGAGCTTTACTTAGCTGGTGCCAACTGACTCCAATGCTGTTTGCTATATATTATGGTATAGCGTATTGTGCTGTAATCTGTGGATCCCAGGATATTGAAGTATTGAGCTCACAGAGCCATCAGTTACTTTAATGGGAGTTGTATGTGTCTGGCCACAATTCTGGAAAGCAGATCTATGAGATAGCTGTAGGACACAATCCAGCTTCTGGACCAAGAGACTGCTGTACTGCAGAAGTTACTATTTCTTTCTTGCTCAGGGCCAAATAGATATTTAAAGCACAATTGGCAAGATGCACATTGTTGTGTGCTTTTTTTTGTTGTTATGTGTAACTACAGTATGAATGACCATGGATAACTGCTCAGTCCTATATAACCTGTAACTGTTTGAAATAAATACTTGGAAGTTATCCAGTTCCAGAGCTGCAAGTTTCTTACCCAGTTCCTTTGAAGCCTAGATCCAAAGTACTGAATTTTGTAAGACCTACCAGTATACTTTTCTTAATCCAGTTCTAGTTTCTTGGTGACCATGTCCTTCCCTCTCAGCTACTTTTATTACACAGAATAGGGAAAAGGGAAGTGTTGATGCAGGAAAAACTCCCTTGCAGACCTGAAAAGAAAAGACTTGCTCTTTGGTAGTTTTGGGGTTTTTTTGGAAGGTCCTCATTAAAAAAAGAAAGGGACCTGATTGTCTCTTGTAGAAGTAAATAGTTTTGGATCTTCAGAGAATGTAAGCCTATGTCTTCAGCCACGTATTTCAAATGCTTTTGTTCATTGTACCTGATCTTTTTCATGTGAAGCCACCATGCAAAGTTTGAGCTGTCTTCTCTGTTCATTACTCAGAAGTGTATTGTGTGGAGCACACCTTTTCCATGTCTTTTTCCAGAGATGCTGTTTGATTGCCCCAGGTACAGAGCTGGTAACTGAGAAATAAAAAGTAATGTGTGTGAATGGTTCCCTGACTGAAACCCCGTGGATTTTGTATTGATTAAATCAACCTTTTGGAGCAACAGAAGTGTGATTGATGCTGTTTGAATTTCAGCTTAGCATCTTGATTGGCATTCTTGTTTAATGACTTTTACTTATTTGTTAAATTTAATTGATGGGTATTGCATTTATTTCTAAAGAACTTTGCTATAATTTAAAAAAACCCCTCTCTGCTCTACAGAAGTTAATATTCACCGTCTATGTGGCACAAAAGGGTATGTGGTGAACACAGAATAATTAGTGGCTGTAGGAGGAGAACTTTTGAGAAGATGATTATGAATATGTAATAAAGGAAATAGACTACAAGGAAGTTAAACAAAGGAATTTATGAGTGAATAATGGACCTCTGAGTAAATATGAGCATCCTCTCAACAGCCACTTCACGTGTTGTTAACCAATCAGTGTTTCAGAACATTAACCACCCTGTTAAGTAGCCAGTTCTTTGCTATTGGCAACAGCTCACTCTCTGGAGTTGCCTTCCTATTTTACAGGGTGGTTGCTCAGTGGCTGCATAATGCTACCAATTCAGGTGGTGCCTAAGCTTTGGAGTAGGTAGGAGAATAGTCCTGGCCTGTTACCTATGTATTTATCTACCCTTGGCCAACGGAAATAGTTGTAGGGACTGACTAAATCTGCTTCCAGCCTTATACTGTTAGAAATGAGAGCAGAGTTTTATCACTACTCCCAAATGAATACAGATCTCTTTTCACAACGAGGGAATCAATCAAAAAATTGAGATTTTCACAATCGGTGCTAGAGTTTCTAAAGTCAATTTTCAAATATTTCAGTTTCCATTTTCCCTTAGATTTGGTGACCAATTTAGCAATCGCGACTTTAAAGACTGTAGGCTAGAGGTGTCAGTCTGTTCCCAAGGAAGTCCCAATATCTTCCAAGTGAGAGGCCTGATAAACATGAACAGGTATGTTAGCCAGAAAAGCAATGTTGATAAACATGAACAGGTATGTTAGCCAGAAAAGCAATGCTGACAGTGGTTGTGTTTGAGAGGTAGTTCCCAAGAAACGCAGAGCATCCATGAGTAAGAACTGGGCCTGTAACCTGAATTGTAGGATGGAGTAAGTGGGGTCAAAACTTCCTGAAGGAAGACCAGGTTCATATTTTAGGATTCAGAAATCATAATGGTAAAAAAAGAAGATGGTGAAGTTTATGCATTGGAAAACTTCAGTATTATAACGATCCATGGAGAATGAGGTGTAATGGCTGCACATTGAGGGTAGAGATTATGTTTTCATTCTAGAGAGACAAGTTACCCCTGCTGATTATGGACCAAACACATGGCTAAATTGTTCCTAGTTTTACACCAATGAAACTGATAACAATGATATGGCATCAGTGGAGCTTTGTCTTTTCTTCTCCTTCCCATTAGATGCTGGTTAGAGCACCAAACATTTTTTACATCATAGAATAGAGGGCAAGTAGTTATCTAGAAAATGTAATGATCAACTGCAATACGTGACTGATTGTATCAGGTGGGTAGTGTGAAAGATGAGGTTCACTTGCAGGCCATGGCCTTTTTGTTTGGCAAAGAGAGATAAGAAGACAAAGCTCAGTTTTATCAGAAGTTAACAAATGACTAAGAAGATGAGAATCTCAATCAGCTCTTTATTTCATAGTGATCCAAGTGAGTAATGGAGTATGCTTGCAGGTAGTAAAAGACCAAACATAATACCTTAGCTATCCTCCCCTCCATCTCTGCTGGGACACAGAGTGGTGCTGTTGGGAGGTACTGTCTGTATCAGGGAAGACCAGGTGGAGCCTTTGGGTTTGAAGGGAGCTGTGAACTTTGTTTCTTAACCTCCTTGGAAAGTCCTAATCTACATAACTCTAGCCTACATGAGCCCATACTTACAGTGCCAAGTCCCACCTTTGGCTATCTTGCTGAATGTCAACACGTTTCAGGAGCTAAGCTTATGAGCCACAGGAATGAAGTCATAAGCTTAGCCCAAAGGAAAGACATGGATGTGCTCTGCTTCAGCAGTGAACTTCTTTCTTTCCAGGAGCAGGAGAACAACCCGTAAGCTAAAAGCAAGTAGTCCAGAAAAAAATGCTCCAGCGTTTTTTCTTGGTGATGATGGGAAGGTTTTAAAAGATACATCTACAATAGTGAAACAAAGAGTGTTGACACCCTAGAATTTGCCTTCTATTTTTTTCCTGGTTTTTACAGTAATCCCAGCACAATTTTTGGCCCAGGCCATCTAGCACTGTCCCAAATAGTCTTCGGTCCCTCTCTGTTAGTTCAGATGCATGGGGGACCTTTCCTCATAGGCAGTTTGGATAAGGTCACCCTTGTATGTGTATGGACACAGCCAGGCTGTGGTAGTTGGCCTGTGGACCATAAAATGTTCCCTGGAACAATGTAGTCCACTAGAAGAGATGTAGCTGAGACCTTTTAGGCTGTATTCAGACATGCAGGGGAGATTCTTCCTCAGTTACCTCTTCAGCTAAGAATAGCTGAGGTAAATTGTAAGTGGGAGAGGGAGCATATGAGATCTCTTACACACATCGTCCACATTTAAAATTACAAGGCTGTTTGGGAGATATGACACTACTTGAATTGCAGGTTAGTACTATCTGGAGTATTCTGCTCTTTTGGAGGTTTTCAGTGTTTGTGGAAAATTAAGGGCACGATGGAGAATTTAGATACAAGAACTGATGGTGTATTTTGAGCCTCTGGCTGTTCCCTGTTTCAAAACAAACAGCATCAAAGACCTACAGGCCAAGTTCAAACTGGGAGTTAAGACTGAGCTGCAAAAGGAGGGAGCAACATACCTGTTCATGTTTATCAGCGTTGCCCTTTATGTACAGGTGAACACTTACATTTTGGTCTGAATAGGTCAACACCAGCTTATCTGCTTTCTAGAGATGAGGACAGGGTCATGCAGAACTAGAAATCTGATGCTGGATCGGTTTGATTCTGAAATTCCTGAGAAGGGACTTCTGGGGAGGTGGATTTGGCTGTATGGGCAGGGAAGAGGTTAGAAACTAGGTGGTTACAGAAATCAAAAGGTGTGAAGAGATTATCCATAGGAAGAGATCTGAAGATATGAAGTTTAGCCTTGTTTAATCAGAGGTAACGTGGTTATATACTGTCTTAAATGTTCCACAGTGTTAAACACAGTGGGCCCATGTCATTTTTGCTGGCACAAATGAGAAATAAACCTCTCCACTCACTTGAGCTTCTACTGCATGCAAGATCAAAATCAGAGCCAGAGGCATTTGGAGTTTGAAAGAAATGGTTTTGGTTTTGATGTCTATTTTTGCTGCCTCTATTTAGAGCAAACACAGCCAGGGCTGGAAGTGAATACAATGTCTCTGAAGAGGTGACTTATTCCCATCCAGTCTGTAGTGTCAGAAGCATGGTATCTTTTGGGCTTGAAATACACCATCATTAACTACATGGTGGGCCAAACTCCACTAATTTCTGCAGCCCCTCAGGGCTGAATTTAGCCCATTATAACAAAGTGGTAATATTGGAAGCTATTTTTGTGTCCTGTGCTTTAAGTTGGATTCTACAGTACAGTATAAATGAGGTGAAGCCAAGATATTTTAGGCTTTTTGGTATTAAGCAGTTTCTCAATATTTGTCCATGCTTTTCTCAGGCGTTCCCAACAGTACTAATTAGTGGACATTAAAGATGGTTGAAATGAAGGCAGAACTCATGCAGGGAGCATGTTGGGGGTGTTTGTGGTGTCTTCAGATCCATGTCCTTCTAAATGTGTTCGAAGAGAGCTGTGTGATGTGGTGGTATTGGCCAGGGATTGGTGGTAGTGATTGTAGGAGTGCCAGTGATCTGGGGTGAATTAACACTAGGCAAGACTCCAGGCAAGTTTCCTGCTCAGGTCTCTAGTGTGGCCCAGATGGTGCTGCTGAGTTGCATGTTGACTCAAGTACATCTCTCCTGGTCTAGGTTACGTGGAGACCTCTCAGGCTTTCCTGGTGTTGAGGCAGCTGTGTGACTTTCAGTTGAGGAAAGAGTGGAGGTGGCAAGGTTGCTCACGCTGACATGATCAGTCCATGCTGGGACTAAAACAGATGGCCAGACCCCTTCCCACAAGGGACAGTGGGAAGCTAAGAAGCAGCTGATTTATCTGGTCTATGTGCCAGCCCTCCCCTCAATTTGATTTTCCACCAGTCACGTGTCATATGGTTTTTGGCCATCTCAAGATTCTGGTAGGTGTCTCATGAGCTGAAGAGTGTCAGTCACTGCTGGGGTTTAGCAGCACAAATAGGACTCACCAAGTTCATATGAGAACTTCACCCAAATGTACACAGTGTTCCCAAATCACGGTCCCCTTCTCCAGCTGAGTTGACGAGGGTGAAGGTGGATGCCCTGCCAACATGTGGCAGTTTGCCATGATGTTACGTGACGCTGTTGTCTGGTGTTGTTATTCCAGTGGCAACGACAACAATCATTGGACACATCACCCCGCTGGACACGGGTCTGAGCTGCGCCGGGCTGGCATCAACCAGCTTTACACCTGTGGAATCATTGGGCTCTCGCTGGCTTCAAGATGGAGCACGTGAGCTTCAGCCCTTCTGAGAAGGGCTTCACTGGAGCAAAAAATCCAGTTAAGGAGAGAAACACGGCAGGCAGCGAGCTGCTGAGTCATTCCACAGCCCTCCTCGGGCAGCCTACACCAGCGCCACGGATCAAAGGTGAGGTGACCTTGTGCTTTGGAGGTGAGGCAAAGTCCTCTGCACGGGCTGGAATGTGCATTAGCTCTGGAATGCAGACAGTCAAACACGGCCTTTATTAGCAGCTGTAGGCATGGGTCTAAGATAATCTCAGGGGAAAAAGCTCCGTGTGTGTCCAAAGCCTGGAGAAGTCAGTGGAAAGCCTCCCATCAGTTGTGAATCAGGCTCTCAGAGAGAGTGTTCCTAGATCTATTCTTCTGATGAGGATTGCGGTTAGTCTGGGTGATGTTTAGTTTTCATCCACTCTGTTTTGAAGCTGGCTGAAGCTTCTGGAAAGCTTAGAAACCTCTCTTTAATATGCTAAATGGGAAACTTGCATCCATCCTGTAATTTCACAATTCTCATTATAATCTCCAAAGAAGCATTAAAGAAGCATTTAAAGATTACTATTTCTCATCCCATCTCCAGCCCACTCTTTTTATTTCAGTGGTCTAAATACCATGATTGTTATTTCTGGGTATGCATGAATCAGTGGATCTGCACTTGCTGATATCTATACCACTTTCTGGCCTGGGCAATTACATTCAGCATCCTTTGGACTACTTTTAGAGGCATTTTCTGGCCAGGCCTGTTTCACTGGCTTGTCTTATGGACCCAAAGGATCAAAGAGCCCAGTGCTGTTTGCAAGTTCATCTCCATTGCTCTGAAAGGTGTAGGACAGAGACACAACAGTGTTGGTCAAGATGAAAGCATGACTCATTTTTTCTGTTTAGATCTCTTGCTCGGTGTTGAGCTTGCAGGTCCTGCTACAAGGTACAGATGGGTAAGATTAATCTCTTTTAGCTTGAGACATCTGCAAGGTGGACATTTACTTCTGAGTAGTCATCTTGGACCCCCTTTACAAGACATTCGCAAGACATACTGTATTGGGCTATGCCCTAGAAGACCCCATTTTTCTTCATGGACCCTTATGGGGTCCAGCAAATCAGCTCAGAGATAGACAAACAGCTGAGGTATCTAGATCTGGTTGGAGAGGCTCAGGTTTACAGACTAGTTTTTACTGGATCTCAGGGTTTTAAAATCAAACCTCTCTTCAATCTATTCTCACTTCAGTCAGATATCTCTGGAGATGGATTTGCCCTCTTTTCAAGATCTGAGGGGAATTAGGTCCCTAAAACATCTGCACATATGGCCCTTGGCAGAAATCATGCCTTGAAGAATTTCTTGCCCCAGGGAATAGTTCTCTATCAAACCAGACTCTAGGAAGCAACAGGGGAATCTGAATGGGATGGTTGTGCTTCTTTCCATTACTACTTGGGAAACCTTCACTGACCAGACCACCCATGAGCAAAAAAGCCACCAGGGCAGAAACCCCAGATGGGCTCCCCCTGGACATAGACCACCATGATGTCCTAGACGAGCCATTCGATTTGCAGGAGAGGAGTCCTGCATTTGGATCATGCCTTATAACACACTGTGGGATCCTTAGGATGAAAAAAAATTACATAAACATAAAATATCTCTGTTGATTTTAAATGGCAGCGGAAGGGAAATGTGTGATTTAAAGCAGTGCCAGCTCTGGTCTAGTAACAGATAAGCAGCACCGAGGCTTTTGGGCAAGTGGTGCTATTGGCTCCTCAACACTCATGGTCAGGCAGGCTGAGGGGGATGGAGGTTTTTTCCTGTCGACCTCACAAAGATCTGCATGTTCCTATATGCCTTTCCTACAGAGATAAAGACACGGACACTGCTGACATGTTACATTCCTCTTATCTGGGGTGATTGCACAATCCCACTGGTGTAAATCTCCTGCTTCCTAGCGTGACGCAAGCAAGTTCTGCTGTGGCAAAGAGGGAGGGCAGTTTGGCATGGTGCTGCCCCCCCTCCCAAAGCAAGAGGTGTGACTTGTCAGCAGGCAAATCGTGGAAGCGATTATAGGAAGGTGACAAAAGGTTGGAAGTTAATGAAGGGACCTTCCAAGGAGGCAGCATACAGTCTCCACAGCAATTCTTCCTCTTGCCACGTGTCTTATGTAAGGTAACAAGAGCCTGACTTGCTCAGCTGGTTAACCTCCCGAAAATCTGGGCAGGCCTGTCACGCTGCAGGCTGCAGTTACATGATCCATCTTTGGAAATATGGTCCCATCAGAAGCGCTTCCAACTCATGCATTTCCAAGTCCTGCTGTCCTGAGGACTCTGGGAATAAATTTCATCTCATGCAACTTCAGGGGAATGAATCAGGCATCAAGTGCCACTTTAGATGCCCTGTGTTTTCAGAGACATCTTCATGAGGCTGGCACATAAGAGATGGGACCTGTGTGAGACCTGTGCCCTTCTTCAGGGGCAACTAGAAGCCAGGTGAGCTACACCAGGGCATCTCAAAGAGCATGAGATGCCTGTATTTAGGCACCTGCATTCCTTCCTGCATATCTACACCCTCAGTGTCTCCCATCAGAGCTGGTTATCCTGAGCTGTGTTTACAGTTGGTGTAGAGACATAAGTATTTTCAAGGTGTCGTTTAGCCAAACTCTTTTAGACACCTATTTCAGGAGGAGGTGAGTTCCCTAGACACCACAGACTGTGACGACTAGATTTCTGTGACTGCAAAGACAACTCAAATATTGGACATTTACATGCAAACAGATGAACCTCATCCTGGATCTGGTCTGTCTTGTGTTGACATTAGCTTAATATCAAGAAAACAGCAATCCAATCCACGGACCTGATTTCACTTGTAATTACAGCGAAGTTTATGAAATTAGATTCAGAGCCACCATTTGGCAGTTGTCTCCCAAAGTATGCTCTGACAGATAGTCATTATGGTAATGTTTTCGTGGCTCCTTGTGTAAAAACAAGAGCTTCAGTTCAGAGTTATTTATTTGGATTCAAGCCAGTTGCAAACGGCTTCAGTTTTAACGGAGTGTCCCGCGACGCTTTCAATTACAACGAGGTGAGTAAGAGATGTTTTGGTTTGCTGGCAATGCTGAAAGATAATTGCACACATCTATATTGTTCCTGATTTAATAAAAAAGTTTCACTCGATCCCAGAGAAACCATTTCAGTTGGTTTTTTAAGCATGTTTCACATTAAGAAGAAAAACAGAGTGAAAGGAAATCTCTGAACAAAGAGACATTTCATAGTGAAATCTGTCTCAAGCAACTTATGTTTTTTAATTCTGTGAATTCATTTGACAAAACTGACATGAATTCACAGTGTTGCTGCTTTCCCCCCCAAAAAAAAAATAAAAAATATGCCCATGTTGGTGCAGCTGCAATGTTCAAAAAGGCACAGGGCTTTGGACCCTTGCTGGCAGGGTGGGAGGGACCTGGACAGTCCCTGCAGGTTGGTGACAGCAGGTTAACAAAGGGCTCTTGGAAACCTTCCCTCCACATTACTTCCACAAGATAAATGTTCCTGGTATTATTTGCAACACGGTCATATGTCACAGCAAATGCCAGGTATAATAAGACCCAGACAGCAAAACTGTGTATAAATAGATGAGGGAATTCCTGGCATTAGTTCTGGAGCATTTTGGGACTGGAACAAGTGAAAAACGCAATTTATCTAAAATGGAAGTTTCCTGTAAGTAAAAGAGAATTTCCCCCATTTCTCCCTCCTCTCTTTCCCCAGATTCCAGTTTTTCACCAGGGAGAAAGTAAGTGAGTTCAACCAGAATTCCATTTTGCTGAACTGGCCTGACTGGGGATGCAAACCGACCTCTGAAAGGCTGAAATCTCCAATGGGAGCAGAATTTTTCTGAATTTTGCTAATCTCTAGTTACTCCTCACACAAAAACAGCCTAAAGGAAACAAACAGCCACTCTCCTCATGCAGACAGGAGAGCTGCCTGGTAAGTAGGTTAATTTGGATGGGCTTCCCTGGCAGCAGCTCCTCTTCCTCTCTTCTGCCTGGGGAAACCTCTGTAGGATCAGCTCTGCAGAGTAGTGATGAGCTTCCCTTCAAGGCAAAAATAAACTTACACACATATAAACCCAGAGATCCTTTACTACAGGAGTTGTTTACACCCCA
The DNA here is from genome assembly GCA_020745705.1 of Hemiprocne comata. Classification (NCBI taxonomy): domain Eukaryota; kingdom Metazoa; phylum Chordata; class Aves; order Apodiformes; family Apodidae; genus Hemiprocne; species Hemiprocne comata. The sequence goes on along the minus strand of CM036587.1, from coordinate 5,274,314 downwards.
GGGCAGGCTGGTGTGGCCTGACACAGCTCCACTTATCTCAGCAGAGCATCCCAGGAAAAGGATCACCTTGTTCTACATGTGCAAATATTTAATTTTCCAGCAAAGCTAAGGCCATAAAGAATTTTTTTGGTAAGCTCCACAAAGCAGCTGATAGCCCAGATGGGCCTTCATAGCAGTGGCTGGATGCTGAGAGGCTGCCAGCTGGTGATGCATCCCTGTTGGTGAGGTACCAGCACGTTACTGGTGAGGATCAGCAAGTGTGCCAAAGCTGGGAGCCTGGGGGGGATGAGAGACAGACACTCTGGATGGAGGCAGCTGCTTCCTTCTCATTGCCTCTGTCTCCATAACACGACTGCAAGGAGACATCAGCCTCCAGGGCTGCTGAAAGCCTGAGGCAGGGCAACTTTGGGGCAGCTGATGGGGAGAGCTGGACCCCCAGGCGCAGAGCACTGCTGGTTTTCTCTGCTGGAAAGTTAATATCCTTATGTATAGGACATGAGATGTGAGATCAAGAGGTTCTGCCTCCTTACAGCAGTGACAGATGTGCTCTCTGAGATTGCAGTCTCAGTCCTGAACTGTTCATGGCTTCCATGCTGAGCTTCATCCTTCCTCCAGCTACGATGTAGCACCAGTCCTTTACTCTCATCTGAGGATAGCAAAGAGCCCTGCAAACAATTAAGTCTCACAATCCCCCAGTGAGCTGGGGAAGAATTATCTCCTCATTTTTACCTGTCTGGAAAATGACACAGAAATTGACTTCTTCAAGGTCACTCAAAGAGTCAGTGGGAGATTTGAAAATGGGACCCAGAAGTCCTGACTGCCGGTCCTTTCTAACCACTAGGTACCTAACATCAATTGCTAGAGAACCTGCTCTTAGACTTCACCATTTTGATTAAAGATTCAAAAAATATTGAAGCTTTAAAGGATGAAACAATTCACTACAACTTTACGAAGTGATGCGTGGCCAGGCACAGCCCCTCTGGGCACACAAGGGCTGTTTCAGATGAGCTGATCTGCTGTGTGCTCAGCATATGCATCAGGTCTTTGTCTGGGTGCCAGCTGACACGGGCAGCAGGTCTGGCTCCTGCCATCAGGGGCAGCTCCAGTGGCTGGCAGGGCTTTGCATGCTCACGTCCAGAAGATGAATGAGGTCTTGAACTGGAGAAGCAGCAAGCTGTGGGTTTACACCTGACGCTGGGCTTCGCTTGCGTTAAGTGTTCAACAGCATGTGATTTTGTTGCTAAATACGAGCAACCTGGGCTGTGAGAATAACACGGGGAGTTGAGGGGATGCAGAAGCAGAGCACTAGGTTGGTTCTTTGCCCAAAAACATCCTGTGTGGGGCAGAAAGTACTGTCCAGGTGCCTCATCGCCTGTCCTGGGCCCCAGGGCCCCATGGCCCTGCACTCCCTCAAAGCTCATCAACCCAAGGTCCCTTCCAACCCAAAAAAACATTCTATGATTCTATGATGCCACCTCGTTTCTTCTTCCACCAGTGCACAGGGACACCCTCCCAACACACCCGCTGCTCTCTCCTTAGTACAGCCCAGCCCCCTCAAGTGCCCCATGGCAGCGAGGGGAGTGCAACCTGCCCCTTCATTTGCTCTTGCCTGCTCTTACCTCTCCGGGATCACCACTCCCAACCCCTCCATCTCGATCAGCAAGACCTGTCCCAACCATGTGGCTCCTGCAGCCTTGACTCACTGTTACCCTCTAGTGCTGGACCAGGTGGGCAGCAGGCATCTCCCTGGAGAAAGCAGATGCTGCAGGCAGTACTAGGTTGTCCTCTCCACTCTCAGCCACCCCAAATCCAAGTCTTGTCCCCAGAAACTCATAGTAGGTGCTAGTTTTCAGCCCCTGGGTGGTTTTATAAGCCACTTGCTCTGCCTTTTAGACCATGGTCAGGCAAATTTGTCATCTGGCTGGTTCACTGGATCGTGCACCTGCTGTAGTTATTTTTTTCTTCCTTCCTTCTTTTCTATTTAAGGCTCTCCCTGTCATCTGGAGTTTTGTTCTCCAGGCCTCATTTGCTGTGGTTTTAGTAGAGGGACCAGTAGCCAGTTTGCCCAAGAAGAGGCTGATGGTGAAACGCCTGCCAGGAGAGATTAGGGAAAACTGATTCTGTTGGAAACTCCTATTTTTATAGGGAAAGCACTGCTGGCAAGAGGGGCCACAGTTTGCTCCCATTCTGCACCAGTAAGGGTTTGGACACAGGAAGATCAGGAAAATGCTGAAGCCCTCTTCTGCATTCCCTGCAGTCTCTGAGGATATTGCCATTGGATTCCAAATAGCCAGGATTTTCCTTCTCTGCTGAGGAAGGAAGGGTTGAGCATCTTAAGAGAAGCCTTTATGGGTAAGACTGAAGACATCCAATGGGGCTGGGTGGACCAGGGTGGAGCAGGGAGCTCAAAAGAGGGATGGCTTTCCTGGGGAAGGTGGAGAAAGGGAATCCCTCACAGCAACTAAGCTCTAACCCTCCTTGTCTTCCTGCTTCCAGGGGCATTTTGCCCTAGCAGGTTTGTCAGTGTTGGACACACGAATTAGATGCCTTCTCACCGTAGTCTGGCCACAGCCCTGAGTGCCAGTGATTCAACACTGGACACCCAATTCAGCTACTTTCTTTTCCACGATTTTCCATTTGTTTTCTTTCTTAATGAGTGCTGCCAACTCCTTATTTCACACATGCCAACATGGATTAGAACTTGCTCATCTGAAAAGTGTCTAATGCTCACATTGGCTATGGACTCGAAGCTGTGTAATCCAGACCTTGCTTTGGCCTCCTTAGGTATTTGGACCTGTTTTTCTGATAAGCTTATCTTGTTTATGGACATGCATGAAATGCAGCTTGTGGTTTTTTTTGTCCCAGTGCATCTTGTTTGACTTTATTTTGACTTCACTGAGTGTTGCCATTGATAGAATAAACATTGCTATCCATATAAATAATTTACACGTTGAGATCCTGAGATAAAGCAAGGTAAAAGTGTCTTGCCTACACTATTGACCTGAGCAAAGCAAACATCCTGCAAGATAGGAAAGGAGCATTTAGAAACTTTATGGCCAGAAACACCATTTGATCTGTGAGTCTGAGCCCATGTGTACACATGCCATAAAAATTCACCCACTTATTTCTTCATTGTGTCCAGCAATGGATTCTTGAGTAATGCCTCTGTTCCTGGAAAACATACACTCTTCAGTTGTCTAAATGGAGACGTATGGGGTGGGTTTTTTTGAGATGCTGTGGGAATCTGAGGCATCCACACAGGTCGGGTGGATCCTACAGGCTCCTTCCCTCTTGAAGCAGCTGCTGGAAGCTGGGCAAGATAACCCCAAGACCCTCAAGAGGTGTGAATGATCTATGTGTTGTCAACATAGTTGAGCCCCCTGCATGGTGTGAAGGGTAGGGTTCAGCTCACAGACAGAGACAGCTGAATTCAAGTGTCTGCAGAATGGTGTCCACATGAACCTTGAGTGTCTGAGTGAAGATCTTGTCCATCCAGTCAATGAACCCCAGAGAATGATTTATGTGGTCAGATGAGCAACTCTGTTGACTGCATTAGAAGGGACTCATTTTTCTAAGCATTGGCTCCTTTTGCTATGTGAGGTGCTCCAGATTATCCCAGACAGCTGACACACAGGATATCTATGGCACCTGCAGTGGCAGACATGACAGAGGACTTAAAGGAAACCCAGGTCAGGATGACATCGAATTCCAGAGAGGTGCAGGTCTCCATAGGTCTTTTATCATGTCTGCCAGCAGATATGTGTGCAGATACCTAACGTATCCAAGGAGGGCTAGACGTGTCTGGAAACTGAGCTGAGCCCCAGATTTGGAGTTCTCTCCAAACTAGACATTAATAATACAGATTTTTATATCTAATGTGGCCACTTCTGGCTCCCTTTACCTTAGGTGGTAGGAAATAATAGAATCATCGAGTGGCCTGGGTTGGAAGGGACCTTAAAGATCATGTTACAAGGGCTTGTAGTGAGAGGACAAGGAGTAATGGTTTTAAACTGAAAGAAGAGAGATTTAGGTTAGAGATCAGGAACGAATTCTTTAGTGTGAGGGTGGTGAGACACTGGAACAGGCTGCCCAGAGAAGTTCTGGAAGCTCCATCCTTGGAAGCGTTCAAGGCCAGGTTGGATGGGGCTCTGAGCAACGTGGTGTAGTGGCAGGTGTCTCTGCCCATGCAGGGGGGTTGAACGAGATGATCTTTAAGGTCCCTTCCAACTCAAACCATTCTATGATTCTATGATTCTATGATCTTGATCCAAAGGCATGATTCATCTACTCAGTATTGAATGTCTTCTCTAGGAAGACAAGAGTAATCATTTGGTTCTCCTGACCACATAGACAAGATCTCTACAGGGTCTAAAATGTGCACAGCAGGATAGGACTCAACATTGACTTTTCTCTGTAGATACAATCATTCAATCAGAAGAATTGCATCTTCAGGAGTTAGGCAGTCTACCCATTTCTTTGATAGATTTTCCCTGTGACTGGTAATTGTGTCATCTGAATTTGCCTGGTTGAACCTCTGGCTTCAGTTTATTTCCTGCTTCTCTTCAGTAGGTTGAAGGATCCCTTAGCACTACAGTGATTCATATATTCTGATCATCCCACTGACAAAATAAAGAGCTGGAGCTGCTCAAGGCCTTGCAAGGTTCTTAAGACCTACAATAACACATGGTTGAACACATTGTTTCTGTCAATGAGGACAAACAAAGCAAATTATTCAGTAATTCCATGTGACAAGATAAATGACTTGATAACATCATGGTGATACAGCCATCTAGGACAAATCAAAACCAAGCTGTGTGCAAGCCACAGATGAATGGGTATATCAAAGTGTGTATGTTGAAAGAGAGTCAGAAAGACCAGAAAGCTGGAGAGAGAATGTCTAGTGGATGTAGTCACGGGCACACTGTTAACATTTGCTGTGAAAATGGAGAGAGGGAGAGCCACGATATGTTTGACTTCCGTGTCTTGAGTTATCTGGAAAATGGACTGGAGCTGTGAACTCAGAACCAGCTTTCAGTTCTTTTCCACCACTTCTGGAGAAAAAATAGGACTTTCTCGATGACAAGGGTTGCATGGCAGAAATCTTGATCCTACAGTAATTTCTCCTGGTAGAAGCAACTCTGAATTTTGACAACTGCTTCAGCATAACCCAGAACAGATGCCTTTCTTGAAGGGTTCTGACTTCTTTCTTCAGAGTACTTTCTTTTATCCCAGATTTTGGAACATCTTATCTGCCTCCCCCTTTGAAACTAGTGCCCTCGGTCGCAGGTGGAGCCTCTGTGTCCATGTCTTTCATCACTCTCACTGCAGGTAGTGCAAAAGAGGTGGTGGACACTGTTCCAGAAGATGTGAACAAGGTGAGCAGATCTGTGTTCAGACTGGAGAAGCCAAAGCTTGAGGAAGACCTTCTTTCAGTACTTAAAGGGTGCTATAAGAAAGACGAAGACAAGGTTTTTTAGTAGGGCCTGTTGTGATAGGACAAGGGGTAATGATTTTAGATGAAAACAAGGGAAATTCAGACTACATTCAAGGAATGAATGTTTTACAATGAGGGTGGTGAAACACTGGCACAGGTTGCCCGGAGAGGTGGCAGAGCCTCGTCCCTGGAAACATTCCAAGTCAGGTTGAATGGGGCTGTGAGCAACCTGATCTAGTTGAAGATGTCCCTGCTCACTGCAGGGGGGTTGAACTAGATCATCTTTAAAGGTCCCTTCCAACCCAAACTGTTCTATGATTCTATGATTCTTTTGTTACAGCTGCGTGCAGTGGAAAGGGGCATAGATGCACTGTGCCTCAGTTTCTCCATCTGCACAGTGGAGCTGGTTGGACAAATCTCCTAAGTATCTCCTGAGCTGTCCAACTCCAGCTTGTCTAAATCAGACTCTCTGATGGTGTAAATCAATTCCCATGGTGCTTAGTGACAGGGATTCTGGCCTGGAGCTTGCAAAGCAGCCAGAGATTTACAACCAACATGTGAATCCCATCGCTGGGGCAAAACCTGCTGCAAAATCCGGGAGCAGGAGAGGGATTTCCATGCTAAAAACCACACAGTGTTACCCTGGGGAGTGAAAAAGAAAAGAAGACCACATGCCGTCCTCTTTCCCAGCAGAGTTTAGTTGAATTTTAAACAGCTTCACTCAAACCTCCCCTCTTGACAGCAAATGTCACTTGTAAAATCTGTAATTTGTGCCTGCAGGCTTGTGTCACCCAGGTCACATGCAGACGGGTAAACCCTGCTGTTTCCTTCCCTGCTTTGACAGGGTGTGGTTTTAGCACTGCCAGGCATCCCAATGAGGTGCCTGCAGAGCTGTGGCCTCGCCGTGGTGTGTGTGGGCTGGTGGACCTTGGGGAGGTACAGATGTCCCCACTGCTGTGGTGGCACCACTGCCCATGGCTCCTGCGTGTGGCTCAGGGCACCGGGGGTCTGCAGCGCCTGAATCATCAGCTCTTGGAGGCTGTGAGCCTGCAGGGTCTGCTGGGGGAGAGATTTCTTCCCTCTCCTTGTGCAGGTAGCTCTGCTTTTGGCCCTGGGCTCGTGTTCTTCCCAGCTGACAGCCCATTCCTCGCTCCCTCGGCGTGGCTGCGTTTGCAACACAGATGGTGCTCGCGGCGCCCTGCTCTCCCAGCCTGACCTTGCAGCAGTCTCTTTAACTAGAAATCTGACACTGCTGGTCGCTCTGCCTCCTAGAGACCCAGCCTGTGCTGGAAGGGAGCTGGGAAAGCCTTGGGAAGCCCTTGTCACATCTACATTGTGACCTATTAGGGGAGACCCTTTGCAGGTCTTCAAGGCTGTGTTGGCCACACAATGACGGTGTCAAGGAGGGTGACTGTGATGCTCACTGTGCTGCACAGTTCTGTGCATGCCTTGATTCACCTCAGCATTAGGCAGATGCTTCTCCTGTTGGAATTATTTAAATTTAAATAAAAAAAAAACCCCACTCCAATCATACTAGACCACGACTATTTTGTCTTTTCTCATAGTGAAACCTTGACAGGCTTAAATAACTTCATGGCACCATCCAACCAAACAAGTGTTAAGCAAGTTCATCATTTTAGGAAGCGAAACTTGAGCTTCTCTGGAGTTTAAGCCCAGCAGATGCCTTCTGAAGCTTGTTTGTAAACTAAGTGGGTACAGGGCTCTCCTGGAGGTCAGAGAGACATTTATGAAAGTGCTCGGATGAATGAGCACTGTGAACCACCAGTGGCCCTCAGCCCTGGATGATCCTATGAGGCAATTCAGTTCCTTGCTGTATTTCAAAGGCAGCAGTGGATGAGAGGCACCATGGCAGTCTCTAGACACTCCTGCCAGGGTTTAGGCCCCATTTACCAGTCAAGAATAATGAAATTTTACACCTTTTAGAAGGCGCTTCAAGATCTGCTTGTGATAAGTGCCTTAGAGAAGCCAAATATTTCTATTATTATTTGTTCCAGTGTCAGCAATGTGTTCACATCTAGTAGCAGATGGATGCCACCATAGAGACCTTACATCCCATCAGCCAAATGATGGAAGAAAGGGGGTATCCGTGCCTCCCTAGCTGTACAATGTGCGTCTGAGGGAGGTGATTTATCCACAGCTCTGCAGCAATATGTGGAAGAGGCTGCATCTTCAGTAAGGATCAGGTTAGCAGAGCAAAGCAGAGCTTACAGAGAAGGGTCCTGTTGCCTCCTGGTCTCCAGGCAGAGCTATGGTCATGCTGGGCATTGAGCCTGTGGTGAGTGAGCTCCCTTCTGTATTACTCCTAACAATATTTTGTTGCTTCTCCAGCCCACACAGCTATTGAATCCCTGCTGGGACTTAGCACATTCATGTGAATACCTGGGACAGGGAGAAAGTTTCCCCTAATATACTGTTTAAAGTCTGAAAAATGGGTTCTTCAGTACCCTCAAATTTAGGTGAGACCTATACTTTGAGCTTCCATTGGAAAAAGGAAGAAAACATTTCTGTTTGAAAGCCTGAAACTAGGTGAGGGACACTGGACTTGCCCAGCCTGATAGTGTGTGAACTGAAGAACCAGGTCCCCATCAGATCTAACACCTGTCCTTAATTAAACATGCTTAATCTGTGGTGATTAAGTAAATTAGAGTTCAGTGGGAACAGGGAAGGTGCTCAGCACCTTGGTGAGTCATGTCCTTGGTGGCTCCACTGTCAGTGCCAGCTTGAGGATGGGAAGAGCGGATGCTCCCGTGTGCAGTCCTTGGAGGCAGCACCAAGATGAGCTGATGGAGCAGTCTAGAAAAGCTTGTCTTGTTGAGGGTTTGGTCAGAGATCAAGAGAGGACCTCAATTTTCAGACTTGTCAACCTCATGCTTTCTATGAAGGGCAGTGAAATTAAGTTTCACATCCCAGGGCTATGCTTTGTGGACCCATCCTTGAACTCAGGTTCACCAAACTTTGCAGATTTCCTCATGGGTCTGCTCCTGCTCCCGCTGAAGACCTTTGACACCAGCTCAACTGATAACTGACCTAGGTTCGTAAAGAGAAACCAAGGTGGGTTGTCTTTTTTATAGGAAGTATTTTTCCTAGAGCTTTATTTTTTCAACTAATTTGCATGTTGCTCTTGCATTGCTGAGACCCTTCTTCAAAAACAGACGGGTGAGCTAAGCAGGGATCCTCTTTGCAGTACTTCTTTCTATTCCTCTTTCACCCCTCTTTGTGCCACAGAACTGCTCCTCAATGGGAGCCATTAATAAAGAAATGCTTCCTTTGTCCCCTCCTCCTTCAAGCCAACCCAAGGGAATGAGATACCACTTCAACAAAGTGATGGTAAATATAAAACCATGATGGAGAGCTGTGGTGTGGGAACAGTTTGCCCAGGTTTCTTAGAGCGATGGAGACGTGCGTGTCATTAGTGAAACATCTTGTTATATATGGTTTTTAATTCTTTTTCTCATCTCAGTTAAGAAGCTTGCATGAAAAAGCAGAGAACTTGATGAAGGTTCTTGTAATGAGCATTGTTGGAGCCATCATCTGCCAGAGTATCTTGGTAATTAATGGTTTGTTTAAATTCCAGTGCATACTTGTCTTTGCATTCTTGACACTGACTGTTGCTTAGATCCTAATGGGACATTTGTAGGGAAAACAGGAGGGCAGTGGGAGTTTAATTCCTCACAAATGCTCATCAGCCAGGTGTGCTTCAGTGGTGTCACATCCCAGTGGTGCCACTTTGAGGATGGCTGTCATCGTGCAAGGAAACAGCATCTCTTTGCTGGGCATCTGGGCTGGTATTTTCTAGCAGTTGACAGTGCCTAACAGTGACACGTGGATTTATGGACAGGGCTAACACCTTATGAGCTAAGATCAGTGAGATTTTTCCTGTTGGCTCCTCTGAGCTCTAAGCACCATCTTGTGTGATGGCACAAGGTATCTGTAGAGGAAGGACCAGGAGATCTGATACTACCAAATCTTTTCTGGACCAAATTGTATCTTACCCTTTCAGCTCTTGGTCCAGGTAGGTCTGGGTCCCAAACCACTACACTCACTGGGCTCTTTCCCCTCTACAGAGTGGCAGGAGAAGCCCTTTGTCCCTATCCTTGCTGCAGCCTTGCAGCTTATTTGTGCTGCTGTCTCACCTGGTTTTATTGTGAGACCTGAAACACCTGGTCCTTGTGTTCCCTACCCCCAAACTCAGAGCTGCTTCTGATGCTCAGTGAAGTAAGTGCAGACATAGAAAAGGGCTTCCCAGCCTTGTGAATATGGAAGAAATTATTTAAACATGGATTCATAGAATCATTTTGGTAGAATTATAAAATCATTTTGGTTGGAAAATACTTTAAAGATCATCAAGTCCAACCATTAACTCAGCACTGCCAAGTCCCCACTAAACCATGTCCCAAAAACATGATCCAGGTGCAGCGCTGAAGTTCTCAGAAAGCATAAAAAAGAGGAAGTATCCTGCTAAAAAAAACCCCCAACAAACCCAAACCCAAACAAAAAAACAAGAAACAAAAAAAAAAACACCAAACAAACAAAAATTATTATGGCATATATCTCAATAGATGCAAATCATGAGATGAAGGGACCAAGGGATCTCACAGTTCTTCAAAGCCAAGGGGTCATGGCATTGGCTTCATCAGGATTGTCATTTTGCAACCAGTCAAGCATTTAGTTACATTGCAATTTGACAAATCCTAAAATGCAAAGCTAATTTTGATCAATGACATCCCTCTAAGACTGGTAGATGAGTGCATCTCCTCACTTAAGGGATTAACACTGTCAGAGTCCGTCAGCGGAACGAGGAATAGAATCATCACTGAAAACATCACCCCCTCCATGCCTTGAGAATAAACAGTGAGAAATCCCTCCTTGGAAGGTGTCTGCACCACAGGAGGCAATGACTAGAGCTGGGATTTCAAACAGTAAATAGAGGTTTTTACACCTCAATGACTTTATGACCCGTAATAGCTTTCATGGGTCTCTGCTCTAATCAGATCTCATGCTTCAGGACAGAAAGCATCCTGGCATTGGGAAGGGATCTCCTCCATGCTCCACAGATGCCCACAGGTGACCTGTGACAAGGTGCATCGTGTAAAACTCCCCTCTGAAACTTCCACTATCAGTGCCTGCTGGTACCATTTTTCAGCTGAAATGTTGAGTAGCTGCTAATTACAAGATGACAAGTAAGCAGCTCATAATCATGTTGTTGATTATTTTTGGGAAGCCCCCTGTTACTGTGGTGGCAGCCTAGAATGAGTGAGCCTGCAGTGTTGGGTGCCTCTGGGCACTTTAATTTGTAGAAATGTGCTGTGTTTCCAGCTCCCCTGGCATCAGCTGGAAGGGCTGCTGCCTTCCAGCTGCAGCACTGGGCCAGTGGAGCAGCACAAAGTGATTATGAGCAATGACAGGGAAAAGGGAGAGCAGTCCCTTGGGCCTGGCTGGCCCATGGTGATCATGGATGAACGACTCACCTGTCAGGATGGAGGTTTGGAAAATATTTGACTTGTCTCAGTTGTTTTAGACAACTTGGTGTGGATGTTCCCATGGAAGCTGGAGCCCCATATATGTTGGGATGGTGGGAACCCAAAGAGTTTCTCTCTTCCCAAGGTCTTGTCCTTTGACAGATCATCAAACAAGAATCCCTTTGCAAGTTACTGTGGGTGGGAGTCAGCTTGCAGAATAAGGCCTAAATTTAGCTGCTTTGTTGTAGATGTCTTCATGTGAGCCAGGTACCCAAGCCTTCATCTACAGGAGGAACTCAGTTGCCTGAATCATAGAATAATTTTGGTTGGAAAAGACCTTGAAGATCATCAAGCCCAACCGTTAACCCAGCACTGCCAAGCCCACCACTAAGCCATGTCCCTCAGCACCACATCTACATGTCTTTTAAATACCTCCAGAGATGGTGATTCCACCCCTGCCCTAGGCAGCCTCTTCCAGTGCTTGATCTCAAAGGCAGCTTGAACCTGGTGCCTGTAACTGCATCATGGATCTTGGACTTTAAGCTTGGACTAGGAGGTCTGGGGAGGGGTGAAAGACACCTGCTGCAAGGCAAACCTGAGCAGCATGGCTGGAACTGTGCAGGTTTCTGCCAAAATGGTGAGAAACAGCAGCATCTCTCCCCCTCTCTCTCCCTTCCAAGCACCCCTGGCTTTTCTCTTGTGTTAACTGTCATCCTCCTCCTGTTCCTGCAAATGCTGTAATTCAAAAATAGAAAAAGGAGAAGAATGAAACAAAACAACTGTTTGAAAAGCCCTGTAAAAAAAAAAAAAAAAAAAAAAAAAAAGAAAAAAGGGAACCTAAGATATAATTATGCCTCTTGGATGATATTTTCCCCTGGTAATACTGGAAAAATACTAAACATGTTCATGTGATGTTCTAGTGTGCAAGGATCTGCAGCACGTCTCCCTCCTGCTCGCTCCTTCCCTCCCTCTCTTGCTCTCTCTGTCAGGAGCTGCCAGCATTTAAAGCAGCTGTACCTAGAGACAGCTCAGATGTGAACCTGCCATGCCCTGATTTCAGGACCAGCCCATAAACCCCACAGAACACACGGTCACAGCATTTGACCCCAGAAAAAAAAAAAAATGACATTTTGAACCCTCTTTCCGCCCTAATTTGGGTCTCTGGCTCATTTCTGGCTACCTCTGAAGGAACAGAGGAATTAAAGGCACGGGAGATGTTGGGCCATCCCTGCTCCCATCACAGCTCCCTTTCCCCCTTGGAGCTGCCCAGTGCAGGAGCTCTCTGAGCAGGACAGGAGCAGTTTCCCTGTGGGCTGGGGGGTGGGCAAGGGGCGTCAGTGATGCACCAACCCAGGGCTTGAATTCAGGGGACAAGGCATCATGGTTTAAGTGAGGTCTAAGCGAAAATTAGTGCCAGGGGCTTTTGCAGCTCAGTGGCACGTGAGCCAACAAATAATTCCCCCCTGGCTGCTTTTACTCCTGCTCTTGTTCCCTGCCCCATCAAGCCCCACTGCTAATTGCGCTGTCAAAGCTCTCAAGGAAATTCCCACTGCTTTTGGATGGAGGCTTCTCCTGACACACTCCTGGGGTGAGAGGATCCCGAGCTTAATTTATTCCCTGTTTTCAGACGCAGATCCAAATAAGGACCCGTGCTTTCCCTTTCACCTCTCCCCTGAGATTTGCAGTAGCTGAAATCCAAACCCTGCAGCAGATCACTGTGTTTTGCACTGATTTAACGTGAAGATTCAGGTACTTAAACATTTCTGCAGTCTTTCGAGCACAAAAGTGGCTTTTTTTCCCTTTGCCTCCATCCCCTCAGTTATTCAAACACTGTTCCAAAAAACTCGAGGAATGGGCCATGTTGCTTATTTCTTTCTGGCACATTTCATGTTTTTAAGAGCAGTTTTTTCCACCATGCAGTGGGAAGGCTCACTGCTGGGCATGGTCCTCAGCAGGCTCTTGAAAGCCCAGGCTGGGTTTAACCCTGGTGAGAAAATCTGAAAGCAGGTCTGTGTCCCGAAGCCCAGAGTCTGAGCATCAGATGTTTGCAAACCTCAGCACTGGGGACCTGCCCATGGCTCTGATGATGCCCCGTGGAGTGAGACCTTGCCAAAGCATGTTTGAGTCCTCCACATGCAGTAGGTGACCCTGTAAACATGTAGGGTGTGTATAAAACTTTATTCTGTTAAAAACTGAAGACTCACATCTCTCATGGTGCTTCTTAGGTAGCATTTTCTTTTAGATAACTCTTCACTCGTCAGAAGAAGATGAAGAAAGAGCAGACCTTTCCCCAAATAGGGTGCAGCTTGCTGAAAAGTGAGAGCTGAAAAAAATGGAGACACCAAGAAAAAAAATCAGAAAATGGATGTTTTTATCTTTTAAAAATGATTATTGAGCTATTGTTTTGAAAAGCCACTTAAAATCAACCAATGATTCTTCTCTCCAGCTGTGAAGGTGTTGTCCTAAATTCAGCCTCCCTGTGAAAGCTGCCTTGTCCTCATCGGGGTTTTAAATTGCATTAGTTAACTGAATTAGGGATGCTTTTTTGCTTTTCTGGGCTTGGGAGTGACTGATCAGCCTGCAGCTGCAGAGAAGCATGGGTTTGATTCAAGCTGCCCCCCCCAGCCCTGTGTGTGGAATCAGTTAACCATGTGCAGGAGAACTGAGCCAGACCCATATTTCCTGCATAAATGATACTTGTGACAAATACCTGGTGTCATTGATATTCCATTAGTTTCCTTCTCTGAAAGATCAGACAGCTTTAAAAAGCCAATAAATTCCCAGATTGTCTCTGAAAAGGAGAAAAAAGATTCCTTGGCAGGCCACACACCATTAAGCCCAAGAAGTGAGCAGTGTTTTATGGTTAGCAGAGCTGAGGTCACTACTTTTGGATGGGTGCAATTAAGATTCACTGAAGCTACCAAACCCCACCACTTCTCCAGGTGCTGAGGCAAAGACACCTTGTTCAGACAGCAGCAGCCTCAGCTCATGGGAGTGAATTTCTGCACTGCAGCAGTTACAGGCTATCCTGGTCCTGGGGGGAGCACAGCCTGGTGTTTAGAGCTACAAACTAGCATGGATCCCACTGAAAAAAATGATTTATGAAGATCCAGGGAAATGTCTTTGAAGCCAGAGCATCTGCTCTCTTTGTAGATTAGAGGCCATTATGTATCAACCCATATTTAAAAGAGGTTTTAGAGGGTTGTTAAACTTCTGCAGGGGACAACATGCCCCGTGGTCACCATGTCTCTGTCACTCAAGAGAATGTCTCGAGCCACATGGCTTTCTTTTTTTTTTTTTTTTTTTTTTGTATGCAGATGATCAGTATTTGTGCTATGAAATTGCAGCAGCTTCCTCATTGCCCGACGTGCTCAGGAAATCTGGATACTGACAGTTTTTGGGTGCCATTTCCTGACGTTTGGGTGTCCTTACACCCAGCTATCTGTTGAAATGATTTCCCCAGAGTTTGCACTAGCTGTAATCCTTCAGCAAGTCTTTTGTTCCCACTGTTCTACTTATGGCTGCAAAATTATGGTATTCATGCCCAGATATATCTTTCATTTGCACTCAGTTTTTTAATTTAGAGAAGCCACAGTTTTGGGGGGAGTATTTTTTTTTTTTTTTAAATTAGTTTGTTAAAGGTAAACCAGATCTTTTTAGCTAAATAAAAGAATAAATATGCTTCTTTTTTTTTTTTTTTTTTTCTGAAGGTCTCAGGCACAAAACCCTTGCATTGATGAATGACTCATTCCCTTTGTTATGGTAGCATTGTTGAAGCTCTGGTGTTTTCAGGCTATGAGCAAGGCAAGGTTGGGAGGAGGAGTTTATTGTCTTTTATTAGACTGGATGATACAGTTGGAAAAAATCAGACAAGATTTGAGGCACGCGATCCTTTTTGTCAGGTTTGGAGCTGCTTTTGCTGCCTTCAAACTGACTACAAGTTGAGAACAGCCATTGCAATATTTGATTGAGTTTAGCCAAAGTCAGTGCAGTTGTCCTCAGCTTTTCCTTCTGACCTGGAAAAAGAGCCCTGGGGCTCTCTGCCAGCCTCACTGTAAATTCAGCCTCATGCTACAACTCCTTATCATTGCAGCCATTAAATAATAGCAGCCCCTTTGAATGTACATGCCCACATCTCTGTTTAGCTACCAGTTGCTCTTTTAGACATGATAAATAAAAGCAATTGGAGATAATTAATGGCATTTTTGCCTTCTTCCTCATGATATTCAGATGAAAGCTCAACATTCAGGTAATTCCAGTCCCACGCAATGACTGCACTGGAGGAAAAGGATGGAGGGGGGAGATGTTTGGTGTCATTTGAAACTCCTGTCCAAAATAACTGGGGAAAAAAAGAAAAAATCCCAACAGTGAATAAACCTAGCTGGGAGGCCCTGTTTCGGAGCAGACAGCAGGTGATGCTGCCTCCAGGCAAGGTGCTGCCTGTGATGGATTTGAGGGGAGATAGCCAAGCAGAACCCCAAGTCCCTAAGGGTTTGCACAGACACTTGTGTTTATCAGGTGAGATTTCTGCTCCTGGCCAGAGCAAGTGCTGCCCACTCTGCAGCTTCTTCATTGCAGCCTGGCTGGGTGTGGGAAATCTTTCCTCATCCTCTCCCACTGCATCTGACTCAGAAAATGTTTGAAAAATCCAAGGTTTCTGCCGTCTCCTGCCTCTCCCCCTCTGGGGAATTGGAGGCTGAAGGGGAAGAAAACAAAGGCGTCCTTATGCTCGGGAGAGCTGACGGGTCGCGGAGCAGCGACTCCTCCTCTCCTCCTGCTGCTCTCCGAGGGATCCAGCCTCCCCATTGTCTACAGCAGCTCCAGGCATGTTAAAGGCTTCCTTGGCGTGGCTTTTGCATCCAAGCAAGGGCTGGGGCTGGTGGAGAGGCTGTTGATATTAATTATCCAAATTGTGGTACATGCTCGAGGCCTTTGCTGTGTTCGCTGCTGCATGTGGATGGGCGAGGAGGGTATAAAACCAGGGGAAAAGGCAGGGCAGGGATCTTGTCGCCCTGTTCATCTGTGCTGGTGTGTTCTCTCCCATCTTAAAATCATCTCGCAGGCTTGTTGGGGCCAGAGTTTCCCCTTTCTTACGTTTGTGTAGTGGAGAGCACAGCAGGACCCTACTCCATGCCCAGGGAGCATCATTTTAACCGGAGCGGTGCCACTGTGCAGCTGTTAATCCTTGGGTGAGAGGATGGCAGCAATTTGTTTCCAAAGTCCACTGGGAAAAACAGGCACCAGACCTGGATAGCTCAACTCTGGATCTCCCACTCTGGCTCCAGTACCCAGCCCTGTGCCACTGCCTGTCAAGTGGTAGAAAGGTAGGGAAGGGGGGTGTGGTGTGGCACAGCTGGGCTGTCCCCTAAACACCACCTGCCAACAGCAGCCAAGGTGTTCTCCAGCCAGAACTGGTCTCAGCAGTGTGTATTTATTTGCAGGAGTGATGACATCATAGAATCATAGAATGGTTTTGGTTGGAAAAGACCTTTAAGAGTATCAAGTCCAACTGTCAACCCAGCACTGCCAAGCCCACCACCAAACCATGTCCTTCAGCACCACATCTACATGTCTTTTAAATACCTCCAGGGATGGTGACTCCACGACTTCCTTGGGCAGCCTGTTCTTTATTTCTTCTGTTTCTTTAATTTTCTGTTTCTTTTGTTTCTTTATTTCTTCTAATATCCACTCTAAACCTCCCCTGGTGCAACTTGAGGCCATTTCCTCTTGTTCTATCACTTGTTACTAGGAAGAAGAGACCAACCCCCACCTCACTACAACCTCCTTTCAGGTCATTGTAGGTCTCCCCTCAGCCCTTAAGGTGTCTCCCCCCTCCCTCCTTTTTCTCCTGTGCAATTGTTCCATAGCACTGGAATTACCTGAATGTTGAGCTTTCATCTGAGCATCAGGAGGAAGAAGGCAAAAATGCCACAAAATGTGAAATGGTTAACATCAAATACTGAGGAAGTAAACACTGCACTTCGATGCAATGAGATTTGATTTAAATAAAAAGGACAACTGAGGCTCTGCACAGGGCACAGCAAATGTGGGACTCCTTTTGTCTGCCTCTCAGGACCCCTATCTGCAAGCAGGGATCAAGCCCTTGTTATTTTGTATTATTTTTTGTAATTGATGGCTCAGATGCACACAGAACCACATCAGTGCTCCTGCCACAGCACTGAGGTGTCATAAGGACACAGGGAAAAAACTCAGAGTCTCTAGGTAGAGTTGCTGTGCATGTTCAGGTTGGCACCGGGGTGAGATGAGGAGAAGCATTTCCAAGAGACCTGTCGGGGGGGTTTCTGAAAGCATTTTCAAGCCCATGACCTTGTCAGTTGAGCTTCCGAACCCTGTGATGGCCAACAAACCTTCATCCCTATGTGGTGTCCTCACCTTCTTTATATAAACTCAAGCCCCAGGCAAGGGCAGTCGGCCAAGCAAATACACACAAATTCCTTCCCTCCCTCCTTCCACCCTCTGCTCTACTCAATGCACAGGCCAACATGGGGCCTTGGAGAGAAAGGTCAGAACCATTTGGTGTCCTCTTACTTTGGCTAGTGAAAAGGTGTCTCTGGCTGTGCAGCCTTCTAAAAATAACCCATGCTTGCAGTGTGGTTTAGCTCTTCACCATGCACAGGAGTAAAAGTCCCCAGCAAGGGAGATGTCCAAAAGAGGTGCCACGCAGAGCACTGCTTCTCTAGAAAAGCTGCACATATGTTTCCTCCTATGTGTGAGAGCCCCTCCTGCTGAGAGAGGGGTGGAGAAGGAAGGAGAGACCTTGGAAAGCCTCTCTTGGCTACCTGCAGGAGTGTTACATGGGAGTGCAGACCCTCTGAAGAGGCTAGTGGCTGGGCAAGGGCACCCCTGCCTGTAAGCCCCCAATGAGTGGGCTGGTAGTGAGGTCCAGGGGATGCTGGGCAGACAGGTTGCCCAGGGAAGCTGTGGATGTCCCCTCCCTGGAAGTGTTGAAAGCCAGGTTGGGGCTCTGAGCAACCTGGTCTAGTAACAGGTATCCCTGCCAATGGCAGGGTGGTTGGAACTAGGTGATTATTAAAGTCCCTTCCAACCCAACCCATTCTGTGATTCTATGGTCACTAGTACAAAGCAGTTCATTTAAGTAAGTGTTCACCCTTGTCTCTTTTTTTTATTTGGCTCACCAAGCAAACACATCCTGTGTCAGTGCTGCTCCTGTGATTTTGAATACTGAATCCAGCTTGATGTTCTAGGAAAGGTGTTTCTCACTTGACTTTTCCCAGGCAATCCTGTATTGACCAGTTAATTCCTCCTCTAAGCATGCCCACGAAGTGTGACGAAGTCAGCAAGAGAAAAGAGAAAAATGTGCCACCAAAAGCCAGAGTTACCCTTGATTCCAACACCTGGGGAGTGTTTCTATGATGCTTATGGAGAGCTTGGAAGATTTTAGCCTGAATGCTGAATGCAGGTCCCCTGGGTACAAGGAGGATAATTTCAACCCAAAGAAGCGTGCAGAGGAGATGGGTGAGGAAGGTCAGAGAAATGGAGAGTCATCCCTAGGAGAAGGGACTAAATCCTCTGGGTGTTTTAGATGGATTTAAGTCATTATATGAGCAGTATTATATTTTATGACAGCCTAAAACAGCTGATTGTGGAATTTTGAGAAATTACTGGCCATATATTCTGTGCAGTAATTGGGGATTAATCTGGCTGATTGCCTATAGCTCTGTGATTGCCTCTCCAAAAAGACATCAGGGCCTTATAGTATTTCTTGACTGAGGTTTGGGGGGAGGGCAAGGGGGCAAATACAGGGAGCAGTCATCAGTCTCTGACAAGACAGAGCAAGAGATGATGATGATAAATAAAGTGGAGGTCAATCTGATTTCCTTTAGTGGGCCATTTGTAAGAAGAAGGGAATATGTGTGTGTGTGAATGACCTCACACTGTCCAGGCGACCACTGTATTAACCATCCCCTCCTCTTTCAACAGCTAAGAGTGTAAAACATGCCCAAGGTCCTTCTACACTCATCAGGGGCTTTACATCCCCAATGCAAGCCAAGCAGAGCACAGGAGCTGTGAAAGGAGATGTCAGGAACACTGGGCAGAGCTTCTGTCCCCCGTACAGTGATAGCTCTTTGGATGTGTGTACACCAGAGCCTGGGGAAAACTTCTTTATGGGAGAGGAAACTAAGAGCTCTCTGCTCAGTTACTCCAATAAAAAGCCTTGGGCAACTGCAGTGCTGTAGATCAAAGCTGTCTGAGAGCACAGCAGCAGAGGCAGCTCTGGTGCTTACACTGGAGGACATTTCATCCAGCCTGGCTGAGCTGAAAAATAATAAAAAATAAAAGCCTTGGTGGTAACCTGGGGAGGCTGTTGTTTCCCCAGAAAATAGATTCACCTAAAAGCCTTCTTGTCCTCCTGTTTCCTACATGAAATATGGGGAAAGGCACCATGTTGGAAGTCATGATTTCAGTGCTAGTCCCAGCTCTGCACTTGTTCCTCTTATGGTCTGCCTTGCACTGTCTCCTCTCTGTAGGATGGGGATAATCAATGTTACACAACATTGCAAAGTTCTTCAGAGAGCATTTGACAAACACTGGATGCTCTTATTAAACACGAGTGTTGGATTTACTTGGATGACGCCCTAACCAACATCCAACTCCCAAAGCAACCTGACGGAAGCAAAACATCCTTCAGGCTATAAACCAGCAACTGTGCTGGGCAGGAAATAATCCTGGTAACACTTCCAATTAACTGATGGGCCATCACTTAGAAAACACCTTGAGTCACAAGCAAAGAAAGATTCCAGAAGCTGATCTGGTCCCTCTTTGCTCGTTAGCCTTTATGTGCTGCTAGAAACCCTGTTTGCATTATGCTCTGAAGAGGGGAAAGCCAGCCAAGGGACACAATGCAAAATATTTATCTGGAGGTTGGTTTTGCAGGGACCTGCAGGGACTTTCACACACATCCAGAAACTTATTAATAATAAACAGAGTCATCTGGAATGTTCATATGTCCTGAGCAGGGGTTAGTGCTTCCAAGTCAGGGAAATTGAGCAGAGGAGCAAAGAGGGAGTGCAGGGGTAGGCGAGAACGTCGGCGTAGAGCTGTACCCAGAGCTGTGAATCCCAAGAGGAGAGGATGGGAATTGCCTGCCCCTGATTCAGGGGAGCCAGCCCAGAAGTCAGAGCCAACAAAGGCTGTGATGGCTGGCAGCCGTAATGAAATTGAAGAGATTCCTTGCTATCCATCATCAGGTGTGTCAGTTTTCAACACCTAGCTGGAAGTTAAAGCCTTTTTCGGATGCATTTCCAGTCTTTAGCTTTCAATTTTGGGCACAAGAAAGGGGATGATGTTAGAGGGATTGCAGGTGAGATTTCCTCCCTCCTGCCACCCATTCCAGTGGCAATATGTCAGCAATGAGACTTTATGCATAACATTTTCCTTGCCTAAACTGAATCCTTAACTCAGTTCTTTACCCAGTTACTTGTCCAAAATGCCTCTGGGGTAATGGGACGGAGACTCAGCCAGTCCTTTTCTTTGGTATGTGACAGCCACATGTCACACACAACATCACATTACCACCCTTCCTTGCAGAGATGGGGTATCCGAGGGGCAAAGCACGGAGCTGAGATCTCACCAGGAGCCTGGGGGTTGCAGTCAGCCTCTCCAGGTGTGGTTCTAGGGCTGTCCAGATGTCTCTTGAGCAGCCCACGGTGAGGAACAGCTACACGGGGCACATTTCAACTCAGTTCAAGGAGTGATGGATAAACCCTGCTGTACCCTTTGCCATAGGTTCAGTCCTGGAGTGAAGAAAAGATCAGAACTACTGGTGTGTGACAGTAACAGCGTATGGGGCATGGGAGGATGGAAGAAAAGGGCCTCTTCACTTCCACAGCCACGCAAACATGTGTTAGATAGAGATTCAGGCTCCTTTTTGGCATTTGTCACACAACAGCAGGTTTTCAAGGCTGTTTCTGACGGCATCATATGGATTTTCCTTTTATAACAATCTCTCTGGTGGAAATCCCCACTGGTCCCTGCTATTCCAGAGAAAAAGACTAATTCAGTTCATTTTCCCCCGGGAAGATCCAGCTGATTATGCAGCAGCAATGTGTACCAGCACGTTAATGGCACTTGGCACCTTCCTGGGCTGCACGGGAGGCAGGGGATATTGCTGTCATTATGGAATTAGTCACGCTGGAACACCACAGGGTTGGTTTAATCCGAGGAGAAAAGAAAAAATATATATGTCGGGGTGCAGTAGAGAGAGTCAACAACTGCAGCTTTCTGAGCCAGATGGCCTGGGAGCCATGACAGGACCTTTGCTGGTGTGTAGGTGTCCCAGAGCCTCCCCACACCCTGGGTGCTGGTGGATATTAGTGGGTTTGGACTAGCTGTGGGCTGGAGTTTGGGGATTTTTCACTGTGCAGGACCCCAACAGCTGTTTGGCTAATTTTTTGTTGGTATAAATGGTCAGGTCCCTTCAGGCCCCTATGGGAGGAGAGATCTGGAGGAAAAGACCCTGCAGCTCCTTTGTTGCAGGTGCTCAACAAGAGGATGCATTTCTGGAGAACTGGTGGTCATGAGTTGGGGATGCTCTCCTCTTGTTCCTGAGGAGAGAATGGGTCCAGTCCCGTGGTCCCTGCTCTCCTGCTCTCCAGCTTTCATTGGAACACTGCACCCAGGTCTGCTATCCTGCAGGTCCCTCTGCCTCCTCAAGGCCTCTAGTGCCATTATGGGGTTAGGTACCACTGCCAAACAATTCCTCCATTGTCCTCTCCTCTGGAACCAAAGACCCAGCTTGAAGGACCACCAGCCAGGTAATCTGGGTCTGAGCCCTGGTGTGTGACCATCTCCTGGTTGAAAGAAGAAATGTATTGGCTGCAGGTCCCCCATGAGGTGCATCCAACTCCTTTTGACCATCCTGGAGGCACCTCTGCAAGTGATCTTGCAGCAGCTGAGACCCACACTCACTCTTCTAGCTCTTCAGCCCATCAGGGCCTCAGACTCCTCCATTTCATGGCTGCAGCTGTATGCAAGCCCTCCCTGTATCCCAAGCCACCAGCATGTTCAGTGCCAAGGAACCACTGGGATCCTGCCAGCTGGAGATGACCTGCCTCCAGGCTCCTCCTCTCAAATCAAGACCTAATGGTTTTACAGCAAACTCAGTGGCTGCTTGTCTCCCTCTTTGGCGTGCATCGCTGGTGCTTATTAGATTTCACCTGCCATCGAGGGGCTTCAGATGCTGCCAGCTGAGCTGGCACTCACAGGACCAGGATAAGACTGATTTCGTAGAACTGTAGAATCACAGAATGGTTTGGGTTGGAAGGGACCTCAAACATCTAGTTCCAACCCCCTGCATGGGCAGGGACACCTCCCACTAGATCAGGTTGTTCCAAGCCCCATCCAACCTGGCCTTGAACACTTCCAGGGATGGGGCTTCCACAGCTTCTCTGGGCAACCTGTGCCAGTGTCTCACCACTCCCACACTAAATAATTTCTTCCTAATTTCTAACCTAAATTTCCAGTCTTTCAGTTTAAAGCCATTACGCCATGTCCTATCACTCCATGCTCTTATGAAACGTCCCTCCCCAGCTTTCCTGCAGCCCTTCAGGCACTGGAAGGCCACTAAGACTAAATTCATGCACAGACAGATCCCTAAAGGTGCTACGAGCTGTTCAGCCCATGGGTGTTCTGGTTTGAGCCAGGGTGAAGCTCTTTGCTGATTTTTTTTTTCTTTCAGTGAAATTTTTAGCAGCACCAGTGGCCTGATAATAACCAAGGTCACTTCTGAGTGTCTGCAGCCTCCCCCCATGGGGGAGCAGATTAGACCGAAGGCAGGATCAGCAAATCAGAATATTCCCTTCTCATAATATTTTCTTTATTTGGCTTTCAGTATAGGTTAAGATATCATGGAAGTCAAGCCTTTTGTTTTACTTTTCCACTCACATTTCTGCTTACTGTGGCTTCTCTCTCCCTCTCTTTGGCTCTCTCTCTTTTCCCATGTTTTCTTCCCAGCCAACATCCCAGGACCCTGTCTGTGTGCCTGGACACTCCCCCCTTCAGCTGGAGCCACCAAGGAGAAGAGTTGCTGTGAGAGTCACTGGGGGAGGAGGGAGGGGATGGGGTGTTGCACATCTCTTTATAAATATACATCTTCCCTTATCACTAATAATTAAAATCAATCTGTTTCACTTTTCAACCCAGAAAGCCTCTCTTTCTCATTTTTCTCCCTCTTTCCCTACCTTGGGGGAGGGGGGTGAATCCAGAGTGTTACTGTTACTGGTTTGACTGCCAACTCGGTGCCAAACCATGACAACGGGGAACACTTCATTCTGGCAGTGCCATAGGGAACATGGCCAGAAGACTTGGCCCAAGGATGTGTGTTCCTTCTACAACTGGTCCTTCACCCCATAACCCATTTTGTGAATTTTCTTGCTCTGTGCAACACCCTGACAAGGGATGTTTTCTACCCCATCGATCCAGTTGCTTCTGGTACCACACAAAAATGACTGCAGCAAATCCAGCTGTGGGTGGAGTGTGTTCCCCTCTCCCAGCTCCACGGGACATGGAGAAGACCTCTCATCAGTGGCCTTCATCTCCTGGTGAGGGGAGAGCAAGACACGGTGGGGATGTGTGCTCCCCACTGGGTACTGCTAATTAGCATAAGAAAGGGTACCAGAGGCTACGAGGCATTGATCTGGAGTGTAATTAGCTACATGGGATTTGCTGAGGGTCTCACTCTGGACAACAAGCAGGAAACCTCAGGCCCAGCCTCTGCCAAAAAGCTGCTGTGTGAAAGCAGAACTCCCCCAGGGATGCTGGATGCAGCTCTCCAGGCCCACGGGTTGGTTGTCTGTGCCCAGCACAAGGCTGTGCCAGGGTGGGCACAACAGCCCAGTTCCTGCTCCCTACCCAGTGTGCCAATGGCACAGACAGCTCTCTCCTCCTTACTGCAGCTCATTTAATATTTATGCACTCAAATGCTAGGGCATATCCTAACACTTCATGTGCTCCAAGGTCCAGAGCTCTGCTGAGATATTTTGCTTCTTGAGTCTCCTTTCCCCTTGCCCTAGGCTCTGCCTAGGTGCTGTCACTGGGTTGGTCTGGTGTCCTGCATGGCAATGGAAACAGGCTCCCAGCTGGTGTCTGAGATTCTCCTTGTCACCTCCCAAGCACAGAGGATAGCATGGCCTTGAGTGGCCACCAGCTTTGGGTTTCATGATAGAATCACGGAATGGTTTGGTGTGGAAGGGGCATTAAAGATCATCTATTTCCAAACCCCCTGCCATGGGCAGGGACACCTCCCACTAGACCAGGTTGCTCCAAGCCCCATCCTTGAACACTTCCAGGGAGGGGGCATCATGGGGGGCTCATGTCATCTCCCTTTGCAGGCCACAGAGGTCTAGTGAATGCCAAGAAGTAGGTGCCCAAAATATTCTTGATGAATTGCATCTCCAGAAGCTCCTGGTTTTGTCCACTGAGTGTCTGTGACCCAGACAGCTTGTCACACCCCACAGGATCTGTGGGCTTTGGGGACTGTGAGCCTGAGGTAGTGAATATCTTATGCTGCTTCTGCTCTCCGTGGGCACCTCTTCATGAGTGGCTGAAATGAAACCTGCCTATTTTTATATAGTTTTTACTGAGATAACAAAACCACTCATTTTCATCTCTAAAGGATTTGGAATCCTGCGACAAAAGAATTTATCCTCAAGAGGCTAAACATGAGGCTGTAGGACAGCCCACCTCTCTTGGATAAGCCAAGAGGTGACAAAAATAGCCTCGACCCCACCAGAAGCCTGAACATGCAAAAGCAAACGGGGTTTCTGATTCATGCTGTGGCCGGCTGCCTGCCAGGTTTGCACAGGAGCCTGCACAGTGGCCAGTGGAGCTGTTGGGTGTCTGGCCCTGGCCATCCTCAGCTCCTGCAGGAAGGATGGACACACTCTGCAACACGCCGAGACTTGGAAAGGAGCATCTCGTCAGGCCTGGCAGGAGGAACCTGCTCCAAACATAATGCGGCTTCTGTTCAAGGCTCCCTTTGCTGTTTTTGTGCGTGTGGATGCTGTGAGATGTGCTTTTAAAATGTTGCTTTAAAAAAAAACCAAACAAAACCAGACACACAAAGCAAAGGGCACTGGAGGGACGCTGGCAAAGGGGTGAGGGAAAGCAAGGCAGCCATTGGAAACCTGTCACCTGCTGTTCATGTTGGAGGAGTCGTTTGGTCCCGTTACTGCTGTGTGTGCTCTCCTGCTTCCAGCCTGGCAGACCTTCCTCTATAAAAACGGGGGCGAGATGAGTCATAGCAGTGATGAGGTAAAGGTTCTGGTGACCCGTCGAGCAACACCAGCAGCTTCACGGTCAGGATCTTGGGCTGTGATCAGCAGCAGGCAGCTTGGGATGAGAGTGACAGCCCAGAAGGCAGCTTTGGCACTGAAATAACACTCTTCCAGGATTTCTCACCTGGAAAAGGCCTCTTTTGCACTGATTTTAGGCATAGAATCATGGAATGGTTTGGGTTGAAAGAGACCTTAAAGATAATCTAATTCCAACCCCCTTGCATGGGTATCTTCTTCCCCACCTAGATGGAAGAGGAACGGACCTGTATGGCCAGAGGTAAAGAAAGCCCCAAATAAAAAATAATAATAATAAAACAATAAAAAGAATCTTTGCTGGCTTAATATTTGACAAAAGTTGGTTCTGTCTTGGCCCAGAGTGGTTTGGTTTAGCTGTGGTGCATGGGGGAAATTTCTTATATACGTTTGCAGAGGCTGAGCCTCTTGGGTTACACTGTTATCCCATGAGCAATCACTCTTGCCCGTGCTGGGGTAAATGAGAAAAAGTTTGGATAGAGAGAAGGGGTTCTGGGTGCAAGGAAAACCCCAGGGAGGATTTTGAATGGCAGCTGTCGTCTCCTGTGTTGAGATTTGCCCAGAGGATGGGACATAAATGCTCATCTCCTTTGCAAACAGAATGGGAAATTATTTAATCATGAATACTACCTAAAAAATAGGTGAAAATTCCTTGGGTGGGAAAGGTTCATTTTTCCCCTTCCCATGTGCTGGCAGTAAATAAAAGCTGGTCCCTGCTGCTCCTCTCACCTTTCTGATCTCTGGTGTTTCTTGGTCCTGGTCTTACTGTAGAGGTTTCATAGAATCATAGAATCATAGAATCCTAAGGGTTGGAAGGGACCTCGAAAGATCATCTAGTCCAACCCCCCTGCCAGAGCAGGGTCACCTAGAGCACATCACACAGGAACTTGTCCAGGTGGGTTTTGAATGTCTCCAGTGAAGGAGACTCCACAACCTCTCTGGGCAGCCTGTTCCAGTGCTCTGTCACTCCCACAGTAAAAAAGTTTTTTCTGATATTTACCTTGAACCTCCTATGCTATGTTTGAGTTGTGTTCTGCAGCTAAGAGCAGGGAAGATGGGACAAGGCTTTCCACAGGCACACCTACATCTAGACCATTAACATAAAACAGACCAGGGCTAGGGTGTGGGACTTCTGTGATCATCTTCAGCATGATCCATGGCATGGGTGTTGTCCTAGACCAATGAATTCTCCCCCAGGTGGTACCCAGTGTCATTCCCAACACACAGGCAGGAACCACAGCCCTGTTTGGGATAGCAGGAGGGTGAGGGTGGGAGGTGAAAGCCAACCCTGACCACCTTCATTTTTCAGAACAGATGTAGGATGCAGACTCACCTCTACGTGGGAAAGTAACGCCCTCACCACAGTGATCCAAGGGCATCATTCCCCTGCAGACCTGCCTGGGCTTTGAGGGTAGGTGAATATTTTGGGAGCTATGAGCCAAGACAAAAATAAGTTAGAAAAACAGCCTGGGAGCCAAGCCCAGTGGAGGTCCTCAGTGCCTCATTAGCATCCTGAATGCCTTGTGTGATCTGCCCAGAAACATGCAGAAAATAACTCCTCTGGACTAAGAGCCATCCATGAAACTCCTGGCAGGGACCTGGCCACCAAGGGTGGCTTTGCATTGGGACCTGTCTCCTCCATCCAGGTCCTCAGTCACTGATGCTCAACTCCACTCACACACCTTGTGAATAAGCTTTTTTTCTGGCAGTCATAAGAAACCAAACAAGAACTGGAATAAGCTGATTAGGTCCTGGTTGGGTCAATGCAATGATGTGGGAGTGATGGGCAGAGTGTGGCCATGTGGCTGGGACACCATGGGTGGGGGGTGCTCCCTGGTCTCTCAGGCTCAATGAGACCCTTCACCTCATGTGCTGCTGATGGTCACCACCCAGCACCCACAATCTTGTGTAAGAGACAATTTTTGAAGTGGACAAGGGGGCAAAAAGGTCTCCTTTTTTGTTTGTTCCTTCCATCTGTGGAGAGAAAGGATTTATGGAAGGCAATTCAACTCCCTGTTTTTCCTTGCCTGATATATTTCTCCCATCCTCACTTCAGTGCCATCAAGGAAAAGTTCAGACAAGTGCTTGGCCCTGATGCTAAACCCTGGGATGAAGGCAGGAAGGCACTCTGGGAACAGGGAACCTGGCCTTGAGGGAGGGGGCAGCCACAACTTCTCTGGGCAACCTGTGCCAGTCTCTCACCACCCTCACAGAAAACAAGTTCTTCCTGGGATCTAATCTAAATTGACCCCTGTGGGGATCATGCCCCAAGGACATAAAACCTGCCCCACATAAAAATGATTCTCATGAATGTTAGACCTAAAATGAAAAACAAACCCTGTCAGAGCCCAGAGGCGGGAACTTTTCGGCGGGAACTTTTCGGCGGGAAAGCCGATGTAATGTCGTCATCTCAAGCGGGTATCCAGGCAGTGGAGCGCCCGAAGGACCAATCAGAGGGCGAATCCCGAGGGGCACACTCCAATCAGGAGTAAGGACTCCCACAATATAAAGGGAGCCCCCTCCCCTGCGCTGCTGCTGCGCGCGCGGACCCGGATTCGGAGAAGACTGAAAGAAAAAAAGGACCGAACCGCTGTCTGCCGCCGCTTGCCGCCTCCTGCTGCTGCTTGCCTCCGCCTGCCGCCGCTAACTGCCTCCGCCTGCCGCTGCTAACTGCCGCCGCCTGCAGCCGTTAGCTGTCAGCTGCCTGCAGCCGCTAGCCGTCAGCCGCCTGCAGCCGCTAGCTGTTTGCTGCCTCTAGCTGTCAGCCGCCTGCCGCTCACCGAGGGGGGGGGCACCTGAAGAGAAGAGGGAGAGGACTCGGGAAGCCGCCGTGGAAAAAACGCCGGAGGGAGCCAGCCAACGCGCGCCGCTACTCGTCGGGGCTCGAGCCGCTCCCTAAGGGGAGCGGAGCTCGCCCAGAAGAGAGTCGCCGCAACAGCCGCTGGCCAGCAAGAGCCGGAGCTGGTCTCCGACTCCCACGGGACGGCCGGAACGTAAGAAAATCGCCCCAAAGCCTCGTTCCTTTCCCGTCTTTCCCGAAATCCTATAATCCTCCCTGGGAGGTGGGAGGGGGGTTGGGAAACCTTCCCTTTCCGTTTGCTCCTTCCCTCCTTTCTCCTAAAGAAACTGCGGGTGCCCGATCACATTCCCCTTGGCTAAGTTATTGGTTCCTGGGGCAAATTGTATTGTTGTTGTTTAATTATATTGTGTTCTCGAATTAATTATAAAGTAAAAAGCACATAATTCAAACCGCCCCTAGCTTCCAGAGCCTTTCTTTCTAACGGTTTTCCCGTAAATACCCGTGGGGGGGGGTTGTATGAGCGCTTAAGCAACGGGACTGACCGCTCGAGTCCCCGGGTGCGCGTTCTCGGGCTGTTTCAATAACCGAGTGAGTGTGTGAGAGGCTGAGACGCGGCACAAGCCGCGAAGCGATTGTGGACTCCCG
The DNA here is from genome assembly GCA_020745705.1 of Hemiprocne comata. Taxonomy (NCBI): domain Eukaryota; kingdom Metazoa; phylum Chordata; class Aves; order Apodiformes; family Apodidae; genus Hemiprocne; species Hemiprocne comata. The sequence continues at coordinate 5,245,607 of CM036587.1, read as the reverse complement.
AACCGCGGTTCCGTTCTCCCGCGAGGGAAACGGCCGGTGACGGAGGAAGCGTAAGGCGTGGAAGGACAGCGCGGACAGGAGTGTGCTTGGCAATTGAGCGTAAGGCAGAGCGAGTGTGCGTGCTTGCTTAAAGACATACCGCTCCACAAAACTTGGTCCGCGAGATACGAGCTTCCACGCATCCAACACAGTCGCGCCTAAATTAATTCACTCACCAAAGCCCGGATCGCGACATCTTAAATTGGTGTCAGAAGTGGGATAGCCTCATACAAACCCAAAAACCGGTAGAAACATGGGTCTCCTGGATTTATTGTTCAAACAACACATCGTCACTCCCGACGAATCAGCAACCTTACCTTTGCACCCTTTTCAGCAATGCTCGTTTTTAGCCCCCTTTTGGGAGCAAATTAATAAGTTCGAATATCTTCCCTCGCATACATTTATTGAAATAGTCGGTAAATATTATGCCGACGGCAGTTTAGAAAATGTGGCTGAGATGTTGGAGAGGCTCGACTGCCCTTCAAGTCTCTCAAAGGGCCAAAAACGTAGAGTTAAGAGGCGAGGCATGGAGTACTACCATGCCCGGACTTATATAACTCTACTTTATATTTTATGGGAAGAAAAAGAAAAATATAGACTCATTGCTGAAAAGAGTGGGGGGGACATGGCAGGGATGTCACCTCGAGAACACAATAACACCAATAACGCTGAGTCTTGCCAAAAAGGGGAAACATTAAGCCTCCTAATTGAACCTCCTCCCGAATTTTCGGAGGATAAAACCTCGAGCGATACGGAGGATAGCAGCCTGGGCGATAAGTCTGTCAAAAAGGTCTCTTTTAAAGCTTTGGCTGGGGCAGCTACCTCCCAAATCGCGCAAGCGAAAAAACGGCTTGAAGCCTTCTCAAGCATAAATAAATTAGAGAAGGACTTCTCCTCTTTTAAAGGGGAAGTAGCCGAGTCCATCAAAGCCCTCAGCGAGAATATGCTGAAAATCACTGAAGCTGTCGGGAATTTGTCGAAGAGCTCCTCCCGGTGTTCTTCGAGAACTTCCCGGAGGTCTTCCTCATCGGGCTCAGAGGAAGATAACCCTAAAGCTCTGAGACCGATTATTAAGACTGAGGTCCAAACGGCCAGGAATGGCCGCACCCTTACAACAAGGAGGGAGGTTCCTTACACCCCTCTTGAATTGGCAGACTTGAAAAAACGTTTTTCTAAAAAATTTACGGAAACAGACACTGAGTATGTTATCCGTGTGTCTGCGGACGGTGGGGATAACATAAAACTTTCAGAAAATGAGGCAAGTGGTTATTGGGGACCGGGAATACTGTTAACAACAGGGAATACAGAGGCCCCTTGGTCCATCACTCAAAGAGCAGCCTACAATGTAGGGCTATTAGACCCCATGTCACGGGGTGAACCTTACATTTTGAAAGGGGACATCAATCACTTGATGGAAAACATACATAAGGCTGCCGTAATACAATATATTTACCAAGGAGAGCTAAATAATAATGGTGACTCCCCACTTCTCCTACAAGTCCGGCCAGAAAGGATGGATGTCCTGATTCGGGGATTGCCCGGACAATTGAAAAATTTGGCTATTCAAATTAAAGCCAGAATTGCCAACTCGGACCCCGACGAGAACCCCTATACCTGGGGAGATCTGGCAAAAGAATTGACAGAATACGGGAGGCGATACGAAATTCCTGAATACGACCCCAAAAAAGTGAGGCAATTGGCTCAAAGTAACAAGCCTTCCTATGCTGCAGTGGCTGCACGCCCATCCAGGCACGCCCCTCAGACGTCAGGGGGTGGGCGGGGTGAGCGTCCATCTACGCCCTCGGGCAGCAGGGGATACAATACAACACGTGACAAACCAAAGAATCAAAATGGCTCCCAAACTCGAGCTAGTTCCAGCCCGGGACCGTTTGCGCGGCTTAAGGAGGAAGCTCGTCGCAAGGGGATCCCACCGACCCTGTTGTCACGGAACTACAGTTATAGCCACCTTAAAGAGCTAATTGAAAGGTGGCCTTCTCCAAAATCAAAAGAAGACAATTCCAATTCGGGAAACTAAATGAACCTCCCAAAGCTAAAAGACAACGCCAGCGAAAACGGCGGCGGGAGGTGATCCACCTAAATCACAATCAAATCGCAGGTGATAATTGGGCACAAACGTGGGAAGCCAAGGCCCCAGACACAAATGATTGGCCAACTACTGAATCCAAATCTGACCCTAAAAAGGATTTGCCTTCTCTCGATTGGCAAAACATCCTAAGGTTAACCCAAAATTCACGGGGTGATTTGGAACTCACGTGTAGTGTTGGTCCTAAAAGATATCCGGTTACATTTGTTGTGGATACAGGAGCACAGATTTCCACGCTTAGAAAAGATGTGGCACAGCGATGTGGCATTAATCTGTCCCGAAAATCCATGCTAGTGAGTGGTGCTTTTGGTCAGCCCACTCCACAAAAAATTGCTAAAGTCTCTCTAAAACTGCCAGGTGAAGATGAGACAATTCGGACAGAAATGATAGTGGGTGACATTCCCTATAATTTATTGGGAATGGATATACTAAAAGGAAGAGCGTGGAGAGATGACAGCGGTAATTGCTGGAATTTTGGTACACCCACTCTAAATGTTAGGCTCTTACAGCAAGCTCCTGCGCTACCACAAAGCCGGATAATTAACACAAAACAATATCAAGTGTCTCTGGCCGCCAGAGAAGGAATTAAAGAGACGATTGAGGATTTGAAAGAAAGGGGAATAATAATAGAAACTCACTCGCCCTTTAATTCCCCCATCTGGCCAGTTAAAAAATCCAATGGGAAGTGGCGACTTACAGTTGATTACCGGAGGTTAAATGCAAACACAGGACCTCTGGCAGCGGCAGTGCCGAATTTAGCCGAATTGTTATCAGAAATCCAGGAAGCAGCACATCCAGTGATGGCTGTGCTGGATATCAAAGATATGTTTTTCATGGTACCAATTCGTAAAGAGGACCAGGACCAGTTTGCATTTACCTGGGGCGGTAATCAATATACTTTCACCCGGCTTCCCCAGGGTTATAAACATTCACCAACTTTGGCCCATAATGCCTTAGCAAAAGAATTGGAACAGGCCCTTTTGGGAAAAAATTATGATGACGTCAAGGTTTATCAATATATTGATGACATCTTGATTGCAGGGCAAGATGAGACAAGGGTGGGGGAAGTTTATAACCTAATAATAACCCACCTTAAAGGCCTCAATATTGAAATCCCTGAGGATAAGTGCCAGCCTCCTGCATCCGAAGTTAAGTTTTTGGGAATTCGGTGGCGGAAGGGCACATGGAACATTCCTCAGGATACTCTGATGAAATTAGGAAGTATAAAGATCCCCGAAAATAAGAAACAATTACAGGAGTTATTGGGTACAATTCAGTTTTGGCGAAAACATGTCCCTAACTTGTCCATTATCGCACGACCTCTTTATGACTTATTAAAGAAAGGAAAATATTGGGACTGGGGTGATACTCAAGAAGAGGCCCTTAAACTAATTCTACTAGAAATACAAATGCACCAATCCCTGGGCCCAGTTCATCCCACGGATCCAATCATTGTGGAATGGGGTTTTGCAAAATCTGGCCTATCTTTCCACCTGTGGCAACGAGGGCCGGATGGAAGCCCTAGACCTTTGGGATTTTACTCCCAATCATTTAAAGAGGCCGAAAGGCGATATTCAAGTTGGGAGAAAGGGCTCCTTACTGTTGTCACAGCACTGAAGGAGATAGAAAAATTAATCAAGACCCAAAAAGTGGTGTTGCGAGGACCATTTAAGGTCCTGAAGCAGGTAACTTCGGGGAGAGCTCCCCCAGAGGGAATTGCTCAAAAGCAAACCACTCGTAAATGGTACGGTCAGATCGAATTTTACTCTAACTTATTTTCTATCTCTGAAGGCCCTGATAAAACTTTAAACATACAGGAGGATGTACTATACGAAGCTGACCCAGAACGAGAACTAGCAAAAAAGACTCCATCTCCCATAAAAGAAGCGCCAAAGTTCACTGATAAATTAAAGATTGTTTGGTTTACTGATGCCTCCTCTCAAAGAGAGAGAGGAGAATGGAAATTCAAATCTGTAGCCTTAAACATTAAAACTAAACAAACAATCACAAATGAAGGGACAGGTAGTGCCCAAGTAGGTGAACTCGATGCAGTTTACAATGTAATCCAGAAAGAGAAGGATACCAAGGAGCCTGTATATATTTATACAGACTCATATGCAGTATATAAAGGGTGCACTGAATGGATTACATTCTGGCAAGAAAACCAATGGCAAATTAACAGTGTGCCTGTTTGGCAATCAGAAAAATGGAAAGTAATATTGGAAATTGCCAAAAACAATCCTAATTTCCATGTCGGGTGGGTACCTTCTCACCAGGCCGACATGACCAATGAGGCTGCAAAATGGAACAATGAAGTAGATGAATTGGCCCGGATAAATTGGCTCGAAATTAGAGAAGCCATCAGAAAAGGAGAAACCACTGAATGGGGAAAGCTCCTTGAGTGGTTACATTGTAAGCGAGGGCACTCTGGTTATAATGACCTGTACAAAGAAGCACAGTCTCGTGGATGGCCAGTTTCACGAGAAGCCTGCAAAACCATAATAACTTCCTGTGACCAATGCAAAATCAAATATGATAAGCACCCAATGAAAGAGGATTTACATTTGAGAAGTAACAAAACTCTTTGGTCTACCTGGCAAGTGGACTATATTGGTCCGTTTAGGAAGTCTAAGGGGAAGCAATATATAATTGTCATGGTAGAAATCATTTCAGGACTAACAGTGGCAAAATCAGTATATAGAGCAAATGGGGAAAATACTTTGGACTTTTTAAAAGAAACTTTTGCTGTGTTCCCAAAGCCTGAGACCATTCAATCCGATAATGGTTCTCATTTCAAGACAACTTTAGTACAACAATGGGCGAAGGGAGAAAATATAAAATGGGTTTTCCATACACCCTACTATCCCCAAGCAAATGGGATAGTAGAGCGGACCAATGGCCTGCTGAAAGGGATTTTGAAGCCTCATCGTCCTCAATGGGACGAGAGACTTAGTTTTGCTTTATTCATGGTAAATAATAGATGGGGAATCAATGGATGCCCCAGATTTAATGCATTTTACCCGGAACCACCTTCCTCCAGTCCATTGGGAAACAAACTCAAAAACCCCTATGCTGTAGGTCAAACAGTCCTGGTTAAATTACCCAATATCGGTAATATTCAATTGATATTGCAGTCTCCTTACAACGAAAAATCCTGGAAAGCCAAAGATAAACAGGGGGCAGAATATAAAATTAGTACCAAATGGATTGTTGCAACCCTGTAATCTGTTCAATTGAGATTATTACAGAGTATACGGTTATGCCAGAGGAAGTGAAGAAAGAAAAACAGACGACGATCCTCCTGCAAGCAAAAATGAAGACTACGGATACCGGAATGAAGAAAGTAGGAATGGTAATATTAATTCTGAGCTGTGTTTTTGCTAATATATCTGCCTGGGACTGAAGCCCTGACCCAAAACAGTAATATAAAATTAATGCACTCTCCATGGGCAAAGAATAATTTTGTGACTCTTGGTCAAAATATCAGTAATATACTGAATTCACAGGGAAGCCCAGAAATAGATCCAATCTATTTGGAGATGGGCGCTCTGATTGAGGAGCCGGGAGTGATCATTCACCCCACCCCATCTCCTCCTTCTCAAGAAAGAAACGAAGAAGAAGGGGCTTAAAACAGTGAAAGGTTTTAGTGGTTTAAAACCTAATGTTAAAGGATGTTCAGAAAGCATGCTTCATTCAAAAGCGTTTAAAGAGTATATTTTGCTCAAGTGTTTAAAAAAGTATATTTTGCTCAAGTGTTTAAAGAGTATATTTTATTCAAGGTTAATTGAAATAGCTCCCCTGTGAGGGAGAATAATGTTGCCTTTTATGATTCAATTACCCCTTGTATGGGGAAACAATGTTACAAACTCTCCCTGCGTGGAGATCTATTACGACAAGTTATTTCCCCTGTGAGGGAAACTTTCAAATCAACCCAGGAAACAATAACTATGGGAACTCAAGGGAAAATCCGGGATGACATCATGAGAATCACGGGGTGAAGTGTGGGAACAGGGAACCTGGCCTTGAGGGAGGGGGCAGCCACAACTTCTCTGGGCAACCTGTGCCAGTCTCTCACCACCCTCACAGAAAACAAGTTCTTCCTGGGATCTAATCTAAATTGACCCCTGTGGGGATCATGCCCCAAGGACATAAAACCTGCCCCACATAAAAATGATTCTCATGAATGTTAGACCTAAAATGAAAAACAAACCCTGTCAGAGCCCAGAGGCGGGAACTTTTCGGCGGGAACTTTTCGGCGGGAAAGCCGATGTAATGTCGTCATCTCAAGCGGGTATCCAGGCAGTGGAGCGCCCGAAGGACCAATCAGAGGGCGAATCCCGAGGGGCACACTCCAATCAGGAGTAAGGACTCCCACAATATAAAGGGAGCCCCCTCCCCTGCGCTGCTGCTGCGCGCGCGGACCCGGATTCGGAGAAGACTGAAAGAAAAAAAGGACCGAACCGCTGTCTGCCGCCGCTTGCCGCCTCCTGCTGCTGCTTGCCTCCGCCTGCCGCCGCTAACTGCCTCCGCCTGCCGCTGCTAACTGCCGCCGCCTGCAGCCGTTAGCTGTCAGCTGCCTGCAGCCGCTAGCCGTCAGCCGCCTGCAGCCGCTAGCTGTTTGCTGCCTCTAGCTGTCAGCCGCCTGCCGCTCACCGAGGGGGGGGGCACCTGAAGAGAAGAGGGAGAGGACTCGGGAAGCCGCCGTGGAAAAAACGCCGGAGGGAGCCAGCCAACGCGCGCCGCTACTCGTCGGGGCTCGAGCCGCTCCCTAAGGGGAGCGGAGCTCGCCCAGAAGAGAGTCGCCGCAACAGCCGCTGGCCAGCAAGAGCCGGAGCTGGTCTCCGACTCCCACGGGACGGCCGGAACGTAAGAAAATCGCCCCAAAGCCTCGTTCCTTTCCCGTCTTTCCCGAAATCCTATAATCCTCCCTGGGAGGTGGGAGGGGGGTTGGGAAACCTTCCCTTTCCGTTTGCTCCTTCCCTCCTTTCTCCTAAAGAAACTGCGGGTGCCCGATCACATTCCCCTTGGCTAAGTTATTGGTTCCTGGGGCAAATTGTATTGTTGTTGTTTAATTATATTGTGTTCTCGAATTAATTATAAAGTAAAAAGCACATAATTCAAACCGCCCCTAGCTTCCAGAGCCTTTCTTTCTAACGGTTTTCCCGTAAATACCCGTGGGGGGGGGTTGTATGAGCGCTTAAGCAACGGGACTGACCGCTCGAGTCCCCGGGTGCGCGTTCTCGGGCTGTTTCAATAACCGAGTGAGTGTGTGAGAGGCTGAGACGCGGCACAAGCCGCGAAGCGATTGTGGACTCCCGAACCGCGGTTCCGTTCTCCCGCGAGGGAAACGGCCGGTGACGGAGGAAGCGTAAGGCGTGGAAGGACAGCGCGGACAGGAGTGTGCTTGGCAATTGAGCGTAAGGCAGAGCGAGTGTGCGTGCTTGCTTAAAGACATACCGCTCCACAAAACTTGGTCCGCGAGATACGAGCTTCCACGCATCCAACACAGTCGCGCCTAAATTAATTCACTCACCAAAGCCCGGATCGCGACAACCCCCCAGTTTGAAACCATTCCTCTTCATTCTGTCACTCATGCCTGTGTAAAAAGTCCCTCTCCAGCTTTCCTTTAGGCCCCAAATGCAGAGACCCAAAAATGCAGGAAGCCATACCCTCCAACCTCACTCTTGGAGTAGGTTTGACCTCCACGATGTTTGCACAACCTCCAGAACCCAGCACGATGCCCACCCAGGTCTGACCTCCTCCCACCTAGCAGCATGGTCAGGATGTTTGGGAGGCATCTCCTCTGCCTTCTACCCTTCCCTCACGCCTGCCACAAGAAACCAAGGCATGATCCAGCCCATCCCAAAGCACAGCAGCTGATTGACATTCTAGAAGTGCCTAGATTTCTCCACCAGCTCCACAAGGAGCCCAAGATGGAGAGCTGAGCTCAGCCTTTGGATGCTGGATCTGGCCCTGTATACCCTGGAAAAATGAGTGTCAACCTGGCCTTGCAGGAATTAACACTAATGGGATCCAGGGTGATCTTGCAGTGACAGCAGCACAAGGTGCAGCACTTGGGACTCTCCCTGAAAAACCACCAGTTCTGTTGACCACGGGGCTTCTCTGTTCAGTAGCTGCCTCATCCATTAGTCCCTGTAACCTGACAGGACGTACCCGGTTGAAACCTCCTCCCCAGCTTTATTTTCTCATGTTACTCCTCCTGCAATTTATTTTTCTCCCCCCTGAGAAATTATTTAAACAGATGGCTGAATTTGAGATTAATACACTTATTTCAACATTTGCATAGAGCATCTGTTGGGAAAAAAAAATGTTTTGCAGGTTTAAAAAAATATATTTTTTTTCATCTTTGACTTGAATTCCAGGAATCTGAGAAGACAGCTACCTCTTCCAAGAATGTATAAAAGCTTCATTTATATACCAGTAGGATGCCACTCCACTCAAATGTCACTCACTGGCAGATAATTGGAAGGGAAGAGGGAAATGAATGTGTATATTGCAGAACTGATCAAGTCTAGACCAAAAAAAAAGGGGGAAACTTTTAAAAACAAGCTCCCAACCTAGTTTTCCTGCTGTTATTTGGGCCAGTCAAATAACTTAGAGCCAAATTGTCTCATTTTCCTCCTTAAATAGTTCCTCATTTGTTGAGCTGTTCTGGCCTGCTGATCTGGCATGTGGTGGTTGTCTCCTGTCAGTTTCCTGAGTTCACAGCAGGCTGAGCCCCCTTCCCCTGGGCTCCTGCTCCCTTCTGCCATCCTTGGAAAGGAAAGGAGAGCTCAGAGCTCAGGTGGGACCAACAACGCATCCCTCCCATCCTTGCCTTGGCTGTTTAGAGGGCCAGGATCTCGAGGTACAAGTGGTGTGTCCTCAAAGGGTGGTCTAGATGAAGAAATCACATCTTCTTGCCTTAGAGAAGATCTGACAGCACGTCTGAATCCTGTATTCTTCTTTCTTACCCAGTAAAATAATATCCTTAAATAATTTTTTAATATTAATTTTTGGACTGGTCATCAGAGGCACCACAATAAAAATGAAAACTCATGAAGACCTATGTGGTTCCTCACGGCACCTTAACAAGTGGCCATTCCCTTCTGTCCAAACTCTCCTGGTCATCTCCTTCCTAAACCCACAGGACCAATGCTCTTTTTCCAGCCAAAGGACTAGTCTGATGCTAAGTGACTTTAATTCTCCCTTTCATGGCTGTACTGAGCAAAGTCAAGTAGTAAACATCTTTCTGATGTTTTCAGCTGGCCTCTACAGCATGGGGTCTGCTCAGATGAACTTTAATAACAATGTCTGCCCATCACTGAAAGCTGTAGGTCAGGCTGAGCTCTCAATCCATACATGCATTTGTGTAATTGCCTCCGCAACAGGATTTGAAAGAAGAAAGCTGGAGAGGAATTTTTTACAAGGGCATGGAGTGATAGGACGAGGGGGAATGGTTTCAAGCTGAAAGAGGGGAGATTTAGGTTAGATATTAGGAAGAAATTCTTCTCTGTGAGGGCAGTGAGACCCTGGCCCAGGTTGCCCAGAAAAGTTGTGGCTGCCCCCTCTCTGGAAGTGTTCAAGGGCAGGTTGGATGGGGCTCAGAGCAACCTGGTCTAGTGGGAGGTGTCCATGCCCATGCAGGGGGGCTGGAACTCGATGATCTTTAAGGTCCCTTCCAACTCAAACCATTCTGTGATTCTGTGATTCATTCTATGATTCTATTTCCTGCTAGTTTAACACTGTACGTTTTTTAGCAAGGTGGCTATTCATGACTTCAATTTATATTCTGTCCTCCCCACAATTCCCACTCAAGTAGCACAGAGGATGTGGTCAAGGCAACCAAGCCCCACTCTTAGACTCAGATGATGGAGACTCTGGTCTCAGCAATCTCAGCTGTGATGGAGTCACCCATCCTACAGCATCATCGATCCAGAGCAGTAACTTTAACTGGAATAATTTTGGATTTCAGGCTTCATGTTGTAAGGGCAACATAGAATCATAGAATCATAGAATCCTAGGGGTTGGAAGGGACCTCGAAAGATCATCTAGTCCAACCCCCCCTGCCAGAGCAGGGTCACCTAGAGCACATCACACAGGAACTTGTCCAGGTGGGTTTTGAATGTCTCCAGTGAAGGAGACTCCACAACCTCCCTGGGCAGCCTGTTCCAGTGCTCTGTCACTCTCACAGTAAAGAAGTTTTTTCTGATATTCACCTTGAACCTCCTATGCTCCAGTTTGCACCCATTACCCCTTGTCCTATCACTGGTCATCACTGAGAAAAGATTAACTCCATCTTCCTGACACTTATCCCTTACATATTTGTGACATATCTCAGACTGGTTTTCCCTTGGTTTTATGCATCACTGTATCCAGAAGCACCCTGGTCTAGGGCATTACAGGCAAGAGGCAGTGTTATAAATCATAGCACATACATGCTTTAATTATTGTGTCAAAATGATTTATAAGCTCTAATTTACTAAAAAGTACCAGGCTCTACCTGTGGACCAGTCTTTTCTGGTCCTTACCTGTGTTAGCTCTGAGGCCCTGCTCCTCAACTTTTCCTCCCACATTTGTGCTCAGGGGATGGTGCTTTTTTTGAGTCAAGCAGCCCTTTTAGCTTGACAGTGACTATGGAACCAGACCCAAGACAGCCCAGATATTTCCCAGCTCGAGCCAATACGATACATGCAGCCCCCCCATGCACCAGTCACCCACCCCCCATCCCCAAACCAGGGACACTCAGTTTATCCCAGAACCAACTTTTCTGGCAGGTTGTCAGCTCAGCCAGAGTCATAAAAATTTACAGCCATAGTCAAGGCAATGCCAAAAATACCCAGCATAAATAACCACATCCCAGCACACAGGTAACGTGGTTGTGATTTAGATCCCTTGCAGCGAGGGAGGAGGGGGAGGAAGGGACACTGCTTTTTTGGACATTTTTTCCAGTGTTTTCACATATTTTAATCACGTAGTTAGCCCATTGCTGAAGAGTGTAATTTATGGCTCTGAAATATAACTGGGGGGGGGGCGGGGGTTGCAGCCTCCATGCTTTGGCTCTGGCTGGTTTATCACTCGGGTCATTCCTCACAGTTTTGCATGACAGCGCAAAGGCTGAGCTCGAATGGTATGCAGATAAAAACGGGAGAAAGGCTTTCCCTCAAAGGCTGAACGCTGGGGGAATGGCCAAGGGGAGGGGGGATCGAGGGGAATGTGCTTGGGGGAGGCTCAGGAGAAGCTGTGAAATGCCTCTGGAGCAGGCAGAGGGAGATACACAGAAAGAGAGATGTTGGAGGCTGTGTGGTGGAAACCAAGGGCTGGATGCAGCCCTGCAGGCACTGAGAGACAGGAAAATCACATCCTCTTGCACGGGGATGGTGGGCTCAGAAGTGGTGGTGCTCACACAGGGGTATCCCATCTTCCAACTTCTCTGTGCAGGCCCTGAGACTGCTGTAAGTGTGCACATGAGCCCTGCTCAACCTGCTGTGCAGTGAGGGCTTTGCTCTGGGCTTGCACTGGCCTTGCAGCTTCACCAAGGGCATGGTCCAGCCCCAGACCCTGGAAAGCAAAGAGATTCTGAATGTTGTGCATGAGAAGGTAAGGGGACATCCCTAGAGCTTCCTTCATTGTGGCAGTTTTTGAGGTGTAGAGTGAAGATGTGTCTCTTTCCCATGCCCTTTGGTGGGGGGAGCGGGGAGGAGGAACTCCTGCCTGCTCTGCTCCTCTGCACTGAGCTGCCTTCCCTGCAGGATCCAGTCCTATATTTAGAGAGGTAACACCAGGGAGGGTTGACATAGCAGAGGACTCGCTTCCTCCTGGCCAGAGATTCCAGTCAGGAGCAGAGCAGTGAAGCCTTGGGACTTCGAGTGAATCCAGGGGAGGCCACAAAGATGATCAGAGGGCTGGAGCAGCTCTGCTTTGGAGACAGGCTGAGAGAGCTGGAGTTGTTCAGCCTGGAGAAGAAAAGGCTCTGGGGAGACCTTAGAGCACCTTCCAGTACCTGAATGGGCTACAGGGAAGCTGGGGAAGGACTTTTTACAGAGGCATGGAGTGATAGGACAAGGAGTGATAGTTTCAAGATGAAAAACAGATTTCAATTAGATATTAGGAAGAAATTCTTTCCTGTGAGGGTGGTGAGACACTGGCACAGGTTGCCCAGGGACACTGTGGCTGCCTCATCCATGGAAGTGTTCAAGAGCAGGTTGGATGGGGCTTGGAGCAACCTGGTCTAGTGGGAGGTGTCCCTGCCCATGCAGGGGGGTTGGAACTAGATGATCTTTGAGGTTCCTTCCAACCCAAATCATTCTATCATTCTGTGACTGGTTATCTTCCTGCAGACAGACCCAGAGGTGGCTTCTCCTCATATTTGGAGGCTGGAGTTATGGTCCTACACCTTGGCAGCTTTCCAACCTGATGGGATCCAGGTTTTGTCAGCAACAGTGGGGCCAGAGCTGGGTCACAGCCCTCGGATCTGAGCTAAAGGATGAGGTTAGAGTCCCTGTATTTCTCACCCCCAGCTCCACCACACACACACAATTTCACACCACTAGAAAACGCTGAGTTGTGGATTCCCATTATGCTCATGGTAAATCTCTGGGGAAGGTCTGAGCCAGGTTGTGGAGAGGCACCCACACCCATTCCTGTTCCTGATCTCCATATACCCACTCAGACAATAAAACCATGCAGCTTTGTCTCCCTCCTCCTTTTCGTGAGAGTGTGAAATGTGCTCCCTTGCTCTGGCCATTTCCATAATTAAAGCAATAAGCAGTGGATGTGATTTAAATCAAGCCTGAGCTCTTGAAAAGCCACCTGTGGTGTTAAAAGCAAGTCAATAAAGTGTGTTAATAGAAGCGTTAACATTTCAGCGGCGCACAGGCAACGTTAAAGATGACATTCCCTGTCCAGCAGGTTGTTCCAGTGTCCCTCAAGGTAGTGCTGACAGGTTTGGGGTCTGAACATTGGGCTCAGCAACAGCACAGGTCATGGAAGGAGCAGTATCAGGTTGGGCAGACAGAAGGCATGGGAGGGGCAGTCTGATTTGCTAATTAAACACCTTAAATGCAGGCTGGTATCTCACCCTGAGTCCCAGAGCCACCAGGTATCTGCTATTCTAGTGCCTTTGACTGGGATTTAAAGACATTTTCTGCACACAGGCAAGGACTGGCTTGAAATCACCCCAGGACAAGAGAGTGGACCAGAGCATCCTTCTGGGCATCAGTACCATCATCCTGGGGAGCAACCTCTGCAGGCTGTTTGCAGCTTGTGCCACCTGTCCCATGGCACATTGCCTGTCCTGCTGTAGGCTCCCACTTTCTCTGGCACCACCATGCAGCTAGTCCATTGCTCATGAGGTTGAGTCCAAGTCATTAATTCCATTTATCTCCTCCTTAGCAGCTGGAGGTCCTCTCTGACACGCATGAGCCATTAAAGGTCCAGAAAGTGGTATTCCAGCAGCAGAATGAACACAGGACCCTCTACCATCAGCCCCTGTTGTCCCAGGACTGGTGTGTTGGGATACTTGGGAACAATTTGGACCCATCCTGGCTCCAGAGGCAGTACAGCTACAGATGTGTTCAGATGTGCTGGGCCCAACCTTTGCCCACTTATAGATTTAACTTTACCCATAGACTGGAAAACTCAGTCCACAAGCAGCTTGCTGTTGATACTGTTCTCAGTGGAAAGCAGAGGAAAATGGAAATGGGAGAATTTTACATTCATTAGTGCCAAAATATTCAAACCAAATAAATTTGTCCTGAATTTACTGTCTGGAAAAGCATTGCAAAATGTTTTGCTCTTCCAGACTGTTGTGATGTGTCTGCTCACATGTGCCCAGGGACAGTCTCCAAGGAGAAACAATGACACCAGCACCTTCTCAGAAAAGGCCTGAATTAACAAGATGCTTGGCATATGTGCTTAAATTAATATTAATTAATATTAAGCATGTGCTTAAGTCCATCTCCCAACAGTACAGCCCTTAAACATGGTGGGAAATGCTCCCTGGAGCCAGGCAGTAGCTGATACTCCAGAGCTGTCAGCTGAGACTTAAAACATGTCCTCAAGTGCTCTGCGAGGCAGGGGCCAAAGTCCCACTGAGTCAGCTGAGTCTCTTGTCTCTCCATTTTTAATTAAATTCCATTTTTACAGTAGGAAAATGTGCTCACGAGCATTTGATTTGAGCTTTTTCAGGTTTTTTTGATCAGCATGGGACAGAGGACATGTTCGGTCTGTCACTAAACATCCTCTGATGGCTTCTAGAAGTCAGATACTTATCTTAAATAAGTGTGTTATGTTAGAGTTCTCTTCCTTCCATGCATGCTGCTTCATGATTTTCCTTTCTCCAAGTGAGCCCTGGGTGTGTTTGGAGGAGAGGGAAGCATTTCAGCTTGCACTGCTCCATGCAGTGTGTGTTTTATACAGCACAGACCCTGTTTCTGCAGAGCTTCAGGGGAGGTTGCATCCTTACCCCTCATTATACATGGAGAAAACAAGGTGAAGAATTTGATTGAACAGACCAAGGGCATGTAACAAATTGGCAGCACAGCTGGAAATTGGGATGCTTCTGCTCTGGCTCCTTGGACTGTGCCCTCTAATACAAACTGAGCTCAGGATGCAAGTATTTCTCTCTAAGGATGAAACTATCGGTGCGACAAGCAAAATGTCAGCGTCCAACTTGATTTTTTGCCAAATGAGTGTGTGGTTCAGAAATTCACAGACATGGGAGCTTGGAAGAGCCTGTGGGATGCGGAGAGAAGCTGGTAGCAGAGTCAGAGGATGATCCTGGAAATATCCCAGCAGGACTATGTCCTCTTCTTCTCCCAGACAATGTGTGTAACACATGGGGTGACAGAACCTGCTCTGAAGGCAGGTCAGCACCTGCACAACTCCTGGGGTTCACCACCCCAAGGATATTTTGCCTGGTCTGTGGCACCTTCAGAGCAGCATGGGATCAGTTTACTGGTGCTGCAGTGGCTGATGGACATCTCCTAGGGAACAGCAACTCATGAGGTGCTCCCTGGGAAGGAAGTTTGGGGGACAGCAGGATGTGCTGGTCATGTTTTTCAGCACCGTGGGTCCTGCCAGCTGACAGGGAGGGAGCACATCTCTGTGCTAAGCTCTTTCCCAGCCCCTGTGAGGAAGCAGGTTGTGGGTGGATGAAAGAACCAAGAAGGGAGTGAAGGAGCTGTGGAGAAAGCTTGGCTCTGCATCTGTCCAGGATGCCTGCACAGTGTGCTGCTCACTGTGATTGCAGGATATGCTATCTCTTTCTTCAGGCCTTTGCCTCTCAGGCCTTCAAGGCTGGTGCCAAATTCCCTTGGCTTTTCTCCCCCTTTCTCTTTAAGAGAGATGCAAGCTACTGAGTGGCTTCTCCTTGCCATCTTTCCTACCAGCACTTCATCTGTTGTGGTTGGGTCCCTCACAGTTGCCTAAAACAACTACTTGCTTGCAAATATGGTCTCTCAACCTATCCGAAGACCCCAAGATCATCCTGAATATGAAAGAAGGGGTCCAAAGAAGTAGGCTGTGCCTGGATATCCCCAGGACTAGGGCTGTAGGTCTGCCCCCCAACCCAGGTGGGTGTCAGCTTGCCCCATGTCCTCCACTGAGCTCTGCAAGAGGAGGAGCAGAGGGCTGGAAGGAGAGGGTATGGTGCAGATATGTCATCTCAATGGACGTGCTGGCCCTTCCTTCCCTGAACACATAAATCTCTTCCCTGCTCCCTCTCACTGTCAGGAGGAAGTAGATCTGCCCAAGCAAATACATTTTGTCCTCTGTAAGTTCCTTGCCCAGGACTTGGCAGCAAGACCCACAGCCTGCTGCAGTGCAGGAGTTGCTTGGTCCTCCCTCACAAGACCTTGGGGTCTGCCCATCTCTGCTCCTTACCCTTCCTTAAACTCCCGATTTTCGTGCGGGAAAGATCTTGTGAAAGTATCTTGTGATATACAGAGCCTGGTACTCTCGTCCTTGCTTGTTTCTTTGGTACCACTTTAACATGAATGATTAAAGCCCTGTGATAAGCCATCCCTTGCCACTCACCACAAAGTTTCCATCCTGGCTGCTTTGTCTGTGCTCAGACTCTTCAGGCATTTCCTTACTTGGCATTTATCACTTCCAGTATCTCTACACAGACTTTATTTTTCTTACTAAGACAGACTGGAAACCCATCAGTTTCTTTCCTGCTGTCCCCTTGGCCTGTCACTAAATATTCTTCATCTTAGGATAGGCTCTCAAAAAACATATAGATTGAAGTTCTGCCTCTTAAGGCTGCCATTTAGCTAAGATATATATGTTATTATTCATCTCTCCAGCCTCTCCTCCACAGGCAGTCCTTCTACTCACCACTGTGGCTGGATTCCCCCGTTACACATAACGTCTGCCTTTTCCCTGGATGGAGATGTTATTTATTGCCTCTTGCTTGCTTGGCTACAGAGAGAATAAAACCATCCCTGCAGTTACCCCAGTGCCTTTAGAGGTGCAGTGGCCTCATTTCTCCAGGCTCCAGGGTGAGCTATGGCTGCCCATGAAAAATAACCTCAGCAGCCACCAGCAGAGATGAGCTGTGAACACAAACCTCATCAGACCTGCAGAGCTCAGCAGGTTCTCTCTAGAGATCTAGTGGTGATGGAGCGTGATGGAGACCATGAATCACTCCTCATCCCCAGGGTGTGGAAAGGGCTGATGGTGATGACGGGATGGGCAGCAGCACCAGAGGGAACTTCTGCCATGGCTGCTGACTGCAAAGCAGGGTGAGAGCTCACACTGCTATCTGTGGAGCAGTTACTTGATTTTCACTGATGTGTAGTTAATAAATTCACTCACTTCAGCTCAATTAACAAAATTCTGGGACTCCTGATTGTGTGCATCAGAGCGTGCAAGAGTGGTGGACCAAGAGTGGTGGACCAAGTGTGGTGGTCAGAGTGGCGACACAGGGGAAGATGAAGCCACCTCCCTTTCTCTTCCAGTTATCTCAGTTATCTCCTTGGTACCTCCACCTACAGTGCAGGGAATGTCAGCCAAGCTGCAGGCAGTGACTCCCCAAGGACTTTGCTCCATGGGGCACCCCAGTGAGTCAGGGACAGGCTTTTAAGTGCAGAAGGAAGATGGCAGATGGCTGAGAGTTGCAGGGTGAGCAGAGCATCCTTGTCTCAGCTGTGGGGTGGGGGCAGTCTCCCAGCCCTTCCTCTGCAGGCAGATGGAGCAGATGTGGGCATGGCTGCAGGGCAACTGGGGACCTGCCTGAGCTGCTGGGCATTTAATGTAAGCATCCTTCTGTCATCTTCCCAGCTTCAGTAGAAACCAATTCACAGACCTCTTGCTGGCTTCCTTCTCCCAGAAGCTTCGAACCACCCAAAAATTGTAAGTCAGGCCCCATCACATCTTGAGATTAACTGGATGAAAAAACATGCCCACCAAGTTGGGCTTTTTTGAAAACAAACATACGTGAGGGACTTTTCCTGGCTGGCTGCACTACATAGGGTTGGATTGCCTAGTGCTTTTCATTTTTTCAGTATTCCTTGCAGTGATGAGCAACTCATAAAATGGTCTTAAAAACCAAGGAAGATTTTGCTTACAGTTTACAGCTCCAGGAGCCATGGAATTGCTTAAATAAATAAAAATAAAATAAATTTCTGACGTGATCGGAGGGGCTGGGAAAGCAGACTCCAAATCATACACAGGCTTGTTATCAAATGTCACCATTACCAAAACAGACCAAAGAAGGAAAACCCTGGGAGAGTTAAGTCCCTTTGCAGAGCTGAGAAAGCCAGAGCTTCAGAGCCTGTTGTTCCACTAGAAGGTCGATTTGGGATGAATACTTGGAGATACAGTCGTTTTCCTAAGCAGGACGTCAGCTGCTTGACGCTCGTTAGTGCTAATGAAAATCATACAGCCCGAGTTTGTGCTCCAGCCAGTAATTCCTCCAAATTCTGCCATTTCCACTGTCATCTCAGGGAAGAAGCCAGAGCAGAGTCTGAGATATTGAACCTTAAGCTGGTGCCAATTTAACAGAAGCAAAGCTATTGTGGAGTACACACAGGGGTTTATTAGGTTGCCCTTGAATTTTACCCAGCTGGATAGGAAGGGACAAGAACACCTGCCTTTATAATAGTCCTAATCATAAAATCACAGAATGTTAAGGGTTGGAGAAACCTCTGGAGATCACACAGAAGTGCTTCCAGATAGGTCTTGAAAGTCTCCAGAGAAGAAGACTCCACAACCTTTCTGGGCAGCCTGTTCCAGTGCTCCATCACCTTTATAGTAAAGAAGTCTTTCCTCATGTTGAGGTGGAATTTCCTGTGTTCCAGTTTGCATCCATTGCCCCTTGTCCTATCACAGGGCATGACTGAAAAGAGACCAGCTGTTCCTTCTTGACATCCACCCCTCAGATGTTTGTGAACATTAGTAAGATCCCCTCTCAGTCTTCTCTTCTCAAGACTAAACAGCCCCAGGTCTCTCAGCCTTTCCTTGTAAGGCAGGTGTTCCAGTCCCTTAATCATCCTTGTAGCCTCCATTGGACTCTCTCAAGTAAATCCCTGTCCCTCTTGAACTGGGGAGCCCAGAACTGGACACAATACTCCAGGTGTGATCTCACTAGGGCAGAGCAGAGGGGGAGGAGAACCTCCCTAGACCTGCTGGACACACTATGCTTAATGCACCCCAGGATACCATTGGCCTTCTTGGCCACAAGTGCATATTGCTGTCCCATGGATAATTTACTGTACACCAGGACTCCAAGGTCCTTCTCCATGGAGCTGCTCTCTAGCAGGTCAACCCCTAATCTGTATTGGTGAATGGTATTAGTAATAAAAATAAAAAGTGCAGAAGTCTCCACCAGACTCCCAAGAGTTTCTCTGGGATGCCTGCTTGGGGAGAGGTCTCATCCTGCCATGTGCCCAAGGGGTCCCTGTCCTACCATCCTCTGCAGCCATGGTGACACCCCAGCCCTGTGCTGCTCTATGCACAGGCCAGTAAAGCTGCTCCTCCATGACATGGTGGAAACTCTCCCTTGAAATCGTGACTCAAACCTTTCCGCTTTCTTATCCGCTGTGGGCAAGAAGCCAGGTTAGGGTTTTGTTGGTCAGGAGTGTCCAGACCACAAAGATCACACATTTCCTCTGTGATCTTGGCCAGCCTATTCACCTCTTGGCCTTAGCTTCCTTACTTTTAAAGTCTAGGCAATAACAGCCTCTTAGAGGAAGGAAGCGTGAGGATTCATATGTTCATATTTGTAAGACACTCGAGGGATATGTTGAGGAGGTCCATAAAAATGTCTAGCAGCAATGATTAATGTTTTTTCTGGGCATATCTTGAATTCAGCCCAGGCTGCTATTGTTCCCAGAGCACCTGTGGGTACTAAACCTTGGGAACACTTTCATCACCTCCATCATGATGGAGCAAATGGCAGGAAAAGAGAAAACCTCACATTCTCTGATGGGCAGAGCTTTCACTCACAACTATGTTTATCAAACCTGCACTAAAATCTGGATTCATTCCCAAAGATTTTTCCACTTTTAGTCTATTTCTTCAATGTTTCCTTTGGTGACCATGCTAGTAGCTGGCTGGCTCTGAAGTATTCACTCATTTGTTCCATGATTACCCATCACTGCCATGTGTGACTCTCTTGACAGGTCTCAGCAACAGCTTTCACTTCACTCAAGCATGGGGCTGGGAGTCCCCACTTGGTTTGGTTGCTCCATTGGAAATGCAGACTGAATAGCAAAGGAGGAGAAACCTAAGTTTACACTCACGTAACCAGGAAGATAATTTACTCTGAAACATGCTATTTTTAAGCCTTATTTCTACACTGAAAGAATAAGATCACTGTGGGGGTAAAAAAAAAATTAATAAAGCTTTTATGGAAAAGTGGCTGTCTGATGGTGGGCAGTGGAAGGTGATCCAGGACTTTGTTAATGAATTAATGAATAGGGTGGTGGTCATGAAACTAAATTTCAAAGTGTTTTCCACTCTAGGAAAGCACTGGAAAAGCCTGGCTCTTGTCATAAGGCACCACTTCACTCACTGTGCTGGTGTAATCCATTGCTTTGCAAAGCCATCCAGTCGTGCCTGTGCAGGCAACCACTAGCTTGGTGTTGGGAGGACTTCTCAGGTTGTCTTCCTGGATGGGTTGTCTTTTCATGCACTGATTAAATATGTAGCACTGTGGAGACCCTGCTTTTCTGCATGGGAGCCTGGAAGTCTCAGGTCCAAGGAATAAGGGGAAGAGCCTTTATCAATGACATCTATTTTATCAGGACTCCCAGTTGGAGGGATTTGCTACTGGGTGCAACAGCAAGAGTTTGGGAGAAGCTGGAGAAGTGCAACAGGGTCAAGCATAGGACCTTGTGATTTTATCCACCTACAGCAAGGAGCCCTGCTTGAGCAATAAGAAACAGGCTGTTGCTGCAGATGGCTTGCAAGAGCACCTTGCCCTAGCTGCCTCCCTGCTGGACACCAGGATGCCAACAACCAAGCACTCCTCTGCTCCCTGGATTGCACCTGGGCAGCTTGCACCCCAGCGTAGGAGCTCAGCCCTGGCGTGGTTCCAGGGGCAGGAAAGCAGTGGTGACACCATCCTTGAAAGAGAGAGCTGCTGAGGCCACGGGAATTGCTATAAATAACTCCTTGTTGGGTTGCAAGCCGTGCAGCCCCCAGGCAGATGGGCAGACATTTGCCTCAGGCTGGCATCCTGAGACTCAGGATTGCTCAGGCTTAGCTCTTACAAAGCCAGGAGGGAGAGGAGAGCTGGATGAGGCCAGACTATTGATTTTTAAGGCTTGTGAAATGTGGCTGTCAAGCCTTCTGCGTGTGTACTTGCACCATGAGGGAGCAAATATGAAAGGAGCTGAAGCCCAGGGCAGCCCAAACAGGAGTCCTGGAGGGCACAAGGTGAAGTCTTCCTGCACTTCTGGGAGACAGCTTGTGAAGGCAGACGTGCTCTGGCAGAGGCTGGTTTCTGTAGCTGGGAAAAGAGTGTGAATCCCAAGCAGAAGGCCCTGGGTGAAGTGCAGCTTGCTGCTAGGGATTCTTCCTCCCTCCCCCTCTCCCTCCTCCGAGACACTGACACTGGAAATGGTCCTGCTGATTAGACAGCGTCTGAGCTGACGAGCCCGATGCTGGAACACAGAGTACTGTTCTGATGCCCACGTTTTCAGAAGGAAGTTGAAAAATTGAGGAAGGTGCCAAAAACAGCCACAAAAATGATACGAGGGCTGGAAGAAATGGCTTACAACAGACTTACAGAGCTTGTGCTGTTTAGGTTTTTGGAAAGATAGAGAGGACATTATAGCACATAAATACCTTCTCTTGAAAAAAAAAATAAAAAGCAACAAACCAGGTACTGAAGGGGTCTTTAATCTATCAGAGCAAGGCATAGCAAGAACCAATGCTGGAGGGCAAAGCCAGACAAACTCCAGCCAGGAAAAAGGATTTGTGTTTTCCCCCTAACTGTGAAGGTAATAAACTGCTCCAGGGAGGGGACCACGCTCCATCTCCTCAGATCCAGGCAGATCGTTTTCTGATGCTGCCATCAGTTCCTGGGTGCTGGACCTCGAACAGATGTGGTCTGCCATGTCCTGGGGCTTGAAGGAGAAAATGACCCCTCTGGCTTGAGGCTTTCCCATCATTCACAGCAAGGCAGAAAGAAAGAGAGATCTGCTGTTCGGTGGCCACAACCCAAAACACAGATTTACCACTCAGAGGCAGCCTTACATTAAACTTCTTTACAGTGAGGGTGACAGAGCCCTGGGACAGGCTGCCCAGGGAGGTGTGGAGTCCCCTTCTCTGGAGATCTTCAAGACCCCCTGGATGCAGCCCTGAGTAATGTGCTCCAGGGGATCCTGCTTTAGCAGGGAAATTGGACTAGATGGTCTCTAGAGGTCCCTTCCAGCTCTGACAATTCTGTGATTCCGTGGTCCTCTGGCAAAAAAGACCCCTAAGGTCTAAGCTGCAGCTGTGGGCCATCCCCTGGTGACTGAAGCACTAGTGCCCCAGGAGTCAAATGGGGTGGGATGTGGCACTGGCTGCTTTTCTCCTTTGTGTGCTGAGACACGGCAAATATCAGGTGAGCCTTGGTCCTACTATGAGTGCTCCCAGGTCAGACAGACCCTTGACCCACCTGTGAGACCTTTCTCTGATGGGACTTCAAAGCTGGTGGCCCCGTAAGAGTTCATGCACAGAAAGCCTTTGCTCTGTGGCCCAAACTGTATAGAAAATAGCTCCAGGCTTTGCATGTTGCAAATTCAGAAGCAGCCCCCAGAAAGAAGCAAGAGCCACTGGTGTGGTTGCACATACCTCCGTGGGGCAGGGCTGGCCTAAATTAATGGCTGACCAGAACAAGAAAATGACCTACTGGAAATAGCCTGGTCCTGCTCTGCCCATGTGCTGCTTCCACCTGTGTAATGAGGTGCAAAACATTCCCCAGTCGAAACATTAGCTTGTTTATATGCTGTCTCTCACTCGGTGTAAATACTCAAGGCATGGACAAGGGAAAAAAAAAAAAAAAAAAAAAAAAAGAGCTTTAAATGCTTTAACATTCAAGAAAAGTACTCTGTGTACCAGGAGTTTTAGTGATCACTTCGGGAGAGCCAAGTGTCTGAGCAAATTAGCCTTGGATCTGAAAAGCCTTGCAAACTGCTGTCTAAGAGTGAGCAAATACCATATTATTAAAGACAAATGAAAGTAGCAATTGAACTGAAGAAGACAAAGAGTTTTACTCACGTAGATGCTTAACAATTATTTTCCTGTGAGCGCTTCTGAGATCAAACCTGATAAAAGCCAAGCTTCTTTTATACTCATTGGCTTCCTAACAATTATTTAGTGAAGGTCTTATGCAAATTACACGTCACAGTCCCCACTGCTCCCTGGAGCCAGCGGTTTGTTTCAGTTTGAAGATTATGGTGCAGCCTGAGACTTGTTCGTTCAAAGTAAGGCTCCCACTCCAACCTCCTTGAAGGGCTCCCACACACACAGTGCTTCCACGTTCCTCAGGAACCTGTCTCCTATTTCCAAAAAACACAACAGCTGATTAGTTAGGGAGAGGGACCCAAAGAAAACAAACACAGTTGGAAGAGAGACTGGGCTTTCTGTAGCCTTTGAAATCCAAAGGAGGTTTTTGCAGCTGGGGAGCATGATACCAAGTGAGGATCATCTAACATCATTCAACTGGGCACCTGTAAAAGCCAAGACCAAGCTGCTGTGGCAGGGCAGAGGTACACTCCCCATGGGTCCAGATTGCTCTGCATGTAGCCAGAAGCCCATGCAGACTTGTGCAAATGTGTTCCAGAAGGGCTTTAGCCCGTCCTGGGGTATGATAAAAAATTTCCTTTCATGAGACAATGAAGAGGCAACATGCTACCTACTTTGCCTTCAATGTGCTTTCTCCTGAACCTCCTGTCAAGGGAATTATTTTTGTCCAGCTGCATCCCAAATCCACCCTACATCAGCACTGATAGGATCTGGCCATCATTACACAGAGCATCAGCCCCAGAGCATTTGCCCAGTGGTCAAAGAGGCCACTTCTAGGCTTGTGTGAAACTGAGCATTCAAAACCCTGTGTGCTCATCTGGCCCAATTCCCTGGCAGGCTGCCTGAGCAGCCAGATGTGCCTGACACATGGCAGGACTGACGACATCACAGCAGGCAAAGAGCCCCGGGCAAGCTGGAGGGCAGTACCAGCAGAGAGAAGTGAGCTCCATGTGTGGACACCCAAGAGATGCCAGCTGCTGAGAGGCAGTTTACTCCTCTGCTGCCGAGGCCATCCACGGAGCAAGGTCTTTCACCACAGACTAGATGTTTCTGTGCTGTGCTCCATAGATGTGGCCTTTGGAAAGTTCCCCAAGGCTGTTGTGTGGCCGTTTCCTCCCAAGAAGGCTCCTCGCTGCCTACCTGACTTCTGCCAGGCTCAGCATCAGGGGACCAAGTCCTGCCATGGGTTGTGTGGACTAGAGGAAATGGCCTGAAGTTGTGCCAGGGAAGGTTTAGACTACATATTAGGAAGAATTTCTTTCCCCAAAGAGTGGTCAGGCACTGGAATGAGCTGCCCAGGGAGGCTGTGAAGTCACCATTCCTGGAGGTATTCAGTAAATGTGTAGATGTAGCCCCTTCAGGGCATGCTCTAGTGGGCATGATGGGTTTTTTGTGGGTTGTATGTTATCGTTGGTTTTGTGGGGTGTGTGGTTATGGGGCTTGTTGTTGTTGTTGTTGTTCAGGTGAGTTGTGTTGTTCCCTTCCCTCCCTCCCTGGGTGGATGGTTGGACTTGGTGATCTTAGAGGTCTTTTCCAACCATGATGGTTCTGTGATTCTGTGTGTGGGGACTGCAGGAACATGGGCTGCAGACTCCACTGACACTGTAGTTTTGATACTGCTGCCCAGAGCCTGACTCCTCCACGTGAATCCGATGCCAAGTCCCCACTCTTATCATTCCTAACTTTCTAGTGGAAGCAAACTCTACATCGAGCCTGCTCTGGCTCTCTATAACTGATCTTGCCTGGGACTCCTCCTAGCAACAAATATGTTTGTGCCCAACATGATAGTAAACACGAGAGGTGGAGTAAAACACATGCAGAGCAGAGAGAGCTGAAAGCTGGGGCTCCCTATGTTGAGCTGAGTAGCTGGATTGGTTTCTTGGGTTTTTTTTTAAGCTTGAACTGGCTTCATGAGCAGAAAAAGGCATCAGATGTTTTCCCCTTCCCTGTCATCCACTCTGTAGGACTGCATCAGCTCTGCCAGAGGCAGCAGTGGCTGCCACAGCCAAGAGGGGACTGTGGTGCACTCAGCAAACACACAAAACTCCTCTCACAACTTTGCATGCTGTCAGGATCCTGCACTTTTATTTAATCTATCCTTCTTCTTTGACTTTTTAAATGTGGCAGTCAGGAAGGGCCAGACGCTGAAATCACTCCCTTCTATGCACTCCAGTCTGAATATATTGCAATATTTGTTACATGTTTTACTTATTACATATATATATAGATGCATCCAGGTTGGGTGGAGCTTTGAGCAACCTGATCTAGTGGGAGGTGTCCCTGCCCATGCAGGGAGGTTGGATCTAGTTGACCTTTAAGGTCCCTTCCAACCCAAACCATTCTATGATTCTAAGAACATCTAAAATGCAAAAGTGCAGTTTATGTTTTCTTTACAGCTGGATCCAAAAAGTGGAGAACGCAGCACAAGCTGTTGAACCCACATCCCAGAGTCCCCCCTCAGAGTCTCTTCTCTGTGCTGATGAAGTTGTGGCTAATGCATCAGGATTAAAGAAGGTCAAGGTCAGATTTACACCCACTGGGCCAAATCAATACCCAGCTAAGACCATTGATTTAAATGGCTGTTCAGCATAGTGGGATCTGGGAGGCACTGGAGTAGACAGATTACCTCCCACACTTACTACACAAAGTGACTCGGGGATCTGTTCAGAACTTCATAACAAAGGTCCCCAACTGCTTTTTTGGATTCTTCTTTAGGAATAGCATCCAAGCAAGAAGTATAGACCAGACTCCAATGAGCTGAATCCATGTGCTCTCTGGCACACACCTGGCTCCTTCCCTCCCTGCCCAGAATCAGGCCAACACTAAATCTCCATGAGGTTTTGTGGGCACCTGATTTTCTGCCACTGTGCACATTGGGCAGCTCAGATCCTTACTTCATGGAGTGTCCACTTTTCGAGGTTTGGCTGAGCCAGTTCAACTCATGATGCTGGAAGAAAACTATTCCTGTGTTTCTTCCTGGTGTAGCTAGTTTTGCCTCTGAAGCTGCTCATGGTGGGATTCAGCAGCCACAAGGGAAGAGGTTGGACACCAGAGCTGGGAGTCAGGGAGAGGGATGGGAGGAACAGGATGTTTGTCTCCTCCCTGGGTCCCAAGGAACTGCATGTGGGTTGGCACTTGCCAGTAATTTCCCTGTGCCTGTACCTGTGTTCAACATGGCAATACTCACTCCAGGCTACTTCACCTCTTTGGGTTGTGTAGAGAAGAGTTATTCACTTTTTTCCCTGCAGAAGAAGTTCTGTTTGGCTGCTGCCATGATGAAGCTACTGCCTGGGGCCAGCTGGTCTCGTCCCAACACAAAGCTTGCCATGACACTGGCCTAAGTGTCAGCCATCAGCTTTCCCATGGGTGAGGACAGATGCCCATTCCTACCTCTGCTTCTGCTTGCCATGAGCTCGAGTGCCCTGTGTAGGTGCTGTGTGATGGGAAGGAATGTGGAGCTCAGCACCATGCCTACAAAACCCCACTTACCACCAGCTCCAGTCTGTGCCAGGCTACCTGCCATTTCCAACTGGGAAACGATGTGCTTCATGCCCATCTGTGAGCTTCTCTATTCACTGTACCTTCTCCTCTTTGCATTGTTAGACCTCAGGCTCCTACCACGTGCAACTCAGACGATGGTAATTTGCAGTCACCACAACCCCCCACCCCCCACCCAAGTGCCTCCTCCCTCTGGACATATTGTCATTAAAAATCTTTCTAACTTTTGGCTAATTGCAGAGGTTGTGTGCATGCTTCAGAAAAAGGGTAAATCATTATAACCTCATGCCTCTGTAGTCAATTATAGATTGTTTTCCCAGCTCAGCCAAGTTGGCAGGCAGCGGCACTGCAGTAAAAGAGCCCCCAGCCAGCGCGCCTGACGTCTCCGCTTGAGAGCAGCTCAAACCAGAACCCTGTATCTCAGTCCACACCCCAGCCTGGGAAGAGATGAGCTTTGGATGTGAGGCTGTCCCAGGACTATGCAGATTGGGCCAATCTCTGGTTCGTTTGTTCCTTTTTGGCCAGATGCTGCTTCTCAAACTGTCGGCTGCCGGGCTGTTTCACTCCAGCATGTGGGGTCAGCCCCGCAGGAGCATCTCTGCAGGAGAGGATGCTCAGGTGGACCCTCACCACTGCCTGCATCCTACCCCTTTCCTTGGCCCTTTGTTTCCCTCCTCCAGTGCAGAAGGGAGATTCCCTCCCACCTGGGCTCCCACAAGGACCTCAGGTGCTCTTGAAGAACAACATGATGGAGTTTCCAACTACTGCAGTGTACAGAGGGACATGGGTGCTTGCATTTTCTCTGATGGTTCCACCTTGTCCAAGCAGCACAACCTTTGTGTCCTGGAACAAATGTTTGAGGAATACCTGGGATTCTTATTCACAAAGACAGTTGTTATCTCACATATTCCAGAATTAAATTTCAAGAGCACCACAATTTCTTGTCTAGTCACCACCAAGGACTGTACAGGAGCACACAAGCAACCATGGAGTGAGGGCTCTCAGTGTCCCTTTGGCCACTGTTGCAAAACAGAAGCTAAAGTGTTTCTTTTCTCTTTAGAAACTTGAGCAAAACAAGGTATTTGTACAAAAAGCAGGACTATGGAGCATGCATCAGGGCATCACTAGGCAGTGTCCAAGTGCTCTGTTTACCAGCCCACCACCTGCTCGGGCAGCACTGATTGTGCAGCTGCTCAGGGAATTACAGAGGAAAGCACTTTGGGAGGTTGCTCAAACCAAGGGCAGCCAGACAGCTCCTCCTCAACCATCTGCTGCAGAGTTTGGTGTGGTGCAGCACAGAAACAGAGCTGCCTCCATGGTGAGTTAGGATAAGCCACAGGTTTCAACCTCTTTCACTCTGCCTGCTTTTACAAGTCAGATCTTGCTTTCACACCACATCAGGAGCATTGTTTGTGGTTGCAAACCATCCGTTTTTTATTTCCCTTCCACACCACCATGGAAAGGGCTGTCTCACATTTTAGGACTTCCTAGGACAGACCATTGAGGCAGTGCTGGATAAACAGGCTGTCATGGTGCCACAGAAGATGTTTCTGGATGGTCTAGTTCCAAGGTTGCATGGTGAACTGTGAAGAACATAAATCACAGTGAGTCTCAAAGGTTGCTGTACTTGGGATCTTCCAGTTAAAATGGGCAGCCTGGAAAATGGCTCCTGACCTGGGAGCTTCTGCTTCTTTTGCTAATCTTATAAATGAAAACCCTCAAGTTTTCTGGTTGGTTGTGAAAACAAAGGCTTTCATCCCACTTGAGGTTCAAGATTTTCATTGATGTAGAGGACCCAAGGGCTCCAGTCATTTGGCAACCTGTAAGTGCTAAATGTGCCTCGAGCACATGGGACAGGACCAAACCCAAGCCTGTGAGACTGTTTGTGAGCAGCCATCTGCTCCAGAATAGGCATGAAGAATTAAGTTGTTTGGTCCACTTGGCTTATCCAACAGAAAATTAAAAGGCATTTAACACCTTAATATCCAAGGTGTGCCAGTATCTGTGTAAGGAAGAGATTTTTGAGAACAGGTAGCTCTGTAACCTTGCTGGGGCAGAGACCACAGGTTGAGAACTATGGCCAGAAAAATTGGAAGGAGAAATAAGGCACAATTTTTAACAGTGCGAGTGATTAAGTGGTGAAAGTGCTTCTTTATGATCTGTGCACAAAACCTTTAAATCACCTCTGGATGTTTTTCTAGTGGATAGACTGTAACTCATCCAGAAGTTAAGAGCTTGTTGAAGGCATTCCCAGATAAAAGAGCCTGAGTGGGAAGGAGAGATGGGCTGCAAACAGTAGCTCCATCTGTCACTGCTGGTCCCAAACATGGAGAAGAGCGAGCAGACCAAACACCATAACCTCACCAGCAGTTTGGCTATGGGTTTCCTCTTCCACCCCCAAACTCTTCCCTGGTGTCAACGTGAGATGCTGAAAAGCCAACCCTTCCCTCCTCCCCTGCACAGGGGTCACACGGGGTGAAATAACCAAATATTTCTGGAAGAGCAGTGCCCAGTTTGTGGTTTCTTGTTGGAGTGATTCCTCGTGCCTCAAGGGACACCAAAAATGAACTCTTAAACTGCAGCAGCAGAAATTTCCAGGAAACTTGAGAAGATTAGGCAGAGTGCTACCCACCTGCACAGACTGACCTGCAGAAGTGGTGGCAGTGAACATGGTGAGCACCATATCTCACTCCCCTGGAGACTTCAAGTTGGATGAGTTATTTCTGGATATGATCACTACTGACCTCAGTGTGAATAGACACACCAGTAAAGCTGAGAATGAGCATTTCTGCTCAGGAACAACCTTGGATAGGGCCAAGGGTATTAGTGTTATGAGCAGGGGTTGCCCAGCCAGCTGCTGGTGTCTCCACCACTGGTCATCATGGGCTGCCCTCATCAACAAGTCCAGGGCGAGTTTCTTCTTCTAAATCCATCACCCAATTCAAGGCAGACAAACCTCATCCTCAAAGTGTCTGATTTACTTCACTGATCATAAAGAGAGCCTGGGGTGGGCAGGTCAGAGACACAAGGCAGCTTGTGGGCGTCTGATGTTCGGTGAGGTCCACCCCATCTGTGTCAGCAGCACATGGCTCTGCCACTGCTCTGCAGTGAGACAGGTCTTGTCCTCTCCTCCCCCTCAATTCCATCCTTTTTTTTGAGCTTTACTGATGCTTTAAAAAAGTCTGCCTTTGCAAAGGGGCTTGGTAAGGCCCTGAGCCCAGGTTGGCATTTCTTCAGTAGGACAGCAATGTCCTAATAATATCCTCAGCACAAAGCACGGGGAGAATTTAGGAAGAAGAAACATGAGGTTCTCCTCTCTCCTATTCAAACAGGTCTAAATTGCAGTGCTAGTTTTTTTAGCCAAACCTTTATTTTTTTAGGAAAAAAAAAAAGGGGGGGGGAGTTTAGCTACCCAGAAATGCCCTGCAGATTTGTGTCAGCTTTCGTTGAATTGCCCAAAAATAATTAAAAAGGAGAGCCTGTAGGAATTACATTCAATAAAGTCTGAGGTTTTCATTCCAAGATTAAAAAACAGGAAAAAAAAATCACTTACAAATAGTTTCTTGTGGTTAACATTGCCTTAATTTTATCTTCAGTTTATCTTTATGAACAAGTGTTTAAAACCTCTCAAAGGTGAAAAAAACCTCACCCTTAGCTCCCAGCTGTAGGAAATACTTTCTTCTACAAGCTTTATTTTCCTTCTTAATTGATTGATTTGCTTCAAATTCTAAAAGAATTGCATTTCTGGTCAGCTTAAATGTGAACTTTCAGTGAACTACACCAATCACTGAGCTGCTTTATAAGCTTAATTAGTTAATGAAGTGCTTGTTATCAGGGCCAAAGATTTCTTCGATGCAAATTACAAGCACCTAGAAATGTAAATAACCCCCCCAAACCTATTCTGAGGAAATCACATGGACTAATTTATTTTAAAGTCAATTAATGGATTATATTGCTTGGCCACTTAGTATCAATTTATTTTAAGCAGTAATTATCCACTCTGTATGAAATGTATTATCTTTTGCCTGTAAGAATATGTAGTTATAAGGAGGGATCAATACTGATCACTGCACTGATAAATTGCTGCTGTTTGCATTTATTATTTATGCTGTTTCATAGATATCCAAGTACATTGTATACAGGAGCATTGTTAATTAAAAAGTGATAAAATACCCAGCTAATTTATGGGCTGTGGCTAACCCCACCAAGAGAGGCTGGCTGAGGGTGGGAGGGGAGCAGCTCCTCTCCCTGCAGAGCACGGGAGCAGTTATCACAGCAGTGAGCACAGTCTGACCTCCCTCCTGCCCCTGATCCTATCTGACCTGGTCTGATTTCCAGGGAAAAATGCTGCTCTGATTTTCCAGGTTAAAAGGGGGCTGGGCTGTTCTCCCAGGCAACCAGTGACAGGACAAGAGGGCACAGGCTGAAGCTGCTCCAGGGGAGGTTTAGGTTGGATATTAGGAAGCACTTCCTCACGGAGAGGGTGATCAGACATTGGAATAAACTTCCCAGGGAAGTGGTGGAGGCACCATCCCTGGATGTGTTCAAGGCAAGGCTGGATGTGGCACTTAGTGCCATGGTCTAGATGGTGTGGTGGTGTTGGTCATAGGCTGGACTTGATGATCTTAAAGGTCTTTTCCAGCCTTGGTGATTCTGTGATTCTGTGAAAAGGCTGGAGCACCTTTGGTCTGGAGACAAGCTGAGAAAGTTGGGGGTGCTCAGCCTGGAGAAGAGAAGGCTCCAGGGAGACCTTAGAGCACCTTCCAGTACCTGAAGGGGCTACAGGAAAGCTGGGGAGGGGCTTTTTACAAGGGCAGGGAGTGATGGGATGAGGGGGATGGTTTCAAACTGGAAGAGGGGAGATTTAGATTAGACATTAGGAAGAAATTCTTTCTTGTAAGGGTGGTGAGACACTGGCACAGGTTGCCCAGAGAAGCTGTGGCTGCCCCATCCCTGGAAGTGTTCAAGGCCAGATTGGGTAGGACTTTGAGAAACTTGGTCTAGTGGGAGGTGTCCCTGCCCATGCAGGGGGACTAGATTGTCTTTCAGGTCCCTTCCAACCCAAACCATGCTATGATTCTATGTTAGTTTTTTTTCATAATTATCTTCTATGTGTAGAGTGGTTGGACATCTGAGGTGTTTATAATCACACAATATGTCCTATATAATTTACATTCTACCCTCTTATAGTGTCTACTCAAAAACCCCAGCTCCCGGAGCCTAGTAATTATTCAGAAGTTTTAAGAACGTTTTTCCTTCTTAAATTAAAAAAATAAATAGTTTCTCTCCCTTGTGACTGGACAAAGCTGCTTGAACAAAACTCATCTGTGAAAACAACTCACTCACACGGTTTTTAAAACCCTGTGGTTTTTTCCAAATCCAGTCTTATGATTTTTCGTGCTGGCTGAGGAGAAATCTGCCTCTTGATGTTGGTTCTCGTTAGCGGCGCTGTCGTGGTTGTTACGTGTGGGAATGTGGCTGGTGAAACTGGGCAGCTCTCACACAAAACACTGATGCAGCATCCTTTGCCTTGCTCCAATGGATCCATCCCTGCAGGACACCTGGCACATCCAGAGGGATCGGGCC
Source organism: Hemiprocne comata (assembly GCA_020745705.1). Lineage (NCBI taxonomy): Eukaryota > Metazoa > Chordata > Aves > Apodiformes > Apodidae > Hemiprocne > Hemiprocne comata. The sequence goes on along the minus strand of CM036587.1, from coordinate 5,213,638 downwards.
CTGACACAGGGCAGCCACCTCTGGCAAACTCAAGTTGTGACTCACGGAAACTTTGGGGACAGTCAAACAATGGGCTTTTGACACTTTGGAAGTGGTTTATGTTCAGTATATATAATTAACACTCCCCTTTGATGGGAGTGTTAATTAGTGTCCCCTTCATAGGCAGGGACACCTCCCACTAGACCAGGTTGCTCCAAGCCCCATCCAACCTGGGCTTGAACACTTCCAGGGATGGGGCTTCCACAACCTCCTGGGGCAACCTGTGCCAGTGTCTCACAGTTAATTACCAGTAATATTTCACAGAATCACAAAATCACAGAATCACCAAGGCTGGAAAAGACCTTTAAGATCACCAAGTCCAGCCTATGACCAACACCACCACACCATCTAGACCATGGCACTAAGTGCCACATCCAGCCTTGCCTTGAACACATCCAGGGATGGTGCCTCCACCACTTCCCTGGGAAGTCCATTCCAATGTCTGATCACCCTCTCTGTGAGGAAGTGCTTCCTAATATCCAACCTAAACCTCCCTTGGAGCAACTTCAGGCTGTGCCCTCTTGCCCTGTCACCAGTTGCCTGGGAGAAGAGCCCAGCCCCTACCTGACTACAACCTCCCTTCAGGTAGTTGTAGAGAGTGATGAGGTCCCCCTTGAGTCTCCTCTTCTCCAGGCTAAACAACCCCAACATCCTCAGCCTCTCCCTATAAGACTTTCCCTCTACTCCTTTCACCAGCCTCGTTGCTCTCCTCTGGACCTGCTCCAGCACCTCAACATCCTTCTTGAAGTGAGGGGCCCAGAACTGCACACAGGACTCGAGGTGAGGCCTCACCAGTGCTGAGTACAGGGGGAGAATCACATCCCTACTCCTGCTGGCCACACTATTCCTGATCCAAGCCAGGATGCCATTGGCCTTCCGGGCCACCTGGGCACACTGCTGGCTCATGTTCATATTTATAGCATTACAGCCTGGTATGTATGCATTTATGAATAGAACAAGGTAATTCTATATTGACCTGAAATGCAGAGGGGCAAAAAAAAAAAATTGACAGTGATCTAAGGGTTGTGCACAAAATATGTCTAAAAATACATCCAAAACTGGAATTGTTGTATAGAGGAAATATCAACATAATGACATTTATCTTAAAAATAACAGAAAAACATCAGAACAGCAGAACTTTTTGCAAGTTCATGTGGGAGGCCTGAAGTGAGACATTCCAGCATTTGGGGGTTTGTGTCAGTTTTCAGAGGTGGGGAGTCAACAGAAAAGCTGAAGAAGGGAGCAGTGAGGAACTGGTCTAAAATTCCTGAACCGAATGAAATGTTTCTGAGTGCCTAGAGCTGCATCAAGGCAAGATGTTGGAAAGTTTTTCATGGATAAGTTCTGCTAAAATTGCCAAGTCATTGCGGGTGACTTGGATCCCAGCAAAACCTGCCTGTCCTACAGCAAATTTTGTCTCCAGACAACATCTATCTCCAGTGTGCAAGTCAGTGCACTGGTTAGATGGTACCTGTTGATACCAAATGTCTCTTCCCTCCATGTCCATCCTTAAGTGATCCTCTTGGGCTTCCCAGAGCCACCATGGAGCCTGTCCCCCCAGTGTCACAGCAATGCCACCACACTCCCCTCCATTTACCAGCCTTGCTAGCTGCCAGCTGGACATCCCAGCTCAGGAAATCCCTGACTTGCTTCTGGAGAGCAAATGTGAGTTGATGGAGATGCAGCACCCAAGCCCCACTGGGAGCAAAGGGCCAAACCCCTTCCTCTGGGAGAGATTTCATGGACCAACTTGTTTTGTAGAAAAAGTTTAGGACATAATAGCTTTGAAGTCAGTGGGGCTGATTTACACGGTTATGTGGCCTTACTTCCAACCTAAAAAGCATGAAAATTAGCTACCTAGAGGGGTTTGATTTCTTTTTTTTTTTAAGGGCAGATCAGCTGTTATTACTGGAAAAAGTGAACCAAGGTTCAGGGGCACAAGGACATCTTCAGCTTTCTAGGTCTGAAAACTTTCTTCAATTTCTTCAGTTGTTTCAGATAAATGATTCAAATGTTTGAAAAGTTAAAATACCCAAAATTTACTAATAACACTTCAGTTCTAAATAAAATAATGTACAGTATGTGTTCCATTACCATATAATTAAATAATAAAATAAAAATACGGTTTATATTAATATTATTAGAAAACAAAACTATTTAATGAAAAAAAAATAATGATAAATAAACCCTAGGTAAGAGCTGTCCCTGTTTTCTCTTTGCACCAAAGACCTTTGAGAACTTTGAGGGGTCCAAACCTGAGGAGTGTCCACCAACAACCTCCTCTGAAGCTGTTGAGGACTGAGGACACTTGAATCTCTGTAGGAAAAGGCCCTGGAAGTTTCTGGACCTCAGTTATAGAGGGAAACTGGAGCAAGCTGGGAGTACTCAGCAGCTGTGCAACCCAGGCAGGGTCATTGGTGAAGATTTTGGGGCTTCACTGAAATGAAGAAAAAAAGGAGAGAAATACAGTCTGGGGCAGGTGTTTTTATCATAAATTCCCGTCCTCAAAATGCTGTGGCAATAACAAATACATCCTCCAGCACATAAAAGAGAAGAAATAAAGGTTAAAGCTGGGTAGAACTTTATCATTTATTTTTTTTTAAACCTTTTTACTTTAATTGCCAGTTGTGAAGTCAGGAAAAAAAAAAGTAAAAAGCAAGAATAGCTAAAAATAGGTCAGATAAAAGGCAGCATATCTAGCCATAAATTATCCAGAGCCCAATAAAAGCTCAGTGAATGAGACAGTGGAATGTGTGGGGGCATGAAGACATAATGATATTAAATTAGAGCTTGCCTTCAAAACTGGAGAGGGTTGTGAATTACTCTCGTTTAAGAGCCTTCCAGTAATCGATAGTGGCTTTTGCTGCCTGTGGACAAAATCCCATAAATTCCCTTTTATTTTAGGTGTCTGTGCAGGAGGAACATGTGCCATGGAGGCTCCAAGAAAGGTGAGCAGAGCAGGTCCCTGTGTGGCTGTGATCCTGGCAGTACCCAGGCTCTTCATTTCAACTAGGATTTGCTCCTCCTTCCCGCCTCTGCTCCCAAGGGGAAAGCAGGGTGCTCAGTGCTGGATCTGCTAATTGCTGTGCACTTAGGAGGTAAACATTGTCAAGCTGGGCCTGCTTTGGGGAAATGAAATCTCCCTGGAATCCTCTGCCTACACTGCGTGCACCATCCAGCTGGACAGCATCTCCTTAATGTAGCACCATGTCTGATTCTCTTCTCACCGTATTTAGGCCGGTGTAATCCTGATATGCAGGAACAGCATGGTTTTCTGTCACATCATCTGCAGTTCTTGTAATGAATGCCCAGAGCACCCAAATGACTCACATCTGCAGCCACCTGAATTTAGCAGCACTGTCATGGACATCTCCTTGTACTCTGTGTCCCTTTGTAGATGGTACCATTTGTATGTAGACTGGTACAATTTCCATGTTTCTCATACTCTTAAAGCTGCCACAAAGCACTGGTGTCTTGATTTCTAGGCTGGGAGACAATGGTCTGATGGATGTCTTTGGGCATAGAAGGTCTGCACAACCCATTATACCATAGCTAAGACTTACTGGGGCCCACAACACTCTTCCTAAGACTTTGTAACACCCTGAAGACCTACAATAAAAGACCCCAAGTGCCATGTGCCACAGGAAGAGAGGAGAATGCACAGAAGGCATCTCCCATGTGCCAAGTCCCAAGGAGATTCATTAAAGTCCTCCCAGAGGGACCAAGAAAATGAGCCATGCCTCATACTATGGAAAAAGCCAACAAATGTCAGCAGTCCCAGCAAAGTCTCAGGTTGAGCCAAGATTTTTTTCCTTCCTGTGGTATTTGCATTGCCTCTTGCATGTTAATAATTAACAGGAATGTGCTTCTGGGGCCATTACCCTGGGAGTAGCATGCCCATCTTCCTGATGGGCTTTAGAAAACAAGCCTTCAGCCCAGATGGACATGATCCTTAGAGGCACAGATGGATGTGATCCTTGGAGGAGATGAGTAAGGACAGGGCTTAGCTTGGCAATGAGGAGGAAAACAAACGCTTGCTTTTGGCAATGGCACTGGCCAAAGGAGCTATCAGGAGCGTTATCAGGATCTTTGGAAGGAAACTGGCCTGCCGTGAAACCCAACATCCCTTCTCCAGCCGGGGTTTCTCAGCCCTACGTGTGAGAAAGCAGAGGCCAGCAGTTATCTGCATTCCTCTCATTCCACCAACAAAGTCTCCCTGCGGTTCATTTCCTCTGGAAAGGTATTAAGGAATATTAAAGGGATAGGAATCTGCTCATTAAAGACACGTCCGGCAGATCCCTTGCTCGCAAAAGGAAAGACTGCAGGGCTTAATTTACCCAGTTGTTGATAATTGATTAGCAAGGCCATTTTAAAATGTTTTTGATCCCCCAGTCCCCTCACTACAAGCATGGCTGGGGCTGGAGCATTGAACCATTCCTAAGTAATCATTGGAAGCCAAGGGAGCTTTGAACAAGGTTTTATTCAATATTCCAATTGATAAAGGCGAGGGAGCAGATGAAGAAAAGTCTTGGGCTGTATTGCATCTGCTGTGCCAGGTTTTCAGCAGGCTCAGGGGCTGCTGGGTACCTCCCATGGCTGCAGGTGGGGTGTGTAAGGGGACCTTTGCAAGTGTGGGTGGCCCTGGCAGCCCGTGGAGCTTCAGTGGTTGTGCCACACTCTTTAGATCTGCTGTGGCCATCACGGCTGCTTGCTTGTTGGAGATGGGTCTGAAATGTTGGGCTAAGTGTGGCAAGGCAGGCTGGGCTAGAGCTGCTCGGGGATATGCAGAGGCCTCCAGGTAGTAGTGTTTTCAAAAGAGTCTTTTCATCTGATGTGCTAAAATTCTATGTCTCTCACTGCGAGGTGAAGAAGTTCAGAAATGGCAGCCCTAACCCAAGGACGGCCTGGTCTCCAAGAAGAACAGGCCCTCTCCCTGGTGAGGGGCTTTTTATAACGTCATGTAGTGATAGCACAAGGGATAATGGTTTTAAACTGGAAGAGGGGAGATTTAGGTTAGATATTAGGAAGAAATTCTTCACTATGAGGGTGGTGAGATACTGGAATAGGTTGCCCAGGGAGGTTGTGGCTGCCCATCCCTGGAAGTGTTCAAGGCCAGGTTAGATGGGGCTCTGAGCAACCTGGTTTAGTGGAAGATGTCCCTGGCCATGACAGGGGGATTGGATCTAGATGATCTTTCACGTCCCTTCCAACCCAAGCCATTCTGTGATTCTAAGAAACATCATCTCTCCAGCCTGAGTCCCCAGTCATTGCAGGCAGCATTGCAGTGGAAGGAGGGTGGAGAACAGGCAGAGAAATGCCAGGACAGATCCTGCCCCTGCAGGCAGGGCAAAGGCCAGGAGTTTGGCATGGGAAAGTAACCCTGCGTGAAGATGTCCCTGATCTGTCTCCTGTGCTTCAGGCTATCCCTACATGAACAATCATGTCCCAGTCTGATCCCAGACCTGATTTTCAATTTACATCCAGACATTCTCCAGATCTGACTCCAAAATTATTTGAAGGCTGGTTGGAGTCTGGGCAGCGTAGAAGACACATATGGTGCCAATTTGGGCTTGGGACTCCAGAGACTCATTCAGCTGCAAAGTGATCACAGGTAACTGCTCAGACAGCAATGGCCACATGAGTCCTGCTGAGATGTGCTGATGAGAAGCCTGCTCCACAGAGTAGGAATTCATATTATTAATCAAGGTCTCACATCTTACCATCTGGTTCTTGTTCTCAGCCTGGCTTCCAGGTGGCAGCAAACTGTTCAGATGGGCTCAATCCCACTCAGGGTAGGCTTCTGGGCTCCAGTGCCCATCAGCATGAACATAGAGGAGATCCCTCTTGAGCTGTGCTTGTAGCCCTGCTTTATTAACTTGCATGCTTGAGAGTGGGGGTGGTTCAGAAATCAGGGATGGCATCCAGCTCACCTCACTTTATATGGCTCCAGTGCAAATATCTGTCTCTTAACTCATTGTTGCAGGTTCCTCTTTCAGTCAGTGGACTGAAACAGGCAATTTTAAGACATGATTCATCTGCTCTGCTTTAGATGCCAACTCCAGCATGAATTGTGGGCTCACCTCCACTGCCCAGACTGTTTAGAAAAAGCTGAATTGTGAAGGAGAAAAAAAAAAAGAACCCAGGCTGAGAAGCTTAGAAGTGGATACCTACAAGGGAGATAAACCAAATGAGATGCTTCCCAGCACAGGCATGTGAAAATGTTTCCTGTAACTGGAGACTGGCAAGGTCTACTTTGGACCAGAGGATTTGGTTCTTCTCAGCAAAAATTCCCATGAATAATACCAATGACAAGCCCCCCGGTTCCCTTCTGCAGACTGAGAAACAACTACACATGGAGCCCCATGATTGCAAAGCAGTGACCAAATTAAGCCCTTGCACTTAGGTCTTTGCATGTGAGTTGCTCCACTTGAGCAAGGTGTCTCAGCAGCTATGACAGTCAATGGAGATGAAGTTGACAGTCTGCAGTGGTTAGGTGTGATGCAGATGACCAGCCAGTAAAGTGTGATTCAGTTGCCTAACATAATATATGCTGGTGTTTCTGACTTCATTAGGTGTCACACTTGACCTCTTGCTACAGGTCTAGATAGGCACAGGTCACCTAAAACCTAGTGTTATCCAGGTCTAGTGTCTGCCACACACATGTGGATGTCCTTGGATACTCCAGGACATCTTAAATGGCACAAGCCATCTATATTTAGGCAACCAAATTGCTCCCTTGTAACACTGTGACACAGGCTGAGTTCCAGCCCAGGTCACCACCACAGTGAGGACTTAGACAAAGCTGTCACGCTCCTCAGGAAGAAAGCACTGCCCTGTTCTTGGTTGCTCATCCCAGTCATGGTGCTTTGCAATAACTGCATTGTTTCATGGTGAAAATGTGCACTCTGCTCCTGGGCGTAGACACATTGGTTACTTGTGCCCACTAACATCTCCCTCCTGGGATGACATGTTCAATGAATGTCAGTCAAGGACCAAAACTGTGCTCAGCACTGGTGAGGCCACACCTCAAATCCTGGGGTCACTTCTGGGTCCCTCACTCCAAGAAGGACATTGAGGGGCTGGAGTGTGTAAAAGGCAATGGAGCTGGGGAAGGGTCTGGAGCACAAGTCTTATGAGGAGAGGCTGAGGGAACTGGGGGTGTTCAGCCTGGAGAAAAGTAGGCTCAGGGGAGACCTCCTTGCTCTTTACAACTCCCTGAAAGAAGGTTGGGGCGAGGGGGGTTGTTGGTCTCTTCTCCCAAGTAGCAAGTGATAAGACCAGAGAAAATGGCCTCAAGTTGCACCAGGGGAGGTTTAGATTGGATATTAGGAACAATTTCTTCTCTGAAAGGGTTGTCAGGCACTGGAACAGGCTTCCCAGGAAGGGATCTAGACCCTTCACCAGCTTTATTGCCCTTCTTTGGACAGACTCCAGCACCTCAATATCCTTCTTGTACTGAGGGGCTCAAAACTCCTCTGACGATCCAAGATCATTCTCCTGAACCTGAAATCCTGGCTGTGGCCTTGGCAATTGGCTGGGTCTGAATGTGCCTCAGTTCCCTCTCTGCAGTAACAGGGGCACCAGAACTTGTCTGTGCCACTGAAGTTCTCCAAGTACTTGCAAATGGTTCAGACACCATGCATGATCTAAACCAACTGAGCTGGGGATTATATAAACTAACTACGCACATGAGTTGAGAGTTTCAAGAGGGGAAGAAGGAAGGGTTTCGTTGTGTATTTTTTATTGCAGGATATAAACAGGCAAATAAATAATTTACCATGTGGTCCATGCTTTAAGGCAGCCCAGATCTTTTCCTGCTGTGTCTTTCAGAGCTCTTGTCAAAGTCAGAAACAGGCAAAAAAGGATGGTAAAGAATGTGGCCATAATCTCCTAGGTCTCAGGAGTAGTCTCCCTGTATTTCTTGGACTAGCGTTTATCTCACCAGCCTTTAGATGTCCACATCATGGATGTCTCCTAAAGGACTGATCATGGAAGGCTCCTTTTATGGAGAAGATGGGTCATTTCTTCAGCATGAGTCATCTGATCTTGTCTGAACTATTTAGACAGTCAGATAAGCACCATCCTCTGTTTTCTGAGAGAAACACTGCAGCAGGAAGATGGACTGGCAGCACTTGTGGGCTGAGACCAAGAGGGCCAGAGGAGAGGGCAAGCTTCTGCTTGTTATCAGATGGCTCCAAAATCACATAATTGGATCCCTGGGGACAGCAAATTTAAGGACATCGTATTTCTGCACACCCAGGTGGTGCTAGATTTGCACACGAAGCCAACCTGAAAAAGCAAGATCATTAAAGATGGTTTTAAAGATTGTGGGAATGGATATACAACCTGAAAACATGGCTGAGCAGGTTTTGTTAGATGGCTTGGTCTCCTTCTCCTGGGACTAGACCTGGGATTCAGTCAGCTACCTGCTGTGATGTCCATCTAGATAACCAACAGGGTTCCCAGTGTGGGTTCAGTTCGTCACCACTACAAGCTGGAGTGGAATAATTTCAGTCCCAAACCAATTGTGAGACATGATCACATACAAGAAACATCTGATTTCCTACTCTGAACCAAATCAAGAAGGAGCCATAGAATCATTTTCATTGGAAAAGTCCACCACTAAACCATGTCTCTACACAGTTTGGCTCAAGCTTGGTATTTGTGTAAAATTGTCCATCACCTCCCCAGGGTGTCTCAACACCAATGTTCACAAAACCAAAGCTCTTCTTAACTGTATCAAGGAAAATAAAGTCCCCTCTGACTTACCACCTGGACTAGGAATTTTGCTGCTCTAGAGAAGATACAAAATGAAAGCCACAAAATAGGTAAGAGTTTCCTCTGGAAAATCCAGGCTCATCAGGACAGACTTCTGGGCCTGGAGACAACTATTGTGCTGAAAGGAAACTCAGCAAAACACAGGGAAGGGAAAAGCCTTGTTCATGTTTCAGTAGGTCACAAGGTGCAATAAATGACCATATTACTGAATGCAAATATGTACCCTGGATCAGCTGAATGGCTCTTTGGGTTTGGTTAATCAGTTACAGAATGATGTTGTTTGCTGTTGCCTTTTCAGCTGCCTTCAGAAAGAAGGTCTTGTTTGGTTTTTAATACAGACCAGGTTTGTCTCTTTTTAGGAAAAAAAAGCAAAAAAAGCCCACAGTGTCTGTGGTACGTGGCACTGTCAAAATTATTTTTTATGGATTGCTGCCTTCATCAGGCCCTTTGAGGAGATGGGACCTGAGTCTGGCAGGATAGTAGATTGACGAGGTATCTCACAAGATCTCTGACCTAAAGGTCAGCTGCAGAACTCAGCTTCCACCTCGATATTCCAAATGATATCATAGAACCACAGAATGATAGAAAAAACTGGTTGGAAGGGACCTTTGGAGATAATCCAATCCACCAACCCCCTGCTCAAAGCAGGGGGCAACTTCAACAGTTGCTCATGTCTTTACACTTCTTCAGCCTGTGTTCAGAAATAAGCTCTGTGAGTGAGTCTGCTCTCCTGTAGCAGGAACTGTGTTAAAGTTGTGCTTCCCAAAACCTCTGCTGGAGAGATCTTGGCAGTACCACAGACTGAGTGACTTTTCCCTATAGAATCATACACTGCCAGGTTGGAAGGGACCTCAAGGATCATCTGGTCCAACCTTTCTAGGTGGTACTATAGTTGATATGAGATGGCTCAGCACCCTGTCAAGCTGAGACTTAAAACTGCCCAATTTTAGGGAATCTACCAGTTCCTTTGGGAGACTATTCCAATGTTTGACTGTCCTCATGGTGAAAACATTTCCTTACTTGTGCTCTAAGCATCCTCTGAAGTCCAGCCCCATGACTTAAACTTCAGTGGGATCTATTTCCTTTTTCTCCATGTTAAAATAGCTGATTACCCTCCAAAATCAGCTCAAAGCTCTTGTATCTCAGCATAAGCTGCTAGGAGTCAATGCACAAAAGAAGGCCCCACTGCCCCTGTGTGTTGCAAGAAGATAATGAAAAACTTTTCAAAGACTCAAGGGACACACAAGGGACAGGGCTGCTGGGAGATTGTTGTGGAGGCAGGAGGACACTTTCTGATCCATTTTGACATGTTAGGCCTGTATTCTCCATTTCCAGGTGAAGCTGGTGCATGCTCAGCAAGAATTATGTAGGTCAATATCCCCAGCACCTGATTTTTGCTGAGAAAGAATAAAAAAACCCCCACAAAATTAGAGATTGTGATTTCTGCTGTGAATTGTGATTTATACTCGGGGGGGGATGCAGCATGTAGTCCAGCAGACTTGGTTTCTCTTGCTGTCCCACTGAAAGTAACAGTCCTGCTTCCACGACACGTCCTTTTCTTCACTCAGGTTTGAGCTAGTGACTTTCCCCCATGGCTGCGTCCCACAAAGTGGCACTCATGGCCCATTTCCTCCTTCTGTCCAGCTGCCAAGTGAAGATCATACGTAGGGTGACAGTGGGAGTGTAGCTTGTCAACAGACTGCAGCACAAAGCTTTTCCTACAGGTATCTTGGTCTTTCTAGGGAGTAATGAGTCCAGCTCTGGGGTCCCAAACAGAGCTTTTGGAGCAAGTCCAGAGGAGGGCCACAAAGATGATCAGAGGGCTGGAGCACCTCTCCTGTGAAGACAGGCTGAGTGGGTTGGTGTTGGTCAGCCTGGAGAAGACAAGTACCTTCCAGTACCTGAAGGGCCTAAAGGAAAGCTGGGGAGGGACTTTTTACAAGGTAATGGAATGGTAGGACCAGGGGGAATGGTTTCAAGCTGAGAGAGCAGAGATTTAGGTTAGACATTAGGAAGAAATTCTTTCCTCTGAGGGTGGTGAGACACTGGCCCAGGTTGCCCAGGGAAGTTGTGTCTGCCCCCTCCCTGGAAGTGTTCAAGGCCAGGTTAGATGGGGCTCTGAGCAACCTGGTCTAGTGGGAAGTGTCCCTGCCCATGCAGGGGGGTTGATCTTTAAGGTCCCTTCCAACCTAAACAATTCTATGATTCTATAATAATGATGTTGTAGATGAGAATACTTGAGTTACTTGGAGGAAGCAAAGCTGGAGGGGTTTATGGTGTTAATCACACATTTCCCTGAAGCAAGTGGAAGTGAAATCCTGAAAAGTTGGAGCCAATTCCTGAACCTTTGCTAACTTTTCCTTTTGGGCCCCACCAGCAAAGCTGGTGTCTCAGGTCAGAACTTGGCCCATACTCGGCACGGTCTGTTAAAGGAGTTAAAGAAGTCCCACTGTTCATTCCCTTATGCTATAATTTATCAATACAGCTGCCTTATTGAGGACAGACATCATTCCCAGTTTTAATTCAGTAACTGGTTCTGAAGGTGTCTGGATACCCAGTGATGCTGGATATATGGCAGCACTCTAAGTGGTTCAGGAGAAGCCCTTGGTGAAGGCAACACCACAGTGCTTGGAGCAAAGGATCAACAGCAAAGCTCGTAACACACCATAAATGTCCCTCTCCAAACTCTGAATTAAACACCCACTCAGCTGAGACATTTGAATGATGAATATCATCATCTGGAGGTGTGGGGAGGAGGGAAATCTAGGCGGCTTTATTTTTTCCAGCGTCACAGAAAATCTTTCCTTCCTCCTGCAGATGTGCAGCGAGGCACTGGAAACAGTTACCCGTCAAGTTCAAGCATCTGTACTCGTGTGTCACCAGGCAAGGAGTCTCCAGGCCTGAGCTGTCAGCTCCACTATTGAAATTAATGGGCCAGACTGTTTACGTTAGTGGAAATCATTCCATTTAAATATCTATGTTATGCTGAATACATCATGCAACTGAACATTGGCAGCATGGAGAGGAGGGGAGCTGGTCTGGAGAAGGCAAGATGGAGAGGGAAATGACAGGGTGTAAAAAGAGAAAATCCGGGACAGGGAGCAAACGTCCTCGAGGGAAAGATACTAATTCAATGAAAGAAGTGTAAGGAAAGCCAAGAACTGATCAGCAAGCACTGGAATGAGAGAGAGAGAGGAAGATACTGATGTGTATGGAGAGATGGATGGATAGATATATGAGATCCATGCAAGAATAAATTCAGTGTGGGACCATATCTGTGTCCCAAACATCAGAGGTCACTTGGATCAAGTGTCTCCAAGGGTCACAAAAGCTTTCAACTGTAACAGTGAACCAGAGAACAAACCAGGGAACAAACACAGTCCAGGAAGGGAATGTGCTGCCTTGTTTGTTTTGTGTTTTTTTTTTCTTCATTCCTTACTTAGTATTCAGGAAAAGCAGCATTTTTCTGCAGCTTTAAAGGGAGTAAATAATCAGGAACATGCTGCTGGGAGAGCTGGGAAGGCAGCAGAGAACGTGGGTGTGAAGCAGGGGAATGGCCAGGTGCTGGCAAACATGGGTGTGAAGCAGGGGAATGGCCAGATGCTGGCAAGGTTTCCCATGTGCAGAGAAGGATGATGGGGACTTCTCCATCTGAGCTTGAGGAGAGGAGTGGGTGGAGGTTTTCAGTTTGTCTGCACACGGATCCTGCCTTGGGACAAGGTGATAGCCTGGGTCCCCTCCCAGAGGTATGCTGTGATGCTCCAAAGTGCAGTCAGCCAGGATGGGAATTGCTTGCCTCCATCAAAGGATCCCTGACAATTTCTCCTTAGAAGTGTTTGGATTGCTCCAAAGGCTCACTGTGGAGGAATCACACCCTGCAGAGATTCAGACATCCTGTTGTCACAGCTGTTTGGGACCTCCAAGGTGACACTGGGCTGGGGAGACCTCCTTGGTCACACTGGGCTTGGGGGACACCCAAGGTCACACTGGGCTTGGGGGACCTTCGAGGTCATGCTGAGGTGGGGGGACCTCCATGATCATGCTGGGCTGAGGAGACCTCCATGGTCACCCTGGACTGGGGGACAGTTCAAAGCTTGTCAGAAACATGTCTCACTCCACCAGGAGGGGTTGTGGGGACTTCTTGACTTTGATGCATTAACAACAAGGAACTGTTTTTTCAGATGATGATAAATTTCTTATTTTGATGAAAAGAAACCCAGAGAGGGGAAGAGACCTTATCTTGAGAGCAGAAGCACTGTCTTTCAGAAGTGAGGTTAAAAGCAGAGATAACCCAGAATTCGATGATCACTTCACTTTTTAGGGAAATGGCTTCTTTGTCAAGAATAAAGATTGTTCTTTTCAGCCCCCCACATTTCTTTGGGTTTTTTTGCCATCAGAGACACGAAGCTTCTGATCTGAAAATGGATGTGCCTTTTTGGGGGTAAAAAAAGTTGCATTTTTTGAACAGCTCAGTTTAAATGGCGCAATAAATCCCCTTCTCATGCCTGCAGTGATGGGGCAGGGGCTGGGAGAAAGCAGAAAGGATTCAGAGGTTGTATATTGCTGTGAAGAAGAACATCAGCCTCGCCTGCATCTGTAAGCTCACAACCCCAGGAGGGTGTAAATGCATTTTTGGTTTGTTTTTGTGTTGCAGCAGTTGTCTGAACTCAGGGGTGCTGTGTGAGGCGGCTGCTGGAGAGAGGAGGGTGTGATGTGAACAGATCCCAGTATTCAACTGTCAAGTATTAATGGGCCAGGAATGCTCCAGCTGTAAAATGTGGAAACAAAATAATTCTGTTTTGCAGAAGGACCTCACTGAAGATAACTCCACCAGCACACGATCCACCAATCCATCACCTCCCAGAATCCCACATGAGAAGGTGGGATAATTACTATAATTTTAATGTACTCCAAGATGATTTAAATACACTGGGTAAACTAAAAATATCCTGCTTTTCCGTGAAGGCACTGACTTTCTGAGGTAATGCTGCCCCAGAGCTGGGGATGGTTTGTGTGCCAGCCCTTCTATTACCCCTCAGGGCCCCATAAACCATGCACAGCTCTTTCCTCTTCACCCGGTGGAAAGTCTTTGCCTCCTGCATTTTGAATACCTCTCCTTTGGAAAAAAAAAAACCAAAACACCACCACAAGTCTGCTGTTTCTTTTGCAGCCTGGAGATCAGGCAGGGAACAACGCCTCCCATGGCTGTGGTAGAGCTGCAGAAGGGAGAGAGGATGGAGAAGAGGATGTTAGAAAGGGTGGGGAGCAGAGAGCCTGGGCCAGATGAATGCTTCAGTATGCTTGGAAGTGTCAGTGAAGTGAATGGTGTGTTCCTAGCACGGTCCTGAGCGTTGAAATACTGCTTAAATTGCCTCCAGAACTGACATGAAGTCTGAAGATTTGGAAATATCTCCCATGATTGACTGAGTGACTGATTGATTTGATTATATATATATTGCATGTGTGCATTGGGGCTTGATTCAGCTGTCTAAACACAGTTAGATGCTATAGGGTACCCAGCCCTGGACTCCAGCTCTTGCTACTGAGGAGTGCTCCTCTTCCCTCAGCTCCATGTCACTTTGCCAACACTGTGGGATGTCTCAGATACACCAGGGCATCTCAGATGTCACCAAGCTCCTGTGTGTAGGCAACTGAATCCCACCCTCTGAGTCATTAAGGCTCACAGAGATCATGTTTTCAAGGTCCTTCTCTGCAGTCACTGGGACCAGCACTTTACCTTAAAAATAAATAACATCCAAAGCCAAGATTCTTGGATAGTCAATTAGTTTTGTGGGGGCTGGTTTGGAAATACTCTGAAATCTGATCCCTGCTGTAAAGTTGGGAATCTTGGCAGCAGTGCCAAGAAGCAAACTGTGTCTATTTTGCCGAGAACTGTTTCTGCTCTACAACCAGGACATCATAATAAAAGAAGAACCTCTTCTCCTCTCATTTATTTTCAGAGGTCTTCACAGGTCTCTTGCTTGTGACCCATCCTGCTGGAAGGAAGGAAACTTAAGATGAGGTTGGCTCCTGCATTTGCACAAATGAAAACCTCTTGGATAACCCGTCATGACTGGTGATGTTAATCAAAGCAGTTTGAGGAACAGAGAAGCTCACTGGACCATTCCTATGGATAATTCATTAAATAAACAAGGTGAAACATGCTTCTTCCCTGGATGAGCATCTGGGTTGGGCTATGACCAGTGCTACGGAGGTTGCTGATTTGGAATTGCACACTTCTTCAGTCTTGAGCAAAGAATGGGGTCAAGTGGATCAGTCTGGACTGCCAGGTTTTTGCATTTGTTTGTAGGGTCTTCTGCATGAGACCTGCAGGGCAAGCTCACACTAAAGGAAACAAAAGGATTTCACAAACTCCAGCTGATACAGAACTGATGACCTTTGTTCTGCTCCTCAGTTGACCACTGTGAAATTATTATTGCAGAGATAAAGATCATGAATTTTTGTGCCTGGCTTTTTTCCTAGATCCTGTTTAACAGTGTTTCTTGGCAGTTCCTTAGCAGATACTTTTTAGCCCTGGCGCTCTTCCTAGAGTACTGGCAATTAAACATATTAGCATTCATCTTTAAAAACAGTGAGGAGTGGGCATCCAGGCTACCCAGATGAACACCCCTGAACATGGGGAAAGCCTGCAAAGGAGCAGAGTCCAGAACTGAACCATGAAGACAGTGGAGGGACTACCTGGTCTTTCAACGTCCTTTCCAGTCTTTGTTTCTAGGACCTCCTCACCCTCTTTTCTTCTCCCTGGTAAATTCATGTCCATCACTTCTAAACTTTGCAACATCCAGCTGGTTTATACACAAACCACCGTGTTGAGAGGAGGTCTTTCTCTTTAAATGAGTGCTATGATTTAGGCTGTTTCTCTCCTGGATAGAGCAACCTGCATCTGACAGGTTTTCCAGGCTGCTGCAGTGTCAGTGTGCTTGTTGAGCTGTGAAGGAAAAACCAACAAACAGTCCTTCCCCTCCCTCTGCTTCAGCTCTGACAGCTTGAAGTGGAAATGACCTGGCTGGTAATTTAGTTTTGAGTTTCCCTGCCTGAGCCTCTCTCGGCCTCTCTGAAATGGGGAGGAAACGTATTGTTATCTCCAGATCCTGATGGCTGCCCAAGAAGAAACAGAGTCCTCTGGAAGGCACATTTTCATCCCTGCTTCTCTCCTCACTTCTCCACTGGTGAGGACAGCTGGGAAAAGATGGTGTGGGAAAAGACAGAGGGTTATATACTGTACTTATTTATGCCTCACTTTCCACACTGAGTCCTTGATGTGATCCCAAGTGGAGCTTTTCCTGCAGCTTGTTCCTGGGTGGTTTCCTGCACTGAAGCTCTGGGCTCTCAATCCCCAGGATTTCTCACCCAAGGGCACCATGGTGACGCTTATTCCCTTGAGAACCATTTAACTCAAATCTCTCCCTCCCAGAAGATTTGGACAGGTCTGAGAGTGAGCAGAAACCCAGGCCAGGACATGGTAAAAGGAGGGCAACACAATGACTGCACACCATGACCCCGAAGGGAGCTCGTGGGGCTGAACCACTGCAGGAAGAGCACTCGGGTCCACGGACAGTGAAGATGTTCAAGGACATGGAAAGGGGGAACCTGAGCAGAGAACTGGAAAAGAGGAAGCTCTGGAGTAGATATTGACAGATAACCAGCAAAAGAAAGCTGCAGCCCAGGAGATGTCTTCACTCCAGGAGCCTGCACGAGCCAGTTGCCAAGGGCAGCCCTGCAGAACTAGGACTGGCCTTTGGGTAGAGCAGGTGTTTTGATTTGGAGTCCATGGCAGCCAGGACACAACTGAGCTAAATTTGAAAGTAAGAATAAGCTTGTAAAACATGGAGAGAGGACACTGGAAGTGATAGGCCTTAAAGGACAAGAAAAGTCCCACTCCTTCCTGCTGAATCACCCCTCAAAAACCTGGGTCCCTCCCACCCTTCCAGCCTGCAGAGTTCCCAGCTGCTGGAATCTCAGGGATTGTTTTTGGGAGAGGTGAAAGGCACCAGCTAGGCAGATCACTGCATGTGGGACTGGGCTTGGTGTGGGGCACAGCAGAGCCACTTCCACCATGAGGGTGGCTTGTGTCCCTCTCCTTCTGGCCAGGCAGACTGGGATGGGGTCATACAGCAAAAGGTGGAGGAAGAACCCCAAGGAAATACTGTAATTGCTGTTGCCAAAACCTGGGCCCCAAACCTGTATGTTCAACACCTTCATGAGGGCAAATCTACAGAAGTTGGTGGTAACAGTAGTGAGGGGTGGATTTGGGGTCTCTTAACATAGGAGTGGGAAGCAGAAGTCAGGTGCAAATACTGATCAGCTGTGTGAGAGGAAGAGGGGTTGTTGTGGTCACCCTGTTTTGGGGAAGGACAAAGTTCCCAGGCCCTGGGGATGCCTTTGCCCATCTCTGCGATGGGCACTGGTGATGGCTGTCCCATCATTTTTGAAAATTAATCATTTGATCTTGAAAGCTTGACCCTTTTAGCCCTCAATTCTTTAAAATCAACAGGAAGACTATGGCACTACCCCACAATAGCCAGTCCTTGAGGCAACACCTTCCACCAGACATTTTGAGGTTTTTAATCATTTTTGGTGCTCCTCATCATTTCAGTTAATAAATCCAGGGTGGCTACAGTGATGATTCATGCAGGATGCATCCTGTTTCTTCTCTCCCACATCTCTCTGGCAAAAAAAAAGCTGCACTGGATTAGGAACTTTGCCCTTCATTTTTGGAAATTGCTCTCTCACTATAGACTTTAAATGAGAATTGCTGTGGTATTTCACTGGGTGCTATTTCAGAGCACTGGCTTCTTTGAGGCAGTCATCATCTATATGGAAAAGAGGTGTGTACATGAATCAATGGTATAGCTCAGCTGCATCTGCATTAGAAAAGCATAAAAATGAATGAAAGGCAGTAACTGAAATGTGCTCTGCTAGGATGCTAAGCCAACTTGGTGCTTCAGATACACGCCAAGACTGCAGAGCAAACGGGGTCCTACAATTTCACACCACAGTTTCTACATTTCCATTCGCACCTCTGGTGACTGGAGCATGTCAAGGTTTGGGTGGGTTCCCCCGAGGTTGCATGATATGTCTTTCATCTGCCATTTGAAAAGAAAATGGTTGTTTTTCTACTTCCGTGTTCTTTTTTATTGCCACTTCTAGAAAATGCAAATGTTTTCCAGCCTAGACTCTGGAGGGAGGCTGCTCATCTCTGTAAAAGAGGCAACAGAGCAAACTGTGCCCAGTAATTTTAATGCAAAACAGCTTGTCCACGCAGCTTTTAGGAGTCTTAGGGGTGTCCTTTGCAGAAGGACCTGTTTTCTGCTTTGGATCTACCCAGCTCACCAACTGGGATGGTAGAGCCACCCAACCCAAAACATCTGCTGCTGCTCTATTTGATCAAGTCATAAACCAATCCGTTAAAAGCAAAAGCCAAAAATCCTCAGAGGAACAGATGATCTTAGCTGCCTTCCTTGTTCTTCAGGGAAAAAGAAAATACTTTTACTTTTGCCCAGCCTAACTCCAT
The DNA here is from genome assembly GCA_020745705.1 of Hemiprocne comata. NCBI lineage: Eukaryota > Metazoa > Chordata > Aves > Apodiformes > Apodidae > Hemiprocne > Hemiprocne comata. The sequence goes on along the minus strand of CM036587.1, from coordinate 5,195,286 downwards.
CACTTGTTGCACCTCGCATGCCAGAAGCCTGAACATGAACACAGCCTGCATCTCACTGAGAGGGAGGACCACAACACCCAAAGCAGGCACTGGTGGTGGGTTTCTGCCTCTGGGATCTTCAAGACTCTGCTTATAACAGTGCAGAGCAATAGGAACCACTGGAACATGATTAATCTCATCCTAAAACTAACATTTAAAATAGGTCAGACAAATCCCCCTGAGGGACTGCAATTTTCTCACCACTATCTCTAAAGGGAGCCCGAGGCATAGATGTTGATAACTACTTTGAAAAGACTAGGTGAGATCAATCTCACTCCTTTATTGGAGGGATCTGAATACCTACTTTTGTTTCTTCTATGGACTGTGTAAAGGGGGGAAGCCCAAAGAAGAGGCCATTAAGTTTTACCAATCTTCTAATCAACAGATAAATTCTGGAGACAGCAGAGACAGGATTTGGCATCTCTTCACTCTCCAAACCATGCTTTGATGGCTGAGCTTCTCTTTGCCCTGGTGCTTCCTGTTTATGAGTCAATGGAAACATCCTCACTCCAGTTTTAGAAGCAGGAAGTACGTAGGTGATTCTCCCCCCCGACTCTGCTCTTGTGAGACCCCACCTGGAGTACTGTGTCCAGTTCTGGAGCCCCCAACATCAGAAAGACATGGAGCTCCTGGAGCAAGTCCAGAGGAGGCCACAAAGACGATCAGAGGGCTGGAGCAGCTCTGCTATGGAGATAGGCTGAGAGAGTTGGGGTTGTTCAGCCTGGAGAAGAGAAGGCTCCAGGGAGACCTTAGAGCACCTTCCACTACCTGAAAGGGCTACAGGAAAGATGGGGAGGGACTGTTTACAAGGGCATGGAATAATAGGACAAGGAGTAATGAATGCCTTTACACTTGAAGAGGGGAGATTTAGGTTAGACATTAGGAGGAAATTCTTCACCATGAGGATGTTAAGACACTGGCACAGGTTGCCCAGAGAAGTTGTGGATGCCTCATCCCTGGAATGGGCTAGGTTGGATGGGGCTTGGAGTAACCTGGTCTAGTGGGAGGTGTCCCTGCCAATGCAGAGAGGTTGGAACTAGATGATCTTTAAGGTCCCTTCCAACCCTAGCCATTCTATGATTCTATGATTTCTGCTCACTGTCAAAAGCACAAAAGCTAGCAGGTAGAAGAGGAAATGAGCAGCCAGCTCTCTTCCATATTAACAGCTCTGCAACTCAGGAGGCATATTCAAGTGGGTTTATCTCCCCCCAAAAAGGAGCAGGTTGAGTAAAAGCACTTGGTAGAAGAGTGGTCCCAGGAAGGATGAGATACCTTCTACACAAGTATCTCCAGTCAGGGCTTGGCTCTGCTATCACAGATGTTGATCTTTCATGCCCACTGCCGAATGGCCACTCAACAGCCCTTATGGGGAAAGACATGAATGGAAGGAAAAGGAAGGCAACCTTCTTGTTTGGCATGGTTGAGGATCACCAGCAGCATGTATCACATCACGTGGTGCTGTGCCTTATTGCAAGGCTGCATCCTGCTGGCATCACAACAGCCCCAGCCTCACAGCCCGAGCTCCTATCAAGCAATCTCTGCCCTGAGGATCTTGTAACTAAAAGGTGAATGGGGAAAAAAAAGAAACCAACAACCCACAAAAAAACCCGACCAAAAAACGCATGATGTGCTGGGAGAGCTCTAAGCTTTGATTCATCAAAGACTTTGAGGATGTCTTTCATTTAAATGGGCCCTGAAATTCATTCCCATCAATCAGGCTAAGAACATTCATATGAAAATAAGCTATGATTATTTCTCTCCTTAAAGAAAAAAAAAAGCAACAAACTAGAGCCAACTCCAAAGTTATGAGAATAATCACCATTAATTTACAGCCTAATCAACTGTGGGAGATACCATTGGTTTCTCAAGGATGTTCATAAGGCTGTTATCTACTGGGATCAATAACCACCTTGTAGTAAAGCCCCAAGGTGCTGACAGAGGCAACCACAACATCACCTGCAATTGTTGCTCATATTTATGGCAGGGTGGTCACAAAAGCCACCTGCAGGAGTAAATTCAGACCTGGACTAACTAGACACAGCATCTTTGGGAGAACCATGCACTCCTGCTGTACCTGAGCTTTCAAGTAATGAAAGCCTACTTAGGAAAATAGGTTAGTTGTGTTGTTTTTTTTCCCAAACTGACTTATGGGCCCTTGGGTGGTCCTGGTTTTAGCACCGTTTGGGGATTTAGTATCAATGTCACCACTGAAACTCTTATGTCTACAGGCACTAATGATTGCACCTTGTGCTGAGGGATCCCCTTCCACATGAACCTTTACTCTGGTCTTCCTCCTTGGGCTGGGCCTTAAAGTCACAAACCAGGGGCAACTGTAGCCAAAAGGAAAAAGAAATAATTCAGTCAGTATGTTACCTTGCATTTGTGAGGAGCATTAAGTGCTAAAGAAGATAGTAACCATGGCACAGCTGGCACTCTGTAATTCTTTAAACTGAGATAAGTGTATCCTTGAACCCCAGAGAGCAGGGTAAGATGGAAGGGAGCGTGGCGCTGATCCAAGCCCAAGTTTGATAAAGCACTGCCAGCTTGGAGTCTCCTAAATCCAGACAGGAGGTGGAGTCCTGAAGGACAAGAAGGTCATCATGGCTAGTGGGTGGATTACTGCCACTTGCAGGGTGTCCATCAATGCTCCATGCCCTTCCAGATGGCGGGACCTGGTTGAGGAGTCTGCGGGTATAATTCTAAGACCTGCAGCAAGCCTTCACCCAGACCAGCTCCCTGTTGATCTTCAAGCTGGTGACCTGAGTTGTGACTCCCCAGAGCACTGACAACACTGAGTGCTGGGTGGTGGCCAGTGTGTTTCCCTGCTCCCTGCCAGATCTGCCTCTTCTGCTTTCTGGCTACCTGCAGGCAGACAGCTTTCCCTCCCCCTCCTCTCCCTTCTCCTCTAACACCAGGCTCTTGCACGAAGGTGCTGGGGATCTCACAGGGCTTACCTTTCTCCTGCAGAGGAAGGAAAGGCCCTGTGCTGCCCTTGTGGCCTTTGGTTCTGTTTTGCTTTGTGCCTTTCCTAAATCTGTCCCCAGGGCTCGGCGTGGCTGTCGCAGTGACACTGCTTGGCACCGGGCTCAGTTTCAAGGTTGCCGCGGTGACCGTGATGGCAGCATTTAAAAATGGCACAGGCCGATATTTAATGCCAGCTGGGTCGGGGTTGCAGGGGAGGTGGGTCAGTGACCCAGCTGTCCTGTCACGGACTGGCAGCCCTTTACAGCAGGGACACTGTGGGGGGTGACCAGGCAGGGGGATTCATGTCTGCCTGCATCCAGGAGAGCTCAGCATTTGGTCTGAGGTTCAGAGGAGTTTCCATAAGTGAAAAGCATCAAAATCTCAGGGCGAGAAGCACCTGGTCTAGTGGGAGGTACCCCTGCCCATGCCAGGGGGTTGGAACTAGATGATCTTTAAGGTCCCTTCCAACCCAAACCATTCTGTGATTCTATGATGATTCTATGATAACAGCAACTGGTCTTGAAGAACAAGGTGTTTCATCTTATAGCAGACAAACCTGCTTTAATTACACGTGTAGTAAGCAGGGGAGTAAGAACTGATGATAAGAGAGACTCAACAGCCCCAACAGAATTAGCTTAATTTCTCCTGTGCCCTTAATTATCTTAGAGGAGGAAGGGCTTGAGGGATATAAAATGCTTAGGGAGGCAAGGGGGAAGGGAAAGTATCATGGTCGGCTTGCGAGGCTCTCCCAGGCCACTCCAGTCCCCTGGCTCCTGCAGTCATAGTCCCAGCATTCCCCAGAGATAGTGTTGTCCTTGCCAAGGACACCATCCTCCATAAGGTAGGATAGCTTCAAACAACCTGCAAGGTCACCCTTGGGGTGTACCCAAGAGGGGTGAACTGTGCTCAGAGAGGTTTGCACCTCAAAAGCTCTGGGAGCTGATCAGCAGAGGACATAATTTCCATTGCAAAGGGCAGACAAAGCCCAGTGTCAAAATGAAGATTAATTTGGCTCTTTGATTGCTTGGTGAGCTTTGTACATCTGCATGTGCTTGCAAATTGCTCATTACAAGGGGGTATTAATAAGCAGCACTACCAGGTTGTGGCTGCAAGCAGAGGGTGAGGACACAGCTGCCATACAATGGAGAGGACGGGTCTTGCAGCTGATTTTCTCATGAGTCAGCCAGGCCATGCACATGGTGGTCTACTTGATCTTCTCAATGAGACTTCCCTGATGTCCAGGAATGAGGAATCTATGCCCATTTCTCCATTTAAGGTCAAATTTGGTCCTAACCTGCCTGTTCTGTTACAAGCCTTCGTCTACCCTGTGGCAGAGACCATCTCCTCATTCAGTTTTTCCACAGTCTATTAGAGCTAGAGTCTAATAGACCAGAGTCTATTTCCAGGAGATGAAAAGCCACTGGATTTGCTGTAATTATGCTAGGGTGAGGCCATTTCTCCAGGCAGCACCTAAATGCAAGGCTCTGGGTGACACAAAGCTCAGTGTACCTCTACCCTAGGGTTTTTGCTGGCTCTTCCAGACAGGAGGAAGACCTCATCGTGCCAGTGGCCTCTTAAATACCTCTTCCAAGAACAGTCATCCTCCACTAAGCAGATGCTGAGGCAATGGACATGCTCATAATTAACTGGTGCCAGGAAATGTTCCTGGGAGCTACATTCAGTCAGACGTAGTGTTAGGTGTGGTCCTGGTGTGGCTCTGGTCTGGGTGGATGGCACCTCCCAGACAGACCTTGGGCATGGCTCAGGGGCCACCACAGACAAGGAACATCCCCACTGCGAGTGTTTGTGAGTATCCATGAGGCTGGGTGTAAGGGCAAGAACCACGCTGTCATTTCTGGACATAAAATGAACCAATTAACAAACAAACAAACAAAACAACCAATGGTCATTCATTGTGCCCTAAATGACCTACTGGGATGTTTTTAGGCAGCTATCAGTAGGTTAAATTAATCCTGCCATTAGCATCCATTGGTGACCATCCTGAAGTCTTTGCCAGCTAAGGTGCATTGCAAGGCTCCTACCAACCAGGCTGGCTCACCAAACACAGCTGTGACAAACAAGCCACCCTACCATCTGTTTGCAGGATGTCTTTGTCTGCATGCTCCAACCCATTGTGAGTTAGTAATAAACTTCTCCTGAGGTGGAGGTGCCAGCTTTACCCTCCCAATTAATCACAGAATAGTTTGGGTTAGAAGGGACCCTAGTCCAAACCCCCTGCCATGGGCAGAGACACCTCCCACTAGACCAGGTTGCTCCAAGCCCCATCCGACCTGGCCTTGAACACTTCCAGGAAGGGGGCAGCCACAGCTTCTCTGGGCAACCTGTGCCAGTGTCTCACCACCCTCACACTAAATAATTTCTTCCCAATGTCTAACCTAAATCTCCCCTCTTCCAGTTTTAATCCATGACCCCTTGTCTTATCACTAGAAGCCCTTGTCAAAAGTCCCTCCCCAGCTTTCCTGTAGCCCCTTCAGGTACTGGAAGACTGCTACAAGGTCTCCCCAGAGCCTTCTCTTCTCCAGGCTGAACAGCCCCAACTCTCTCAGCCTGTCTCTGTAGCAGAGCTGCTCTAGCCCTTGGATCACCTTCATGGCCTCCTCTGGACTTGCTCCAACATCTCCATGTCCTTCTGATGTTGGGGGTTCCAGAACTGGACCCAGCATTGCAAGGGGGTCTCAAGAGAGCAGCGTAGAAGGGACAATTAATTAACTCACACCATACATCTGAGTCATGTCATAAGGTCTCCAGGCCTGGCCAAGCTACGAAAGCCTGAGCCCCCCAAGCCCCCCAGGCTGCTCCCATCCTGTACCATTAGGTTCTGTGCTCAGTGCCCTGTGGGGTAGGAAGGTCTGTGAGGAGGGGGGAGCATTTCTACCCAATCGTCAAGACAAGAAATTCAAGACAGTTTTCTCCAAGACCATCTAGGAAATAAGTGGCGATGCAAGATCAGGATTTGGGCCCCCAGCTCCAGGTTCCAGCCCCAGCCTTATACCACAAAACCAGAATAATAATAAGAATAATAATAAAAAAGCATCTGTGAACCACACAATCTCCTGTTAAAATAATTTTAAGAGATTAAACAATGTTAAACTCTGAACCCTTCAGCATTTTCTCAGGCCGAACTCTAGTTAAAATCAAATATGCAAAGATCTCAACGTTGGGCCACAAAGCAAAGAAAATGCTGCAATAATTTTTTTAACCCACAAAACAGCAAGAACAAGTAATTACCCTAAAATCTACAGCATTCTCAGGAAGAAAGCTGTATATAAAATAGTTTCCTTATGACTTTTGGGGCCAGCTTTGTCATTTTCCTTTTGGAATTTCTGACACACTGAAAGGAGAAGAGAATTTTTAACCATATCTTAGAGAAGATGGTATGACTTTCAATTTCCAGAGCAGAAGTTTGAAAATCAAACTTCCATATGAGCTGATAAAGCTTTCACTTGGAGTATCTATCCTGATTCTCTCTATAAGATCCTTACAGCTGGGGAAAGATGAGCCTTTAAATAAAAATGCTGGAAAAAATCTTAGGGAAGGAAAGAGCACAGCCTCTTTAATCACTGAATTTTGTTTATTGCAACAGATTATGGACTTGGGAGGAAAAAAATTGAAAAATAACTGGGTTTAGGATATAATAGGATAGCTATTATGAAATACATAAAAGTTTGATGCTTATAAGGGAAGTTGTGTTATAATTATTATCCCCACATTTTCAGCTGAGGCAGAGGTGGGTGACTCAGTCCTGTGAAATACAACATTGTCCCTAGCAGGAGGAGAGGGAGCTGCTTCCAGCAAAGAGGAATATGTGAAACATGATGGGGCAGTTTCTTGCAGTGTATTTATGGAGACAGCCTTCTTCAGGACCTTAGGACCAAGAGACCAAGTCAACGTTGTGCAGAAGCCTTGATTCTCATGTTGAAGCAACAAAACCTGCAGGTGCTCAGATGATGAGCTGTGAAATGGGAAGGCATCCTTCTTTACTTGCCTGCACCAGCATGAACCAGGAGCAGGTCTTCTGACATCCATGTTAGGGCTTCCTCCACATGGTGCACAGAAGCAGAGGATCAGCCCCAGATCGTGGCAGTGCTTTAGGTTTTGTGGGAATGTTTAAAAACCTGTGTTTTATTGTACTGCAGCACAACATCCTATACGTGGCCTTGACTGAAAAGAATCATTTTAATAGTGGGAGAAAAGACCTGGGTTTGAGGCAACAGGAAGCTGGGCTGCATTGGGACCTTCACAAGAAAATGACTCTATTCAGGCTTATTCTTCACTCCCATAAGCAACATAAAGGGGGGGTTGCTCAGGTGAAGTGAGTGAGGTGATACTGGGGCTAAACCATGGGAAGAAAGTATCAGGCCTGAGATTTCATTTCTCCCAGGCTCAGAAGCCACTGCTTCCCACGGGCTAGATTGTGCCTGTATAAGACTTTCCTTCTTGGCTTTTTGTAGTGATTTATGTTTACCTGCAGGGTGTTATTTAGCCATAAGTTATACATTTCTGCTATATGATCTCTGATGCATCCCCTGGTAAACAATGAGACAACTTAGGAACTCAAGAGATGGATAACCTTTTTTTTTTTTTTTTTCCTTTTGTCTGTAGTGACTGTAATAAGGGTTTTCTCCATATTTCCCAGAATTTACTGGGAGCTGGTAAGATGAAGGTTTCCAAGTCTTCATGCTCAGCTAGGAACAGGAGCAGAAACTCCTGGTCCTGGGAAATAGGAGTCCTCTGTACATGGAGGCCACTCTGCAGGTACTAGAGTATGTTACCTACTGTTCCACAGAATTAATCTTAACAATAAAATAGGAAATATTTAGGTTTTATCAACACATTGCACCCTGCTTCTTCACACTTGACTGTTGCACTTGTTAGTCACTGAGGTCTCCAAACCAGATTCTGATCCTTCAGAATTTGAAAGCTGGGTTCACAATAAGGGGAGTAATATAGTTGTATCATGAACTTGTGTAATGATTTGAGTTGGAGGAGATCTCTTGAGGTCACCTTGTCCAACCCCCTGCTCAAAGTAGGGCTATAGCAGTGGACAACTTTGCAGTTGCCCTGCATTGCTCAGAGCTTTAACTGTGAAACTGTTCAGCCATTGAGGAGGGCGACTGTGATTCCCATACTTCAGTATTCTTTTATTTAAATCCTCTGAGGATTAAAAAATAGCTTATCTTTTAATTAAGAATCAGTTTAGCTTCAGATTGCAGTATAATTTAATTTATTCAAACGTTCCTAGAGTTAATTGATACCAACTCATATATAATGGTGCTTTCTGTCTTGGTGCCTTTCCCAACCTGCACCACACTGTGGTTTGAGCAGCAGAGAAAGTACAGATACAGAAGGAGGAGATCAGGCATGCCTCGAGGTGGCTTCTTGCACCCCGAAGTCACATTGACCTTTGAAGGAATCAGGTGGTTTGGTGCAAGCTGAGATGCTTCACAAAAGGACACCTACTGAAATCAATGGAGAGTGATGAACATCCACACATCTTGGTCTCATGGCTCATCTGGAATCACAGAATCACCAAATTGTTCTGGTTGGAAAAGACCTTTAAGATCATCAAGTCCAACCATAATATAACTCTACCAACCATTAACCTAACTCTACCCACTCCAATACTAAACCATGTCCCTCAGCACCACATCTACCATCTTTTAAACACTCCCAGGGGTGGTGATTCCACCACCTCCCCGGGCAGCCTGTTCCACTGTTTGATAACCTTTTCAGAGAAGAATTTTATTCTAATATCTGTTCTAAACTTCCCCTAGTGCCATTTGAGACCATTTCCTCTTGTCCTGTTGCTTGTTACTAGCGAGAAGAGACCAACCCTCCCTCTCTGCAACCTCCTTTCAGGTCGTTGCAGAGAGAGAGCAGGTCTCCCATCAGCCTCCTTTTTGCCATGCTAAACTACCCCGAAAGCTCAGGTCCTGTCTCCACCAAGGGATCAAAAGTCAAGGGATCAAGATGAAAGGATCAAGAGCCTGAAGAAGAGCTTAAGAGCCATAGAAAAATACAGTGGCGTTGCCTCGAATACCAGTTCCTAGTCTCATTTTGTGACTCTGGGACTTCCAGAAGTGCTGTTTCTGCATTTTAATAGCCCTTCAGGAATTCCTGTCCCATGACTTAGCTGAGAACTGCTTTCAACCCCTGTAAACCTTTTGCATTCACTCTGCAATAAAAAAGCACTGCTATCTGACAGAGGCAGAAGAAGTTGCAGGTGCAAAGATATTCAGGCACTTCATTGCACGTGCAGATGCGGGAGCCTGAGCTCTGCACTGAGGTGTTTTATCAGCAGTGATCTGAGTTAAATCTTGCAGCACAAGGTAGCAAGCAGGTCATTCCTTTCCATGCCACTGTTTTTAAAAAGCCAGCAGTCTTCAGCCACATCTGCCCCATCAGCTACCATGGCTTGGCAAGGCATTTTGTAAAATACTGAACAGGAATTTCTACAGAAATCAAATCAGTACAGAAATCAGTGCCAAACAGCTCAGGGAGGCAGGGACCCAGGAGACAGCAGAAGCACTCAGGAGTATAGCTAGTCCCCAGATTTGTGCTGGTAGTGTGAGAATCCAGTGCTGAAGAGGTACAAAGATGGGCTATGGAGTCAGTTCTCTGTCTTCAGCAGGTGCTGAATGATTGACCTCTGGAACAAGTTCCTGTGCAGTGTGCAGACAGATGGAAGAAAACAGTGATAAAATGGCTGGATACTTCCCCACCTGCTTCTAGCCTCTTTGGCTTATAGTTTCTGTATGCTTACATCAGGTTGCAGCTCCAGATTTCAACATCATTCTTAGGACACTGTTGATCATACACACAAGTACATGTGTATCTCTTCTTGCTGTGATGCCCTGAGTATCTCTCCTGACCTTCCTCCAGGATGCTGGAAGTGCCCTGCAGCTCTTGCCTTGTACTGACACGGATATTGCAGATCTCTGGTGGCATCTCAACTGCACCCCTTTACTTAAGCAGCAGAATGAAGCCCCTAAATCTAGAAAGAGGATTAGCACAGGAGCAGCAGATGAAGTCAGTAAGATTTGGGTCTTCTCTCCACTGTGGTGACTGCTGGTTGCCTTGAATCCACTGCCTAATTTAGAATCATAGAATAATTTTGGTTGGAAAAGACCTTTAAGATCATCAAGTCCAACTGTTAATCCAGCACTGCCAAATGCACCACAAAACCACGTCCTGGCTTACCCAGATGTGAGGCAAAAATACACATGCTACAGGCCCACCTGGCCAGTTTGATGATGGAATGAACTCCTCTATCAGCCTTAACCTTAAGTATCCCTGCTTGGTGTGCCCACTCCTCCTCACATGTGCACAGGCTGGGGGAATGCTGTGGTAGCTCCCATTGTGCACCCCAAACACGTGTCCCACATAACATTTGTCAGTCTCTCCTTTTTCTTCAGTTTGTATGACTTCGCACATCAAGACAGAGGCCTTGGTGATGAGATGATGTTGTGGTGAGACTAAGTACTCTGGTTTTAACCCAAATAATGTCTGTGGTTCTGTTCCTGGTGTGGCTACATAAACACCTGGGCTGGCACAAGTCAAGAAGCAGGATCAGGCCAGGAGCAAATGGATGGGTGGGGATGAGGACTACTGTCAGTGCTGGTAGAGTTTTATAATAGCTGGAAGTGCTTGTGAATCAATAGTCCAACTTAAACCATTAATATCACTAAGTTTTTCATTAAGAAAGTGAATAATTAATGATATATATTCATATAATAATAGTCATGATAATATTATTACTAATGAACAATAATTAACAATGGATTGTATGTGGAGAGGCAGGAACAGTGCTGACACCACTGTCATTAGGAACATGCTCCAGGGAAGGTGGAAGGAGCTGATCAGTCCTGGCTGTCCATGAGGTGGGTTAGGGAATCCTGCCAGGGAAACCTTCCCCACGCTGCATCCAGCCCTTCCTTGCCTTCCTCACCTTGGCAGCACTGAGATCCTTCAAGTACTGTGGCCCTGTGAAAGCTTCTGGTTTGGGCAGAGCATGGACATACTGTCAGGGCCTAGAAGCAACAGAGGGTTGAGGGGTTACCTTCCAGGGCTCCTGCACTTTCTCCTGTTACACTGCCAGGGGCTGGTTCCCTCTGCCCCATCCCTCATCATGCCCAAACACACATCATCTTCTGTGCTCCCCCCAGGAGAGCTTAGAGAAACATGACAACAAAACCTGGGAAGCCACCCTTATCCAGTGCTGTGCACCTTGTGTCGGGCACTGCAAGAACATAGGATAAGATGCTTGTTTCTTCCCCCAGATACAGGAGTGGTGAGTCCTGCCAGGGACTTTTAACTTGGTTATCACCAGCCATTTATAGCTGCTCTGTGTGTGCCAATGCCAACAGCTCCTGTTTGAGTTGAGTCCTATAAATAAGAAGTAAATATTGGTAACCACCGTAGAGATGATGATGGTGATGTTATTGTGATATATACCCATGCCAGACCCATTGTGAGTTTTGGGATGAAATGTGAGCTCTCTACACAGTCAGGACCAGCCCAGAGAGTGTTTGGAAAATTCAGGGGGAAAAACTGGTCTGATTTTTTGGCCTTCGTAAGGGAGGAAACTTTCAGGAAATATTTTCCTGGCTGTGGGAGTAGCTGGTGGGATGGGTGACACGTTCCCCATACGTACATTCCCATCTCACTTTGCATCCTCAGGAATGCAAGGTTAGCAGGAAAATGCAGCTGGGAATCTGCTATGAAAAATTCATTGCAGAAAAATCTGCAATGAAAAGAGAGTCTCTGATGGCTTTCACAGGCATGTTCAGACTCTGAGGAGATGCTGCTGACAGGAGGGGCTTCAGCTCTCAAAGCTGCAGGACCATCCCCCAGACAGAAGGGCAATGGGGGGTGAGGGGAAGAATCACAGAATGATTTGGGCTGGAAAGCACCTTAAAGATCATCTAGATCCAACCCCCCCCTGCATGGGTAGGGACACCTGCTCACAGCCCCATCCAGCCTGCACTTGAATACTTCCAAGGATGGGGCTTACACAACTTCCCTGGGCAACTTGTTCCAGTGTCTCACCACCCTCATGAAGAAGAAATTCCTCCTAATATCTAATCTAAATCTCCCATCTTCAAGTTTAAATCCATTACTCCTTGTCCTTTCATTACATGACCTTCCAAAAAGTCCCTCCTCAGCTTTCCTGGAGCCCCTTCAGGCACTGGAAGGTGCTCTAAGGTCTCCCCAGAGCCTTCTCTTCTCCAGGCTGAACATCCCCATCTCTCTCAGCCTGTCTTCATAGCAGAGCTGCTCCAGCCCTCTGATTATCTTTGTGGCCCTTCTCTGGACTCCCTGTGGGAGCTCCATGTCCTTCCTGTGTTGGGAACTCCAGAACTGGACACAGTACTCCAGGGGGGGGTCTCATGAGAGCAGAGCAGAGTGCTGAGGCTGTTGGGACAGGAGAAACGTGTAACTGTGGGGTGCCAATGGCAAAGTGCACTGTTGCTGCTGGGAGATTTTCATGGTATTTTGGGGTGTTGCACCCAAAAAGGTTCTTCCCTGTCCAGCTGAGCTCCAACAGCCATCCCTGCCCCATCCCTCATCCATCCAGCCCTGCAACCCCCGGCACTGTGTGGAAGCCTCTCCCCAGAGGATGCTAAGGCTCTCAATGACTTCTGCTGTCCTTTCCCATCTCTTCACTCTGCTCTCTTCAATTCCTCTGAGGTTTCCTCTCTCCTTCATTATTCAGTGGCCAAGGCTGTTGCTCAGTGCAGGAAGTAGTAAGGGTGGGAGAGGAGAAGACAGAGCCAACTGGCAAGATAAACTCATGGCAGGAAAGCTCCTGCTCCCCATGCACACAACTGCTGAGTACTCAGACACCCATGGGAAAGAACCTGCCCCCTCTGCAAGGGCCCAAGGTGATCAGGAGGGACAGTGATGCTGCTCTTGCATTCACCAACCTCTGGACAAGTCAGCAAGGGAAAAACAAAGGGCTGAGGAGCTGGAAGGGACTTCCAGAGACAACCAGCCTCTGCATTAATTCAGTAAAATTTTTGGCCCCTTCTCCTCTCCTAAGAGCTGGTCCCACAACGTTGCTCCTCTGGTAGACAGAAACTTTCTTGTAGCTACAAGGTTTCATCGACTCACTTTCAGTTCATTTGCCCTTAATTTTGCTCTGCTTGATCTCTCATGTTTACCCCTGAGCTGAATGTGCAGACAGCAGCTGTATCCCATCTCAGCCCCCATTTCAGTAGACTAAGCAAGCTTGGGGAGCTATTCTGGTGGGGCAGAAGGTTCATGGATCAAAGCTTTTGCTTTCACTTGCATCAAGTGATTTGCCCTGGGAGCAGATTTGTCTTGGTGTTATCAAACACAGCTCACGAGAGGGGAAAAAAATGATGGAATGTCCTTAGTCCTGGTGATGCCAAACACATACACATAAATACTTGGTTGTTTTTTTTTTTTCAAATTAATTGAAAAGGAAGATCCATCACGATATCAAGGCTTGTGGAAAAAAAAAACAAAACAACCCACTGTATGTTCTTTTTTTTTCGTGAGCAATCCCATTTGTGGAGTGGTGCTAAAGGAGCTGCTGGAGGATGAGGGCTTTCAAAAGCTAATTGATTAGAGGAAAATCCCACCTCCTTAATAGTTATTCAGGCTCATTTCATATTTTACAGCTATTACATAGTTATAAAGTAGCTGATAGAAATGCCCCTGGATTACAGATGGGAAAACTATTTCTCAGGAAAAGATCAAAGTCACAGTTTCCATATTTAAGCACCTCTATTAATAAATCACATGCCAGGATACTAAATTTCAGTGTCTGCTTTCTGCTTGCAGACCAAAAAGACTGTATAACTACTCAAAAGCAAAGAGTTTAATTTTAATTAGATTATCAAGTGTTGGGGTTTTTTTTAAAAAAAATAGGTACATATCGAGATAGTGGCAATTAATATGCTGTTGGGTTCTGTGATTTCACCAGCCTTTTCAAAGAGATCAGCCATGGCTTGGGATCAGCTGCAGATGGTCACTCTTAGAAGTATCTCTTTACATAACAGCAGTTTATTTCATTGAAAACTTACCCTTCTCATGGTGACAACACATCATTGCTCACAAGACCAGTGTTGTCTATAAAACCTTATTTATTGCTCCTCTGGCCAACTAAAAGCTTTCCAAATGGGCAAGAATACACATCTCCAGGGACATTGGAGGCCTTCACTTCTGGGAACAACTCAGCTGATCCCCCAAAAGTCTTGAAACACTTTTTACAGACCTGTGCTACTGCAGAGAATAAATCCAGCCCAGAGACCCCTAAGCTTGATCTGCCAACAGGATCAACAAAATACCAATGAAATCAGTGAAAACCAAGTGAGTCTGACTTTGGAAGGAGAAAATATGGAATTTTCTTGATCCTCCAGGCTGTTTAAAGGGAGCTTTTTTTGGCTTAGCTCTGGGACAAGGCCAGGTAAAAGGCTGCAACTTGGCCCTTCAATTTCTCCTCCTTTTGTCTGGAATCTAATGCTACTGTGGTGGTGGGTAGGCAATGGTGGTCCCCTGGAAGGCAATGGAAATGTTACTTTTGACTTTCAGGAAGGTCACATTTTTTTCTTGAATGTTTTTACAAATCTCCAGCCATGGGAGTCCTATGAGGGTGTGAGAATTCCATTTAATTCATGCTAAAAAGGCATGAAGTGTGACTTCTAGATAGGCAAGCACAGATAGTAATAAGAAGTTACAATTACTTATTTGATATCTCAGCCTTTTTTTTAAAGAACAGGTGAAGTGGGACTGAGGACTGGCCCTCGATTTTTGTCTGTTCAAGGTCAGAAAAACTGCTGAGGGAAGTTAATTTTTAACCTCTCTGTGGAGTACTCTAATAGTCAGGAGGTCTGAGGTGGGATTCAGCTGGTTCACTTGTCATCCAGCTGTATGTCTATGATACAAATGCTTCTATGTGAGATAGAGTCACACGCCCCCCCGAGGTGTCTGGTGCTGTTTGAGGTGTCCCATCTGGCCTCCAGCTGAGACAGAATGGCACAGATCTTCTGCAGGCCCTATGCCAGATTTGTCCTTGGCCCCCTGTCTTGAATGCTCTGAAGCTTCTCAAAAGCATTGTCTGCTGATGTTTAGGCGCTGAATCCTGCTCCTATGTCAAGGTCAACCTGTTGTTGATGTGTTGCCTGGAGCTAGTAGGGGCAATCCTCTACCCTGTGTCTTGCTGTGCCCACTGAGGAATCTCTGGATCTTGCCCTTTGATCAATAATTCACTGGGTGTGAACAGTGAAGGACATCCTGGACTTTCCTCAGTGGTCAGATATGAGAAGGGAAACCAAGAGCTCAGCAGTGGCTCTGAGGGGGTTTTGTGAGCTGAATGATCATCGACTCCTGTGGATAACAGACATTTCATCCCAAATGCTCTCATCCCACAGCTCAAGAGAGCTTTCACCCTCCTTTCCTCTCCATGGGGGACTTGGGGACCCCCTTAGTACACAGGCAGCCTCAGCTGGGTGGCAGCAGGGCTGCTTGGGGCAGGGAGCATGTGGCATCGAGGACAGAGCTGGGAAGCAGATGAGGCTAAGCACAGACACAAAACAGCTGCAATTTACCCAAAACAGCCAGTGGATCTGCAACATGCTGCTCTCCTCCTAAGGTTTGGAGCACCGGTGGGACATACCTGCCAAGCTGAGCCAAAAAGACATGGGGGCAAAGCCCCTTGCAGCACTCAGGCTATGAGAGAGCTGTGAAGAGATGAAAACAAGGGAGCTACGATCTCCATCCTTTTCAACAGAATCTGCTCAGCCTTTTCATTTGCCTGCCAGCTGTAAAGCCTTCTCTTCCCTTTTCCATCACATTCTCCTGCTCATAATTATTTCATCAAATCAACTTCTTCTTCTCTCTCTTTTTAAATTTTTTTTTCCTCCTGCAAGTTTCAAACAGCCCAACCAACCCCCTCTGTGATAAATCTGTCTAAAGCCACAGCTGCTTCTGCATCCCTCATGCCTGGGTCCGTGTTTTTATTGTGTGCTTTCTATTCCACGTGTCTATGTGCACATAAATACATATATTTGATGTGCCTTTCTTTTTCTCCCAACGCTATTTGCTTTCCACTGTCTTGTTTTCTCCCCCTCTCTGGCCTCACATGGCCATTTGTCACTCTTTGGACATTTCATCTTCCATCAGGATGTTTTCTCCTGGAATGTTTCCCGCCAACGCAAGCTGCCTGGCCCATTAACTTCCCGAGTTCAGCTGACAGCCTGGACTCCAAGTCCTGTTGCCTTGTGATACTCAGTGCTTCTGAGATGCAGGAACTGGTTGGTAAAACAACCTGGTCACGTGCATCAAAGGAAGAAGAAATACCGTTTCAGGACAAAAAGGATAATAAATTTTACAGCTGCGCTTAGGTCCCTCTCCCTCCCTCTCTGTTTTTTTCCTGCCTCTTGCATAACAATCTGAGAAATGGTTGGGAAGGTTTGACTGTTTGTTAACTGGAGCTTTAGTGAAGGATTTGCTGCTGCAGACAAATTTGTGTTAAATTTCTCACAAACACGCCAAAAAGTCCAAGCCATTGTCACTTGTGAAGATCGATCAGGCTTCTGTCATATTATTGACACAGAGAAAGGCCTTTGGAATCTTTGTTTAAGCACTCAATTGGTGCCATGAATTACCTGTATTTAAATTAGCAAGTTTGCATTTGAGGATTCATTAGGCTTCCCCACTAATTGGGTCTTGCTAATGATGAGAGAGCATCATTAAACCCACGTTGTCGCCGCCATCTTGTTAGCTGACAATTTAAGGGATTGTAAAAGGCAGCCAGCAGGGAGGCTGCACCACTCCAGAGGTTGTTAATGACTCTGGAGCTCGTTCAGCTCCGAATTGGTGATTTGGTTCCAGCTCAACATGTGACTGTGTCACAAAAATAATCATTGCCCCACCACAGTGCTGCTGGAGGAGGACACGCACGGGGCACCAGGTGATGGTTTCTTGGCCTCACGTTGCTGCGGGTGCTTGGACATCCTTGTTAATGGTTTATATGCAGAAGAACATGAAGCCTTTCCAGAGTGAGAAGATGAAGGCTAAATGGCCTTGGTTAAGGGGGTCTTTGTCGTTGTCCACCACCCAGCTCACTGCAGAAGTTAATCATTGAGCTCTGCCTTACCCTCAGGGTAGGGGACGTTGCTATTAACGTGCACAGCAGAGGCGTGTGGGGGTTGCAGGTCCAAGCCCCACGGAGAGCCCAGATGGGAGCAGCTACGTGCAGGTGATGGATGACCCTGTCTCCTCTGAAGAAGCATTTTCTTACAGCTAATGCAGCCCTGGGGGAATCCAACCTTCCATTGTCCATCTGAGGGCTGCTGTGGATCATCGCCTGCTGCTTAGCCTCTTCTGAAGATGAAATGTTGCCTTCATGCTCTGTTAGCAGGAGGACTGAGGGCCAGGGTGTGCACCAGCTCTGTTACCCATTGTTTTTGTACAGGGGAAAAAATAGGCTGGATTTTTCCAGCAACAGTATTTTTTATTTTGAGTTCTAAGTTGATGCAATTAATGGCATTTGACTGTGGTTATCTCCTTTGGCACCTGGTTATTCCCAGACCAGGGGTGCTCCTCACACAGTTGCACCATGCTTACAGCCTCCTCTGGATGGTCCCAACAGCTGATGTAGTAAGAGCACCAAGGGGCCAAGAAAGTAAACAAGTCAGGTAGTTCAACCTCCACCTCGATGATTTAGTGATAATTACATGTTGAGAAGCAAAATGAGTGGCTGTTTGCATGGCAACTGCAACATAACTGCACTCTAATTACAGTTCTGTCACGGATGAAGCTGGCCATTTAGAAAGCTCCTGTCCTACCTCTGTGTCCCCAGCATGCGTGCTCCATCCCCAGATGGTGGAGCAGGGAAAGGTGAAGTGTAGCAGCAGTAAACGGGTGGACAAACCTACCCCAGGGTGTAGGATGCATGATGGGGTTTTCAGAAGCACCTGAGCTGTACAAGGAGCCTGCACGAGCGCAATGGAACAATGGAAGCACCCATGAACTCACTGCTGGAGAAGAAGACCTGAGTCATGGAAGGTTCCCCAGGAAATGGTTGGAAAAAGGAGTAGATGAAGGTTCCACAGTGGAAGGCAAACGACACACCAACTGTTCCTGCCAGCAGTGCATGTCCAGGGAGTGTCATGAGACAAAGAGTTCACATTTAGGGCAGAAAGGCTTCAAAACAGTGTTTGTGGTTGTATAGGACTTCTTTTTTTTGAGTTTCAGTGTGGCTGAAAAGCCAAAGAACCAGGGTAGAAATATCATATAATGGTTTTTGTTGGAAGGGACCTTTAAAGAACACCTAGTCCAACCCTCCTGCAATGAGCAGGGACATCTTCAACCAGATGAAGTTCCTCAGAGAATATACACAATGAGGTGATGGAAAACCCATCAGAGATGGGCCAGATTCATTAGGCAGTAGATATTTGAGCCTGAAAAAAGACAATATATGCTAGTTGAGCAAAACCCATAGAATAGACTGGGGTGGATTTGTAATTACTGTTTCCCACAGAACTTTCCATGGATTAGTTTGGCTGCATGGCCCATTTAGAGCCAAATAATCATGTTATACATATTTTTTCTCCCTGAAAGGGATGCGTCTTCCTCTCCTTCTGCCAAATGATTTGATTTGAGTGTCATCTGAAAGTATCCTGCATATTCCTAAACTTTTCCTGGCATCCTGATACAGAATAGAGCAACAAAGCACTTAAGCAACAGTCTCCCTTTGGCCTAAAGAGGGTTAAGACACAGTGAGACAAGCAGCTGAATGCAGCCCTCTATCAAGGTATCCCTGCCCTTGCAGGGGGTTGGAACTAGGTGATCTTCTAAGTCTTTTCCAACCCAAACCATTCTATGAGTCTATCCTGAGCTGAGTCTTGGTCACCTTGGAGAATCCATAACCAGTATTAGATCATGAAGCTCCAAGATTTTAGGGGTCTCAACTTTATTAAGGCAAGCCATGCAGACTCACAGACATCTCCTGCCCTCTTGGACCACCTGAGGAACCAGAGATGTCCCTCCAGCGGGGACGATGGTGGGTCTGGGAAGGAGCCACATGGCAGCAGAAGCTGGAGGACTGGGGGACCCAGGCCATCTCCAAGTACTGTGTATTTGGGGACAGTTGGATGAGGCCTTTAATTGAGCAGGCTCTGGAGTCCTGGTTACAATTCGTCACAGCCCAGCACAGATGTTGAAAATAGAGCAGATGAATCATGTCCTAAAAGTGCCTGTTTCTGCTGACTACAAAGGGAGCCTGGGGTGACCAGCTCTGCTGGAAATGTCTGCATTGTGGATATATGAAGTCAGGTGAGAGAAATCTCACATCTCCCACTGCTTCCTCTCTGTTTCTTACCTGGAACTGTCACTTTTCAAGATAAAAGGCTGTCCCAGGCTCCAGGGCTACTTAATCCTGTCCTGAGCTGCTTAAATAAATGATAGTGGTGAGCTGGGTAGAAATTCCTGCAGACTTGTTTGCTAAGTCAAAGCAATTTTGAAGCAAGGCTGTTTTACTTTAGTGCAGTGGACAAGAAATCAGCAGAAAATTCTGAGCTAAATTAAAGGTTTTTAGTGCAGCCAACAGGAAAACGAGTGATGCAATCGGCCCACTCTTCCTCCTCTTGCTTATTCTGAGATTAAATTCCAACTATTGTGTTCCACCCTGATGGTTTGTGCTTCCCACAAGTTCTTGTGCTGACTACACATGTTTCCCTTCTGAAAATTATTGTGGGGCTAATGGGAGGAATTTGGGTTCTTATCTCTCATCCACCCCAAATAATCAAGTCCTGGGCCTTCCCAGGAGGAAGCAGCTCATCAGATTGAACCACAGGCAAATTGCTGATAAAAACAATGTGCTTAAACATCAACAAATTGAACCCCAGGCAAACTGTTGCTAGAAATAATGTGTTTAAATGTTGTCATTAGGTTTCATTGTTATCAATCTGCTAAGAATAACAGCATCACTCACACTGACGTTTGCAGATTGAAGGAAACCTCAATGAAATTGTTTCCCACATCTTCTATGCAAACATAAGGCTCAGAGTTTATACTGAAATAAATTAAATTTATCATGGATTGTTGTGTTTGGGGTTTTCTTGTTTGGTTGGTTTTGTTGTTTTGTTTTTGTTTGAATCTGTTTGTTTGTTTGGTTTTGGTTTGGTTTGGTTTGGGTTTTTTTTCTGGAGAAGGATAGTTTGGAGAAGGAAAGAGGAGAAACTGCAAAAAAGTCAGCAGCCAAGGCTGGTTTGACCACACAGGCTTGAGGACAGGGCAGGTTGTGATGTCTACACTTGTGCAGTAGGAAATGGACTGGAGCCATGACGGAGCATCTGTCAGATGATAACTTGTAGTCATCTGCAATCTGTGCTGGAGGCAGATCAGAGGCCTGAGCCAATGCCTCCAGTTATCCAGGTCTTCTCCCTGGGTCTTAACTCCATCTTCTTTACATCCCATAGAATGAGACACTTCTGCTGCTCTACTGTAGCACAGCAGTGACATCCAGGGGCCATTTCATTTGTTGAGATCAGCCTACTGATATCCAAGAGCAGATGCACCTGAGCCAAAACCCCACTGAAGTCACTTGGAAAGATCCCTATCAATGTCAACAAGCTTTTGATCCATCTGTTTTACTCCATGTTTTTTAACAGTTAGCAAAAAAAAGGGCTTTCGTGCCCAATTACCTTGGTTGCTACGTTTTTGGCTGAGTAATCTAAGAAAAGTCTCCCTCAGTCAGCCCTTCTGTTCAACACACAAAGTGACATCTCCCAAAACCCATGATCTATAGGCTTAGCAGTAGGTCCACCCACATCTCTGGATAGTACCAATAGTGCAGCCTCAAGCTTTTACACCAAAAGTCTGTCCTGTTTACACCTCTAAACACTGGGTCAGCAAACTACTGAGTCAAAAGCTATCAGACATGACCTTAGCCACCTTGAGGAGCAGTTGGCACCAAAAACCTGCCAACCTTTAGCTATTTTGGAGGATTGGTGGTCATCTGGACTAGGTAGGGGAAACCTGACCTCAGCACAACTGGTTCAGATCTCTCACCTGGATTTAATCTGAGTTTAATCTGAGGCCAATGGCATCCTGGGGTGCATTAGAAAGGGTGTGGTTAGTAGGTCAAGAGAGGTTCTCCTCCCCCTCTATTCTGCATTGGTGAGGCCACATCTGGAGTATTGTGTCCAGTTCTGGACCCCTCAGTTCAAGAAGGACAGGGAACTGCTTGAAAGAGTCCAGCACAGAGCCACAAAGATGATTAAGGGAGTGGAACATCTCCCTTATGAGGAAAGGCTGAGGGAGCTGGGTCTCTTTAGCTTGGAAAAAAGGAGGCTGAGGGGTGACCTCATCAATGTTTACAAATATGTAAGGGGTGAGTGTCAGGGAGATGGAGTTAGGCTCTTCTCAGTGATGACCAGTGATAGGACAAGGGGTAATGGGTGCAAATTGGAGCATAGGAGGTTCAAGGTGAATATCAGAAAAAATTTTTTTACTGTGAGAGTGACAGAGCACTGGAACAGGCTGTCCAGGGAGGTTGTGGAGTCTCCTTCACTGGAGACATTCAAAACCCACCTGGATGCGTTCCTGTGTGATGTGCTCTAGGTGACCCTGCTCTGGCAGGGGGGGTTGGACTAGATGATCTTTCGAGGTCCCTTCCAACCCCTATGATTCTATGATTCTATGATTCTATGATTCTCAGACTCCATCTTATTCCAGCTTTTCTTGATGTAGTTTCCAGCATTTATACCTGTGCAGATAGTGGTATCCTGGAGTAAAGTCAAGTCTTCATTTGTTCTTGGATACGTATTTTTCACTCCAAACAGGCTTTCAATGTCTGAAATCACTCTAAACAGGATTTCTCTATCTCTGCTGTTTCCTTAAGATTTTTTTTTGGACATGTGAACATCAGGACTAGACATAACTTTTCAGAAATGGTCTCACTAATGCTGTTTACAGAGACAATATCACTTCAGCACTCCCACTCCATATTTGCCAGCTATGCAGCCAAGGATTACTCCAACCTTCTTGGCTAAGGCTCTGCTGGGAGTTCATACATGAGCAATTGTCTTCCAGCACCATTCTCTCCATTTCTGAGTCACCACTTTCTGGGATGTATTTCCTCCATCTCTTAGGTGTGACCCACATCCCTTGCTCCCAAATTTTTCACTTTTCTCATCACCCCACTGAAATAAGATGTTCATTGGTTCCCCCTTCAATCAGCACCTGCCTTCACAACCAGCCTGTGCCCATTGCTACCTACCACCAACCTCCTTCTCATACCATCTGCCAATTTTACCAGCTTTTTGGGTTGTTGGGGTTTTTTGTTTGCCATTTGCAAATAAGTGTCTGCTGCTTCGTGGCTATTGGATCATTCTCCAGATATTTTTCTTTGCATTTTTCTTCCTCCCACTTTCTCTCAGCTTACATTTCACCAGTCATGCTTTTCCTCCTTTTTGCTAACATCAGTCAGGTCTGGTTTTATTTTCTAAAGGTGGCTCGTTTGGCTCAATCCCTGGACACGATGGCAGATGTTTAGATTCAAGGGGTGGTGCAATGAAAGAGGATCACACTGAGCACTTGCCCTGCACGTCTCTGCTCTGCCTGGACCTGACGTGCCCAGCATGGCCCAACGTGACAGTTGTCCTGGTTTGAAAATGAGAATAAACCTCAAAAGAGGAGAAGAGCATAAAGCTACAGGAGGCAGCTCTCCAAAAATCCCTTGTTTTCAGAAAAAAACAAAAACAAAAACAAAAAAGATGAAAAAAAGAAAAAAAAAAATGTTCTCATGGCCTGGTAACTGTTTTGATAACCCTTTCCTTGGTGTACCAGAATACTAATAAATAGGTATAGAATCACAGAATCACAGAATGGTTTGGGTTGGGAGGGACCTGAAAGGTCATTGCATTCCAACCCCCCTGCCATGGGCAGGGACACCTCCCACTAGACCAGGTTGCTCAGAGCCCCATCCAACCTGGCCTTGAACACTTCCAGGGATGGGGCAGCCACAACTTCTCTGGGCAACCTGTGCCAGTGTCTCACCACCCTCACACAAAGAATTTCTTCCTAATGTCTGACCTAAATTTCCCCTCTTCCAGGTTAAAGCCATTATCTCTCATCCTATCACTACAAGCCCTTGTCAAAAGTTCCTCCCCAGCTTTCCTGTAGGCCCCCTGCAGAAACTGGAAGTATGAGATGAAATATTTTGCTACAGACTTAACTAAAGCAAGGCGAGCACCTTCTCCATTTTAATTTTTCTCCTTTTCTCAGCTAGCAGGATTTTTGGGCTGTTTCCCCAGGTTGGACACTGTAGGTTGCAGAGCTGGACTGAGTGCTCATAGGAAAGAAACAAATGAACAAGTGGAGATTTTGCAGTTGTATCCTTAATTCCTGGTTGGGGTGTACTGGAGAGTGAGAGGAGGAGCTAGGGGAAAAAAAAATGAAGTCTCACTATAAATAATAGTCAGTATGTAACCAGCTTGAATGGAAATGGGCAACAAGCCTCTCACCAAAGCCTTATTAAATGCACAAGGAGAGACTGGGGTTTATGGTTTTCTTATGAAACAGTTGTTTGTATTCCTCAGTTTTAGCCATTTATAGAGCTTCTTCCCCACAGTGCCAGAGAAGCTCATCATCTTTTCATGGTTATAAAATCATAACACATTGTGTTGTGCACATTTCATGTGCACATTGCTCGTTTTCCCATTTTGCAGTTGGAGAGCTGGGACAGGGCAGGTTCAGCCCAACATCACACTGATAGCTGATGGCAGGGAGATGCAGGATGAGAAGCTGGTGCTGTAGCTGCTGTCCAATCCTCCCCCTTCCCACCCCCCACCCTGCAGCAGTGCATGGCAGGGGACACGGTGTCACTGGGGTGAAATGCTACAGATCCTCTCTTGACTGGAGACTGAACCAAACATTTCAAAGGAACAGTCTTCTGTTTAAAACCAGCAATCCTTTGCATAAGAGATGCAAAGGATAAAGAGCTTTTCAAAATAGCCAGCATGATTATTCATGACTACTCATTTGCAGCAGTGCTTGTTTTCCATGGCAGCGCCGATGAGCTCACCTGAATAGAGAATTCTGGGGGAGAATTGATGGCTGAAGGTTTCACACAACCAAAGGTGTGGGTTGGCATGGTCCCTTAGCAATGGGCCTTTGGTGCACCCTGCTCAACCAGGGACCCCATCCCCGTGCCAGTCCTGCCCCTCCCATGCCCTCACATGCCGTGCTGTGCCAGTTGGCACTGGGAACTCATCCCTGCTTGGTTTATTTACTAGTGTCAACACAGGAAAAAGGGTCTGGGGGCAAACTGGGTTTCCTAAGGAAGCTCTTGATGCATGGGCACACCTGATGGGGGGTGATGACTCCTGCCAAAACGAGCCGAAGACATATGGCCAAGGATGCACAGGGAGGATGTGGCTGGGGAGGGAGCCCAGATCACTGTGATCCCAGCCAAACTCGGGACCATTTCCTAACACGCAGCCTGTCAGAGAATCAGAGAATTGTTTTGGTTGGAAAAGGCATTTAAGAACATCAAGTGTACCATTAATCCTGGAACTGCCAAGTCCACCACTAAACCATGTCCCTCAGCATCACATCTACATGTTTTTCAAAGACCTTCAGAGATGGTGACTCCACCACTTTCCTGTGCAGCCTGTCCCAGGGCCTGACAACCATTTTGGTGAAGAAATTGCTCCTAATATCCAATCTAAACCTCCTCTGGTACAACTTGAGGCCGTTTCCTCTTGTTCTATCACTTGTTCCTTGGGAGAAGAGACCAACCTCATTTCAGGGAGTTGTAGAGAGCGAGAAGGTCTCCCCTCAGCCTCCTCCTCTTCAGGCTGAACGCCCCCAGTTCCCTCAGCTGCTCCTCATCAGACTTGTCCTCCAGACCCTCCACTGTGTCCTGACCCCTCCTGCCCAGCGCTGCCCTCTATGTGCTCTGACCAGCAGGCAGCAGCGACTGGAATTTCCTGACTCCCAAGAGCTCGACTGCGCTGCCTTAACACCCACTGGAGTCTCCTTTGCTTACCCCTCCCCCACCCCACCCCCCCATCCCGCCCTGAAAATTTATTTGTCTGTGGTTTTGCACAGTGAAAAAAAAATGAAGTAACCGGAGGTTTCCGGGAGACCGAACTCTGCCGCCCACCAGCGAGCAGACAATAATATTTCCCTGCTTTGATCAGTGGATGGTTGCAGTGTATTTAGATGGCAAGCTGCACATTCCAGGGCACCAGCAGCAGCAGCAGCAGCAGCAGCAGCTGGGAGCAACATGGTGTGTGTGGCACAGCCCAAAATACAGGCAGGGTCTGTCAGCGCAGCCGAGCGCTGGTTGGGCTGCCGGCTGCCTGATGTGAAACCCCCTCCTTCGATTTGTTTTCCAGAAGATTCATTTTGAGAAGTGCTCTGCGAATGGCTTGGCAGCAGCTGGAGGAAACGGGCTGGGGAGGAGGGCAGCTGCCAAGCCCTGGCCAGCATGGGGGCTTGCAGAGCTGCCCCCCTGCCTGGGAAGAGCCTTTGGGTCAGGTCCATGCTGAGTTACCCTTGGTCAGCCTGTGCAGGGACTGTATTTATTTATATGCTTCTATAATGCCCTGCACAGAACAGTCTGGACCTGTGGAGGCAACAGTAAAACAAGTGATAAATAATAAACCAAGAAAGAGACAGTGCAGTTTATTCTGTATAAGTGAATACAGTTAACAGGGGAAGGATGCTCAGGCTGGGTGAGGACATTCTTCCTTTCCTCTGTGGGTCTGAAGATACATGTTCAGGCTCAAGTCTCATAGCATTTAGAGGATACAGCATAGACACAGCCTTTGCTCCACTTCTTCAATTTATCTGTACTTGACAAGCTTCCTTCCCTTCCCTTCCCTTCCCTTCCCTTCCCTTCCCTTCCCTTCCCTTCCCTTCCCTTCCCTTCCCTTCCCTTCCCTTCCCTTCCCTTCCCTTCCCTTCCCTTCCCTTCCCTTCCCTTCCCTTCCCTTCCCTTCCCTTCCTTCCTTCTTCCCTTCCCTTCCCTTCCCTTCCCTTCCCTTCCCTTCCCTTCCCTTCCCTTCCCTTCCCTTCCCTTCCCTTCCCTTCCCTTCCCTTCCCTTCCCTTCCCTTCCCTTCCCTTCCCTTCCCTTCCCTTCCCTTCCCCTCCCTTCCCTTCCCCTCCCTTCCCCTTCCCCTTCCCCTTCCCCTTCCCTTCCCTTCCCCTTCCCCTTCCCCTTCCCCTTCCCCTTCCCCTTCCCCTTCCCCTTCCCCTTCCCCTTCCCCTTCCCCTTCCCCTTCCCCTTCCCCTTCCCCTTCCCCTTCCCCACCCATTACCATAGAACACCCCACTGACTTGCTCTGAGGTTCAAAGCCCCATTACACCTTCTCCTTTTCTTAGGAGGCAAGAAAAGATGGATTGCTCTTTCCCAGTGGCCTCAGAGCTGCAAGGGACCTCCATGGTCATCATGCCCATCTTCAAGCAGAACCTCACCAGGACCAGCCCTAATAGATGTTGCTATAGAAGGAATAATATCTAGTTCTTGCTTTAAGAGACCTCCACAACCTTCTGGCAATGTGTCCCAGTGACTGCTCACCCTTCTCTTGCAGGAAGCTTTGCATGATGCATAGCCTGAAATTGGTGCAATGTAGCCCCTTACTTATCCTGCTCTTCAAGGACATGGAGAACAGACTGTCCCTTAGTCCCTCAGCAGCCTTCCAGAAGCAGACCTTGGCCCATATGCTGTGCCCCATGAAGTCAGTTGTGCATTTCATGGTAGTTAATACATGAAGGAGTCTGCTTACTTCCTAGAAAGGAGGTTCATTAATCTTTTCTTTCCTTCTGCCACCCCATTAGTCTCACCAGAGCCATCATGGAACATAACTACAGAGGATAAGGCCACTGGAAAGCGGTTCCCTAACTTCTTCCATGGCTGCTGACCCTAAGGCCAAAATTGGGTGGTGTGCAGAAAAAATGGGTACAAGTGATAATCTTACCTGTTTCAATGGGATTAACTTAACATACACCTAAATGCTTTGCTGGAGGAGGTCAGAGACACCTGCAGTGGGTCAGTATGAGATGTGGTGAAAGCATCTGATGACGTTCCTGGGCTCTGGAGTGTGGCAACTGCTGAGCCTTATGGCTTAGCACTGTAGGTGACCAGAAGGACAGAGCAAACTCCAATTCAAGCTCCTCACTACCTTGCCACAGGTCACCTACTCCATAACTCCCTGGAGTCATTTCTCCCTGCAAAGAAGGGTAAGCTGAAGAATTGAGTTGGCCAGACTGGATTTTTTTTTTTGTCCTTTTGGCAAAATAACAGCCTAGCAATTCCTCTGCCTTGTCCTCTCCTGCTCTGTGCTGGTAGCTGCACTGAAGCTGATTGATTAGTTTAATAACAGGCAGTTGATAAGGAGCCATAAAATTATGCACTTCTACTCATCAGCCTGATTGAACTCCTCTGCTGACTGTACAGGAGCAGGATGGCAGAGTTATAATAATGAGGGAAACAGCCAAGGGAAAAGCAAAGCGTGGTGGTGTTATTGTTGTTGTTTTAAAGCTGAGGGAGAAAACTACTCCAGGGAGGAGCTTTTTCCAAAATAAATACTGAAATACAGAGGGAAAATGTTAAGATGTAATTAGCACTGGCATAAGTGCCATTAAATGTCTGCTGGGGTTGAAGGCATCAGCAGAGCTTCTTTTACACCCACCTGGCCCATGGTGGGGTTCAGGAGGTTGGGGCTGACCCTGCTGAACACCCCCTGTCCCCCCATCCTCAGAATGGGTGAGAGGGGCTGAGCCCTTTGCACGATGAATCAACTTGAGGGGAAAAAATGGGAATTCAGCTTTTTTTTGTGTGTGTGTATGCTGCTTCTGGGCAAGGAGGGAAGGAGAAGAGGATAGAGGTGGGAAAAACATGTCTGAAAAGTTTTATCCCCTCTGACCTCATGCATCAGTGGAGAGAAAATGGCATGATGGAGATGCAGGAAGCACCAAGGGACCTGGCCTGGCAATGACATGACTCCTGTCAGTGATGTCCCTCTGGCCCTGAGCTCTGCTCTTCATGTTCCTGGGCACTGGAGGAGCTGAACCCAGACTCTGTCCTGCGGGGTGTCAATCATGCTCTCCAAAGCCACCAAAGGGAACTGAAGGTTCCTGTTCAGTAATGAATCAAAATGCAGGAGCAGGCAGGGGGGAGGGCAGGCAAGGGCTCGTTGATGAAAAGCCACACAGCCCCCACCCGTGCATGGAGAATGGCATTTAAGCCTTTATTTCCCAATAAAATATTTCCCAGTGCTCCAGCATGGTTGGCTTGCTTGACAGGCTCCCTGTTTGTCCTGCACACATTCATTTTATTTATAAGACTAATTTGTCTGTGAATAGGTCAGACTGCTTCTCGTGCCTCTGGTCCCCCTTGGTCTCACTGCAATGAAACATTTTAATTGAACCCAGCCAGGTGCTGTGCCCCCAGCACGGGCACCATGCAGAGGGCAGGCTCCATCCAGAAGACCCAATCCAAAAATATCAGATTTTCCCTTTGGGGCAGATCTCCCTGAAGGAGGGGATGGGAATAGGGGAGGGAACAAGCACCACATTTTTTTGTCTCCCAGACAAAAGGTTGCACAACTCTCCTTGCCCTTCTCCCTGACTACACCCCTTCCAGGTTGTTCCTGGAAGCAATGCTCTTCCTTATTTGCTCCAAAGGGCTTTGGGTCAGGCCAAACGTGACTTGGACAGTGGTGTTGGAGACCATACACAGCTGCACTGACATATAAAAGGGTGCTGCTTCTCCCAACTACTTCCCTGTTTATTGTGGGTGCCCTCACCTGTGGTTCTTGGGTGGGCTTCCCTCCTGGGCTCCTCCTGTGCCACCTTCTCTTTCCCATCTCCCTCTGGACAGGAGTAGCTGGGTTGCTGATGGTGTATGTTATCTTGTCCAGGTTGTCTCTCCAAGAGCCACAGGTCAAGAAACAGCCCTTGTTAGCCAAGTGCTGACTGGCACAGTCACCCTATCTGGCCTGAGATAAGTGTCCCCCAAGGCCAGAGGGAACAGTTTAGAGTCACAGCAGGATCCCTGACGTTACCTCCAACACACCTCAATACCTATGCATGGACCCCTGACTCCTGCCCAGGTACTGCATGAGCACCATGGGAATCTTCAGACTCTGAGGGGGCAGGGCTCCTGGTTCTGTCTGTGTTCAGAATTGACTCAGCCTGTGTCACTCCTGATGGACATTTCTTCCCATCCTTAGAAACCTCTGGTGATGGAAATCCATTATCTTCTTTGTGGTGACTCCAGTGTTTCACCATCCTCAGCCAGAGGTGGGATTCAGTTACTCCTCATAAACATCTGGTATCACTTTAGGCACCATGTTTTCTGTGATTCCATGAGATGTCTGTGAAACCACAGCCTAAATAACCTCCCAGCCAGAGCATAGTTAGGATTTCGAAAGCTGGAGCCATGGTGAACCTTGTGTCCCTTGAGGCAATGCCAATAATCATCCAGCTGCTCTTGGCAGGGTTTCCATGCCAGCTGCAGCACATCTCTCCTGGGCATTTCCAAGTCTTCTGAAAGTGGTGGAAGTCTTCCCATGTCCAGTGCAGGGATGGATCGGGCATGGGGTAAAGCATCCTCACATGAGGCCAAGAGACAGGAGTGAGGTCCTGGGTTGCAGTTTGGAGCTGGAAGCCCTAACTCTGTTTCTGCTCTCTGCTGCGGTGTGCCTGCTTCCTTTCTGGCAGCCTGCAGCCTTCCTTAGCCTCAGCAAATGAAGATGTGGAGTATGAACCTGAATTGGGAGTCCTGCTGGTGCTAAAGCAACCTTGCTCCACTGCTAAGGAGCAGGTCTGCAGGCAGCACCTTGTCCACTGGGCTGGCACAGTCTGTGGGGGAAGTGATAAGCACATTGCTGGAGCAAAGACACTGCTTTTATTCTTCTTCATCTGAAGTAAAAACAGACCCTGCAAATCACCAACAAATTGTCTTTCTGCGAGGGAAAATGTTGGCAAAAGCTGTCAGGGTTCCTTTATGCAATCAAGTTGGAAACCAGACTGCCACTGCTCCTCCAGGCTTCCCTTCTCTTTCTTCTTCTGGCAAAAACCCCATTACCAGGATGGAAAGCTTCACTACTGAAATTTGCCATTAAAGGTTTAAAAGGCAACAACCACGGCAAACCTTTCCAAATACTTCGGAGAAAAAAACCAAACTAATAGTAAAACCTACCAAAAAGCTTTTTCCCCTTTCCTAACTTGAGTGCAAAGAAGAGCTCTTTCCAAGGTAAAGTATGTCACAGGGAGAAAGCATAAGAAGAGGCAAGGAAAGAGGAATGGAACACGTGGACAGAGGTTGCAACAACAAACAATATTCGGATTCGAAGGATGTTGCAAACACATTGTATATACTTGGCAATATTTTTTAAACCATTTTTAAACCAAAGCAGAAGCTGAGGACAACCTAGCCCAGGAAAGGAGGAGAAACATGCAGATTGAGTTAGGAGTTACACAATTATAGAATCATAGAATTGTTTTGGTTGGAAAAAACCTTTAAGAACATCAAGTGCAACTGTTAACCCAGCGCTGCCAAGGCCACCACTAAACCATGTCCTTAAAAATCCAGGGAGAGTGAATGATCATCAGCCCTGAGAGGGAGCATCAGGGCAGCCTGGAGGGAGAAAGGAGCAGAGGCAGTGAGGGTGGGAAAGCCATTGCATTGAGAGGCTGATGTGGGAGGGGAAGGGGAAGGGGAAGGGGAAGGGGAAGGGGAAGGGGAAGGAGAGGGGGAAGGGGGTGGAGGAGTGTGGAGGAGAGGGAGAGGGAGAGGGAGAGGGAGAGGGAGAGGGAGAGGGAGAGGGAGAGGGAGAGGGAGAGGGAGAGGGAGAGGGAGAGGGAGAGGGAGAGGGAGAGGGAGAGGGAAGGGGAAAGGGAAAGGGAAGGGGAAAGGGAAAAGGAAAGGGAAAGGGAAAGGGAAAGGGAAAGGGAAAGGGAAAGGGAAAGGGAAAGGGAAAGGGAAAGGGAAAGGGAAAGGGAAAGGGAAAGGGAAAGGGAAAGGGAAAGGGAAAGGAGACTTGCCAGTGATTTAAGAAATATAGAAAGCAGAAGGAATGTGGTGTGAAGCAAACTGCAGGTTCTGAACGCAGTGCTTGTGTTTTCCCCTTGGCAGGGGCAGCTCCGTGGCCGCTGTGCTCTGCAGGGCGGTCACTGCCTTTGTTTTCCTCTGTCTGAGACACCTCCCGGTCACTCCAAATGCCATCACAGAGCCGTGGCTCCCCATGCAGCCCCTTCCGGAGGGGGGGGACATGCCACCACCAGATGAGAACCTTGGCTTCAAACACCAGGGAGCAAATTGTGTCAGAAACGGAAGAGCCACCAGGAACAGGAGGGAGAGGGGGTGCAAATCTGGGGGCTTCATCTCAGTGGTCATTATAAATCAGCACACCTCATACTAATATCCCAGGGGCTGCTACAGCAGCCACAAAAGGCCAAAATGCCCCAAATTCCCTTCAAACAGCACCTTCAGAAATAGAGGATTTTTTCATGTCTCTTCATGGTCAGACTTTGCACCCAACCTACCAATAAAACCTTCAGCTACCCCGTGGCAGAAAGCGGGGTCCCTTCCAGGCAGCACTGCTTTATTTTGTGGTTGACATGCAGCTATCACAGAGATGGGCATATTAAAACAACAATAAGATAAATACATGCTCAGCATGAGCTGTGGATAGGTAAATTGCCCAGCATTACCTCCAGCACGTCTCACACAGTGTGTGTGGGGATACACAGGCTGGAGCCAGGAAAACCCCAACCTCTGACCATTTACAGGCTATTAAAGATACCAGTTACCCCTCTGGGGACTCGGTCTTCTGGCTTACAGCTCAATTTGCCATGTGAGCAGCATTGCTTTGGAAGTATCAGGTGCTGGATTCATCTACCTAAATCTGTTGAAATCCTGATGGAGCAGTTGATGGAGGCCAGGACACACTTGTCCCATCTTCCAGCAGAAATCCAAATGGGACCAGATGATTTATGGTGCCTTCAATGTGCCTGTTTCTCTCCATGGCCTACCAAGGTGAAGCTAAATGCACACAGTGTTTGGTGTGGGGGGAACATACTGCTGCCCTTTTAGTGTGTCCTAATCCTTTGTCACTACCCCTGTTAAAAAACCCTGTCTCCTTTCTAATGCAAATGTGCCTGAATCCCAGGTTTCCTACTCTCTGCTGCTGTCAGATTTTTCTCCGATGGATGAGGCAGCCCTGTATCTTGCATTCTCACCCCTTGGAGGCAATCCGTGGCTGTAGGCAAGTCCTCTCCCAATTTTAGCTTGTGCTTGTTAACCCTGTGATTATTGCCTCCTGCTCTCAGACTATTTTGGTGACACACCATCCCCAAACTTCCCAGCATTGTTTTTAACTTTGCAGCACCTGTTTCATTAACACCCTGCGTGGAAGCAACCTTACCTCTGCATCCCTCTCTTACTGCCTCAGCCCAAGATGAAACCAGTCCCTTCTGACCCTCCTCCAGGGTGAGTTCATGGCCTGCTGCTTGTCCACAGTGACCACTTCATCTTTTTGCACTGTCACTGCTCTCTCCATGACCAGATGGGACCATCCTTTCTTTGAATGTCACTAGCTAGTAAACACTGGTCCCAAAGCAACCATTAATTCTTCATCCAGCATGGAATTCATCCACAGCCACCATACTGAGGTCCTCAGCTGAGAGATTTCATTTTCGCTGCGTGATATTGGGTATTCAGAAATGACCAGCTGTGTTTTTAGAAACACTAATGCTATTCTGCTATTACAGCACAGGTTTCTCAGGCTGAAATCTCTATTAACCAACAGTCTTTTCATTTCTGCACATTAAAGGTTGGAGCTCTTCTCCATTTGAATTCAATGGCTCGTAACAGATCCCTGCCACTGCCCACTCTTGGGTAATGTTAGCTCAAAGATGCAAAGGCATGAAAGACTCCCTGGCCCTGAGCTATCAATAAATCTTAAATGGAATGTGTTTTTTTTATTAATAGGTGTCCTCTGCTCAGGTTCCTCCTGTCCACCTCCCTCCACATGGAACAGCCCGTGGCTGCACCACTGCACTCACCTGCATCCCTCCTCTGTCACCCCAGACTCCTGCAGTAACATATCAACTACTGAAAAAGCTCTCCTCCTCCTTCTCTGTCACATCACTTCAATCTGCTCTTGTCACACAAAATCTGGCTTTGTTTTGCCTTTGCCTGCTTTACTCCTGCCCGTTTATCAGTTTAACACTTTTTTTTGCTTGCACTCTCCAGTCTCCAGCCAAACAAAAAAACCTCCCCTTTGGGCTTTGTTTTCTGCCCATCTTTGTCTTCTTCCTGAAACATTCAGCTGCACGTGGCAGAGGAGGCAGCTCACAGTATTTTTTGCTTTCTTTCTCAATCTTTCAGAATAATCTTCCAGCTGCTCCCCATTCCAAATCATTTCTTCTTCAGCCTTGCAGTGCCTCTGAAGTCTATGCTGACCTGCACAATTCCATGTGATGCTCCATCTGTTGTTGTCTTCTATGTGTTTACTTACTAAGGGGAAAACTGAAAACGTGACTTCAAGGTCTGGCCAGTGTCACTGTCACACCTCAAAAATAAGATCTGCTGTAGACTGAGCTCTGATTTTGATCTGCTCAAGCCTGCTCTGGTTCAGGCCCAGGGATGCTGACTGTGGGAGGACGTGTGAAATGCTTCCTGTGCAGTGCTTCATCTCACATGGGGCCACCTCAGCCTGTGGAGAACCAAGGATGTGAGGCAGGAAAGGACAAGAGTAGTGTGGTGTGCACAGCCACCAGCAGCAAACTCCTGGCCCTTAGCTCAGAGAGGTCTCCAGATGATCTGTTGTGTACCCCTTGCTCCACCATGGGGTGCAAAGCATGTCCCAGCATGGCTATCACAGTGGTCACCCTCCCTAAGGATATGCATGGCAGAAGCAGCTCTCCAGAACAGACCACAACCCACTGGTTTGAGCTGGGACCAGAACATGGGAACCTGTTTTAATTGGACTCAGACTCCTCCTTTGCTCGGCTCTCGTGAGACCCCACCTGGCCTGGAGTACTGTGTCCAGTTCTGGAGCCCTCAACATCAGAAGGACATGGAGCTGTTGGAGTGAGTCCAGAGGAGGCCACGAAGATGATCCGAGGGCTGGAGCAGCTCTGCTATGGAGACAGGCTGAGAGAGTTGGGGCTGTTCAGCCTGGAGCAGAGAGGGCTCCAGGGAGACCTTAGAGCACCTTCCAGTGCCTGAAGGGGCTACAGGAAAGCTGGGGAGGGACTTTTTACAAGGGCCTGTAGTGAGAGGACAAGGGGGAATGGATTAAAACTGGAAGAGGAGAGATTTAGGTTAGACATTAGGAAGAAATTATTTACTGTGAGGGTGGTGAGACTCTGGAACTGGTTGCCCAGGGAAGCTGTAGCTGCCCCATCCCTGGAAGTGTTCAAGGCCAGGTTAGATGGGGCTTGGAGCAACCTGGTCTAGTGGGAGGTGTCCCTGCTCATGGCAGAAGGGTTGGAACTAGATGATCTTTAAGGTTCCTTCCATCTCAAACCATTCTACAATTTGATGATGTCTCAGAATACCCAAGACTCTGCATTCAGATGCAGGCTGAACTAAAGGTGTGTCCAGGTTTATAGACTCATAATTCTCCCTGTCTCAGACTCCATCAAGGCATCCATGATGCCAACAGCTGGACCTCCAGTTCAAGTTATCTTTAGACATACGTGTATATGTGCATGGCCGGTGAGGCGTATCAAAACCAGTTTATTTCAGAAATAGCATAATTTTTCCTGGCAAAGGAGAACAGCTTCTCCTATTTTCTGTGCCACTTGTATTTTTGGGCTTAGCCAGGCAAAATGCCAAGGAGCGACAGCCTGTTTACCTAAGAGCAGCTAAAAGAGCTGTGTAGCAATCAAGGTATTGAGTGGGCTGGGCTGAAAATAGATGAGCTTGGAAAGACTTTGATCAAAAAACGTTCAGCAGGGGACTGGAGGGCTGTGAGCACTGGGAACAACCTCTTTGGGAATATATCCCCAACTTGCTAAAGCTGATTAGGTGCAGTGCTTTTGTGCAGTGTGTCCTCCCTGGCTCACCATGCCATAGGTACCCCCAGCTCTGGGGACTGAATTGTCCTCTCCCATCCTTTGAGGTTTAACTTTTTAGGTCATCACTGAGGTGAAGAGACAGGTGGAGGATCCCCCTGCACCAACACTGAGTGAGGTGCATGCTCCTTCCCCCACTCACTGAACCTTATCATGAAATGGGATTAGATGATCACACAGAATCACAGAATCACAGAATCACCAAGGCTGGAAAAGACCTTTAAGATCATCAAGTCCAGCCTATGACCAACACCACCACACCATCTAGACCATGGCACTAAGTGCCACATCCAGCCTTGCCTTGAACACCTCCAGGGATGGTGCCTCCACCACTTCCCTGGGCAGTCTATTCCAATGTCTAATCACCCTCTCTGTGAGGAAGTGCTTCCTAATATCCAACCTAAACCTCCGTTGGAGCAACTTCAGGCTGTGCCCTCTTGTCCTGTCACCAGTTGCCTGGGAGAAGAGCCCAGCCCCCACCTGACTACAGGTGATTGGGAATGTGATTTTTTTTCTGGGAAAACCTCTTTGGAAAATGCGTTTGTGGCTTCACTGGGACATCACTGAGTCCTTCACCTCAGCCCTTCTGAGACAATTATTTTTGTTGGACCCCTTTGAAGCTCTCCTGAGCTCCCACTAAAACAGGCTCCAGTCCTTTTCCAAGTTTTGCCTCTTCCCTGCTTGATGAGCAGATGTGCTCTGCCCTCTGCCAAGCCTAACCTACCCATACAATTACCAAACTATTTGCCTACAGCTTCACATATCTCACTTTATAAAACACCTTGTGCCAACTCTCCTTTCTGGGCATGTCTACATAGCTATTTTGGCCCAGGGTCTAGGTCTGGCATATCTCTTGGCATCCTGACAGTCATGACAGATTACAGAAGAAAGTGTTCGGGCTCTTTTTGGTGGCTCCAGGAAAGCTCTCACCCTCCAACAGGAGAACATGAACACAGCCCAGGCTCTGGCTTTGAAGGTGTGAGGATATGACAGGTCTAGTTACAGGTCCTGAGCTCAGGTCCAGGTAACATGAACAACATTGTCATGTCTCTGGAGCACTTTGTTTGGAGGTGCTTCTGGTCCTTAATTGCCTTATTTTGCAGCAAATAGCTTAGGATCCTGCACTAAAAAGGCTTTTTTCTTTGCAGTTTTCCAGGTGCAGACATCAGGGAGAACTGGTCACACCATGTAGGGCTGGGAGAAATTTGCCCACCAGATACAGCACTGAAAAACCAAGGGCTCTCCTCAAACTGCCAGCTGTGGAGCTTGTTACAGACTTTGGTACCTATTGTCATCATGAAAACCATGGTTACTTCAGGACTTTGCATTTCCAGGGCTGCCAGACCCCTCGTTCTGTACAGCATCAGTGGGAAGAAATAAAAGCACCATCTAAGAGTTGTTTGATGGGAGTCCTGCAGCTCCTCCCCAGCTGCAGACCACACCAGGTCCACTGCTGCTCTGGATGATACTGCTCACACCCATCCCCCTTGATGTTTAAGGTTTTTTCAGACCCCATAAGTGGTTGGAATATTGTCCAAGTGATTATCTGAGGTTTTCCAGCCTCCTACGTCACACCTGGCACAACTGAGATGCAGGTGTCAGGGTTGCTGGCTCCAGGTCTCCTCCTCCATGTCATACATCCCAGGTCTTCTGATGACCAGGGTAGTATTTTTAGCACTCTATAAGATGCTTAGGAACCAAATTACTATTTGAATACAAGGGTACTGGCCATGCAAGACTCCTTGCAGGCCTTGGCAATTGCAAGGCAGTGTGCATCCTTTCCTGGATCAACTAACAGCACAAACCTCATGGATTGCCATGCACACTGCTGCATGCCTACAGCTCTTAGGCAGAAAAAAAGCCAATCATCATCACTTTTGGGGTTAGAAAGAGGGTATCAGAGTGAAAAATTTTAAATATCAGACCTTCGCAGTGCCACAGTTTTCATCCTGTGCTTGTTTCCAGCCCTCTAGTAAAGCTGAACAGACTTGCAAACACACAAGCAGCATGAGGACCAGCAGCTTGCTGACTTCTCCTCATCAGAGAAACCTGTGGATGGCAGCAAGTCTGTGACATCTCCTAAGTGAGCCCAGAGGAGCTGGGTCCTCAGCCTTGGGAAGCAACAGGCTGCAGTTTCATAGAAAACAAGATAGCAATGAAATATGTGACCTTTCAGCATCAATCTGAAGGTCCCTGCTGCCTGATGGAGGAGGCAGCAATGGGACTTTTTCTGTCCAGCAGTGACTACAGACAGGGCAGTGCTTTCTCCTTTGCATCTGTTAGAAATGAATGTGAAAGGAAATGTCAAGCTTGGTATGGAGACCAACCACAGGTTGTAGCTTATGCTGGAATATTTTAGGGGCTGTCTTTTAGGACATTCTTTATACTGCTGCATCACGGGGTATGAGAACTATTGGTTTGGGGGAGATGATTTCAGAAACTGAGGCAGAAGGTCAGGAGACATGGCATTACTCCTGCATGAACTTGGTTATTTACTGTGGAACAGCTGATTCTCCTCAGTTTGTGAAATCAGGTAATCTAACCTTCAATCTAAGACCATGGACACAACCATGGAAAGAGCATTTCCAGGAACAGGCTGTTTAGCCTATAGCTGTGCATGGAAAGGCATTTGACACTGTCTCCCACAGCATCCTTGTAGATAAGTTGATCAGGTATGGGTTTGGTGATCAGGTAGTGAGGTGGATCAGGAACTGGTTGATGGGAAGGAGTCAGAGAGTTGTAGTCAATGGGGCAGAATCTGGTTGGAAGTGTGTGACTAGTGGAGTCCCTCAAGGGTCGGTACTGGGACCGATGTTGTTCAACATCTTCATCAACGACCTGGATGAGGGTATAGAATGTACCCTCAGCAAGTTTGCTGATGACACTAAGCTGGGAGGAGTGGCTGACACACCAGAAGGCTGTGCTGCCATTCAGAGAGACTTAGACAGGCTGGAGAGTTGAGCGGGGAGAAACATGATGAAATTCAACAAGGGGAAGTGTAGAGTTTTGCATTTGGGGAAGAACAACACGATGTCCCAGTATAGGTTGGGGGCTGACCTGCTGGAGAGTAGTGTAGGTGAAAGAGACCTGGGGGTCCTGGTAGACAGGAGGATGACCATGAGCCAGCAATGTGCCCTTGTGGCCAAGAAGGCCAATGGCATCCTGGGGTGCATTAGAAAGGGTGTGGTTAGTAGGTCAAGAGAGGTTCTCCTCCCCCTCTATTCTGCATTGGTGAGGCCGCATCTGGAGTATTGTGTCCAGTTCTGGGCCCCTCAGTTCAAGAAGGACAGGGAACTGCTTGAAAGAGTCCAGTGCAGAGCCACAAAGATGATTAAGGGAGTGGAACATCTCCCTTATGAGGAAAGGCTGAGGGAGCTGGGTCTTTTTAGCTTGAAAAAAAGGAGGCTGAGGGGTGACCTCATCAATGTTTACAAATATGTAAGGGGTGAGTGTCAGGGAGATGGAGTTAGGCTCTTCTCAGTGATGACCAATGACAGGACAAGGCGTAATGGGTGCAAATTGGAGCATAGGAGGTTCAAGGTGAATATCAGAAAAAACTTCTTTACTGTGAGAGTGACAGAGCACTGGAACAGGCTGCCCAGGGAGGTTGTGGAGTCTCCTTCACTGGAGACATTCAAAACCCGCCTGGACAAGTTCCTGTGTGATGTGCTCTAGGTGACCCTGCCTGGCAGGGGGGGTTGGACTAGATGATCTTTTGAGGTCCCTTCCAACCCCTAGGATTCTATGATTCTATGAATTACAGCAAGGTAACAACCCTGGGATGTGGTTTATTTCCCTCTGGTTGCTGTGCCTTTTGGGTGCTCAAGAGAAGGCTTTAAAAATCTATTTATTTATTAATTTATTTAAATTCTAACATTGGTGTTCCTCTACTTGCTGACTCCAAGAGTTTCAGCTTTAAACTGGAAAAAAAAAACAATGTAATGAGAATGGAAATATGTTTGTGCTGCCTCAGTGGTAAAGGTACCTGCCAAAATCCTAGCTCCAGTCAGTTCCCAGCACCCAATTGTTAGCTTCTGTCTCTGCAGATGGGATGCTAGGACTGACTGATCATCACTATGCACAAAAGTACCAAATACAGCTCATCAGCTACAAAACACAGATACCACTGTGGCAGAGCTGACTGGCTGTAGAGATGCTTTATTTCAGCATGCAATGGGGACAGAGCAGCAATCGATTGCTGGGGGCTCAGGGGCTTGATTCTGCTCACAGCCAAGATCTCCAAAGACACTGCCTGTTATCCCTAACAGTGCCACTGAAAATCCCAGCTGCTCAATAATCCCATATTGTATAAGTGAGCACAGACAACAGCCCAGCAGCCAGCTCCTTACTTGTTTGCATTCAGTCTGTGTTTAGAAGCAGGCAAAAAATAAAATCCCGTGACTGGGTTAACACTTTCTTGAAGACCACTTGTCCTTCACACCACCTCAGCCTAATGCCACATTCAAAACTTGCCTGCAAACCTGGGAAAACTATTTGCAGGATTACCAAAGCTCGAAGTCCAAGACCCTTTATTCCTTGGGTTTTCCAGGCAGGGCTTGTGTAGTTGACATAGGGACCACGTTACTTTTCAGGAAAGTTTCAGGGAGGAAAACTGGTGGATACTGAAGGCAGTTTTGTGTCCTGCCACTATGCAAAAATATCAGGAGTCTGTTGCATCCTCCTGATCACACGAACAGCCAAGAGCTGACTCCCAGCTCCTGGGAGCCTGCAGAAAGGACCTGATGCTGAGGGGTGCTGTCATGGGCTGTCTGATGCTCCACCAGGTCACCTCTGCAGTCTCTAGGTTAGTCTCCCTGTGCTCCCCTTACACCCAGAGATGTCCCTTTTAGGGCACAGTTCATCTCCCCCCAAGGGAGTCAGCTGGAATAGGTAAAAAATTCCTACAAATCCATCTTTCAGGCTGCTTCCTCCTCCAAGCACATTAAAACTTCTCCAGCCATGTGAAACCCACTGCCTTGATCAGGGGCTGGAAGATGAGGATCAGGCAGGCCAGGCAGGAGGCACCAGGGAAGTCCCCATGCTTTGGTGACCCTCTCCAAGTTTTCCCCTCAGTAACAGAAAACCCCCCAAGTGATACTTTTCAGAACTCCTAGTGAAATCATCACTCCCTTCAATTTCAGCAGAGACAGAAGAGGGGATCTGTGCAGCCAGCCCTCCAATGCACTTATATCCACTACACCTTCAAGTGCAGTATTTGCAGCTCTCTTGCACGTGGCCTTTTCAGTGGCCTTTTCCTCTGTGACAGGCATCTGGCTACCCTCTAGGCTGCTCCTCTTGAGTGTCTCCAGCTGATGTTGGGGGAAGATGCCATAGCCCAGCCTTGCACCTCTCTTACGTGGAACCAAAAGCCAGGATAGGAAGACCTAGATGAGTGTTTGGGACCTGCTCTGATCTGCATTGTTCTTAGAGCTCAGCATCCCCCTCGTTATGTCCCTGTTTTATTTCCAGCCCTCGTGCCAGGCTTTATGTCACTCTTACATGACCCTCACACCAGGGAAAGCTTTCCTCAAAGCTCCTATATGGCCCACAGACTGTCCTATCAGTTCCACAGCAGAAAAAATGTCCACCACCTCCTCA
This sequence comes from Hemiprocne comata, assembly GCA_020745705.1. NCBI lineage: Eukaryota > Metazoa > Chordata > Aves > Apodiformes > Apodidae > Hemiprocne > Hemiprocne comata. The sequence continues at coordinate 5,154,590 of CM036587.1, read as the reverse complement.
TCTGATTTATACCTCACCAGGTACATTAGAATTAGATCTTTTACTCACGCTGACTTTCTAGCTGCCTCCACAGTGACCATGTAGGTGCAGAGGCATGGAAAATTGGAGGTTTGCCATAAACTGTGACAGGTAACATACCCAAAGTATTCATCACAACCACAGGCTTTTTAACATCCATCCTAGTAGTCCCTGCATTTCTGGCAGGAAATTAGGCAGATGGGATCAGGCTATTTCTCCATCTCCATTTCTCCACCACTTGTGGACCAGGTGATCATTTCTGCCCTCACCTGATGGTACCTTTGCAGTCCTGGAGAGCTGAAGCCTACAAGGTTTGTGCAAACAGCCAGCTGGTAGAGAGCAGAAGGAGATGAGAGAGAGAAAGGAAGATTTGTTATTTATTGGGCACAAAAGAACCCATCCAGGTGTTCAACCTAGAATATAGAATCACAGAATGGTTTGGGTTGGAAGGGACCTTTAAAGATCATTTAGTTCAACCCCCCCTGCAACAAGCAGGGACATCTTCAACTAGATCTGGTTGCCTAGAGCCCTGTCCAACCTGACTATGAATGTTTCCAGGAATGGGGCATCTACCACCTCTCTGGGCAACCTGTGCCAGTGTTTCGCCACCCTCATTATAAAAAATGTCTTCCTTATATCTAGTCTAGATCTCCCCTCTTTTAATTTAAAACCATCACCCCTTGATCTGTGGCAACAGGCCCTACTAAAAAGTCTCTCTCCATCTTTCATATAAGCCCCCTTTAAGTATTAAAAGACTGAAACAAGGTCTCCCCGGAGCCTTCTCTTCTTTATGCTGAACAGCCCAAACTTCCTCAGCCTGTCCTCACAGAGGAGGTGCTCCAGCCCTCAGATCATCTTTTTGGCCCTTCTCTGGACCTGCTCCAACAGGTCCATGTGCTCTAAACACCAGTCACATGGCTTCCCAAGGAACAAGGTCATCTGTTACCCACCCGGGTGTCTACAGTCACTGTATCATCTCAGGCTGGTTTGAACTGGGGACAAGTCATGGAGAGGAACCTCTTTGGTTTAAACTAGGTCCTCACCAGCATCCTTATCCTGCATGGATAAGATAACAGAGACGTTAGGAGCCACGGGCAGTCATCTGAAATCTGGTAACTTGAGCTGTTGGATAATGTGTGTGTGCACATGTGCAGGTGTCAGTGGGTGCATGAGCTGTTTCATAACCAGACGCTGTCCCTGGCACATCAGGCTTCAAGTCCTGTGTTTTGGTTTTGTGTAGAGCAAAAAATCCAGGCTAGAGCAGGTCAGGTGCCAAGCCAGGCTGCAGTACCAAGGGGACGGGAAGGAGCAGCCATGGGCAAGCAGCAAGCGTTCAGCCCAGACCATCTGCTGCTCTTGGATGAATCTCTAACCTGTGCTCTCAGCTGGCCAAGAGGAAGTTGTTAGGCTGAATTTATTTGTCTAGCTTCAGGTTACAGCCTGGCACGTTAAAATAAACCATCACTGACTTTGGGTTTACTTTAAAAGCTGGGTTGTAGATTAGAGATAGAAAAGAAATCACAGAAGGAGCTTTATGTGATCACCAGTGTGAAGAGAAGGAGACAACCCCATGCAACCGACTGCTTGAGTATGGCCAGGGCACCTCCCCATGAAAAAGGAAAGGATGGAGAGATCCAAGGTGAAGGGGTGGTTGAAAAGAGGCTTGGACCCACGAGCAAAGGTGCTCTCCTGCTCTGGGATCAAACCTTGTGTGCTCTGGAGAAGCAAATTTGAACCACTGTTTCTCTTGTTACCATTGTTCTTGTTACCATTGTTTCTCTTATTTTCTCTAGCAAACCATCCTCTGCCAGAGAAGCAGCAGTAGTGGAAGCATTGTGGAGGAAGGAGAATGATTTTTTTTTTAAATTCCCTTTTTAAAAAATGTGAAATAAAAAAAAAAAAACCAAAAAAAAACAATCAGATGTTTTCAGTGCCAGTGAAAGGGGAGAAATACCTGGAGAAAAGAAAAGCTTTCTCCTCACTGTTTTTGAATGCAGAAGCAGGAGCAGATGGATGAACAGCACTAATAAAAAAAAGTTTGAGGAGTGAGCTGGAAAGCTGACTTATGGCTTATCAGATTCCTCTGCAAACCCAGCTGGCTGTCTCACAGGGTAGTTTCAGGTAGCATCTGACCGAGTCTCCCAGCTCACCACCACGTGTGGGTTTTGGGTGTGTTTGAGCTGAACTAAACCTGCCGGTCATTTACAGTTTGTTTTACACACAGGGGGAGAGCTGGGCTGGTTGGACTGAGCCTTACAAAGCCTCTTTCTAGGAAAGAAGCTTTGTGCAACAGAAAGGAAAATAGTTGGTTGTTTAGGGCACTTGCAAAAGAAAGTAAACAATCGGCTGGGTGAGATGGGAGGTCAACTGCGTGCCGAGCAGGATCCAGACAAGGCTGCACTTGCAGGAGGATTTGGCTCTTCCTAGGAGAAAAGTCAGCCTCATGGCAGCGGGGTTTGGATCGTTCCCCTGCCCTGATTCTCCACGTGATCCCTGGCAAAGAATTTAATCCCAGCGCCCTGCCTGGGTACGGGGAGGAATCACTGCCCCGTGACACCCAAGGCTCTGGGTGCCAGGTTCTGAGGGGCACAGCTTGTTCCTGGGTGCACCAAAGGGGGCCACTGGCATTGCTGTGGAGCTGCTGATGGGAGTGGGGGGCTAACGGGGACAGAGGCTGGGGACGGAGCAGTTACCCCGACCACGGCAGATCCAGAGCAGAGCTTGTCCCAGATAGACTCAGATGCAGAAACAAAAACAAGGCATAAAATAACAACCACCAACCCACCCGCAAAAGCACCGCAGGTCCCTTAAGAACACCCTCTGGCGTTCGCCAAGCAAATTCCCAGGGGAGCTCAGCTGCCTCCCTGGATGATGCTGAAGCACAGCGAGTTACCTTCCCACCCCCTCCCTCTTCTCGGGGCCGTGTAGGGGGGCGGCGGGGGCACCCACCCGTGGAGCAAGAGGCAGTGGACTGACTGCTCCATCCTCGCACCAAACGCACTGATTTTTGCGCTCCCTGGGAAGGAGGACAAAGCTCCAGCTACCGGGGGGCTGCGCGGGGGCTCTGGAGCACATCTGCCAGCCGCCTGGCCCCCGCCGCCAGTACATCTTGTTTGTGTTTTTGTGCCGAGCACACTCCCAGCGGGTTATGTCAGAGGTGAGGAATGCAGGGCCACCCTGTGTCATGAGATCAGACTTACATTTTTAGGCTGAACGCTTACCGTATTTGCTGGGAAGCAGCGCGCAGGCGGGCAAGTGGGGCCCCGGAGGGGTGGGAGATACCCCTTCGCCTCCATCCCTCTTTTCCAGCCCTCGCTCCAGGACAGCCGGGTGGAGCGGATGGGGCCCGTCTGCTGGAACAAGCTCTCCCTCTGTTCCTCGCAAGGAGCAAGAAAGGAAAGGCAGTGAATTAAGGCGAATGAAAAGGCAGCAGTGAAAGGCGGCCGGGCGCCATGCCAAGCGCATGGAAAACGCTCCCGGTGAAGAAGGTGGTGGAGAGCTGCTCCCTGCTGCCGCTGAAGGCATCGACACCCTGCAGTGCCCCACACGGGGAAACTCACCCAAGCACCAATACCCACAAACCACCACCCTCCCAGGGGCTGAAAGCGTGGGGAGAGACTCGATTCCACCAGGGAGGCTGGAAAAAGCCGGGCTGGGAGCTCTAGACATAAAGGACCCACAGGGTCTGACTCCAAAGCTCTGCACAGAGCTGTGACTTTCCCCCGGTTTCGTTGCTGGGAGCCTACCCTTACGTCCAACCTTCCTAAAATTTCTTGAGTGCTTTCCAGGAGTCCTTCAGCTGGAGGAAAGCTGGTGCAAAATAACTTTGCTGGTGTCTTGCAGAGTCTCTGTGCTGCCTGTTCCCTGGTTTTCCCACTTCAGACTCCATTGCAGCTTTGCTTCCCACCTAGGGCAGAAAGAGGGAAACTGCTCTGATCCCAGCACCACCACACAGAAAACCCACCAAAACAGGATCAGACCCTGACACAGAGAAAGGCTCCTCTTCTCTGCTCTGGCACAGATTTTGTTTTGGTTTGGTTGGTGTTCTGTTTTGTTTTGTTTTGTTTTTTCCTGAAATAGCTGCAGTAGCAGGTACCTTGAGATCCACAAACCAAAAAAAAGAAAGAGAAACACAACTGTTTGTTGTTTTTTGGGTTTTTTCTTCTGTTTTGCCTTGCAGAGAATTTTGAGATGGTGGTGTTTTGTTCTGTGTCAGAAGGAAAACAAACCCTGAAATACCAAATTCCTTCACACAATGGACTTTCCTTTCTCTAAACATCCCTGTGAGCTGGGCCTCATGCAGCTCTCTCCTCTTCCCAGAACAAGAGAAAAAATACTAGGAAAACTGGAGAGATGAGCTGCATGGAGCTAGCTGCAGTGGAGGAGCAAGCACCAGCCCCGAGTTACTCAACATGGTCCTCATGCAGAGGGGGCAGGTGAACCTCCAGCAAGCAGTGATGGTCCCTGTGCCACTGATAGTTTTCTGCTGTGCACCTCAGACTCCTTTTTGTGTCCTTGCGAGTGGTCACAGGGGATAAATTTCAGGTCTTCACCTCAGCCTACACCCTCCATCATCTATTAGAACCCTGTTTTGACATGTCACCTCCATACACAGCCCCAGACTCCTTATGTCACTCTACCATAGTCCCAAGAGCCTTATTGGTAAATTCCTCTTTTTTGTGGCAAATCCTGTTTTTTGGGTTCTCTCTAGGCTTGTGGTCCTACAGAGGCATCCTATGGAGACAGATGAGAGAGGTGACCAGCAGGGACAGGAGGGACTAACAAGGAGCAGGAGCTCCAAGGCAACCTTCAGAACCAGCACCCTCTCCTTGGCAAGGGGGTGGAGGTCCCACCAAAACATGAAGTTGATGTGTTGACAAGAAGGGGCTGGTTCCTGCCTCATAAAAGTAAGGACAAGGAGGCTATCATGTGGGATCCTTGGGAAAATAAGTCTTTTTTTCAGGGTTTAGGATGTTAATCTTCTCCGTCTTCCTGGTCTCTTTGTCTTCCCCTTAATAAAGTTGTACTTTGATGAGATTTTCGGTTTTATACTTTGGGGTGGAGGAAGTAACACCCACAGGATAGTCTGAGATTGGGTTTCATCTTCCCTGGTTTTGGAGGGGAAGGAAAAGGGGGTTAGAGGCAGCATTTAGCAACAGCCCTGGACACCGCATGAGGGTCAGACAAGACCTGAAGAGAGGTTACAGGTCCACCTTGGCTGATCCAGAAGATTTCTGCACTATAAATGACATGAAGAAAGGATCTTGGCTTTCATGAAATCTTTCAGGTGCTCAGCATTCTTTGAGGAACAGAATTCATCATTAGCAATGATGATATGTATTTAGGCTTGATATAAGTTCCGTTCAACTGCAGTGAACTCATTCATTTTTTGTTATGCTCCTTCCATTTGGGGGAAATACACTGACACTGCTTAGCAACCTTTAATCATTTTGGCAGAGAACAATAACCTGGGAAGGCCAGAGTCTGTATCTGTTACCCTGCCCCAGATGGTTATTTGATCTCCCAAATACTAAGTTATCTGGCCTTGCCATTTGCTTCTAATCAGCATTCTTTTCCAAATCGCAATTGAGCATCCTGAAATCCCAGAATCACAGACTATCCCAAGTTGGAAGGAACCTATAGGGATCATTAAAGTCCAAATCCCTGCTCCTTACAGGACTATTAGAAGTGTGTATTACTGGATTTTAATGTTGGGTTATAACCCGTTCTGCTCCATGCTGTCCCAGGCAGATCCAAGAGGATAGGGCAGCAATATCTCCGTCGGACCCGGGCAGGCAGTCGCTGTTTTGACTCGGCGCTGCTCCGCAGTGGGATGTGCTGTCCCTGCCAAAGCAGATACTGTAGGTTCTTTATTTCCTAATTGTCACTTTTTTTTTCTATGACTGCTTCAAACAGAAACAAGGAGCATGGAGAGAACAGTGCTTTCCCTGTCAGGGATGGGGCAGAAAAGACAGAAAAAAAAGACTAAACGAAGAATGTGGTGAAAGGCACCACCACATCCAGGGGCCTGACTCTGATCTCCCTCGAAGCAGTGTAAGCAAGCAGGTTACAAAACCCAGGAGGTCTGACTCTGGTGCTGGCATCAGAAGAATGAGGAAAATGTATTTTAGACCAGTTATGCTGTAGAATACACATGAGATTTTCAAAGCACCTAAAGCCATCATCATCAAGCAGCGCAATAATTTGAGTTTAGGGCCAGCTCTACACTCCAGGGCCACAAGAACCAGATCTTTAACCTGATATAAAGTGACCTTGTTGTATTGTTTGGAAAGACTTTCTATGGTTTGAAAGATCTGTGATCACAAGATCTCCCTGCTGTTCTGCTGACGTCCCTGCTGGGACACGCTGCAGCTAGCCGAGACTCACCTCCCCCTCTCCCTCCACGTATCCTTCTGCTCTCCATACTCCAAACCTCTAGATAACTCCACCATTCCCTGCAAGCTGGCTTGGGTTTGACCTTTTCTGCTGGATACTCACCCAAAGTTTCCTCACCTACGGCCATATTGCTCCCACTTCTTGTAACCAGCAGCCATGATAAAGCTTTCTGCTCCTGTTCAGGATGGGACAGCCCGTGCCTGTGCTCCTTCCTATGAAACTCACTGGAAGAGCATCCCACACACTGGGACTCTTGAGCAACTCAACTCACCTAGAAAAAGAACAACAAGGTAGAGCTGGTAAGTCCCAGTGAGAGGCCCAGTCCAGCCCCTGTGGACCAATAGGATAGGACTTGCAGGGAGATCTTGTTCCTTGATGTTCTCCAGAATCCCATTAGGAGCCAGGCAGAACTACTTGGATTCAGCTAGCTGTCCCTCCTGGCCACTTCTCCACTGGTCACTGGTGCAGGCTAGGGACATGGGGCTGCTGCTCCACCTCTACCTATGCTCCTCAGGGTGGACCTAGAGACTTGGAGGAGCATATAGTCATGGCTCATCTGTCTGAAGGCCAAGGACACTGGGAGATATGCTGGCACCAGTGGGGTGCCCCATCCCTACCACAGAGAGGTCTCTTGAGCACTGTGTTAGGCTAGATGTATCCCTCCAAAGTATGGCCAAGGATTCCCTGGAACATGGCTTTATTCAGGGTCATCAGGTATCCATCCCACAGTGCCATGACCAAGCAGATTGTCTTGCTTCATGACTCACCTTTCCTGGTTCCCATGGAGCAGTGAGACAGCCACAGAAGCCCTTGGTGGTTTTGGTTCTCCTCAGCTGTGGTTCATTCCTCCAGTCTTTCTCACTTTTACATCCTGCAGGGCAAACCACAAAGGTCACAGTCCAGAAGCCATGATCAATATCATGGTCTGTCTTGCCTTATGCTACCCACACACATACTCCATTGCTGTCCTACAGCTATGCAGGAGGACTGAGGAGACGTCTGGGAGATGCTCAAGGGGTATAGGAAGGGTTTCAGGCATGGTGATTCAGTCAGCTTCAGCAGGCTCTTTGCCAGGCTCCTCCTGTCCAGCTTGTGTGGACCTGACTGCTGATGAGGCTAGTCAGTAGCAGCCAAGTTCAAATGACTAAGAATAACCTTGTTTCTGTGCTCAGTAGCTGGTAAAACCATTCATGGTTTTAGGCTTCCACCCCACCCAGCCGAGAGTTCAGCACGTCTCCCCGAGCTTTACTTCCCTACTTTCAAGGCTCTCCCTCTTCCAGAGATCTTCCCACATTCACAGCCCAACCCTCTGCCACCAGTCCTCTCTGTTCTCCTGGACTGGACACCATGCAAGGCAGGAGCCAGCAGTTTGGTGGCTTTGATTCATCATCATCTAGGAAAAATGCTGGCTGATCCTGCCAGCCACCCCTCCCTCTTGCACCATCTGCTGTTCAGGATGGCCATCCCCAGCACAAAGACTTGGTGCTTATCTCCACCACCCTGCCTCCTGGAGAAAGGCCACTTCTGGGGTCACTGTTCTTGCATGGCACTACTGAAGATGGCATCTGGGAAGTGGAGCTGTGGAAATGGTGCTGTGCCATGCCTGGGCTGTGCAATGGCATCCTGCCTTGTTGCTTTTCCCGAGGCTTTTGCTAAGGTAGTGAACCAGAAACATCAGCCTGTCCTCAAAGCAATGCCCTCCACAAACCTCTCCACCATGTTCTGGTGTGCCAGGGAACATGTCAGTGCTGGCTGTGATGACTGGTAGGAAGGACAGACTGCCAGTCCCCATGCACACTGCATCCTGTGCTCTGGATTTGGCAAGAAAGCAAGGACACGTGGCCATGGGCTATCCCACCAGCTTTGTACCACTAGGTTATGCTCAAGTTTGGCCTCAGTGACTTACATGCCTGTGGTGTGAGTTAAGAATCAAAACCTGATGGTTTCCCACGGGACTCAGGCCCCCGAATGATGTAAACATTCGTGGTCCCTTTCCTTAACAACTATAGAGTGGAGCCAAATGGGTTTTCTCTCCAACAGATGGGCTGCTGACAGGTACTGTTGGAGGCTGAGAGATGGGAAATCAAAGAAGATGCCCCGGTAAGGTCTGTCACCAGCTTGAAGACAGAAAAGCAGGTGACATCTGGTTTCCTTTATCTACCAGGATATTCAGATGCTCTAGCAGTACAATAACACAAACGTATTAATTTTGCCCCTCTGTTCTGGTGGGCCAGGAGAATATGATGATCTTTTTTTAAAGCCAGGAGTGTGGAATGTGTCTTAAAGATGAGAGTATGTCCTTTGGGACACTAAGGATCTGCTTATGTTGCACAGGTCTGCGAAGAAGCAGGGATTCTGTAAGATAACAGAAAACAAAAGCTTTTCTTTCTCCCTAAATAAATCAGTTCTGTATTCCCTTTGTGGTTCACTTTGAAAAGCTTGCTGAGTTCAAGGAGGATGTGGTCACACTCATTGGAAACTCCAGATGCTACAATTTATAAACACAAATCTGCATTAAACTCACTTTATTGATGAGTTAAATCTCAAGTGCTTTCACTCTATTTTTCTTGCAGGGGGATGGCAGGCTGCTATAGTTTTCACATCCCTTGGAGAGCATTTGCCCAATACATCTGGTATCTTGTCCTTGATTTCTTTGACAGGATCTAGTCTTTTGTTATTTACTGATGTCACTGTAGCCTGGGAGAGAAATCAACACAGTCATGAATGATGGGCCATGCCAGTAGGACATTTCCCTCTGATTGTTTCATTTGAGTGTGGACAAACTCCAGGTAATTAAAGATGAGTTCAAGCTACAACACATGACTTCTGTCTTCTGAATGGCCCTAAGTGGTGAGGAGTGTCTGGGTCAGGTACTTTCCTGTGGGTCATAAGGATGGTGAGATCCTTCAGCAAACATGGATCTGCATGTAGGTCTCAGTTCTGGGGCCTCCAACATAAGTAGAGCTGTTGGAGTGAGTCCAGAGGCAGCCACAAAGGTGATCTGAGGGCTGCAGCACCTCTGCTATGGAGAGAGTGAGAGAGTTAGGGTTGTTCAGCCTGGAGAAGAGAAGGCTCCAGGGAGACCTTAGAGCACCTTCCAGTACCTGAAGGGGCTACAGGAAAGCTGGGGATGGACTTTGGACAAGGGCATGGAGTGATAGGATGAGGGGGAAAGTTTTCAAATTGAGAAGGGGTAGATTAAGATGAGGTATTAAGGAGAAATTTTTCCTCTGAATGTGTTGAGACACTGGCCCAGGTTGCCCAGGGAAGCTGAGGATGTCCACTCTCTGGAAGTGTTCAAGGCCAGGTTGGATGGGGCTTGGAGCAACCTGGTCTAGTGGGAGGTGTCCCTGCCCATGGCAGGGGGGTTGGAACTAGACGATCTTTAAGGTCCCTTCCAACCCAAACCATTCTGTGATTCTATCTGTTTAGTTCTTTGCTGGGCTCTTTCCTGAGGGCCACGTTCAGATCCACTCATGTGCACAAAGCACTGCAATTTGGAAAATCAGGGCAGTCTTTGGCAAGGTCCCCTTGATACACCCAAACTACAGCACTGCAACATGCCGCTTAAGACAGTCAAGACATATGAATGCACCCTTGCCTACCCCTGGAGTTTACAGGTCTTACTGGTCATTAAAAATCTGAGAGAATTAGGCAATTATGAGGACACTGGGTCTGGAGGATGCCTCAGCTTGAGGTATGGAGATTTGGCTCACGTTTTTTAACTCCTTGACATAACATGGGCAAACCCTTGCTTTGCTGTCTTATGAACCCCGTGGTTTCCAGCCAAGCCTTTGACCCAGAGAGTCAAGCCCATTACCTTGTGACTCATAATGTAAAGTCAACAACAACAAAAACTCTGGACACACAGCCTGGCTCAATTGCCCTGTAAAACACCACAATGGCACAATCAAATATGGAGCAGTATTTTTACCTCCTGGGAGAACAGGAGCTACAGACCTTCTTTGGATATGACATTAAACCAGTGTTTGTTTCAAGCAAATTCAGCCTAAATAGATTTGGACCTTATCTTCGAATGTAGGCATTCCCTGCTGCCCCACTGGAGCTTCTCTCCTAGATCAGGTTGGGTTTATTTAGGGAGCAAAGTGTTTGCATCACCTCAGGAGTGTCTCTTCCAAGAGTAGGACAGTGAAGGTAAGAGCTCATCCCAGCTGTTGTCAAGAAATTGATTTTGGGGTTGACAAGAGAAGCATCTGTCTTTGTGATGGTTTGGACTAGAAGTCACCAAGAAGCTAAAAACAGAGAAGGGAAAAAATGAAGGAAAAAACAAAATGGCAGCACTTGGCAAAATATTTTCTCTTTCTCTCCTTCTATGGGGTAATGGCTGTTCACCACCTGAACTGCGCTGGTGGTTGTGACTCCTCTCAGGATGTACCAAGAAAGTGCTGCTGTACTGCACATGTGATGGCTTGAATGGACAACTCAGTCCCTGGGGAAGTGTCTGGTGGCTTTGATGAGACCTGTAGGAAAGCCACTCATGGTGGAGAGAAGCACGTCAGATCCCAGCTAGCACACCTTTTATGTGTAGTTGTAGGAAATCAAAAGATCATTTAGCATACAGTCAGTGGGGTGGAATGAGGGTTTTCTTGAGCCAGAACTGTAATGGGTTGTGGCCAGTCACTAATCTCTAACTCTCACTGTCAGAAGTCCCCTCCGATGCACAGAGGGACTCTCCTATCCTGCGCTGATGCCACATAGCCTGGAAATCCCTGGTGAGGGTGAAGACACTGATTGCCATTCAATATTCTGTCCCATCAGAGACGGGATGGAAAATACTGGTTTCCTTTAAGAGCTCAGGAGATGTCTCTCTGTTCACAAAAGTGAGAGGGAGGACAGCTGGGACTCAGGTTTTCCATGTAGGCATTGGCCTCAGGTGGGCTGAGCGCTGGGTGCAGCATTGCACCACCCAGCTGGGACCTTCCTCATCTCTCCTTGGAGGCAAGTGGAATAGAAAGATCAATGCCCTCCCATGCCATGTTGAAGGTTGCAGTCATGGAGCAGGAGGGTAACACTGAAATAAGGCTCCATAATATGCAGGATCTTGGTTTTCTACACCAAATCACAATGCAGATCCCTGTCTCCTGTGCTGGCTACCATGGAGCCAGCAAATGTTAAATAAATTACTGTCTCCACCAGGCTGGGCTGTATCCATGCTGGCAGCCCCAAGGTGACATCTCTTGCTGCTCATTCTACAAAATGCCACATCCTCTCTGGGGGATGTTCTTCAAGCCAAGGTGCCCTTTCAGACCTGAGCTTCAAGGCTAGGAGCAAGCAACCTGGGATTAGATGTGGAGACAGAAGAAAACATGCCTTAGGATGCACTAGGTGTTCAACCTGGTGACAGCAATAATTAGCTCAGATATGTCTGGCTCATGTATGTGCACCAGTGCTGCCAGAAGTGGAAGTTAAGAGCAACACCAGAGCTGAGGTGCCACCACTTTCTGGGTGCTGCCCATGGGTGCAGTTGCTGGCTGCTGAGGGAGGTTATTCATCTTCTGTGATGGCCTTGAGTGCCAGTGCAGCGTGTTCTGCAGCCCCCTGTGTGTGCTCAAAGGGGTAAGTCCAAAGACATGGCTTCTCAGAGGACGACCCACAGGCACCCACCTGAAGGACACTCTCCAGGAGTGTCACGGCTGCTCGGCAATTTGGGAACCTTGAGGTCTAAAGCCCCTCCTCGGCACACACCTGAAGGGGCACTTCATCTTCCCTGGCTGAAGGAATTTGTCTTAACTAAAGTGTTTCAATTAAAAGTCAGGACTAAATCACTGCAAAGTGCCGGAGACAAGAGTCATTAATACTGGAATGCAAGTTTTAAATTACTTTTAATATGCTCTACAAGGCATCCATAAAAGGCCCTTAATCAATATGCATCTCAATCCCTTGCATTAGGGTTTGCAGAATTGAAATTCACAGCAGAGGGAGGGTTGGGAAACCAACCTGAATTTCTATTAGAGCTCTTGCACACCCAGACCTGGGAGACAGTCTGAGTCTGAGGTGGGTGTGACCAAATGGATCACACATTTTTGGTGCCCTGTGCCAAAATGAACGGGTAGTCTCAGTCCTTGGAGAAGAGGTGTTGGGGCACATCCCTGACATGGGGTGACAGCAACCAGGATTTTGCTTGGCCATCTCAGCCACGTGCAGCATCCACATGCCCTCAAGACATATGCCATAGATTTGATAACTCTCTCCCTGCACAGGTACGGGGCTAGTTTTGTGGTGGGTGCACAGCAGAGCAAGCTGATACTCCTGCTTCCTGCTGCTGGCAGTCAGAGGAGGGGACCCATCATCTCACAGCAGGAGCATGGAGAGGCATGAGCTTTCCCAAGGCGAGAGGGGACATGGGGACCCATCCAAGAAGGCACTTGTGGGAGTGCAAGGGGCTAGGCGATTTGAAGCTAAGCGTGCACTTAAGCATTTGGCTGGAGCAGGGCCAGGGGTGTAGAAATTTCTGGCAAGGAGAAACCTCTAGGAAGAACCAAACCCTGGAGGAAGCTCAGGGTGAGGTTTGTGCTTCCTATTTCACTCTAAAAAAAGCCCTGTCCCAGGAGGGGGTGAGTTTCAGTAACATCCAGTGTGACCATCCCTCCCACCAGATAGCCCAGAATGGATAACCCACGTGGAAGCCCCACAATACAGGTGCACCCTCAAAAGACCCTTCCCCAGTCCTGGGGCTCAGGGACAGAGCAGCATCACGCTTTGAATGGTTCATAGGAGAAGGGATGCACCAGCAGATGGTGGATGTTACTACAGTTTTAGCAGAGAAAGGAGCAGAGATGGCTGTTGCAGCTAACTTTACACCCAGAGATGCAAACAGGGCCTGGGGACTGATCTATACCATGGTTATCTGCATGCCATGGGTTTGGACGAGCCTGGTTATTTCTCCTCCCAGACAACCCCCAAACCAGGGCTTGGGGTAAATCAGGAGACAGGGCCTGTACCCTAGAAGCAGGCTGGATGCAGCCACTCTGTTTTGGAGGCTAAAAAAAATGCAGCCCTACAGAGGAAAGCCAGGTTAAGCTATTTATGTGCATGCCTCAGGCCCTGCTTAGTTTACTACCAGCCTAAAAATCCCCCAATGCTGGAAAATCATCTTGAACCTTGTATGCGCAATGCCACGGCTCAGCCTGTGTTTGGAGGGACACATCTGTCTGATTTTGGTATCTTGATGCTTGAAATGAGCTAGGGAAAAGCAAGCAGCCTTTTGGAGAGGGAGAGAGAAAAAAAAAAAACAAACAAACCTAACAAAAAAAAAAAAAAAACCAAGAAAAACCAAAACCAAAACAGAGAAGAAAAACAGAAAGAAACCAAAAGCGGGGGCAGGAGGGAACGAAAAGGGAGGATTTTGTCTCGGAGAAAGGCAGCCTGGAGGACCATCCTCGCTGTCTCCTTGCGTTGCAAAAGACCCTTTTGCTTGGGCTGGGGTGCCGCTCAGTTTTGCAAAGCATCCCGGCACGGAAACTGTTGGCCCACGCTGAGCCCCCTCCCCCGAAAAAAACCCCACAACAAACAAACAAAAAAACCCACCACCACCACCACCAAAAAACAACCCAAACCAAAAACCAGCGGGAATGCTTGGAAAAGGCGGGAGGCCCCGTGATGGGGCCGGACCGAGACGGGGGAGGGGGGGATGTTGGCGCTGGGACGCGGGGCCGCTGCCATCTAGCGGCACCGGGCCCGGGATCACCCCCCTATCCCGCACCGCCCAGGCAGGGAAAAACCCCCCAAAGCCAAGGGCAGACCCTTCCGACACCTTTGCTCCCCATCCCTCTACACACGTGGGGGGGGGGGGTCGGTTGCTTGATTTTGGGGGGGGGGGGTTCGCGGGGGTTTTGCCAGCGGGGGCTTGTGCCTCTGGCAGGAAAATGAACCGAGACGTAAGTGCGGTGGAGCAGAAATGTTTTTGCAAACCGACGAGCCAGGCTGAACCAAGGAGCCGTGTACTCCTGTGGGTGGATTTCGCCCCCCCCCCCCCCCACTCCTACACGGCTCCTTTCCCCCTCCTTACGCCTCTGCAGAGGATTTTTTCCTCCTTTCCCTCCCTTAAAAGAAATCCCCCGTGCTGGGAGCAGGGCTCTCCCCTCCTCTCCATCCCTTCCCGTCTCCTGCAGCCTCCCTCCCGCCTCCCATTTTGTAGCCTCGCTGCTCCCACCCTGCTGCCGGTCCCGATGGGGATCCAAAGAGCGGGAGAACACACAGCCACGTTTCTGTTCTCCCTTCGGTGTCCTCATCTCTCTGTAACAACCCCAGACCTTTCAGGGGGTGCTGATACCTCTCTGTTTCCGCACCCCAAAGTTTGCAAGCTGAAAGGATGCCTAAACCACTCGATTCCTTTCCCTCTTCCTGCAAATTCCCTCGTGCAATAAATACCCCCCATTGTCCTGGGGCTTCCTCTGTGTCATGGGGGTGACATGTCCCATTTCATCCCCACAGCATAGCTTCATACCCAGGGAAGGAAATGGAGACGGCTTTTCAAAGGCCACGCCAGAAGAGGATGGAGTAACATGCTCCCATCCTGCCCCACAGCCCCACGGGGTCCTTCTCGGGGGGCTGCAGAGACCAAACATGGGCATCCTCAAACTGCCCCCCGCAGGTCGTTATCGAATGCAGAGAGGCACAGAGCTGGGATCAGATTTTAAAGGAGGGGGAAAGTTGGGCTCTGGACAGTGGCAATGGTGTACCTGGGAGCACTGGGGGTTCACCCACCCACGAGGGTGCCAAAAATGAAGACAGCACTTGGTCCTCCTTGAAAATCAGTATGAGGCACGGGGCTCTGTGCAGCATCAGATCAATGGAGATGCTCTGTGCTGGAGGGGAACTGAGCAGTGTGGCAGCACCCTGGGACCCAGGGGGATGGGGGAGATGGTACTGGCTCATAATGGGTCTGTGCCCTGGTCCACAGACCCTTTGTCAGGAGTGGATGCAGGAAACCCTTCTGTGCAGCTCCACACTGGTATCAAGCTTTATTTTAAGCTCTTGATACTAGCTTCTTGATGAATCCCAGAAATACACAGCCCTTCCCACTAAAGCTTGGAGATGGGGTTCAGCCAACCCCAAGTGTGACCCAGTTCTGGGGGTCCAGTTTGCTCATGGTCGCCCATTTGGTGCAAAACATGCCTAATTTCCCTCTATTCCTGCACAACCTAGCAAGGATCCAGCAGTGTGCCTTGAGTCTGAGGACCCTAAATCACGCTACCAGTGTCCGACAGTACCACTGCAAAAGGGGCAGTTGGGGTTTCCTTGTGTGCCTTCTACCCACCCTTCTCTAACCTTGTTCAGGAAACTTGTCTACCTTCCTTTTTCTTCCCTTTTTTCTTCTTTTGTTCCTTTGTTCCATTATCTAAAAAACCCACACAGCTTTACAAGTTCAAGTCCAATCCTTGTGCCAGTCCAGACCATCAACAAGCACAAGTGTCATGACAGATGTATTAAGCTCAGACTTGTTCCATGGGTGCTTGCAGCCAGCTGCTTTTTAAAGTCTTCTGGGGGAAGAGCTGCACCCCCAGCTAGATGGGGATGGGCAGGGAGAAGGTCTTTTTGACCCTTATGTTGGGGTTGTCCCATACCAGCCAGCCACAGCACTGGGAAATGGTCCCAGGTATGTTTCATCTTCGAGGAGAGACGTCACTGAGGTCAGCAGAGTGTGTGAGGAAGGGTTTTTATAGAGGGAAGAAGGCTCAAGGAACCAGCCTGGCCCGTCTCCATCCTCAGCTGCAGCTCCACAGTGCTGCCCTGGGGACCAAGGAGAAACGGATGAAATGGCCTCAGGTTGTGCCAAGGGAGGTTACATTGGGTATTAGGAAAAATGTACTTACTGAAAGGGTTTTCAGCCCCTGGGACAGTCTGCCCAGGAAGGTGGTGGAATCATCATCTCTGGAGGTATTTAAAAGCCATGTAGATGTGTGCTGAGGGACGTGGTTTAGAGGTGGGCTTGGCAGTGCTGGGTTAATGGTTGGACTTGATGATCTTAAAGGTCTTTTCCAACCAACATGATTCTATGATTCTATGACATCTTCTAGGAGGCGTGAAAAAAGGCATTTTGGAGAAGTGCTGCTACCTGGTCCTCCAGGTTGACCATAGGGGAACCAAGCTGCTCCTGGTCACTGGGTTTTCCCATCTCCTTGGGTCCTTCCCATCTCCTTGGGTCCTTCCCATCTCCTTGGGTCCTTCCCACATTTCCTCTGTGGTCCAAGCTGGTTTGCCCTCTCCAAATTCCTCCACACGAGCTGGTTTCTTCAGCAGCTGATTTCACCATCTTCACATATAAGATCACCGTGACAAGCTAGATGTGGGCTGTGGCACCCTGACACTCTTATCAGCACTGGATTAATTAAAAAAAAAAAAAAAGATAATTGGGAATAGAGGAAAACTCAGCATTAACCTCACGCTAGAGCGCTTTCCAAGTAGGTACCCAGCAAAATAAAAACAGCAATTTGCAGCTAAATAAAAATAACAATTAAGCATTTGAAATACAAATAGACCATTCAGAGCAAGCAGATAAATATTCAGAGGCGCTCATTACGAGGTTGAGGCTGTCTCTCCAATAAACAGACAGGTACAAAATAGCAGCCTGACACTCCAATTACGCCAACATTGCATCAGCGCCGCTGCTCCGAGGCGGGAGAGGGGGAGAGGAGGAGGAGGATGGAGGCAATGGGGAAAGTGTGCGTGGGAAGCCTGGTTTTTAATTGGTCTTAAATGTTGTTTTATGTAACCGCTGTCTGGATTCTCCTTCTCCAATGGAAGTTGTCCCATGCCACCGGTGCTCCTCACAGCTCCTCTTTCTGACGTGGGGTTGTCCGCGGATCAGGGAAAAGCAAAACACCGTCAAGCCCAAAAACTACAAAGCTTTTGGAGCTCAAATGCTGCAGCTGATTGAAAAAATAACACACACACGCAGGCACACACACACACACACACACTCGCGGCCCCCAGCGCTGCCCCCTGCCCCACCGCGGGGGACGCGTGCTGGGGAGGCGGCTTCGGGACAAGGGGACACCACGCCGAGGTGGCCTGGGTGGGTGCTAAGAGTGCAGAGCCCCGGGGGGGGAGATCGGGAAGGGTGCCCCGGGCTGTGATAGGGGTGGTCAGGGGTGATGAGTGCGCCCCCCACCCCCGAAGGGGGGAGCATCTCCACTTCTGGGGGTGACAAGTATCACCCAGGGGGGCAGCAGTTATCACCCCCTGTCCCACGTATCACTCCGGGGAGGCAGCAGGTATCGCCTATACCCCAAGCCCACCCCGGGAGAGGCAGCGTGTATCGCCATTGCCCCACACACCCGAGGGGGGGGCCAACAACTGTCGCCTCCTGCCCCACGCACACCAGAAATGGGGGGGGATGGAGGGGGGGGGGGGGGGGGGGGGTAGTAGCTCCCCGGCGCATGCGCACTCCGTGGCGGGGGTGTGTGTGTGTGTGTGTGTCGTTGCGCAGCCCGGCGGCAATGCGTGTATGCGGGACGCCAGCGCTCCCGCGCGCCCCCTACCGGCCGCCACCGTCCCGCTCCGTTCCGTGCCGAATCTGCGGCGCCGGGCGCTGCCCGTGCGGAAAGTGCGTCGGCGGGGCGCGCGCCGGCTTTACGCCGGGCGGGATTTCATCATGCGGGCGGGGGGGGGGCAGGGCGGCGCCGCGCTTCTCCATGCCGCTGCCGCCCCGCAGCGCCTTGCCCGCCCTCCTGCGCCGCCTCCGCCGCCTCGCCCGCCCGCTCGCCACCCCGCTCTGCACCCGGCCACCTCAGGCCAATACCCCCATGGACGGTCCGCAAGCCGAGGCGCTGCTTGCGCCCCTCCGGCAGGCGGTGCGGCTCCAGGTAACCCTCCTCGGCCCGGCTCAGGCGTGTCCCGCTGAGGCGGGTGGCGCCTGAGGGGGGGGGGGGGACGCCTGCCGGGGAGGACTGGTCGGGGTCCCGGCTGAGGGACGGGGGTCATGCTGAGGGGGTCGCGTCTGTGACAGACCCGCCCGGAGCTCCGAGTCCGTGGCCGGTGTTTGGGGAGGTGTCCCGTCACCCCCCCCCCACCCGATCCCCCGTGGGGCGTGTGTGCTCCGGGGGGGATTTGCCCTTCCCGTGGAGTGGACGCAGTGTTTCCCCTCAGTCCCGCCAGGCCCTGCTTGCGACCCTCTAGCGCTGTGCCCTGGGTCGCTGCGGTACCCTGCGGGTTCCAAGCCGTGAGCCCACAGCGGAGAGTCTGTGTGGGATTGCCCCGGGGGCTTCTGGCCAGCGTGGGCTCCCTTGGGTGCGGGGTGGGCAGGTGTCTCCGCTCGGGTGGGAGAACTGCCCCAGAGGAAGGGGCTGGAGAGCAGTGCGTGGGTAGGTGCCTGTGCGGGCTTCCCGTAAGAGTGCCCTTTGTCGTCCCCGTGGTGTTAGAGCTGTCTTGCTGAGCTGAATCTGTGTGTCAGTCTACCTAGCTTTCCGCTCCTGGGCTTCATGTGTCTTCTGTGCCCAAGCTAGGGCTGACTTTGTGTTGCTTTTAGGGCCCCGCAGTTGGCTCTTCACGTTTTCTTTCTGAAACAGCCTGTGTAGATTTCCTCATTTCGTTGGGTCACACAGTGACTTCCCTTTAGGACTGAGTTGGCTTTTGGAGGGAAACTAGATTCTTTGAAATTACATCTTTGCCCGATGCAGTAAGGGGTATTAATTTATTTGCACATTTTCCATTTAATCTCTCTTATTTGTCTAGGTGGTAGCTGTCTCATGTTAGCTGGGACTGCATCAAATTTTCTTTCTATCTCCCTCACAGATGAAGCTATTATCCTTAGCTTTCTTCTTAACTGAGAAGAATTTGGTTGTCTTCTTATTTCTTAAGTGAATCTTGATCTTGGTACCCTTGCTGTGTATGTTAATGGCAGTGGAGCCTCCCTGCAGCACATGGAGTTTCCCCTTCCTCCTGGCTTGAGCAGCAAGATCTGTGCATGTGGGTTCCACATATGCCTTCTTCAAGTGGCTAAATCCATAGTCTTCTGCCGAGCTGCACACATAGCTACGTGTGTGTCCCATGTTTTTGTAGATTTGTACATGTGTTTTCCCATTAAATGAGTGGATTTATGGCCCTCTAATTATACCAGTGCTTCAGTGAGTTTTTATTATGAATCACTGGACAGCGTAATGCCTTGGCAAGAGAGCTTCTTGTAAATAAAATGATCTCTAGAGCCAGCCAATTTATTTATTTAAAAATCCCGTGTCATGGGTGCTGTCATTTGCCCTTGAAGTATCGATGCACCCCTTCTTTCTGGCTGCCTGTGGTATTGAAACAAGAGTGTGGGATACCATGGAAAGGTTTGTGGGTGACTTTGTGCAGCTGGGACCGTGGATGTTGCCTCATACAGCTGATCCGTAATTCATTGAGGTGTTTGCACAAGAGAAAAAGGAGGCGGGATGAAGGTTGGGGTAGTTGATACCTTACGATGCAGGGGAACCTGTCTGTCAGCTCACCGGAGGAGCAGTTTAATTAAACCTAAGGGACCCAACCTATGGAGAGGAAAGTGAGCAGCCTGTCTTCCTGCAGCAGTGCCTGATGCAATAAGCTGCCGTGATCCAGGGGTGGATCCCTCTCTGCTGTACTGGTCTGTGGGACAAAGCTGCAGCACAGTTTGGCACATCAAGTGCTGCTGTGCAGGCCTCCTCCGGCTTGGGCTCAAGATCGTAGCTTTAATTAGATGGGGTCCTGTCAGCAAACATAATTATTTGGTTCAGTTGGTTTTGCTTCCCCCCCCCCCCCCTTCGTTCTTGCATATATCTGAGTACTCTTTTACTTATAGATCAGGACAAAGAATTCCTGTGTGCTGCTTTTAGATGCTCAGCAATGAGCAGGGTGGTAGCTCTGTTGACTCAGCAGTAGCTGCTTTGCTGCTGCCTCGATGTTTTCCTGCTGCCGACCCCCTAGCACAACAAAAGCAATTATTTGGACTTACTACTTTAAAAGGAAAAAAAAAAAAAAAGATCAGTTCCCTCCCTCTGCCACGTTACCCAGGAATGGCAGTTGAAATCCTCAGCCCTAGAGTGAAACTTTCATGTTTTGATATCACCAGTTAACAGGAAGGAAAGAGCAGATTTGTTCTTTTCTTGTAGCCGCCAGGGTTAGGGAGCCTGGCAGTATTCTTATTTTTCTTTATTTTGCTTGTTTTGTTTTTAATGCAGTCTTTTGAGTCTTCCTGCTTTTATTAATAAAATTAGCCTTTGAACCCCCTGGTCTTTGAATTATTTTTAGCTTTTCTAATCTAATTACTGAATGGCAATCTGGGTATTCTCTTCTTTTTGGTTTCTCAGTTGTCTGTGATATTAATGTCAGAAAAGCTCAGAATTTATGAAAAAGCTGGTGTTGTGGAAATGTTGAAATATCTTTGGGGTTTTTTCTTTTTTTTATTTCTTTCATTTTGTTTAGTGGAGGAGTGCAAGATGCAAGAAAAATGCTGAACTTGGAGCATTCCATTCTTAGAACATCCCATTTGAGAAGGCATTGACATCTCTGTGCTTTTTTCTTCTGGGTCAGCTCCTTTGTCCTTCTCTGTCATTCAAGATAGGCTTTGGTTTTGGCTGAAGAAGAGTGGACTGAAAGCAAGATTTTTAATTAATTTATCTCCAGGAGCAAGCTGGGCATGACTGCTGGGGATCATGTTCAGAAAAGGATGCTGTTGGGTATTTAGGGGTTGAGCACTTCCCTGGGATGAAAGGGGGAGAATTGTACCCACAAAGCAAAGACACCTTTGTGGAACTGTAACAAGGTGATGGTCCAGACCTTGGTCTAAACCCACTGCAGGGTTTTGCTGCTCTGAAATATTTAGGCTTTGAGGGTTTTTTTAATTAATTTTTAATTTTTTTTTTTTCTTTGTCCTTTCCCAAAGTTACTTGACAAGTTTTAAAAGCAGTAACAGTTTTTACAGGTAATGCAGTGCCTTCTTTGCTTAGACATTGGGCTAAAAATGTCTGTCTTCTGTGAGACCTTCTTCTAAAAGTTTGTATACCTACTGACCAGATT
Source organism: Hemiprocne comata (assembly GCA_020745705.1). Taxonomy (NCBI): domain Eukaryota; kingdom Metazoa; phylum Chordata; class Aves; order Apodiformes; family Apodidae; genus Hemiprocne; species Hemiprocne comata. Next base: position 5,133,185 of record CM036587.1, on the reverse strand, counting down.
TGAACAGATATGACAGGGGAAAAGAAGACTGGGATGATCATATATTTTGAAGAAAAGGGAAGGGTTAGAAGGAAGAGAAGAAGAAGAGAAGTAAGAGAGCACAAAGCCTTTATTGACCATCTGAGAATCCACTCTGTGCATCCTCAAAGACAGAAGACTAGGATTTGTGGAAATCTGCTGTGAGGTGGTGTATACAGGAGAGTGTTTGCACACTGAGATTTTGTAACAGGTCTGGGGTTTAACAATAGTGTCAGGGGGTTGAACTTCTCTAATGATGTCTAGTTCTGCTAAATCTCAGTGCGTTTCTTGCTTCTACCAATTGAAGCAGCCTCTTGAGACCTGTGTGGAGAACAGGGAGGCAGGACAAAACCCTCGTTTGGGATTGCCAGGGGAGCTGAAGGAAGGAGAGTTCTTGTCTGTGGCATTCAAAGACAGAATCTGTATCTTGTGTTTTTCTCTCCTTCCAGGGAGAACTGGTAAGAAAGCTGAAGGAAGAGAAAGCTCCTCAGGTGGATATAGAGAAGGCTGTAGCAGAGCTCAAGGCTCGAAAGAGGGTCCTGGAAGCAAAGGTGAGTCTTGAAATCTCTGCTTTTTTACAGTACTGGTTTGGGCTAAGCAGTCATAGCAGCACAGACTGTACAAATCACTTCTGACACTGTTTGCAAGTTTCTGACCAGTGGCAATTTCATTCTTTATCTATTACACGAATACCTGTTGGCATTAATGCACAGCCTGTGAACAAATAAACATGAGTTCAGGTTGTTCATAGTTAAAGCTGGAATGCAGTCTCTGTGTCACTAGTCTTTGTTTACTGTATAGATCTTTTCTGTGTGCAGTGAGAGGACCTGCTATTCAGTGCAGTGAGTTTCATTTTCTAATTATTTGTGCAGCATTTGAATTCCCAGGCGGGCATAGAGCATGGTTCTTCAGAAACCATTTTCTTTGCTACAGTTTAAACAAAGTTTTTGGACATGTTTCAAGCAGCCTATGGTTTTTCCCAGCCTTAAAGAGTGGGATGTGGTGAAATTGTGCCCCTTTTTTAAATGTGATTGTGCTCTGAAAAGTTTTTCTGCGGATGAAGTGATGGAACTCAAGTTTGTTTTGTGTCTAGATCAATAAGCAAGTAAAAATACTCTTCCTTATCCTGCAAGCTTCCCTCTCCTTCTCCCTACCCTCAGACTGAAACAACAAAAAGAAACTCCAGAAGCATAAAATCACTCAGGTGTGCAGATTCACCCAGGAAACTGAGGTTCTTTCAAATTTCTTTTCCTATAAAAATGACTCTAGTTGTGCTTTGGTGGCACACTTAAAAATAAATGAATAAATACATAAATGCATCACTGCTTGCAACTAACTTACTGTGAGAAGGTGAGAATACCTGCCCTGAAACCAGATGACCCTGTTTGGCCTGCAGAGTCATATGACACCAGCAGTTAGCTGTTCAGATCTGGCTGCCTGTTTACATACATTTAATCCAAGTAAAAAGATGTTATTTTTACTTAGTATTCAGCACAGAACTGTGCTTTGCAACCAGTGCATGAAACCTGGATTGATAGTTAGGTTGTCCTGGAGTAAATAGTTTTTAAAGATTTTCCAAATCCTGTTTCCCAGCCCTCAGGAGTTTGGTGTAGAGAGATGTAGCAAGGCAGGTTAGGAGTGTTGGTGTCCCTGTGAGTCCACCTTTCTGTTGGAGGAGTGCTGTAGGATGCAGAGTAGAGGTGTGCTTGCCAGTTACACAATTTGTGTATCCCTGCATCCCTCTCAGTGTAAGAATGACCTTGCAGATGCAGCATCTGCCCTTGTGAGTGCAGGGCTCCAGTGTAGTCTCTCTCTGGTGACAGGGTTGCCAGCAGTGCAGCAGGGTTGCTTGCCACTTTTGCAGAAGGCAGCAGTGTGCATGCTGGTCAGCTTTAGCAGGTGCTGGTGCAGTTTTCAAGCCCTGTGATTCCTACTTAAAAATACAGTAGAGTGACTCTGCATTGGGAGGTTTGAACAGGGCAGAGTAGTTGAGTGTTTCAGGTTCCTTAATGTCCTCAAACTATATCCTAAGTCAGTAGGTGATTCTGCTCCTTTACAGGGTCTTTTTTCCCCTCGAAGGCTAACGCAGGTGCTTTTCTGCCTTCTATTTATGAGTGTATATTTATGAATGTGTGCCAGATAGAAGAGACTGTTTCTGTTACTTCTGCACCAGTTCATTCACTGTTCTCTTTAGGCAGCAGAGGAGGGGCTCTACAGAATTTTGTACCTGCTGCAGGCCCTCCTGTGCTGCCAGCCATTTCTCCCTGCCAGTTCAGAACTGGGCTGTGTCACTGTTGCATCCCTTCTGTCCATCTCTGGGCAAAAGCCATCCTTTCTCTTAAGAAACCATGGCCATTGTGAAAGGTGATTCTGTGTTTTTAGGCAGACAGTGCCAAATGGATTCCCTTGCTGTGTTTTAAGAGCAGTGTTCTGGTGCTTGCTCTTGAGTGTGCACTCTGTCTTTTGGTCTTGCTGTGTCTCATGCAGAAGGTGCTCCTTGGCTTATGCTAACTTATGGGAGCAGCAGAGTACAGTGCTTTTAAAATTAAGCCACATTTATTTGTCTTTATAGATGATAAAAAAAAAAGTTGAAAATTATTGGTCATACAATACTTTTTGTTACCAAAGGGCTGCTCAAAATGATAGTGTTAGTGACTTAAGAAGTTCAATAAATTAATTCAGATACTCCTGACGTTGCTTTTAATTATCAAAATGTCTTTGTTGAAGAAAATCTTTCAAGTCTGTTGACTTCACTAATGCAGCTGGTAGCAAAAGTCACAGATTTTCAGATAAAGTAGGTTGCTGCAGAACACTGTCACAGAAACTAGTCAGGGCATTTAGGCACTCTGTAACTGAAGTTTTCTGGATGCAGGGGGCTGTATTTGAGAGATTCTTTGTACAGGTGACTACATCCACACCTTTGGCAGAGCACAAGGATGGTGGTGGTCATAGTCTTCATAGTCAAAATTCTTTTGTGTGAGGAATACTTTATTGAAAGCTTTGTATATACCAAGAGTTAGATGTTTGTTGTCTGAGCTCCTCAGTTTAGGCTCTTTTTATAGTTGGGAGAGGGAAATAGGTCAGAAGAATTGCTTTAGAAATTGCTATTTCTCTCCACTGATTGCAAAGAAACCTGAGAATAACCAGCTCAGACTTAGTTGTCTGAAAGTTAGGGCAGATGAATCCACCTTGAGTGTCTAAAACCCTGCGTTCAGACAATCATGTTCACAATTGAGCACTTGAGTCTCAGTGTGACCATTCCATTTTTGGAAAATGAGCATGTTGGCAGGATGCTCTTGCTTCAAAATGGTCTTTGCAGACTTTTGACTCACAGTGGTGAATGGAGAGGTTTTGTCCTCCTGCCAGAAATGAAAGCTATTAACTGTTTTTTTGGTTTGCTTGAATTATAGGAGCTGGCCTTGCAGCCCAAAGATGACATTGTGGACAGAGTTAAGATGGAAGACACCCTGAAAAGGAGGTTTTTCTATGATCAAGCCTTTTCTATTTATGGAGGTATGGATTTGAAGAAACTTGCATGTTAATCTCTTTAGGCGAATGTTCTGGTCTTTATAGCTGTGTGAAGTGCTGGACTCTTCCAATGTTATATTAATGGAACCTAAAAGAAGTATTTTTAAAGCTGGCTTAAAACTGTCCTGCTTGAGTCTATAGGCCTTTCAAAATCTTCCCCCTTCTTTGGGTGGGGAAGCAGGTTCAAAATTTGTCTTTTGCTTTCTAAATAGAGTGGACTTTAGGATGCAAGTTCTGAGTGTTAAATTGTAGAAGATTATTTCCTTGCAGAGTGGTAGGATGTTTTGGTGTGCAAGGGGGTGATCAGCTTATTTCCTTATAACCATTCATCTCTCTCTGAGCTTTCCTTGGCAAGATAATGCTCAAAACTCCTGTGAACTTTAGAACCCCTAACCTTAATGAACTTTGTCAATGAATTTTATTGAACAGGTGAACAAATGTGGCTGTTAAACCTGATTTGAGACAGTTTGGGGCAGGGGGGGCAGCACATTGCCTGTATGTTTACATATCCTAAGATAAGATACTAAAAGAAATGCTCTGGGTTGTTTTATTGGCTTTTTCTTTGTTTTTTTTTTTTTAATCTTTGTGCCTAAACTAGTGATTGATGGGTGTGCTTTATTGCTGACTCTAACATATTGCTTTGGCATATGCATGATCACTTCTCTGTATTCAGATTCCTACTTATCATAGAATCATAGAACCCTAGGGGTTGGAAGGGACCTCGAAAGATCATCTAGTCCAACCCCCCTGCCAGAGCAGGGTCACCTAGAGCACATCACACAGGAACTTGTCCAGGTGGGTTTTGAATGTCTCCAGTGAAGGAGACTCCACAACCTCTCTGGGCAGCCTGTTCCAGTGCTCTCTCACTCTCACAGTAAAAAAAATTTTTCTGATATTCACCTTGAACCTCCTATGCTCCAATTTGCACCCATTACTCCTTGTCCTATCACTGGTCATCACTGAGAAAAGCTTAACTCCATCTTCCTGACACTCACCCCTTACATATTTGTAAACATTGATGAGGTCACCCCTCAGTCTCCTCTTCTCCAAGCTACAGAGACCCAGCTCCCTCAGCCTTTCCTCATAAGGGAGATGTTCCACTCCTTCAGGTAGATTGCTTCCACAAAACTCTCACAAATACAATCCATTGGTGGAGGGAGTGTGGCTTTTACAGTTGTTGATAGCAGGTATTTTATCAGTTACAGCTTCTGCCACTGCCTGGCCCAGTGCAAACTGCAACTGCACTGGTTAGTGTGGGGCAGTGCTTGTTGAGGTGCCTCTTGGGGTTTGCTTTCAGCATTTGTCCTGGGTCTTTATGTAAAAAGTTCTCTGCAGTGAGTTTGGCATGGAGATGATGATGCTTCATACTCAGAAAATGATCTCAGACTTAAACCAACTGATGGAAACAGTGAGAAGGAATGACCTTTCCTCCACACAATGCCTATTTATACCATCTTGCACCTACCACTTTTACTTTTTTCTCATTGCAGGTGTCAGTGGTCTGTATGACTTCGGGCCTGTTGGGTGTGCTTTGAAGAACAACATCATCCAGGCATGGAGACAGCACTTTATTCAGGAAGAGCAAATCCTGGAGATTGATTGCACCATGCTCACACCAGAGCCAGTTCTGAGGTAAATATGGGTCCTTTTTTTTCTGCAACTTGTCATTTCTGGTCATAGTTGCCTTTTACAATCTTCTGTAAAATTATCCACAGGGATCTTGAGAGTGGGTCACCCAATTTCATACCTTGTTGCAGTGCAAAGTAATTAGATATCAGTACACAGGTCAGTGTGAGAGGCTGTTGTTCCATAAATCAGGGAGAGCAGTGGGACTCATGCCTGAGAGTCTGTCTTGATGTCTCCTCGCAGTCCCATTAGGTAAGAAATTGTCATTATCCCTTTTTATAAGAGATAAAGAAGGCAAGAAAAACTATTAGGTGATTTGCCTAAATCTGAGACACCTGAGTCATAGTTCAGTACAGTGGCCAGGTTGCTTGACCATCCTTTCCTTCTCTGTGGAGGGATGGCAGTAGGCAATATATTAATTGAGCTCCATATGCAAATAATGCTTCTATCCTGTAGCCCTGGGGATTGAAGCCCTCTTTTTATCCACAGATAAGGTAGAGGGACCATCTTCTAGTGTGAGAGCAGTTCAGACTCTGGAGCCTTTCACCAACACTTGTCTCCACTAAGACTCCCCACAGGTTTGCTGTGTATGGCAGGAGCCTTTGGAATGGGAGTCTGAGCTGAGCCAACTGCATTGCTCGTGGGAGTCACAGCATGATGGGCAGAAGCTTTCATGGATCACTGGTGTAAGATGGTGGGATCTGTCCACCTGAACTACTGGTTACACCTCACAACTACATCTCTGTCTTGCTGCAGTCACAATGCAGTTCCTAAGGACACAAAGTGTCATCTCAGGGACACATGTTAAGATTCAGATCTATCGTTACTTTCTCACAGATTGGATTTTCTATGGGATGGTGCTGCTTAATTCAAATTTATAATCTGAAGCAAGAGTGAGCCTGCAGTTTGGGTGCATTGTCTGAAGGACTCCTCTTCCATAATGGCCTGTCTACTGGGATCACACAGTATCCAGGGCTGTCCAGTGGCAGCTTTCATCTTCCTTTGTTGTATCATCTTTTCTAGGACTTCTGGCCATGTAGACAAGTTTGCTGACTTCATGGTGAAAGATGTGAAAAATGGGGAATGTTTTCGTGCTGATCATCTCTTAAAAGGTTTGGTTTTGTTCCAGAGCTAGGTGGGCTTGGGGGTTTCTTGCAGTGGTACAAATATGGGCAAAGAGTATCTTTTTCAAAGAAGGCCAGTTGGCATAGCCAGTATTTCATACTTGTGCTTGTATTTCTTTAATCCTACCATATTAAAGATCCCACCCAAAAGTTGTGTTTTAAATGAGGGGCAGGATCTCTAGTAAAAACATAATTGTGTCTGTTTTTATAAAATCCTGTGCCATCAGGCCATAAAAGGTTACTGTGTTGTCTAAGCTGAGAACTCCCTATATAAAAAGGTTCCTCTTCTCTACTTCTGGTCTCAGTTTTCTTGAGTTTCAGTTGCTTTTTGTTCAGAACTTAGAAATTATGTAATGATGGTGCAAGGGGACAGAGCATGCTTTCCCTACACAGAGGTTAATTACACAGCAGCTGCTGACTGTTGTACACCTTAGAAATCAGCTGGGTTTTGGGAATGCTAGACTTCAGGCCTTTCTTAGGTTTGCAAATTCCTCACCCTTCTCTCTGGTTATTGATTAAAATTTGTTTAATAAAACAAAACAGACAAAAAAAAATCGCATGAAGGAATCTTAGAAATAAGAAACCTATTAGAAAACTTTTTCATATACAGTTCCATTGTGAAAGGAAGGATTGTTCCAGTCTATGTTAAATGGGTTGTGCTCTCTAGTTTCTAGCCTTTTTCTCTGAAGTTAAGTATGTGGCATGATCTAGATTGGTATTAAAGCTGTTCTCATAATGTTAAGTGAGAATTTTTTGTTTTATTTAAAAAAGCCCCAAAGAAACCCATCTAACTTCTGCACACTGAACAGCATGATAAACAAGAGTGTCCCTGTCACTTCTTCAGCCTGTCACTTGTGAGCAGCCACTTGCTGTTACTGACACAAAAAAGCCAGATGACTTTTTCCAAATGAGTGTGGGAAGTCTTGGTGCCACCCTCTGGATCTCCTGGAGGATGTTGTGCTTTAGAGGGGAGTGCAGCCTGGCCCAGCTGGACTGGGTCAGGACGTGCCTCTGAGTGCATTTGGATAAACTTAGCCTTGCTGGCTCAGGATCAGAGGTTGCTTTTAATTTCCAGTCTGTATAGAAAGAAAATAAGGAGAAAGGGTCTGCAAAGCTATTGTTTGGGATTAGAGGAATGAGTGTTGGAAAGAAAGTAGATCAGGACCTGTTGTTTTCCCTGTGTGCACACAAATGGGTGCAGCTCCTGAGCATTTCCCTGATGACATGGGTGGAATTGCCCAGACACTAGCAAGACAACTGGTGGACATGCTCTTAGGTTGATGCTGGAGGATCCTCCTGGTTTGTCTGGCTTTATACTGGAATCAGTGATGGGGTCACAATATAAACTCATTACCTATTTTTCTTGCTTACAGCTCACCTGCAAAAGCTTATGTCTGACAAGAAGTGCACAGCAGAGAAAAAGGCAGAAATGGAAAATGTTCTGACACAGGTAGGTGTCTGCATGGGGAGGTGAATGAATGCTTGAGGGGTGTGTGTCACAGGGGAAGTGCCATGCACCAAGTCCAGAGGCAGTGTCCCTTCTGTGGCTCTGAAGATGCTCAGAAGTCTTTACCTCAGAGATACTCATGGGCTGTATAGCCTCCTAAATACTGAAAACGTACTGGTTAACAAATCCTGTAAACATGCTGGTTAATTGCATTTCCCTTCTGCTGTTCTTGAGAGTTATGAGTTTTACTAGTCTTGAATGTTGATTGGGGAGGCTGAAGCTCTGTTCTTGGAGCCAGTCTGCTCTGTTCCACATCACACCCTGGCAAAAAGCCTGTTTCTTCTGAATCCCCCTTTACCTTTGTAACTACCCTACTGCAGGATTGGGATACAAAGGGACAGAGACAGATGGGAAGTTTTTGTCAGGGTTTTTCTGAGTTAGCACTGAATTGGTATGTTTCAAAGTTGCCTCAGCTTAGAAGCACTTGAGTTTTGTTCCTCTCTCTCTAGCATCCCATGCAGATTTTCCCTTGGTTTACAGTGAGAATAGTTGGTGTTTCAGGCTGACATTCCTGAGCAGCTGTACAGATATTTGCCTTTATATATTTGTTTTTCTTACTTTGTTTTTAATGTTGCTTTTTTTTCTTATGGCTTCCAGAGTCATGGTTAGAATGTACACTTCCTTCCAGAAAGAGCAACTTTTTTTTTTTCCAGTGTATTGCATCACTGAGCTGCTGTCATTAGGCTTTCCACAATGCTAAACTTTGATCCTTCTTTAGGGGAATCCCTCTTTTAATAAACTATTTTTATCTTCTCTAAAGTTTTTTTCTGATATATGAAGGATCATGACAATCAATGGTAGAAGCAGCTCATTTGATTTTAAACTATAGTGCTAAATCATTGCTCTACTGTTCAGTATAGATCCTTTATGCTGCTTAAGTCTAGAAACTACATTTAAGTGTACATATGCAAAAGGATAGTACATAAATGCACAGAATGACACCAGAAATCTCAGCTCCTGTGCTGTTAGGCTGTAGTCAGACCTGTGGTTTTACTACTGCTTGATTCCCATCTTACAGAGAAAGGGGAAGGTGGGCTCCTGCTAGGGGCTGACATTATCCCACTTGTGAAAATGGCCAGTCATTACCAAAATGTTTTCAGCAAATCTTTCACCAGGGAGCCCTGTGTTGCACATTTGCTCTATTTAACTAAAATGCAGAACAGCTCTAAAAGACAGCATCTGCTGCATAGCTTGAGTGTTGTTTCATGCAGCAAAAGAGAAATTAATGCAGACAAAGCCCTGCAGAAACTGTAGATTTCTTCTCTCTCATTGCTGTGTTTTTTTCCCTTCCCAACACACTGCTCCTCATGTTTTAGCTGAAACTGTTCAAAAGAAGCTACTGGTGGGTGGTGATACAATCCCAGTGACTTTCCTTCTGCTTTACACCCACTCTTATGCTCAGTGCTTGCATTCCTATCTAGCCTTCAGGCTTTCTGTGCTATGGCTGAGTTGTGGACCTATATTACTAAAATGGCTTTGCAGATGTGCAGTCTGTTCTATCATTGGGCCAAACTTTAGCTTGCTTGAACGTTTAGATTAAATTTAGATTAAAAGGAAATACTTTAGGCAGGTTGAGCAGCAGGTCATACTCCCTAAAAGATGAAGAGGACGTAATTAATTCCTGTTATCTTGTCTAGTAATTTAAATAATTCTCCTGTGTTTTGATATTAGTTGGACAATTATGGCCAGCAAGAACTTGCAGATCTCTTTGTGAACTACAACGTGAAGTCACCTATCACTGGGAATGACCTCTCCCCTCCTGTTTCTTTCAATCTGATGTTCAAGACCTCCATTGGGCCTGGAGGAAACATGCCTGGGTAGGTACTAATCTCATTCTGCTCACACTCTCCCTTCATGGAGTAGAAATAAAGTCTCAACAGGGCTGAAATGTGCAATTTCTTCTTGAGTAGCCTTCCCCTGCCTTTCAGTCCTGGTTTTCTCTGGCAGCTTGGCATTCCTTGTACTCTTAGTGAAAGACAGGAGAAATGAGGAGCTGTTGCACACTCATGAAAATACTTGAAGCAGCCAGGCTAGGTGGATCCCAGCAATGCCCTTACTGGTTGGAGTTGTTTCCATAAAGCCAGTTAATGCTGGATCCCCATGGAGTCAGCAACTCCATGGCAACAGAGAACCTGCTTCAGAGTACCTGTTTCAGGATGCAGTTACTTAGCAGGCTGATGCAGTGGTTGCATCATTTTTACTAGGTATTTGTAAGTAGTGTGCAATAATGTAGAGGCTGTTGGCTTGAGTTGGGGTCTCTGAAACTAAAACTAACCCCCCCCCTCACTGAGAAGTGAAGAGTATGATACTTGCATATGTTCTGGCATGGAACTGGAGATCCATGTCATATGTGTTCTCCATGGTAGTGCATGAAATAGTCTGTGTGGTGGTATCCTCTGTGGGAGTCTCATCACTGTAGGGGTTGTAGGAGCCTTACACTAAAGCCAGTTCACAGTTTGTGTCACAGCAGAGGTGCAGTCATGGTTTGCCTACAAAATCTGACTGTAAGTAGCCTGGTACAGCTCAGGCCTAGATAGGAAAGGCAAGGGGGTTCTGTTCTCTCTGACCTCCATAATGTAACTGGCCACTATTTCATTCCAACATCTTTTTCCATTCCATGCTTGCATCTCAAAAGCAGTCAAGCCATACATGTTACTCCTGGGAGTAACTATGGAGTGCTGCATTTGGGCTGCAGCTGATGTTTGGTTTTTTTCCCTTCAGTCTATTGCTTCATTGTTTTGTGTCTGGAGTTAAAAGACTCAATAGAAAAAGAACCACCTTTAAGCTTTGTGGTGACTGTGGGGTTTTCATTGTGCTGTTTTTTTTCATCGCTGCTTTCCCCACCCTTTTATCTTCCTGATTTTTTCCTTTTCCCTGCCTCCTTTCAGCTATCTGAGGCCAGAAACTGCCCAGGGAATATTCCTCAACTTCAAACGTCTTCTGGAGTTCAACCAGGGCAAACTGCCTTTTGCTGCTGCCCAGATTGGAAATTCCTTCAGGAATGAAATCTCACCCCGCTCCGGCCTTATCAGAGTGAGGTACTGCAAGTTTCCTCTTTCATCAGAAGGGTGCCTGGGAGCAGGTAGCACCTCCCTTGTGTTCCAGTGTTTGTACATGATTGCTCCACGTCAGTGCTTTCTTCCAGAGGACTCCTCATAATGTGCCTAGTGAGTCCAGATTTGTTAAGGTTTTAACTACAGAATTCAGCCTACAACTGCCTGGTGAGAGGTAGGATCTCCGAAATAGCTGTTGTATTAGAAACACCCTGATTAAACTCAGTTTTACTAACAAAATTTGCCTTCCACAGCAATCTCAATGAGTCATATTAAACGTAACTGTGTACTCTACAGGACATGCAGCTTTGCTTGTTCAATTCTGTTCATGCAATTTACTTGAAAACTGGAATCTGTGATCTGAACGTGATTGCCCTTGCAGCAGCAATTCCTTGCCTCAGTTCTGCAGGTTCTGCTGTTCTGCAGCTTCCTACAGAGAGGAAGTCAGGAGACAGCCTGACTTGGGACATGTGTTTGTGTCCCAGGATCAGTCAAGCAGGAGAGATTAGGGTTGTTGAGAACTACTTTCAAAACTTTCTGTCTCAGGCTACAAGTGATGATTGCATTTCATTAAGGGTACCATCTGTATTCTAACTGAGCTGTTCTGAAGCCTCCAGCTAAGCAGGAACAAGAGCTCCCATGCACAGTCAGTATGCAGGCAGTATGGGTTGCAAACTGGGTAATTAATAATATGGTGCCATAAATGATTCTGAGAGGCAGTGGCATTTTTAGCACTAAGGGAACTCCCTGGAATTTCCTCAGTCCTCCTGTTCTCTCTTGCACATCTGGAAAGGAGAAGTTTTCTCATTGAAAATGCGTTTTCAGTCAAATAGAAATTATACACTTGCGGCACATTTATTGGAAACTGTGTTATTGTACTATCTTGTGCTGTCAGCAGATTGCATCCTGATGCCTGTGATTTAAAGTTAATGATTGCCTGGAGCTTTTTTAAAGGTTCTTGTTAATAAGCTATTTTGATGTAAAGTGATTTCAAGCAAGAAGGCCCAGAATCAATGTATGAGTATGGATGTATTTAAGACAAGTTCTTAAAACAGAATGTACACCATTGCTGGATGTAGCAGTATCATTATCTTCAAGAAACTATCACCTGACCTGGCTATTTTGGGAACCTCTAACATGAGTTAAGGCTATTGAATTCATCAGAGGATTAGTCTTCACTGATCCTGTAGGAAATGTAGACTTCTGATATGGGCATCACTACAGCCTGGAAGAACTCCAGAGAACTTCTGGAAGTATTTCCAAAGGTGGTATTCTCTGCTTTGCATCACAGTGGTGATGACCACGGCCTGGAGATCTCTAGATGGATTTGTAAAGAGTTTTATTAGCAATTTGAAGGTGAAACTAAATGAAGTGTTGAGACTGATTAATGTTCCAGTCTATACATTGTCTTGGCTCTGGGTTTGCACGTGTTTTTAATCTGCTGACTTGCTTGTGAGAGGCTAAAGCAGAATCATTTATTAGAGGGGCTGTGGCTAACACGTAAAATATTTAATAGACATGGTTGTTTGTGTTTCCGTTAGGGAATTCACCATGGCAGAAATTGAGCACTTTGTGGATCCTAGTGAGAAAAATCACCCCAAATTTCAGAATGTGGCAGATCTCAACATCCTCCTGTACTCTTCCAAGGCCCAGGTCAGCGGGCAGTCCGCCCATGTCATGCGGCTGGGAGATGCTGTCCAACAGGTAACCTTCCTCTGCAAGCACATGGAGCTCCCCCTTCTGAGTACTGCTCTGCAGGCTAAATGACAGACTGCTGTGCAGGTGCCAGCTGGGGTGTGATCCCAGATTTAAGAGTCTGTTCTCTTCAGTGAGTCAGTGGGACTGAGATCCAAGCCTGGCCCTTGTTATCAGAAAAGCAAGGCTGCAGGTGGTGCTGGGAGAGTGGTGAGAGGTTGAGCTTCACACGTAGCTAGTGGGAGAGGAACAGTAAGGAACACTGATGTCTGCCCAAAGCTCAGCAGAAACTGGGAATCTAATACTCAGCTGCTGGAGACTCACTCCCTCTGTTTTATACTCCCAGCAGTACGTGGCTTGCACATTGTGGTTTCATGATCTGATTCTCCATGCATGCAAATTACGAATGACTAGGTTTACTAACCCCCTCCAGCCCACTCCTCCAAAACCACCAAAACCAAGAAAAAAACAAAACAGCCCTATGTTGTGTTGTAGCTGTGAACTGTAGGTACAGCCGTTGTGGGGTGCTGAGCCTTGACAGCAATTCCCATGCACTGTTGTCATACCAGTGACTGCACCATTGAATGCAGCAGGGTATTTTCAAGTAGGTGATTTTCAGGGACAGTTGGTGGCAAGTCCTAGAGGAATAATAACCATTTTGTTCAGCTGGAGATACTGCAAGTGGCACTAGGTGCACTTGAAATGATGTAACAGTGTCAAGGGAGACATAGTACTTCATCCCAGGCAGCTGCAAGAAGTTCTGTAATGTGTCAGGGTGCCTGCAGAAGTACAACAGATCATGAGTTTGCTTCTTTAGGAATTAATGTCTGTGGTGTGTTTTTTTTTTTTTTTTTTTTCTTCTTTCCTGCTTTTTGCCTTTCCAGGGTGTGATCAATAACTCCGTTCTCGGTTACTTCATTGGCAGAATCTACCTCTTCCTTACAAAGGTCGGTGTATCCCCAGAGAAGCTGCGCTTCCGACAGCACATGGAGAATGAGATGGCTCATTATGCCTGTGACTGCTGGGATGCAGAGTCCAAAACATCATATGTAAGTGGCAGAGTGAAACAAGTGGCACTCCCTATCAGCTCTGCAAGAAGGGGCTCTGCTTTATTTCTTGGCTTTTAAAATTAGGGCTGTTGGTCTGATGTTTCTGGCCATCCCCATCTTGGTATGAACACACTTCAGTGGAAATCCAGGACTAAGGGGACAGAGCAGCTCCCTGCCATGGGCTTGCACAGAGTTTATGAACTACTCATGTTTGTTAGTAGCTTCATGCTTCACTCTTCTTTGGTGGAGCCTGTGCTGGTTGAATTGTGCTGGAATTGAAGGAAAGGTCCCATTGATTTCCAAAGACTATAATCCCTGTAACAGCAGTGGGGAAGGATTTGTTTTGCTGGAGCATTATTCCAGGGCAGTTTCCTTCCTGCTAGAATGCTTGCTCTTCCTTTCCCACTTCCAAGCTGTGAGAAAAAGAGAGTTCACTCCTGCCAGTTCAGACAGCTGGTGCTGGGAGAAAAACTCCCAAGGATTTTTTTATCTTCCTGCTGAATCACTAAGAGCTTTTCAGTTCAGGCCTTGTTGGGTGCTTTATTTTTCTCTTACTTTGACTGGATTTTGAAAAATGTGTCTTTTTTTTTTTTTTCTTTCAGGTAAGCCAGCAGTAGATAGTTAAGGGCAAAGGCTCTTAGGCTCGTTTTAGATTTTCTTGGAGAGCTTTCAGCCTCTTCAGTAAGTCTCAGCCAAGTGTATCAGTTGGAATGATAGTTTCAAAAGAAATGTGTTAGAAGACATATTAACTAGACTATAATTATAAAGTAATTTCCCTCTTTAAGGGTACAGAATCTACTTTTCAGGTTAAATCTGAGTTTAAAAAAAAGTTATTTCATTATTTTTCCCTCATGTGTAATGAAGCACATGGTTCTTCTGCCTGGTGAGCCTTTCCAAGGAGTCCAGGGTATGTGCAGATTCCTGAAAATATCTAGAGAACTGTGTGTGGTCTCGTTCAAATCAAGGATCAAAAAGACTGAAGGGATTTTGCTGAGGTCGATGGGGTTAGCCTGTGACATTGCAGTGACCCTTACATGGGCAGATAGACCCCATCCACAGTCCTGACCAGTATGATAGTCAAACTGGTGGCATGCTCAGCCCAAAGGTGTCCACACAGGGAATGGGTCAAGGCTTCAGCTGGTTCAGCCTTATTTAGGGGCAGGGAGAACCTACTACAGCCTTGGGCTGAGGAGGTTGTGTGTAGTTGCTGGTTTTTGTCTGTGTGGGGCTTTTGTTTTCCTCTTTTTTTTTTTTTCCCTTAAGGAGCTGGAACAGGCTCATCACTAGTGAGTTTTCATTACAACTAGTTGGAGCAATAGCAGCCAGTAAAATTCCACCAAGCATAAGATGAAGAAAAAATAAATAAATTCCTGCAGCTTGGCTGAGTGGCTGGACATGTGTGGGTCACACCGTGTAAATAAGGTTAATAAAGGGATCAGGACAACACTCAACAGAGCACTATGTCCAACAGCCTAACCCAGAGATGAAGACAGCAGTCCCAGGGGCATGACAAAACCACCGTGTGAGCTGGACTTAGCTGTGGTTTGTCACTTGATTCTGATCAAAAATGTTTGTGCCAACTTGCAGCACTCAGGAGTAAGATGTTAACTGCACTTAGTGGTTTAATTGCTGATCCTGAGTCAAACCTTGACATCCATTCTATAAAGTTATTACATAAACCTGAGAAGCAGCTGTAGTACCCTAATGGTTTAATTTGTATAAAAATTCTCCAAGGTGTTGTGGAACACCATTTTTTGTTTTTTTGCAGCACAGGGATTTCTTCTGTTCACATACCTTTCCTGGCATCCTGCTGCAGTGCTGCAGACTGGCAGAGCTGCTGGCTGCCTGTATGTCCAGGCTGATGTGCCTTTTTGATATGGGCTTGAGTTTTAGAGAATCCAGGTGGTGGCTGTATTTGCTGCAAGTGTTGGAAGGCTTCACCATTCTGTGTGTGGCATTTTGAGGTTCCTCCTTGCCATACATGCTGAAACGTTGAAAGAAATGCTTCCTCTGCACATGATCTGTGTCTTTCTAGCTTGTAAGCCAGGCTTTTGTCCGTTCTAGGATGGCTGGTTTCCTGCTGTCTGCCCCATATTTGCAGAGTGGTAAAGCCCTGAAGGCATGAAGTCTTTGTGTGCCTTTAGCATGTGAGTGATAGGCCTGTGTGCTCTGACACCAGCCCCGAGCTGTTGGCACAGGGCTGTGTTCTGCCAAACGATGTGGAAAACCTGGCCCTGAACCCAGGCACTGGTTAGATAACTGATCATTTCCTCTGGAAACAAATGGAATCATTCAAATGAAGGAGCAACTAGCAAGTGAGGGCTGCTTATTGCAACAGAGCTAATTATGTAGAAAAAACGGTCATGGGAGCAGGGAGGGCTTAAGAGTGAATAAACATATTTGATGGTTAAGTGGACAAAAAAGTGAGCTGGTGAAAGCTTCTACTTTTGTTTTTTCAGGGTTGGATTGAGATCGTTGGCTGTGCGGATCGTTCCTGCTACGACCTCTCCTGCCATGCCCGTGCCACCAAAGTTCCTCTTATAGCTGAGAAGCCTCTCAAAGAACCTATATCCTTTCAGAATAAACCAGATTCTCTTGAAATGAAAAAGTGATTTGGCAGACTTGGAGAGCTGTGCAGCTCTATTTTAAGTTACACCTGTAAATTTAACACGGGAACCTAGAGCTGCAGGCCAGCATGACCTTGGGAAGTAACCTTCAAAGAATTGAGCATGTGAGTGACTTTACTCAGGGGGACAAAGGGGGTTTAAGATTGTGCTTGTTCTCTTCCTGGCTTAATGCTAGTCTCTGTTTTAACTGTAAAGCAGGGTTGAGCACATGAATGTGGACTTACTGTCCCAGGTTACTCCATGTCCGTGGTGATGCTGCTAGCTGTACTTGTAAAATGTTGTATTCTTTAAAAAAGTTGTGGCCTTCTGTTCTTGAGTATTTTTAGTTGTTCCTTTCCTCTCTTGGAGGGAGGTTCCTTAATCCAGGAATGGAGGAGATTTCTTTGTGTTGTGCAGCAGTTAGCATTGACATAGTAAAAGAACCAGGCCCTGTTTTGTCATCTCAGACTCCTTAACTGCCTCGTACAGAACAGTCAATATTGTTCAGTTTGAGGCAAATAAGGGAGCCATTGGCAAAGCTTATAAGAAGGATGCAAAGGTGGTGATGGAATACCTTTCCACGTGTGATGAGTGCTACATCACTGAGATGGAGCAGCTGCTCAACGAGAAGGGGTGAGGTGGCCTGTGTGTGTGTGGTACCTTTCTCTGACACTTCTGATGAGGGTTGCCAAGGTGCTGCTGGATTAATTTGAGCCAGCTCAAACCAGCTTCCTCAGGAGCAGGCTGAGTGGATCATCTGAAATGTTTTAGTGCTGTCCCTTCTGCCAAGTCACTGCTGGTGATCCATCAACATATCTCTGGATATGTGCATATAAATGTGTAACCATGGTATTCAAGTACATGTTTATTTGCATGGGAATGAGCTTCTGGCTTTAACAGGATCATCCCATATGAGAGACACCTCAGAGAAATGGGACATGTTGACCAGCTTCCCTACTCTGGTGTGAGAGTTGACCAGTGACCAGGCCTGGCAGGTGGTTTTGAACTCAATTTTTAAAATTAATCAAATAATTCTGTGAGTGACACAACGAAGTAGTTAAATGAGAAGTAAAACTTGTGTGAGTATCCTCCAATGTTTAGTGATATTCTTTAGGTCCTGTTACAGCCTTTGACTTATCAGGGCAGCAGATTGTATGTTTTTCCTCGACCTGTTTGCCTGTACTCCTAACACGTGCAGAACTGGGACAATAATAACAAACTTTATTTCCTGCTTCTTGAAATGGTAGAAGGCCAATGAATACATTCCAGAATGGTAATGTTTACATCTTTTTGGTTGTTGTTGTTGTTTTTCCCCTGAGCTAAGATTTATTTCTTCTATGTTTCTGTGAATGTGTAAGTGTAGAAAAAAAACCGTAGCACTCAAAGTGAGGAGAGAAACTATTGCAGAAAATGGTGATGTGTACACACATCAAAACCAGAAGAAAGTGAACTTACTTCTTCCAGAATCCCACTGAAATGATTCAATAGCTGGATTATAAGCAGTATCCTGGGTTTGAATTGGTAGTGGACTGCAAATCCTGGCTGTGTTTAAACCCAGCATCCACTTGCAGCTGCATTCAGAGCAAAGCCTTCATAAACTTCAGCCCATTTGTTATTGGGTCCACATGCAGGTGGTTAGTGCACACTTCTCTTCAACACGTTGGGTTTTGTATTGTGGTGATCCGAAGGCCTCAGCAAGGAGGGTACCATTGCTGGGTACCTGCTGACAGGGTTAGACCTGCCTTTTACATGACCATGGTTGTATGAGTCCCTGGTGTGAAGCCCTCAGGTTTACAGCAGCACTCTTCTGTTAGGACGCAGAAGAATAAAGACATTTGCTTCCTGTCAGAGGGAAAGGTCAACATGGCCCAAGTTCTCCTCAGCAAGGAGCAAGTGAAAATTGTGACGAGACCATAATATCAAAGCTTTAGGAACAATCAATAAAATGACTGTGCTGTATCTTCCTGTCTGGTATCTGTGAAAATGCAGAGTACCTTCTGGCACAGCTGTTTTTGTGAGAAGTCCATGCACTCCACAAGATGGACAGTCTCCAACACGTGCCTGGTTTGTGTGTCTCCCTTTTTCCCTTTGGTGTTGGGCTTCATCCTAGCTTCTTCCATTTCCTGACTGAGTGTGCTTCAGGCTGCTAACCACGTCTAGGTTCACTGGGGTTATGAAGATGTAGTACTTTTATTATTAACGTAAATGTCTTTTAATAAGTATGCCCAGTCTTTCCTTGATCTCTGGAATTTGCCCTGGCTTTTATCATCTCACACTTAAAGTCAACCAACCAGTGCAATGAAGGAAATACAGCTTGTTTATTTATTGCTGTAGCTTTTAAGTGACTTCTTTTTCCTTTACAGGGAATTCACTGTTGAAACTGAAGGGAAAACTTTTAAATTAACGAAGGACATGGTTACTGTGAAGAGATTTCAGAAAACATTACATGGTAAACTTGTGTCTTTGTTGTTTGATCATCAAAAATAAGAGGCAGATCAGGATACACTCTGAATGAACTTTATTAGTTGTGTTGAGCTGTTAGTATTGTACAACTGCACAGGAATTGTTTCCTTGAAATTTGACAGCTTAGGAGAGTTGGAAAGCTTTCACACAGCAGTGGGATTTTGGTGGCCATTGATGCAAGCCTGTCTGCCTGCTGCTCCCCTGGTCTGTTCAGTAACCCCTTTAACAGACTTTGGGTGGTGTATTATGTTCATGCTGCTTCAGTTGTGTATTAATAGACGGTGTGGTGGTGTTGGTCATAGGCTTGATGATCTTAAAGGTCTTTTCCAGCCTTGGTAGTTCTGTGATTCTGTGATAAGGTCTTACATGGTGCTAAGAACGAGCTGCTGTAGTGATGGAAGAGCTGGGGAAGGTGCACCAGCTTTGGGAGCTTTCATCCTCAAGTCCCTTGCAGTTGGGTTGTGGAGTTTTGTTGGTCAGGCCATGGGCAGATCTCTGTGCTCAGAGCTCCTGTTATCATTCCACTGCCTGGAGTCAATCTTCAGGCATCTGCCAGCTCACCAGAGTGCTGTGCTGGCCAGACTCTAAGCTGGTAAGTCCAGTCAGTTCCTCTGGTAGTCAATAATCACATGAGCTTTGGTCAGCAAGTGTGTCTCCAGAGAGATTTGGCCTCATGTGGGAAATGGGGCTAGAAGGTAACTTTTGTAATGCATGGATTTAGTTCCTCAAAGAGGTCTTGTCTTTCCAGCCAGCTCAGTAAGCATCTCACCTAAGGTTGTTTGGGAAGTCTTTGACGGAGCTGGAGACTGAGGTAGAATTTTCCCCAGTTCATCCTGTAACTAGTGAACCATTCTGCCATAGGTTGGGGACATAATAAATGCTTCAAGGAAAGAGTGGAGCAACTTGTAGGATATGCAGAATGTATTAGTTCTTGCAGCTGCTGAGCCTTTGAGATGTCCACGTGTCTTTCAGTCAGCACGTGCTGCAGCTGTGCCAGGCTTTGCTTTGTCACAACTTCAAAGAAGGAATCAGAGTTGTAACTGTTTGTGATGGCAGCAGTGCTGGGGGGCAGCAAATAGAACCACAGCCACTGGTTTTCCTTTAAATTTGTACCTTCCGCAGTTTGGCTGCTGGCTGCAAGCAAGGAGGCAAAGCTTATGGTGTCCCTCTCTTGCATCTTGAAAACTGGTTGGTCGATGCACACATAAAACAAGACCATCCTTTTGGAAGGTAAAATCCCATCCTGGGTTAGGTGCTCAGTTGAGGAGGATTGGGTCTCTAGGCACACAGAGTGGGAGGCAAGTCCGAGTGCCGTGCTGGAAAGCTGGATTCTACCCTTTCTTTTCAAAAGCAGCTGATGCTTATGATTGTTGTTTCTTCTCCAGTTGCTATCTAGGCTTTTTCTGAAAAGCTTCACTGTCTGAGCAGGGCAGCTGTCCACTGAGCCCCTTCCATGCACGAAGGGCAGGAGGAGGAAAAAACCTCTTTTGACAGACAGGTGGCAAGGACTGGAGGGAATGATGGGTACATAATAGCATAGCACATCACATCTTCTGAGAAATTTTGTAAACAAAGTAGTTGATCCTTATTCTTTGCCACTCCTGTGATACATTGCAGGGGGATGGAGAACAGGGAGGGGAGCAGCATTGAAGCAGGCAGCTGAACAGCTTGAGAGTGCAGAGGGGATCCTGCTGGAATTTTAGTTGGATCTGAAGCTCTGTGCTTCTCTGCTCAGACTGCTGGATACAGAAGCTGTGTCTGTACATTAAACCAAAGTGGGCCAGGGATTCAGCATTACCCTGCCACCGTGCAGGCTGTTTAATTGCTAGTATGTTTCCTGGCACAGTTTTGGTCTACACCAAATAGCACACTCCCAGACAATGCCTGGACATAGTTTGTGGCTTGGTGTGGAGCAGGCACTGCTTCCAGTGAAGAGTTTGGATGAAGCTTCACTGTTGTGAACTGCAGGAGGGTTTATCTGTGTGGATGCAAGCTGTGCTCTGCTGTTTGTTCTCAGGGCCAGAGAAGGGGCCTTGACTTGTTATTTACAGCCTAAATACTGTATATGGACCAAGTCCAAATCTCTGCTTCAGGTATTTGTATTTTGAGTAGAAACTTCTAACCTTTTATTTCCACGTGCTCAGCTACATGTAATCAGAACTTCTGAGCAGCAAGGCAGCTTCAGTAAACACATTCTGGGTTTTTTGTATGTTTAAATTTCCAGTGATGATGTGGGTTCTTTTGTGTTCCAGTGGAAGAAATCATCCCAAATGTAATTGAGCCCTCATTTGGTATTGGGAGGATCATGTACACAGTGTTTGAACACACATTCCACATCCGGGAAGGAGACGAGCAAAGGACGGTGAGCTTTCCTGTGGCTGGGCCTCAGCTTAAAAGCAGCTGCAAGCATTTGCCTTTCCCTGACATCCAGGGAAAGGACAAAAAGAAGACTGCACAATACACAATAGAGATGGGAAAACCCAGGTGGGCTGTTGAATTGCTGTTCTTGCCAGCGTACGTGTCATTTGTACATGTACACTGAGAGCAGTCTGGGGCTGTGTGTGCATGAGGCTCTTACGGTACTGCTGGCAAGGGGTGGTGAAATTCCTCCTTCTGGATTCACACTTGGCAATGACCCATCACTCAGAGAAAGGCATCTCTCTTCAGTGTTTTATTTCCTCTCTCTGTGCTGCTTTTCCTGCAATCATAGCTCTGTGCAGCAAGAGGGACAATAGACTGACTGTTTCCTCGGTCCCCCGTGAAATTCAGCCTTCTCTGATTCTGGGCATCCCTAAAAGTCTTGGACTGAAACTTTGCTGTGGTGGGGGCCAGAGGGAAGTGTGTGTTACATACAGAGCACCAGCCAGAGCCTGAACTGTGCTGTTCTGCACAGTTGCTGGTGGCCTGCAGGAACTGGCTGTGAATGTGATGCTGGTTCTTGTTCCTTGTTTCTGGCTGCAGGATTTTGTTTATAGAGAAGAAAAATAACATCACTTCTTGCTGTCTCTGGTTGCCACAGGATGTCATATAGTTATGAGTGGAGGGAACAGGAATCAGGAGCCAAGAATTAGGCTGTAGTTAACTTTCAATCACAAACTTCTCATGAAGTCTAAAGTACTGGACTTAACTTCCCTCTAGTACCCATGTACTTTCTGTGTAGCCTTGGCTGCTCTGTATTGTACATCACAATGGCATTACTTCTGTACTGTTACAGGGCTTGCTGATTGCTAGGGAAGATTTTTTTTTAGTTTTTCCCCCTCTTTTGGCACATTTTTCTTCTCTGAAGGTGTCTGTTGAGAGCTCTGAAAACCTTTGGGCTGCTTGTACTCTACTGTGTGTGCAGTCTCTGTGGGAATCAAGCAGGAGTGAGGTCATTGTAAGAACTCCTCCCTTTAGATTATGCATGAGACTAAATCTCCTGGAAAGAGCCCTCTACCCTTCATTTTTCTGTAATTCAGATGAGGTTAACTTTCTTCAGGGAAAGGCTCTGGTGAACCTGTTTTGGTGGGAGATGGTGTTTGGCTGTCAGGAGGGAAGGGGGAGTGGAGAACAGCTGGAGAAAATCAGTCTTGCTTCAGCAGTGTGAGGTCTTACTGCTGGAACCTGGAGTACTAATGTCTTACAGAAGGCCTGCTACTCCTCTGGAACAGTCACCCTGCCTCCAGCAGGAGATACTTATCTCCAAAGAATCTGGCCTAATCATTAAACTTGTATTTATTTGTACTCTTTTCTTTTTTCCTTAGTTCTTCAGCTTCCCAGCTCTTGTAGCACCGTTCAAGTGCTCCGTTCTTCCTCTCAGCCAGAATCAGGAATTCATGCCTTTTGTCAAGGAATTATGTAAGTATATTAAGCACTGTGGGTCCAATGGGGATGTGCACTGGGAAGAGAATTTTCTTCCTCTGTGCTATAGGTAGAAAATAGCACTGGGATCATGTGGCTCTTGTATGCAGAGGGAGATCCATCAAACTAAAACAGCTGAGTTGGTTGTATCTGCCAGCTTTGGGTATCTATCCAACTCTTCAGTCTAGCCCCCAGAAAGCCAACTCCCTGCACTTCCCTCTGTTGGTTTGCAGTGTAAAAGATGTTTCTTTTTTTCCTTGTGTCAAAAATAAGTCTTTCCCACTGCCTGGGAGAAGCTGTCAGAAATAATGCTTTGTTTACTATTTTTTTGAATTAAGTATTTTTCTTGGCTGTTGTTACTGAATCAGTCCCAGAGCTGCTTAGCCTGCAGGTGCTCTGTCAGAATGTCCTCTGGTACCATCTAAAAGTGAGTATTTAAAGGACAGGAACATAGGCTGTATGTCAGGCCGTGTCTTTTGCTGTTGGCTGCAGTTGTGCTCAGGGCCCTCACCTCCCCGTGCTGGATATGCCCACACAGGCATGTAGGGCTGGTGTGGTTCTGGGTTAAAGCAGAGTTGTGGACTGTGGTGACAGGTTGAATAAGTTGGTGATTTTGCTCTTTGAGTGAGAGTTGAGTAATGCAACGTGGCGAGCTGTGTGTGCAGCAGTGTGTTGTACCTGTGGTTGGGTTGGAGCTTGCAGTCTTGGCAGGGACCCTTAGCTCTGTCAAAATAGAAATGAGAGTCTGTGGTGCTGCTTGAAGCCAGGACACATGGAGCCGCCTGTCAGGTGGGGCCATGGGGATGTGGGAGGCCACTGCTTGGATCATGTTGCCTGCTGAGTATGTAACGAGTCCCGGGGATCCCCTCTGCTCTGCTTGCTGCAGCTGAAGCACTCACCAGGAACGGCATCTCTCACAAGGTGGACGATGCCGCTGGCTCCATCGGGCGGCGCTATGCCCGGACTGACGAGATCGGCGTGGCCTTCGGGATCACCATCGACTTCGACACCGTTAACCGGACGCCTCACACCGCCACCCTGAGGGACCGCGACTCCATGCGCCAGATCCGAGCCGAGGTGAGGGGCGGGCGGCTGGGCGGCTGACAGGGCCCAGTCTGTTTCTAGGGGAGGGCATTAGCTGCCATTTCTGGTCTAGCCATGGCCCAGCTCTGTTTGGGACCTGCCTGTGGCTCTCACAGGCAATTTAACTATTCTGAGAAGTCCCCAGGGAAGAGATACTGGTCAAATAGAAGATGCCGACCCTGCAGCTAAAGCGCTTTTGTTTTTCTGGAATGCAGAGGTGTTGATCTTACTTGCAAGCCATACCTCATGCTGAGTGCACTCCTCGTTAAAGTGAAGGCTGCTGAGTAAATGCATTTGCTGTTTTGTGGCTCCTCTGAATCCACAGGCACCAAAAGGCAGAAACTCTTTGGCTGCTGCTGACTGGCTGGCAGAGCACAGCACAGACTTAACTCCTCAAAGTTTACTCCTTGCTGGTGTTGCCTGCACAGCACCAGTGAAGCTGGTGAACCATTGCCCAAAAGCTGTGCCTGTCCTAAGCATGCTCTGCTAGTACAGCCATAATAGAGGGGCTGGAATAGCAAACCTCCCCGGGGTGGTCTCCTTGCCTGCCACCAAAACCTGCTCAGGGCTGTGGACATGCAGCCTTGGCACCTCGGTCATGCCCTTATCTCCCCAGGCCCTCATTAGGAACACAGTTTGGCTCCTGTAGGGGGAGGAGTTAGTGGTGATCTGTGAGGCTGAGTTGTTCTATCTCTGCTCTGTACAAAAGCACCTGTAGTGCTCAGGGCTACTGAGCTGGCTGTGGGTTTGGTTCAGCATAACAGGCAGTGCCAGTTCCTCAGGGCATCCATCTGTCTCTCTGTCACCTGGATGACCTCTCACTTCTGAGCAGCAGAGATGAGATTTTTGTTACCCTTCAATTTCTGCAGATTTTCTAGTTTCTCTAGCTGATCCTTCCTGTCATGACAATGTGCTATGAGGAGCAAAGAAAAGGTAATTGGCAGCTTCTTTAGTGCTGATTTTACAGCAAGTAGGGCCTGGCTAAATCCTGATTTACAGCACCTTCTGGGTGTGTGTATTGTTTTCCTCCCAAAACTGAAACATAACACTAGAGGCTGTGGTCCACCACAGTGACAGTTGCATTTCCCTCATGGGTCACTCTGAATAACTGAGCAGTCTTTGCCAAGATGACACAGGCTGTGATTGAAGATGTCCTAGTTAATTGTTTTTCCTCCCCAAAAATGATCTTTCAGGAAAATAATTGTTCTGTTGCTGATGTAAAAGTATGTTCCCCGTGTATCCAAGAGAGCAACTTGATTTTGAGGACTTGGTGTTTCACGTGTCTTTGTGACTCTGCCCACAGATCTCTGAACTTCCTGCCATCATTCGTGACCTGGCCAATGGTTACCTAACTTGGGCTGACGTTGAGGCAAAGTATCCACAGTTTGAGGGACAAGAGACTGGCAAAAAGGACACAATAGAGGAATAAAGAAAAAGTAAAATCCTGTCAAATGTCCACTTTTTACTGTTCATGTCAATATGAAATAAACTTCTCGCGTATTATTCAAAGCTGCATTGTTTGTGCACACAGACTGTTTGGGTTTTTTTTCCTCAATTGCTGCCCGAATTTAACTTTAAAAACTGAATTAATTGAAGTCCAAGTTAGTGGTGTTATGAATAAAAACGCCATTATATATGCCTGCTTCTCTGTGTTCCTGCAGCCTTGTACTTTCTTCAGAAATATGTGTTTTGTTGTTTTCCTCTCCTGTTTATGGCTGTGGGTGTTACAGGTTTGTTACAGTCCCTGAGGAAGACAGGGACCATCATCCTTTCATCTGGATTCAGATCACCTTGGGCTCTTGTGGAAAATGGTACTAGATGCTTGGCTTTGTTTTTATGAAGGGGTGATCAAAGTGTCAGTTCTCCTTTCACCGTGGTTAAGTGCTTCACACTGTATCTTAAGAGCTGGTTTAGTGCTTTCTTTTGGCTGCAGATGTTTGATATCTGTTTCTGCAGAACTGGGAACATGCAGAACAGGAGGGGGGGGTGGAGAATCCTGCTCCAGTTCTTGCTCTTGCTTCTCATAGTTGGTTTGCTTGGTTTGAGGGAGCGAGCAGCTAGGAGTGTGGAGAGTTGGACCACTGGCAGGGTCCCTTTTTCATTAATTATCTTCTGGCAGCAAGGACTGAAACCAGAGACTGTCCTAAGCAGGTGGGAAAAGAGTCAAGTACCCTTTGACTTGCCTGGGCAGTGGAGAAGTTAAAACCTGTGTGCTGTTGGTGTGCCTTGTTGCAGCTGGAGGTGGACATGTCATCTCATGTGTGGGGAGCATTAAACTCTGCCTGACCCAGACCAGATAACAGAGGTCTCACATCTACTTAGGTTTCAGGCTCTCAGTCCACTAAAAAGCAGAGAGGCAAGGTCTTGTCTTCCTTCATGAAATTTCATCCTAGCCTCCTCAGTTGTGCTCTAGGCCCTGGAGAAGGCTCTGGTATTGCCATCACAGGGATTTCCATCCCTGGGCTGGAAACCTGCTTCAGACGTTAGGGAGCCTGACCTTGCCCATCTGGCCCTGACAACATCATCTGAGGCCTGATCCCCACCTTTCTCAGCCTGGGGGTAGATAAGGTGCCTGTCACTGCTGGCTCTGTTAGCTGCAGGTGCATAAACCTCTAAGAAGCTTTTGTCATGTCTGATAGTCAGCAAAGAAAGGCTTTAAAAAAGAGAATGCGGAAGAGGATGCTTGAAAACACTCATTGACTGGTGTGACTGGAAGCTGCCTTCTCTGTGCTAGTGGCTGATACCTTCTCTGGGTTGGCAGGCAAACACTAATTAGTGGACATTTCTGAGTAATTTTCTTTAGTTTTAGGTAAATGGCTGGGGAAGCAGATGGATTGGGGGCATTGGAGAGGGAGGGGCAACACAGGTGGAGAGGGTGGGGTTTCACCATGCCCATGAATCACTGCTGCTGATGTTTTGTTTTGCTGGACTTGGCTGCATGAATTCATCCTGGTGGTGACAGCTGGGGTGGGATCACTGCTTTCAATTGCCCGTTTCCTCCTCAAACTGCATCCTTGAGTTAAACTGGAATTTTATGTGTCTGTCTTGTGCTTGAAAGAAGTGCCTGACCTGGAGCATGGCAAACTCACTGGGTTTTTCTTTAGCCAGGGGCAACATGTAAGCTGTGGAGATGTGTGCCTGGGGTTTCTGCTAGGAGGCTTTCTTAGCCTCATTCTGCCCTGTGCTGGGGTGAGGGAGGGTTGTCACCTTTGGCAAATGCTCCAAGATGCACAGAGTTAATTTAATAAATGAAGCCTGGTTATTAATCTGAGCGACACACAAACTAGACAAGCCAAGGTGCCTGTGTGCCAGGGGCTGTGCAAACCCAGCCAGCCGTGGGGAGGGCCTGGCTGCTGGGACCTGCACCCAGGTGCTCTGTCTTTGACCAGCACTCGATCTTGCAGGGAGCTTCCAGCTCCTTCAAAGGGATCTGCAAAAAAAACCCCGCAACTCATAAGAAACTGTCTGATGTAACTTTCTTTAAATTCACCCCGGAGGGCCCTGCCCTTTGCTGGGTGCTCAGGCGCTGAGGAGCTGAGCAGGGTACACCCTTCAGCCAGCACCATCCGCTCCCCAGAAGAGGGTGCTGTCAGGCAGAAAATAGCAAGGGCCAGGGAGGTGTTTAAACGCTGAAACCTTGTGGTTTTATTTCTAACAATTCCGGGTGTTTCACTTGTGCCGCAGCCCTGGGCCTGCGCTGCTCTAATGCTCTTTGTTAATTCAATGGCTGGAAATGCTGCTGCAACCTGGGTTTCAATGGAAGTGAAATGACAATCCTGAGAAAGTCTTAGAAATGTAGTTCATGGTAGTTCAGGGGAACACGTAGCTGGGCTGTGAGAGTGAAGTTTGGATCGTGCTGCCAAGGGCTTATGGAGTTGGGGAGACCCATCTGATTATATGCAATTATTTGCAGCAGGGATGGTTGTAGCCTCCGTGATCAGCAGGGTCCAGGCACTTAAGTCTCAGTTTCAGTGGGCACCAACAGGCACCACAAACCCCCCTGATGGAGGGGGATGTCAGGGAGGGGTGAGCCTTGCCTAGCCTGCGTGTTGCAAAAATCCCCCTGGTAAGAACCCAAAGCTGAAGGTGACAGGTTTGTCCTAACACAGCTAGCTCCAACAGATGTACTTTGGAAATTCAGCTTAAACCTTTGTGATTCCTATCTCTGCTGTGACCTGTAATTCACCTTCTGTGCCAAGTAGGCAGAGTTTAGTATTTATAAGCAGGGGCTGCTGAACATCAATCCAACTCCACATTGCTCTGCCACACTCATTTCCATGTTCCTATCTGAGCTGATCATGTAACACTCTGATTTCTGCTGCAATCTGCAGCTATCTCCCCTGCAAGTGGATGGGAGAACATTGCTTATTCAGTTCATAAAGCTGCAAATAATGAAAAGCACTGGCAAAGCCAATGGGTCTTTTCTAAGTAATATCCTGGGACTTTAGCTCTGGATTTAGGCAGCATTTAGGGTCCTCCCCGCTTTTAGGAATGGTGTGAAGAAGAGGAGTAGAAAAGAAAGGTTCATTTTCTCTTCTAATACAAAAACTGGTGAATAAGCAGTAAAATTAGAAAGTTGATAGCTTTGAAACAGCTACTTGGAGGAAAAATCACTGTGTTTGTGCTGTTCTTCCTCTTTGTGTTGCATCTTCTGGTGGCCACTGTCTGGTCTGTGAACACTTGGCAGTAGGGGAAGAACCAGAGCTGTAATCAGTTGCTTTCCCAGTGGTCAGCACACAAATCAGCCCCCACAGGCTCAATCCATCTGTGCCAACCTTCACCTGACACGGTGCTCAGAGCAGTGTTTAGGACAATTGATCTGTGATCAGGTTAAACAGGCCCTGCTGCTTCAGGCCAGGCCTCTATGTCTTCATTCTTAAATGGATGAGAAATGCAGCAAGTTTGCAGCCAGAAAAATGAGAAACCCTCAGCACCTATTCCCCAAAACCCAAAGCAAAGGAAGCTTGTCAGGGATTTTCCTTCTTGGTTTTCATTTTGGGAACAGAGCAAAACTCTATTCTTTCTTCAAAGGCTTCATATTAGTGAAAGGGGTATTTAAGGGGTATCATGAGACATGTTTTTACAGCAGCTGAATAGAGCCCAAGAATAAGGATTCCTGATCCTCTCCCAGGTAAATAATTCCATATTTCTGAGCTGTGTTTTCATCCAGTGTTAGGCAGCAATAGCAGTAGTGTCTGGAACCTGCCATGAGAGCTGGTTATACTGGTGGGCATTTGCTACCCTCCCAGTAACCCCAGCAGGTCCTGGCTGAGGTCCCACATCACATTGTGCTCATCCAGCAGGCAGTTCCCAATTGCATCATTCTCAGAAGACATAAAAAAATAAGCAGAGGTCTCATCTCCCCTCTCATCAGGAGCCCCTTGCTCATTGTCCAAATCCCACAACCCCATTTGCAAAAATAAAATTACGAAAAGAAAAGCCCACGATTGAATTTGTTGCCTCTTCAGGGAAATCAGATCTGAAATAATAAATATATATTTTATCCTCCAGGCAAAAGCCCGCTGATCACTAATACCTACAGATTATTTGTACTAATCCAGAGTGATCAAGGGGAGATGGTTGGATACTTGGCACTATTTTGGTCCCTTGCTTATGAAACTCCATCTCCATGTTTGAAAGAAAAGTCTTTACATAACTGTAATCACTCAGATAAGAAAAGGACTAAACTGTCCCAAAACATTTTATCTTCTGCACAGATGCTGCCTATGAATTGTGACTTGATTAAATAACATGGCAACATAATATTTTGTTCTGAATAACAATTATCCCTCTGTAGGTGGGAAAGAGCAAGCCTGCACTTTCAACTGGTGTTTGGTGCAAACAGAAATGGGGATTGATGGAGGTTGGAGGATCCAGCAATTCACCTGGATGGTGAGAGTTGCTCAGAAAATAGCTAAGGGACATTGGAAAGAGACATCCCATTGTGTCACCGAATGGCCTGTGACACAGGTCTGGCTCAGAGAGGTCCCCAAACGTGTAGCCCAGGTGCCATCACAAACTACAAAGCGAAATGAAAGCCTGTGGAAACCATGGGAATGGAACAGGAGTGCCTGGGACCAGCACCTTACCTGGGTGCACCAGCAGGGGATTGGTTCTGTGCAAGTAGTTTGTATCTTTACCACCTTGTCTGCTTCCCGCTCCTTAAAAAAGGGTCTTCTTGTGTCCCATGGGTTTAGGATGCTCATGATGCAAGGTGTGAACATGAACAAGAGGTCTTGTTCTCACTTCCCACACGGCTGCTCATTCCCCACCAATGAGCCCCTGTTGGCAAAACTGTGATCACCAGCAATCACCATCTGAGCAGGAAACAGCCAGGATGTGCACCAGCTGTGGGGAGACAAGATTCCTCAGTCAGTTTCCCCCTGTATTTTGCCTCTGTTTATAACTGATTTTTGCAGGCTGATTTAGGCCAAGACGAGTGAGGACCCTGTACTTTTCCAAATGCTTCTAGAGAGACTTGGAAAGTTAGGTTCCTTCCCAGTGATTCCTATAGCAAAACCTCAGTCTCACACCATCCCACCTTCAGATCTGCCATGGCATGAAGAGCTGAATTGAGATGATGCTGGTGTCCTGGGCCCAAGTGGTTGCTTCAATCCCAAGGTCTCACCTCCCCCACCTCCATCCCAATTAGGATGACCTCAATCCCTGAAACACAGCTTGTTTTTTGAGTACAGCTTTTATTAGAGAAATAGAGGCAAACCATCTGCAAATCAGAGGAAATATAGAAACATTCTAGGAGAAAGAGGTGAATCTCCTATGCAGTGAAAATATGCTGGTAAGTGATATTAAAAGGAAGGACAATTGCAACATGCAATTGATTTTGCTTTGTAAAAATAAACCTAGGGAAGAAAAGCAGTAACATTGGATCACATGGTAACATTTCAGTGGGTGTCCACAACTCCTGCCAGTTCCCCTGTCTCCTGCACAGCTACCTTCAGCCTACCAATAAATAAAACCAAAGTCATAAAAACTATACCTGGGAAATAATAACCTCCCTCTGCTTGGGTTATACCAGCCTTTCCACAGCCCTGTCTGCACTGGCTCCTTTCCCTCAGGGAGCCACACATGGCCAGGACAATTTGCAGACAGAGCTCCATCAGCACAGCCTGAACAAATGGTTAGGGGCTGGGATGTTTCTGCATTGCAGGCAGCTGCAGTGCTGGCTCCGTGCTCCAACTGTGCCTGATAACCTCTGGCCACTGCAGCCTGTGTCCCTGCAGCCCCTGCTCTTTTCCCAGATGGATTGGCTGCTGTGGGCTGAACATGGCATGAACCTATGGGGGTGTCTCCCCTGGAGCCCAGCTCCCCTTTGCAGCCCGTGGAGCTGTTGCCAGTAGAGTCAATGAAGTCCTGGAGTCTCATCCCGGAGCAGGCATCTAAATAGGGCAGAAAAAACCACTTTCTCCACTTCTCCCCTTTGATTTTACATGGGGGATGACCACCTCAGATGTTTTCATCTGTGCTGTAGAGACATGAGTTCAGGTGAGAGAAAGCCAGCCCCAAAGCTTGGTGGACCCGCAACCACTGAGACAGGGAAAAATAGATACATTCTCCATCTGTTTTATTTTTTTACTTGACATGGGGATGATTTGCAGGTGAGAGACTTTGTCAGACTTAAGAATTCATCTTCATTCACCCCACGACAGTCAAACTTTTCTAGAAAGCCAGTGGAAAACTGCCCAACCACAGCTTATAAACACAGAGCTGCTTCTGTTCTCCAAAGGAAGGTCTAACCACGCTGTGCTCATGCTCTGCCATTTGTCCTCCTGGGTCTTATTTGAAAGATAATTGGGACAAGGCCTTTTTGTTTTGTATCCGTGCTCCAGTAATATGATCCATTACTCACGTTGGCCATGAGTCAACAATGTGCCCTCACAGCCAAGAGGGCCAATGCCATCCTGGGGTGTATGAAGAAGAGTGTGGCCAGCGGGTCAAGGGAGATCATCCTCCCCCTCTACTCTGCCCTAGTGAGGCCCCACCTGGAGCACTGTGTCCAGTTCTGGGCTCCCCAGTTCAAGGACAAGGAACTACTGGAGAGAGTCCAGCACAGGCCACTAAGATGATTAAGGGACTGGAGCATCTACTATAGGAGAAAAGGCTGAGAGAGCTGGGGCTGTTCAGCTTAGAGAAAAGGAGGCTGAGGGGGATCTCATCAATACTCATAAATATCTAAAGGGGGTGTCAGGAGGATGGGGCCAGACTCTTCTTAGTGGTGTCCAGTGACAGAACAAGGGGCAGTGATCACAAACTGGTAAACAGGAGGTTTAACCTAAATATAAGAGAATACTTTTTTACTCTGAGTGTAGCAAAGCCCTGGAACAGGCTGCCCAGGGAGGTTGTGGAGTCTCCATCCCTGGAGACATTAAAAACCAACCTGGACGTGTTCCTGTGGGATCTGCTCTAGGGGATCCTGCTCTGGCAGGGGGGTTGGACTAGATGATCTCCAGAGGCCCCTTCCAACCCCAACCATTCTGTGATTCTGTGGTTCATCACTCCTAATCCCCCTGGCTGGAAAAGCTGTCACCTCATCAGGGCAGGAGCTTTGCCATGTGATGTACGTATCTGCTTTCCCATCACTCCCAGCTCAGTTTATTTCTTTATGTGCAGCGGGTAATTAGTAAGACATCATGTGAGTTTAAAAAGCAAAATACCAGTTAGAAAGGGGGAGCTGGATAATTTATTCCTTGCTGTCATTTAATTCCTGAGAGAAAATCCCCAAACGAGGGACAAGATAGGGACAACTGGTCAGTGAGGGCTGAGCCAACACACCAGCTCGCCATGTCTTCAGCTTGCAGAAATAGGGCAGAGCTGTGCAAAGATTACTTACTGGAGCAAGAACATCTTGCACACACACAAAAAAAATGGAAAGGAAAAAAAAAAAGAAGCAAGCTTGAAAGGATACAAAGCTTTCAGGAAACAGCAGTCTGTTTTCCAGTGGATGATTTAATTCCCTGCTTTTCATGTAATGGTTTAGTGTACCATTGTCACGGTGTGTTATCAGTCACCCTATTTAGGGCTGATGAATTTACCACCAGTGAAAGAATTGCAGGAAAAAACACAACAACAACAACAACAACAACCAGCCAATTTAAACAACTGAGATGCTGAAGGAAATCTTCAAACAGATCTACTGGGGGAAAAACCAAAATGAAAACGATCCTTAATTGTGTGTAACTATCCATTTGGCTCATCTCCTGAACATGCAGAGTTGAAGACAGGCTGGCCCAGTTTTTGGGAGCTAAAAGGGGTGTATCAAGCCTTTCATCAGCTCCTGCCATTGCTCTGTGGCATCAGAGCTCTGTGCCATGGTTGATGGCAGAATATTAATTTAATGGCCAGGACACAGAGCAGCAGGGGATGGAGAGCAGCAATGGAACCCAGCAATGCTGAGTGCTGCTAAAAGCACAGAAGGATGGGGAGCAGTTCCCCCTGGGTAATTGGAATGAGGGAGGGCTGCCTGAGCTCCAAAGGCACCTGGAATTTCACATTGTATGGACATGGTGCTGTGCTCGCTGCCTTTGTGCCTTTCAGTTAGGCTGAGAAATTGAAGTTGCTTTTACTCTCTTGTGGTGACCAGCTTTTCTGAGCTCAGAGATGAGTCTGGGGCAAAATTTTCTCTTCTATGTCTTCAGGGCTTGGTACAGGGTACCTCCTCACAGTGCTCAGGTTTCTTCTCCTTCTTGCTTTCTCCCCACTGGCTTTGCTGGTGGAGTGTCCTTCATGGACTCTTGACTTTGTCCAACATGAGGTGTACAGAACTGCATGGTTTGTCTAGAGGGTCTGGAGGTCATGTGGCCATGGCAAGAACATGGCAAGCATGTTCCTGCTTCCCAGCTTTCCCCAGAAGAGCAGGCTGATGTGCAGAGCCAGGTGCTTTGTTGCAAGGAGTGAATGTTTTCAGTTACTGTGTTTCCAACCAGCATCTGTTTATTGGTGTCTTTATTCAGCTTCACTGAGGCTTTTTTTGGGGAAGCTCTCAATGCCTGAGTTCAATTCCTGGTCTGGTTCCTATTTGTAACATCCCTTTCATGCTGCTTCTGCTTTCCTCAAACCATCACACTGTAAATCTGCTGGGCAAGACATGAAATAAAACTGCACCTCAGTGGCCAAGCTGGAGAAAAAGCCCATCCAGAGTTGTTATTTATGGAGTAAGTGCTTGAGCTGCCCCAGCTACAGCAAAGAGCAGGAACTAGGGGGGGCTTGATGCAGAGAGCACCAAACAGAGGCTGCTACTGGGAATCCTGTCTTCAGCTCTGAGCCCTGGCATCTGCTCCTGCCTCTGCTTCAGTTCATATCCAAGCTTTGCCAATGTAAAGGTTCATGTATTTATTTTATTTAGAGGGGAGAATGATTGTTTTATTCCCTCTTTCATTTCTACTCTGGTTGCAGCCAACCATGGGAATACAACAGGCTTAGTCACATCCACTGCCTGTCCTCAGTGTTGCACTCTTAGAAACATCCATGCAGTTATTTCCATCAAAAGCACTTATACCCCTTATTTACTCACCCATTTTCATTCAAGCATTTGGGAAATCTCAAGAGTCCTTTATTTAAAACAGGCCTGGATGAATATGTGGTAGTGTCTGATATGATGTCAAGCCAAGGGTTTTTTTCCAGGTAAAGTTAAAACCAAAAAATATGTTTGCAACCTTTTGTCCTGAAAAACAGTCACAGATCTGAACAATCCTTTGACCATGTGTTACTTTCACCCCATAATGAAACATTTTGTCTCAGGATGGGGTTGACTCCTTTTAAGGGAAAGGAAAACGTCTCCAACCTACCAAAATGCAACCTTTGCATTTATATTTGGAGTAAGAAGATTGAAAATTTTTCAAAAGTTTGTGTTGGATTTACAAATATTTGTCCTAATTTTCCCCTTTTCTGGCAGCTCAAGGAATTCACGAATTTGTAGTAAAGTGAAAAAATTTCAGACGACCAGAAACTTCCTTCCTTCCTTTACATTAAAATGCTTCTGGGCCCCCTTCCAGCTCATGGCCAAAGAGGCTGGGTGAAATCAGGCCTTTGGCTGCTTGGCTGGGATTCAGCTCAGACTTAGGATGCTTAAATTAATCACCTAAAGTCAAGTGTCTCCAAATTATATCGATAGAAAGAGGAGAACACAGCAGAGGTACAAGTGCTTTAACCCAGTTGAACCCACCATGGCCTAAGACTTCACACTGCTGAGGAGCTGGAGCTGTTTCCAGGAAGGCATGTAGAGCTGGGCCATCAGTGATGCTCCCACACAACCTGAGCTCGGTGGAAGTCCTTGGCCCTACCACCTTGCACAGTGTCTCTGGTGGAGCCTGACCCACTCTTCACGGGTGATGCTTGTTTACTGGAATTAAATACATCTGTACTGCTGGGTGAGGGCTGGCAGAGCTACACAGCCAAGTGTGTGGGTATAGAAGGTTGGGTTGGAAGGGACCTGAAGGGACTGTATCGTTCCAACCCCCCTGCATGGGCAGGGACAACTCCCACTAGATCATGTTGCTCCAAGCCCCATCAACCTGCCCTTGAACACTTCCAGGGATGGGGCAGCCACAACTTCCCTGGGCAACCTGTGCCAGTGTCTCAGCTCCCTCACAGGAAATAATTTCTTCCTAATGTCTGACCTAAATCTCCCCTCTTCCAGTTTTAATTCATTAATCCTTGTCCTATCACTCCATGCCCTTGTAAAAGGTCCCTCCCCATCTTTTCTGGAGCCCCTTCAGGTACTGGAAGGTGCTCTAAGGTCTCCCCAGAGCCTTCTCCTCTCGAGACTGAACAACCCCAACTCTCTCAGCCTGTCTCCATAGCAGAGCTGCTCCAGCCCTTGCATCATCATTGTGGCCTCCTCTGGACTTGTGTCTAATATCTCCATGTCCTTCTTGTGTTGGGGGCTCCAGAACTGGACACAGTACTCCAGGCAAGGTCTCATGAGAACAGAATACAGGGGGAAAATCCCCTCCCTGGCCCTGCTGGCCATGCTTCTTTAGATGCAGCCCAGGACACAGCTGCTTTCTGGGCTGCAAGCTCACATTGCCAGCCCATGTTGAGCTTCTCATCAACCAACACCCCAAGTTCTTCTCCCCAGGACTGCTCTCAATCCATGCCCCACCCAGCCTGTAATTTTGTTTGGAATTGCCCTAACCCATATGCAGGGTGTTTTTGAACTTCATGCCTTTTGCACAGGCCCACCTCTCAAGCCTGTCAAGGTCCCTCAGGTACAGAGGGCATGTTCAGACTGCACAGATGTGTTACACTACAATCACATGCCTGCTGCCCAAAATTCCCCTGCAGACTGGGGCTAAACCCTGGGAATTGTGTTGCTGAGGGCAGCGGGATCCCTTCTGTCCTCAAAGTCAGTGTCTGTCTGCCCATCCTGGCATGAACACTAGCACAGACCTTCACAGCCCTGTGCCACTTTCTGTGCTGGCTGCTTGGCCATCAGTTTGTGAGAAGGGGACTGGAGGTCAGCAGCATCACACTGAGCATGAGCAGCTGAGCTGCTCTGAGCCCCCAGCACCTGCCAGCAATTTGTGAGCAGAGCAGGGGGGCCCCCTGATGTTGAGCTGAAGTTGAATCAGGCTTAACATCTGGATGGAGATGTTAAAATGAGGAATACGTTGTCATTATCTTTGCTACAGACTTGGTCTGCTATTTAACAAGAAAGTCTCCAGGAGGTTAAAGAAACCCCATTCTGACAGACAGCTAATCACAAAGTGTCCTTGTTTATTCAGGCCTGGGAAACACAGGAGTGCTTAGCCTAAAAAGCAAAGCAGGTACACTCAGGGAGCATTCAATGGGGAAATCCCCCATGGAAATGTTGGTGGGAATGAGCTCTCCTATTGATTTCCAGGCATCAGAGAATCTCTCCCTCCCCTTTCTCCTTCCCTGCTGACTCCCAGTGTCAGTGTAGCAAAGGACAGAGACAGTGGCTATCCCAGCTGCAGGGACAGCCTCCCTCCAGCCCTGTTTCCCTCACTTGTGCTAAGCTTTAGCTGGCTCAGTTTCTCAGGATGATGAGGTCTTGTTAGTGAAGGCAATCCAAGCCTCTCTACCTCAGGAATGCAGCCATCCAGGGCTGCCTCTTCCCCAGCTTTATCCATCCTCCATAGGATTGAAGCACTGAGCCACAGGAACCCCATGTCAAAGGTTTGTAAAAACTACCCAGAAAAAAAAAGGAGAGAAAAGGGCTCAAAGAGAGGCAGAGTCCTGCAGGAGTTGGGCTGCTAGACCATCTGGGCTAGGTGTGTCTGTCATTCCTGAGAGCATTCCTCTTCCCCAGGACCATAAGACAGGCTGGAAAAGCAAAGAATGAACCTCTGCAGGTCCTGCTGGGAACAGGAGCTCCCTGTGCTCTGTCACAGAATCATAGAATCATAGAATCATTAATGTTGGAAGGGACCTTAAAGATCATCAAGTTCCAACCCCCCTGCCATGAGCAGGAACCCCTACCACTAGATCAGGTTGCACAAAACCTCGTCCAACCTGGCCTTAAAAACATCCAGGGATGGGGCATCAACAACCTCTTTGGGGAACCCATTCCAGTTCCTCACCATCCTCACAGTGAAGAATTTCTTCCTAATACCTAACCTAAATCTCCCCTCTTTCAGTTTAAAACCATTACCCCTTGTCCTATCACTATCTTCTCTGATGAAAAGTCCCTCCCCAGCTTTCCTGTAGCCCCTTCAGGCACTGGAAGGCCGCTATAAGATCTCCTAGGAGCCTTCTCTTCTCCAGGCTGAACAGCCCCAATTCTCTTAGCCTGTCCTCATAGCAGAGGTGATCCAGGCCTTTGATCATCTTCATGGCCCTTCTCTGGACCTTCTCCAACAGGTCCACATCCTTCTTGTGCTGAAGGCACCAGAACTTTACGCAGCACTCCAGGTGGGGTCTCACCAGAGCAGAGTAGAGGGGCAGAATCCCCTCCCTGGCCCTGCTGGCCACACTTCTTTTGATGCAGCCCAGGATGTGGTTGGCCCTCTGGGCTCCGGCACACGCTGGAGGCTCATGTTGAGCTTCTCATCTCCTCCCACCCCTAAGTCCTTCTCCTCAGGACTGCTCTCTAGCCATTCTTTCCCCAGCCTGTATTTGTGCCTGGGGCTGCACCGACCCAGGTGCAGGACCTTGCACTTGGCCTTGTTGAACTTCATGAGGTCGGCACTGGCCCACCTCTCCAGCCTGTCAAGGTCCCTCTGTCCTCCTGGGCTTTAATGGAGACAAGCTGAGGCATGTCCCCCATGGGGCAGCAGTTGTGGGGCAGCAGTCTTTTTATGGAGGGTGGCAATGGGCTGTAATCACCTCCTGTGTAATTAGCAGAGAGGCACAAGCCAGCACTGCCCACCTCACCCACCCCATTGCAGGGGCTGCTCTTGCTTTCAGGCTAACACTGACCCTAGAGAAGGAGATCACAGATTGTGCCATGACCTTGTTCAGAAAATCTGCAGGTGGGGACTAGTCAGAAGCTTTGGTCCTTTGATGCAGACCTCTCTCTACTTCGCTTTGTTCCAGCACAAGAAATCACTTTCAAGGAGGGACTGTGCTTTGGGTCAGGAGATGGAGACAGAGGGTCCAGGTGTGCCTCAGCCAAAGGAGTTCAGCTTGATAACCTGGTCCCATGTGGTGCTACCTGGTTGCATCACTTTGGCCCTGGATGGGACAAGGGGGTGGTGGTAACTAAGTACTCTTTCCTCAGGGAGGCTTTTTAGACAAAAGGGAATAGATGAAGCATGTGTAGAATTGTGTGATACTGAGTGTCCTGTTGCTCACCCAGTTTTTACCCTGGTCTTTTTCCTCTCCTCACTCCCCATCTGTGGGGACACCAGGCTCCCTGCAGCCTGGGATTCTCAAAGAAGTTCTCATGGGAACCATCAAGTTCTGAAAGGGCAAGTAAACATCCCAGGGTACTTATGTCTGAGTAGATACTTGCTCTGGCCCCAAAGACCCTCTTATTCCCACCATACCAGAACATTCTGAGTGTCAATCAGCTCCACACGTCCCATCAAAGCACGAATAGTCCTTTTTGAGCAAGTGCTCCCCAACACAGCCTAAAAGCAGACACTGACTGAAAAAAATGCTGCTAATTTCAATAACTGAAGTTACTTCAAAGAGATTTAACCGAAAAGTAGAATTACTAAAGAGGAAAATAGTCAACAGGTCAAGGGAGGAGATTGTCCCCCTCTATTCTGCTCTCGTGAGACCCTCCCTGCAGCACTGTGTCCAGTTCTGGAGCCCCCAACACAAGAAGGACACGGAGCTGTTGGATCCAGTGCAGACGAGGGTCATGATGATCAGAAGGCTGGAGCAGCTCTGCTATGGAGACAGGCTGAGAGAGTTGGGGTTGTTCAGCCTGGAGAAGAGAAGGCTCCAGGGAGACCTTAGAGCACCTTTCACTACCTGAAGGGGCTCCAGAAAAGGTGGGGAGGGACTTTTACAATGGAATGGAGTGATAGGACACAGGGTAATGAATTAAAACTAGAAGAGGGGAGATTTAGGTTAGACATTAGGAGAAAATTCTTCACTATGATGGTGATGAGTCACTGGAACAGGTTGCCCAGAGAAGTTGTGGATGGGAGTGTTGGATGGGGCTCTGAGCAACCTGGTCTACTGGGAGGTGTCCCTGCCAATGGGGGTTGGAACTAGATGATCTTTAAGGTCCTTTCCAATCCAAACCATTCTATGATTCTATTCTAGCCCAGGACACCTCTGGTTGCTCATGCAGAAAGGTCAAGGTCTCCATAAGGCCTGTGTCCTTCTAGCCCTGTGCAGACACCTTAGGGTACTTCAACTATGTGTGGGTCACTGACTGGAGCCCTGGGGTCAAGATGTGGAGGCCTGAGCCCTCAGCATAGCTGGTGGAGAGCTGGTCAATGCAGACAGCAGAGCCTGGAGGGCTCTTCACCAACAATATCCCTGTGGTCACCACTGCTGTGAATCTTGCTCTGGCATGGTTCACCTGTTGCATTGTGGGTAGAATGTAGTGTGGTTCTCTCAGTGACAGCTTACGAAAAAACCCCAAAACACACTCACTCTGTTTCCTTTCCTTCTTTAAATATTTACTTTATTGAGGAGATATTACAAACCCTCAGCCCTGACAGTGTGGTTCTCTCAGTCATAGCTTACCAAAACAAACCACAACCCAGAGAAGCAGCTCACTTTGTTTCCTTTTGTTTCTTTAAACATTTACTTTATTGAGGAGATTTTACAAATTATTAACCCTGATTTTCCCCAGAAGCTGGGACACCCACATGGGCCATGGTCGATGGTGGAAGATCCAGTGATATGTCTGCCTTTTCTACCCCAGAAATGAATCTCCACCAGGTCAGGGGGATTAGAGGGGAAACTTCATATGAACCAGTCTGGTTACAGTTGATAGGTGATGGGACAGAGGTGTAGGTTCCTTCAGAGGCTGTCAGAGCTTGATTTGCTGTTTGAAATCCCCTCCTGGACCTGAATATATCAAAGGCTGAAAGAGTCTCAACATCAAATTTACTCTGTGCTTCTGGGGTTTGGCAGATGTATTCAGTGTTGGGCTTGAGCCACCTCATCAAAACGCTTCCACCAAGTGTCCAAGTCCCTGGTAAAGGCAAAGCTCAAGTGCAATTTGTCCTGTGTCCTTTCTTCCCTCTGTGCCTCAGTTTCCCTGCCTGGAGACAGCTGCTCCAGAGCAGTGCAGACAACAAGCAGCTTGGGTCTACAGTGTTACAGCAGGTAGTTGCCCAAAGCCACGCTGCATGCCTTTCAGATGCCTCCAAGAGGCTGCCACCTGCAACGTGTCCTGGGAGAAGGAAGTGGTGTGTGCCTTGGGGATAGGGAGGAGGCTTCTTTTCCTGCACAAAACCAGAGAGGTAGAGCTACTATTTCACCATGGAACAATTTTCCACTTCCCTCCTGGACTCTACATACCACAGCACCACAACCCTAATGTGTCTTTGCTTGGCTGTGCCCAGGTGGCCATGCAACAAGTGCTACAGAGAAATCTTGGGGAGTGATTTTGTGTGGATTCCCTCCACATCTCCACTTCAACAGGGACTTTCAGGACACAAAGATCCATCTGAGTAAGGAACACTCAAACAAAATCATTAGCAGTGAGCAATAAAGACTGCTGAAGCGCCCATGCTTTTGAGTAGCTGCACAATCCCCTTTACACCAGGGAGAGGACATCCCAAGAGGGAAACAGTTTCCAGTTCTCTAGTCCATAAAGTCTGAAGACTTTTTCACCTATTCCTGCCACTCGGTTTGATTCCCCTAGATCATGCCCAATAAAGTCAATATCCTGCCACAGTAAGAGGTAGGGAAGCAGACAGCTGAGAACCAGCACCATTGTCACTCAACCTGGTGAAGCCACTGATGCCTCTGGGACTTGTGGTGGCAAAGCCACCTGCTCACTAGAGATGTGTAACTGGATGCCAAGAAAAGGCAATTCTTATTTACATCCACACAGGGGGGTTGTGGGATAGTTTGCAGAACTCTGGGCTAGTTTTGCATAACTTCCTTTGAGGGACCTGGCTGAAGCCAATCTGGGAGCCTGCTCTGGCAGATTCAAGGATTAAAACCTTGGTCTGGCTGGCAGTGGTTTCTCCCAAATCTGTACCATCCAGTTGGCTAGGGTTGATCAACCCAGTAGGATCAAGGTGTGGATCAGAGCTACATGTTGACCAACCCAGTAGGATCAAGGTGTGGATCAGAGCTACATGAGGGAGAAGAGAGTTGGCCCTTGTTTTAAACCTTTGCCTAGATGAGAGAGGTTCCCTTTTGCTTTCTTAGAAGCACAGTAACCTAATCAAAAACAATCATGAAGGATGCCAAGCTCTTCAGCCTCCAGCTCCAAGTGCTCTGAAGAGGCTTGGATCTCCAGCCCCATCCCACAGCTGTGAGAAGATGATACCCCAAGAGTTCTCCTTAGAAAAGCTCCAGAGGACTAGTGAACCTCACTGTTCCCTCAGGTTGACCTCCCCACCTCCAGATACCGTACACATAAGGTGAGCAGAGTTTATCTCTGTCCCTCCTGTTTCCCACCGGACTTTCCTCCAGGAGCAGGCACCACGCCTGCTCAGCTCTCCTCTTCACTTTTCATGGGGACCAGTGCTGTCTGTTTAGTGTGGTGGGGTCCACCACCAGTCCTTGTGGCCCCCTCCCATTTTGCGCAGGGAGCAGTTCCTTCCCGCACATGGATTTTCTGGTGCCTCCTCAGATACTTCTTCAGCCGGTAGCGTTTCCCACAGACCCCACACTTGTAGGCCCCACCTCGGGAGTGGAGCAGTTGGTGTTTAATAAGGTGACGCTTATGGGGGAAGCATCTCCCACACTTGGTGCACTTGCAAGGCCCCATGCGGATGTGGATCGTTTGGTGACGGAAGAGGTTGGCCTTCTGGTTGAAGGTCTTCTCGCACTCAGGGCACTGGTAGGGCTCCTCCTTGGTGTGGATCCTCTGATGACGAACCAGATTTGACCTCTGGGTGAAGCTCTTCCCACACTGGGTGCATTTGAAGGGCTCGCTCACGTGGACTCGCTGGTGGCGGCTCAGCTTGCGGCTCATGCGGAAGCTCTCCCCGCACTCGCTGCACTTGTACGGCCCCTCGCTCGTGTGAATCTTCCTGTGCCTGGTCAGGTTTGATTTCTGATTGAAGCTCTTCCCACATTCAGGACAGGGGAATATCCGTTCACCCTTGGGAGCTCTTTTTGCTGACGGATCTTTCTTGGACATGGATTTGTCTCGGTTCTCCAGCATCTCCTCTTTGGCGGGTTGATTGCATTTCTTCTGCTTCCTTGTTGGGCTCTGGCTTTCCTGGTGGTTGGCCTCCACACCAGGTTCCTCTTTAATGTGAATCCTTTGGATAGCACTGAGGTTTGGCTTCTGCCCATAATTCATCCCAAACTCAATGCTTTCCTGTGGTTCTTCCTTCACATGGAGCACCCAGTTATTGGCTATGGGGACATCCTGCTTGCGCTGCCCATCAGTGTCTTCTTCCTTTTTAATCTGTCTCTCCTGTAAAGCCATCAGTGGGAATTTTGGATCAAAGAGCTTTCCATAATCTGGGTTTTCTGGTGGCTCTTGCTTGATGTAAAGTTTCTGGCAGGCTATTGCAGTAATGTTTTCTGGGTCATTGGTGGGTGATTCTGGCTCCTCCTTCATCTGGATTTTCCAAGGAAGGCTTTTTGGATTAGATGGGTTTCTAGGTATGCTACACCCTTGGGCTACATCTCCTTCACAGGACATACTCTCCAACATATTATTCTCTGACCTGAAGTGAAAATCAGGCTCCTCTTTAATCTGGACGACCTGGAGAGACACACCATTGACGTTTCCCTCGAGCAACTTTTGCTTAGCATGGTTCCTCTGGTGGACGTTGAAATACCGCTTGGTGCTCAAGCTTTTCCCACACTCAGTACAAATGAAAGGCCCTCCACGGAGGTGTATCTTCTGGTGGGCCAGCAGAGTGGCACTTTGCCCAAAGCACCTACTGCAGTCAGGGCATTTGAAGGGCTTCTCCCTCTTGTGGATCTCCTTGTGGACTGTGAGGGTCCCCTTCTTCACAAAGCTCTTCCCACACTCGGTGCAGGCGAACGGCCTCTTC
The DNA here is from genome assembly GCA_020745705.1 of Hemiprocne comata. NCBI lineage: Eukaryota > Metazoa > Chordata > Aves > Apodiformes > Apodidae > Hemiprocne > Hemiprocne comata. The sequence continues at coordinate 5,090,013 of CM036587.1, read as the reverse complement.
TCCGTGTGGGTCCTCATGTGGATGTTGAAGTAGATCTTTGTGCTCAGGCTCTTGCCGCAGCGGGCGCAGAGGTAGGGACCACCCTTGGCATGTGTCTTCTGGTGGGCAGCCAGGCATATCTCCAGGCAGAAGCAGCGCTCACACTCCCCACAGCAGAAGGGCTTCTCTCCTGTGTGGATGCTCTGGTGGGTCGTGAGGTGGCCCTGGGTGGTGAAGCGCCTCCCACACTGCCCGCAAGCGAAGAGCTCCTCTGCCGTGTGGATCTGCTGGTGTCTCCTCAGGTTTCCCTTCTTGCTGAAGGATTTGCCACATTCCTGACACGAGTGACTCTTTATCATCATGTGCTTCACCAAGTCCTTCATGGCAGCACTGCCCTGCACCCAGCAGTGTGTGATAAGGCTGCCAAGAAGCCAGCAGGTAGAAAAATGGCACAACTTTATGGGGATGGACTGTCTTGGAGGATACAAAAACCATCAGGACACACACATCAAAGTGTACTTTAATGGATGCACCTTATTCCCCATAAGGGAAAGGGTGCTGCTGCTGCACACCAGCTCTGGGCCAACAAGAAGTGTGTGGTCTTCTTCATTTCTCAGCCTCCTTCCCCCTCAGAGTGCAGACACAATGTTTGTAGCTCCATCTCCTGCCTCCTCTGATGTCCTGAAGAGGCTTCCCTGGCATTCCTGGAGACTCAGATTGCCAGACTGAAAAAATAAAAGGAAAATCATTAAGTCATTATTTCTTCTCCACCTCTTGTGCTCGCTATGTAAACACAATGGATGGCACTTTGGCTGCTCCATGGGAGACTGAATCTGAGACCTTTGAAGCCACAGGCTCATCTGGACTCCAGCAGAAACAGCAAGAACAGGCTCTTTTCCCCTGGCAACTGGGGGATCTGTGAGACAATCACTCCTGCAGTGACACTGAGGTTTTGGCTCTACTATTGCTGCACGAGTGATTTAGAATCACAGATTCAAAGAGTGATTTGGGTTGGAAGGGACCTTTAAAGGTCATCTAGTCCAACCAACCTGCAGAGAGCAAGGACACCTTCAACTAGATCAGGTTACTCAGAGCCCCGTTCAGCCTGACCTTGAATGTTCCCAGGGTTCTACCATCTCTCTGGACAAACTGTGTCAGTGTTTCACAACCCTCAGAGTGAAAAATTTCTTCCCTATATCTAGTCTAAATCTCCTCTTTTAGTTTAAAACCATCACTCCTTGTCCAGTCGCAACAGGCCCTGCTAAAAAGTCTGTCCCCATCTTTCTTACAGGCTCCCTTTAAGTACCCTCAGAATTTACTGTCAGAACAGTCCTCTGTCTTTTGACCAAGAAGATTTATAAATAAATGAGTTAATTAGTTAATGCAATTCACAGTAATTATAGAATCATAGAATTGTTCAGGTTGGAAAAGACCTTTAAGATCATCGAGTCCAACCTTATCCTAACCCTATCACCCTATTGCTGATGACCCACCCATGTCCCCAAGCACCACATCCAGATGACTTTTAGACACATTCAGGGATGGTGACTCCACCACCTCCCTGGGGAGCCTGTTCCAGTGCCTAACAACCCTTTCTGTAAAGAAGTTTTTTCTGATGTCCAACCTAAATCTCCCCTGACACAACTTGAGCCCATTTCCTCTTGTCCTGTCATCAGTCACCAGTGAGAAGAGACCAGCCCCACTCTCACTACAACCTCCTTTCAGGTATTTGTAAAGAGTGAGAAGGTCTCCCCTCAGCTTCCTCTTCCCCAGACTAACCAGCCCCAGCTCCCTCAGTCATTCCTCATAGGGGATGTTTTCCAAACCCCTCACTAGCTTTGTTGCCCTTCTTTGGACCTGCTCCATCACCTCAACGTCCTTTTTGTGTTGAGGTGCCCAAAACTGAACACAATACTCGAGGTGGGGTCTCACCAGCGCCAAGTACAGAGGCAGGATTACTGCCCTAGTCCTGCTAGACACACAATTTCTGATACAAGCCAGAATGCCATTGACCTTCTTAATTACTGTAATTAGACCCATTTTTGATGAGTGACTGTGCAGCAACCAAAATAAAATCCTCCAGGCCTAGAAGAAAGACAAACTTGGCACCACTTGCCGAACTGGGGTGATCTGCTTTGTACTTGGCAGATCTCCATGCACAGGAGATGACGTGTCAGTGGTGTGTGTCATCAGTGGGCAGATGGAGAAGTGAGGCATGGAGACCTTAAGTGATTTTATCCTTTTCAAAGGGGTCAATCAACAGTAGGGTCTGGCATCCTACGTATTTCCATTAGAAAAAAAAATAAAATCAAGAGAGAGGTGAGCAACATCTCCTAACAAGGCTCTGAATTACAGCAGGGAAAAGAACCAGCCAGACAGAAGGGAGTAAGACAGTGGTGCTGGAGATGACTGTCAACAAGAGTATACGTGGCTGGACAGGCTTTTATGGGTGGTATTCATGGCCAAAAGTGAGGGAGCCAAAACCAGTTATGGGGCAGGCTGCCAGCAAGGACATGGGTTGTCAGTGAAACCTGTCCCTGGAGGTCTGGATGGCTGGAAAGGTTGTGGCTGAGAAGATGAGTTCATGGGGACCCTGTCACTGAGGTGTGGAGGTGGAATGCCATGGATCAGAGGACAAGTGATGGGAGATGTGGAGTATAAACAAGCAAATATGCCTGAGATACGGAGTTTGCAGCTTCGTGCTCCTCAGAGGAGAGGGGTCAGTGTGGTAAGTGAGGGGGGCAGCCAGTTCAGAGTTCAGGTTAAAACGGGGTAACTTACTCCAGGTTTAGTTGCAACACTTGTGTTTCCCCCTCAGCTAACCCATCTGGATCCCCACTGATGCTGGTAAGTCACTACTGAAGCACAAGGGTGCTCCTGTCCAAGATAAATTCTCCATCCTGGTACAGAGGAATCACAGGAAAACAAAACCAAAAATAAATTAAAAAAACCCCAAACCCTACACCAGCTACCTGCAAAATTATACTGAGCCAGGAGAAACAAAACACACACGGAGCAAAAAATGGATTTAGTGTTTGCTACTGGAGGGGAGACTCTGGAGGGGGAGGTCCAGGCCCCCTCACTGGTTGTGGGAGCAGCTACGTGACACCTACAACTCGTTTTAATTCAGCAGACAAAGTCTCAGCAGCAGCCAGGCTGGAGAAAGGACTCTGAAAAGTTCATTAGTGTATTTTTACAGAGGAAGGTCATTAACCCACTAAGCAGGTATCAGATTTAGCCTCCCTCCACCGAGGACCCTGCTGTGGGGTCTGGCTGGTGCCAAGGGGATGCCCCCAGCCCTAGGTGCAGGTGGAGTGGCCACTGGACCCACTGCCATGGCCATGGCCTCTCTCCTCACCATGGATGCTCAGCCCGGTCCCTTAGAGGAAACATCTCACCCACAGCAGCGTTTCAACTGCCTCTGCATTTTGACAATACGCAGCAAATCCCTGACTTCAGCTCAGGGTAAAAGATTAAATCCCCGCCTACTTTCTTCCTCTTTATTATTATTTTTTTTCTTCAGCATCCAGCTCTGTCACAGTCCGACGCACAAGCTCCTACAGCTCCAAATCCTGCCTTCACTTCCAGCTCTGCAATCCCCCAGGCTGAAGGTTTGAATCAAGAGCAGAACCAGATCCCAGGGAGTTGCTTCATCTTTTATTTGGGCTACCCGGGACAAATGAAGGGCAGTTGGCTGAAAGCACCTTACCTGAGCGGGCCAGCAGCCTCTGGCTGGCATCTCCCTCCTCCGGGACAGTCTCAAGGGCACAACCGCGTCTGCGACTTGGCTGCAAGTTGCGCTGCAGCCGCAGCCGGGCTGACCTGGAGGAAGTTCTGTGGCCCGAGCAGTGAGAGCTACCGGAGGAAGGGTGAAGAGAAACAGAGAGCAAAGGTTGAAGGAGCAGGGGGAGGATGGGGGAGATGCTCTCGGCTCGTATCGTCGGGCGGAATTTTCACGCCGCCGCCAAAGTGCCGGCGGGTGCGCAGGGCGGGAGACGAGGGGAATTTCTCCCTGATGTGCCTTTCTTCTGCACCGCTGGAGCGGTGGGAAGCTGGGAGGGTCTCCAGCTCGCACTGCCTTCTGGGGATTGTAGTTCTCCCCAGCAGCGTTGGTCCCAAATCCTGCGCTCTGCCCTGGCAGCTGCTAGGTCAGGATCAGGATCAGGCCGTTTCTCTCTTGCCCCAGATGAGAGTGTTTGCTTTTTGTGTTTTGGGGAGGAAAACATTCTGCAGCGCTGCAAGCATCCTTCTTCCCTCCCAGGCTGATTGTCTGGGACTGGCTCCAGGAAGTGTCAGGAGAGGAAAGATGCATTTCAGGGAGTATTTCTGTGTCCGTCACAGTTTGCAGTCCCCCTGGGAGGAGGCAGCAACCGAGGCTGGAGCCTAGTTACCAGCAAAGGATCCCTTTGAATGCTCAATGAGAGCACTAAAGGAGTGTGCAGATTTGACAAGGGTGGACACTGAGGCATATGGAGGGTGGGAAGGCTCTGCAGAGGGACCTGGGCAGGCTGGATCAATGGGCTGAGACCAATTGTATGAGGTTTGACAAGGCCAAGTGCCAGGTTCTCCACCTGGGTCACAAAAAGCCCAGACAATGCTCCAGGCTTGGGGCAGAGCGTCTGGAAAGTGCCCAGTGGAAAATGACCTGGGAGTGTTGGTCAACAGCAGCTGAATATGAGCCAGTGTGTGCCCAAGTGGCCAAGAAGGCCAACAGCATCTGGCTTGTGCCAGCAATAGTGTGGCCAGTGGGACCAGGGCAGGGATTGTCCCCCTGTGCTTGGCACTGCTGAGGCCACACCTCGAATCCTGGGGTCAGTTTTGGGCCCCCCATGACAAGACAGACATTGAGGGGCTGGAGTGTGTCCAGAGAAGGGCAACGGAGCTGGGGAAGGGTCTGGAGCACAAGTCTGACCAGGAGCTGCTGAGGGAACTGGGGGTGTTCATCCTGGAGAAAAGGAGGCTGAGGGGAGACCTTCTCACTCACACAATAAAAAATAGTCAGAGTGCCTCATGCCTATCCTCAAAAGGGCTTCATAGCCAAAGTTGCCAGGCAAAATTAGGCTATGTCCAAAAATGCCTTTTCCTAAGCCCAGTTTGGAAGTGGTGACCTCCCGGTCTGGTTACAGTTTCCGTTATCCTGGGGAAATCCACTTTGGAAGTGAAGCCATGCCATCAGCTGCCTCCAAAACGTACCACTAGATGCCAGTGAAAGCTCTTCCTGGCTGCTCCCACCTAGAGCATATCACACTTTTGGCAATTTGATTTGTTTTATTGTATTTTTTTAAAGGTAATCCTTTACTTTTGATATAGCAAGGCCCCCTCGCCTTTGTGTAGAATGTATGAATATATGTGTGAATGTTTTGTGTATCTCTCTTTCTCTCTCTCTTTCTTTCTCTGTTTATAGAACCATGGAATGGTTTGGGTTGGAAGGGACCTTAAAGATCACCTAGTTCCAACCCCCCTGCATGGGCAGGGACACCTCCCACTAGACCAGGTTGCTCCAAGCCCCATCCAGCCTGCCCTTGAACACTTCCAGGGAGGGGGCAGCCACACTTTTCCTGGGCAACCTGTTCCAATGTCTCACCACCCTCACAGGAAAGAATTTCTTCCTAATGTCTAATCTCAAGTGGGTAGATTAAGAACTGGAAATATATATATATATTTGCTTTTATTTGCTATTATTTAGATGAGAACTTCTTCCTAGTGTCTCCCCAGACCAGGATCTTACCCCCAAGATCCTTTCTTCATGCCCCTTCCTATCAAACACTCCAAATCTCCAACCCTTCATCTACTAGATCCAAATTCTCTAGCCAGCACATCATGACCTGATCATGACATGGACTGTCAGTCCAAGAAACATACAGGTGCTGGCATGGTGTGTCCAAGCCCTGTCCTGCTCTGGGAGATGGTTCCTCATATCAGGTGACCAAGAGGCAAGACATAGGTCCAGCTTATCCAGCTATGGGAATAATAGCCTGGAAGAAGAGACCTGCCTGGAGCTGGGGATCATGGAGTGGAAGCAATTTAGTGCAGTAGCGCTGATAACCAACTTGCGTATGTTTGGTGTCTAGTAGAAAGGTGAAATTAATGAAGCTGGAAGACACTGCAGTACCAGGAAAGAAACCCTACGTGGGGAAATGGTAACTAATAAATAAATCTCACAGTCCTGTACAGCAGCAAGATCTGTGCTGCATCTCTCTTGTGTAGAGATCAGCATAGGACTGATCTCACGTTTTATTTTTGGTGCCGGGAGCTCTGCACTTTGCAGAACATAATCTGTCCCAAGCTACCCACTGATGATTTTGCAAGGTCTAAGCCTTTGAGCAGTCTCCAGGCTTTGCACACAACTTTTTTTTTTTTTTTCACCTGGTTGGTCAAGGTCCGAGGAGGTTGGACTATCATGGAAGTCAGTAAACACAAAGCTCAGCAGCTATCCAGGCTGCAGGAGAGATGTGTGTGTCCTTCATGTGCTGGGAGGATCATCAGTGTTAGGGACATCTTCCCCTTTGGGCAAGTTGTGTTTTGGTGCAGCATTCTCCTCCAGTGCCTGGTGCACCTCTTGCTCTCTGAAGTGCCTGATGCTGGTTGCCATTGGAGACGAGATGTTAGATTTGATGGAGTAAAGGTCTGATCCAGATTGGTGATTTCTATGTTGCTTTTTCAGACAAATCCAACTCTACGTGTGACCAGTCAACTTTATCTGACAAGGCTGCATAGGAGAAGTGAGGACTAAATTTAAGTAGAGCTGTCATATGCTCCAGTGCCTGATTAATTATACAATGAAATAAAAATGGAATTTGGCAAAATAAAGGAGGAAGGATAAATGAAATCTTCACTCTGCTTTAGAAGGAAATATTGCCACAGGTTTTATTAAAGATGCCACCATTAATAAGGAGACTTGAGGGCGTGAGGTGGCTTGTTGTGCTGGGTTCATACCACACAGGAGAGCTGGACAGTGGGACAAGGAGAGATAAGGGAGCAGGAAGCCCAGTTATTTGTTCAGATGAGGCTGTGACTGTTCCTGAGATTTGCAAACACGATAGGTGCCAGCTGAGGCTGAGGGAGCCCCTAGCTGCTTGGCTACACTAGAGACTGTTTTTATTAATTTAGGAAACAACTCTCACAAGAAGGCAAATGTGATAAAGGAGGATAAAGTGTTTAAATCACAAGTAATTTTCCATGCTGTTCCAGCCCCCCCTGCCTTTAATTACTTTTGAGCATCTGATTAGGAAGGAAAGCTTTTCGTTTTTCAGCCCACATCTCCCAGAGCTTCATTGTGCAGCCCAAGTCCACGTTTCCTGTCCTGCTGCCATGAAAATAATTGTGGTGTCTGTGGCCCCTTCCATATCCACCATACTCATCTGATAAGAGCTTGAAATGAAAAACTGGTTTGAGCACAAATGGGCCTGGCACTTTTTTCAAGCCTGGCTGCATTACAGAGACCTGTCCTGTCTGTCCTACCAGCAGTGGGCTTCTTGTACGTGAAGAGTCAGTTGTTTGGTTTTGTTTTCCCAGGGAGAGCTGTGGTCAGGGGTGGTGACTGCAGAGCTTCTGTCAGGAGGGAGAAGGAAGGACTATGGCTGCAATGCCCCCAGATCAGAAACCCTTCCTCGCCCTGCTCACTCTGCCCCAAGTGCTGTCAGCATTGTGGGAAGGATCAAACCTCTTCAATGTGGTGAATGGGCAGCTTGGGTGCTACAAGGACCTTTGGACCCAGCTGCCCTTTCATCCTGAGTCCCACTCTCTTTACCCTGGTTGCAACTTTCTCTCCCAAAACAACAACCTCATCATAAGAGAACGTTAAAAAACCTAGTGAGGTCTAAATGACATGCCCAAGGTTGAACAGCACATCAGTAGTAGAGCAGCAAGGGCTCTCAGGAGCTGGTGTAAGGCAGCATGGCTCTGCTGCTGAACAGGGCAGCCTCCACTATGCCTTTCTGACACAACAGCTGCTGTGCAGTGCTCTTATTCTCCTGGCCTCCTCCTTCCTCCACAGACAAACCCTGTAGATCCTCCCTGCCCATCACCCCTTGCAGTAAAGTTGTAATGTCTACTATTTTTCATTCCCCACATCCCACTGAGAGGAAACCAAGCATTTATGCTTAGGACTGAGAGGTGTCTTCTAAGACCAGATCCTTCTAAGGCCTGTTCTGGTGCCTCAGTTTCCCTGCCTGGAGGGCAGTGTGGGCACACCCAGCTGTAGGCATTGCTGAGAAGGTGAAGCCTCTGCTTTCAAATACCTGCAGCAGAGCTAGGCTCCCCAGTACTGAGAGGAGCTTCTATTCAGTGAAGGAATTTCAAGGGCATGATTCATCTGCTCTAATTTAGACATCTGCCTTAGGCTGAGATGAATCACACCCTGGGCCCCCTGTGTTGGTTTCTGCATGCTGCCTAGGAAGCCTGGCTTGGGCACAGCCATGCCCATGTTGCTGTGCAGATCCTGCTGTCAGCCGCCTGCCCCAAGCACCAAACCCTGATGTGCTGGATCCCCTCTCCTCCTGACTCTTGCCCTTCCCACTCCTCTCTGGGATTTGTCAGTGGAGACTAAAGGAAAGAGCCAGGTGTGAATTTACCCACCAGGAGGCCAAGGAGGTGCTATGCCTCCTTTGACTCTGCCCATGTCACAAGATGGAGAGCTCGGGGGAACCCAGGGGCACCCTGCTGCGTACAGAGCTGTGAACAGCCGTGGGAGAGCTGCTAATAAATGTGTAAGTAAATCCCCAAGGCTGCCCTGCTCCACTGATCTTTCTCTTTCTTTGCCTTCTAGTCTAGAGGATATTTGCTTCCTCCTTGCATTTCTTCCTAGGTACATCCTCCATGGAGTAAGAATACACCCTAAGAGAGGAACATGACCCAGTCCCCTGAACCAAGGAAAACTGAGACTTCGTACCAAAAAGCTCAGCCTATGCTGAGCTTCCTTTGGCATGGGGCAGTTACTTCTTCCAGCTGCAGATTGAGTTCATCTCTCTGATCCCCACTATCATGCTCCTCAGACTCATTCACTCTTTCACTTGAGAAAAGATAATCAGGATTTCTATATAGAAAGTCTACAAGACTTAATAAGGATAATAAAGTCATTCTTAGAGGGTAGAAATATTCACAAGTTCAAAGTGTTTTTCTCTACAGAGGATCAGCTAGCTGGTGAAGAGAGCAATCCAAGCAAGCCTTTTCACCTGCTTTTCTGACTTCCTCAAAGGCCTAGAGAGTCATTCACAAATTTATCTCTTTTAAATGTTGTGAAAGGCCAGTGGAATTAAAATCTTCTTCGTTCTTCAAAGTTTAGCTGCTCTCATGATTAGGGTGTGCTTTTAGACAACCCAGCCAGAAAACCCTTTAGATTCAATCCAAGCAGCCTTAAAAACCAAATCTGCAGATGAAGAAATGGGGTCTTCTGGAGTTACAGCAGGACAGGGAAGCCAATGTTTTAAGAAAAATGTCTGGGAGCCCTCCTGCTCAAGGATGTTCAGGACCAGTAACTCCCATGCTCCAAGCGATTCAGCCACTGCCCTGAAGGAGACACCCAGAGCATTGGTTGTACTCCTGCATCCCCAAGGCCTCTCATCACTGATGGTTAGCCATTGTGAGAGCCCCACCAAGGAAGGGTCTTGACAGGTGTTTATAAATATCCAGCATCTTACCCAGGTGAGGAGTCACGGTGAAGTGCCCGCTTTTCCAGGGCGCAGGAGTTTGCAGCGTGAGCTTACAGCAGTCACGAGGATTTGCTGGGTGCCTGCTCAGGGGAGAAGAGATTTTTGACATTTAAGGGTCTGTTGTCTTGTTTTCTTACATTTCTTTTGGAGGTGGAGAAAATGAGTGTCATCCTGGTGCTTGCATTTTATATGCTGCTTCGAAGGAGAAGATGCTTTAAAGGTCAGGAAACAGGGCTGGGGATGGAGAAAGCCCTGTTTGCTTGTTCACTGCTCAGTCAGTGTGGGCTGTGACATGCTGTCAGGCAGCTGTAGCTCTGCACAGCAGGAGAAACACCTTCACTCATCTCTCATGCTCTCCCCATTTTATAGGAGCAATTCAAATGCTTTATTTGAGGCAAAACCTTGAACACGGACTGGCTTTCAATAGTAGCAGGATGCTGATGTTCCACACGGAGTCTTTGCAAGAGCAGAGTGGATGTGAAAACAACCTGAGTAGCTTTGCTCTTTGATCGTGTGTTTTATTCTCCAAGAAATTAATTGGAAGGTCTTGGAATCAGCTTGTTTGCAAGCATCAGACTAGGGCAAGAGACCTGTTATAATTTAGCAACAGCAAGATAAATACGTGGGGTTTTTGCACTAATCTGCAGTGGGAGACCATACATAGAATAACAGAATGGTTTGGGTTGGAAGGGACCTTAAAGATCATCTAGTTCCAACCCCCCTGCATGGGCAGGGACACCTCCCACTAGACCAGGTTGCTCCAAGCCTCATCCAGCCTGGCCTTGAACACTTCCAGGGATGGGGCATCCACAGCTTCCCTGGGCAACCTGTGCCAGTGTCTCACCACCCTCACAGGAGATAACAATTGATGTCTGTCAGTGTCTTGTTTCTCTGGAATCTCATTTTGCTCTGGGCTGAGGTGGGAATTCAGAGCAAGATTTGTTTTTCTACCTCTTCTTTCATTTCTTTCATAGGTCATATGTTGATTTACTTTGCATGTGTGCGCATATAAAACCCTGGGGTGTCCATGGTGAAATCAGATTTGTTCTCCAGTAGAATGGATAATATGGAAATGTATGTCAAAGTGAAGCTCTGAGCAGCCCCCTGTCTCCTAAAAAGGCATCTAGTTTTGACTGAAGTTCAACAGATAGTTCATTCCTGTAGTTAAAGAGACTTCACAGAATCACAGAATGGTGGAGGTTGAAAGGGAACTCTGGAGGTCAGTTGGTCCAACCTCCTGTCAAGCAGGGCTGCCTAGAGCTGGTTGCCCAGGACAATATCCAGATGACTCTTGAATACCTCAAAATTCTACAGTTTTAAGTCCCCCCAAATTGCTTTTGCAGTCTAAGGGTTGTCTCAGCTTTAAAAATTATGAGAAGGGATGCTCCTCAGCCACTCTATTCTGGGTTCCACAGGGGACTTCTCCAGCTCCCTAACCAATACAAATGCTAACTGTGTGGCAATAAGTCTCATTTAACGTGAACCCAATTATCCATCTCCCTTTCTGTGGACGGGGCTGTGTTAGTGGTTTGTGCTGCAGAACAGAAAACGTGAGGACTTCCAACACGAGCACAACTCCTTTGTTGGAAGCTAAATTCCCTGTTGCTTCTCAGGACTCCCCCTGTGCAGTGGGAAGCTGTTAGTCCCTCCTGTGTAGGCAAACTGCCATAATGATACAAAACACGGGCTACATCCCTGGAGGGCAAAGTGCTGTTAGCAAATCAGTGGCTGGTTCCCTGGGGAAAGGAGCAGATGGTGCTTATTAACAGAATAAGCACCATAAAAGAAACCTTTGAAGTGCCAGAGCTTTGTTGTTCTGCTATTGAAGTCAATGAGAACTTTAGTACTGGCTTCTGCTGGAGTGGAGCTAGGCTCTCTCCATTGATCTTGAAGCATATACTTAGGCAGAAGATAGATTCTGATCTTCCAGTCCCTCAAATCTCCTTGGGTCAGAGCTCCTCTGTCATGGTAATTTGGGTGGGTGCCTGCACTGTGCTTCAGGTAGTCTCCATTTGCACAAGTGTCTGCCCTGCAAGGTGTCAATCCACAGCCCAGGCTGAGTCCTGCATCCAGTGTGGTGCCAGAGGCTGAAGAAGGTCATGGAGCATCCTCCTTGAGTAGGATTCTGGTCAGCCTCCAGACCCAGAAATACAGGTGTTTTTTTTTTCCTTCTTGACCCAGGAACCAATGCCTGGAGACAGCACAGCAGGAGCTGAACCTGAACCAACCTGTGCCATCCTTGTAACAGCAGTTGGTTCAGCACCCATGGCTGATCTGCTTCTACAGGGCAGTGGTCCAGGAGGGCAACATTGATTCTGGCAAGAGTCTGACAAGCTGTTTTTTTGGTAACTTGCACATTCTGACTTCTTTTTGAGAAAAACGTCAGTCAGAAATGAAGATACTTGTCAGGATTTGGAATTTCTCAGTATAGTTTTATTAGCAGATTAATAACTTTTTTTTTTTTTTCCAAAGCAAAGATAACAGGACCTGTGAAATCGGTCATACTTGGGATCATGTGAGATGTTCCTTTAGAGATGCTGGTTGAACATGCCAAAGCTCAAAAGCTTAAGTTAAACCTCTTCCTAAAATCGCAAAACCTGTTAAAAATATATTAAAAAAAAAAAAAAGAAGGTTATCCATGTTTTTTTTCTGTGAAAGAAACTTGAGATTCCCCGTAATAACATGATTTCAAGCAGTGCAGCAGTGAATGAAACAGAATAACTGAGCTTCTCAGGAACATCAGAAGTGTTTGTTAACACTGCCTAGAGGAATGAATTGTTCGAGAATGTGAGAAAAATCATGACTAATAAAATAAAGCAAATATGTAGGAATCAAGTGTCCATCCTAATGAAGCGTACAGCTGAGTTAATCACTGTAGATGCCTTTGTCATCACAAGAGAAAACAGTCACTTCCACCTCCTGATTCATGTGCCTGTTTTGACTCCTGCTGAAGCACATATCTGAGCTGTGCCTCAGGACCCATTGACCACACTGACTAGATCTCTGCTGACTTCAGAAGGTCTGAAGGTGGCTAACTCAGATGGAGACAGCTACTTGCCAGATACTGATTTTTGACTGAATAGTCTTCCCTGCAGCTGTCCCAGCCTCTGTGCATTGGACATTGTGCAGAGCAGCCCCACACGTCCCTGTTTCTACATTTACAAGTCACATTTAACCAGGTTTGCAACAATGCCTCCTATTTCTTCATTCTGTGATTGCAGGAGTGTGGGAGGAGAGCATGATGTTGCCAACTCTACTTTTCCTGCATTGGCTTGGACTGCATTCACATACTAACACTGTGCAACAAAAGCCATGTCCCCTGGTAAGGAACATTTTTGTAAGCTGACAGGGAGAGAAATGCTGATTATTAGTAGGCTGAAAATACAGGGAAGGGTGTGCAGTGCTAATCTTTTCAAAGGATCTATTCTGGTTATCTGTGTTTCTTTGGTGATGACCAAGAAATGGAAAGCTCAGTCTTTTCCCTCTCTGCTGGGAGGATGTGTAATCAACAAGGAGACCTTAGTAGCAAAGGGCCTTGCAAAACACATCTCCATAGTATGAAAAAAAAATCAGTTAGGAACCTCCCCAGTATGTGACATCTCAGCTCTTCTGAGGTATTTTATTCCAGCTGGCCTCCTTTATAAGGTGCTCTCAGGAAGAGATCCCTTTTCAGCTCTGTCCTCCTCATTTCAAATGTCATGTGCCAGCCAGTTTGGATGAGAAAAGGCCATTTGTTTAACTTTGTGGGCTCATGATCTACACTCCAAAAAGGTGGTGACCACAGCTGACATCCTCAACGTAACATAACACATTAGGAACACTTGCTTCCTAATTAGTACCAAACAGCACATACACTGACATTTCCTGTGCTCCCAGTTGGGACCAGCACATTGTTTTTTCCCCAGAAGCTGATAAAACAGCTCATAACAGATGCTGGAGCAAGCTGGCTCCTGAAAAGGTGGCACAGCTGGGCAAGTGGCACAGCTGGGCCACCTGGAGCCACCAGCTGCAGCATGGTGATGCTGCATGGTGCTCTGCCCTGGTGAGTCAAGCCTGAGCAGTCTGAGCTGATGGTGCAGACATGATTGTTTATGGGCTCCCTGAGCTCACAGCCAACAAATCTTCAGAGGTTCCCCCAGAAACCTCCAAGGAAATTTCTCAGTGCTGATGACATCATTATGCAGAGTGGAGCTCTTGAGTGAAAACATACCAAACTCTTGTCTTTTTACTTCTTAAAGTCCAGACAATGTAAGAGCAAAGGTCCTTGCATGGAAAGCTTTCTTTGTTTCCCCCTCCCTAGAAGGGTTCAAGGGCAGGTTGGATGAAGCTTGGAACAACCTGGTCTAGTGGGAGGTGTCCCCACCCATGGCAGGGGGCTTGGAACCTGATGATCTTGAAGGTCCCTTCCAACCCAAACCATTCTGTTATTCTATGTATGGTCTCCCACTGCAGATTAGTGCAAAACCCCACGTTTTTATCTTGCTGTTGCTAAATTATAACAGGTCTCTTGCCCTAGTCTGATGCTTGCAAACAAGCTGATTCCAAGACCTTCAAATTAATTTCTTGGAGAATAAAACACACGTTCAAAGAGCAAAGCTACTCAGGGGTGTTGCAACTAGATGATCTTTAAGGTCCCTTCCAACACAAACCATTCTATGATTCTATGATAGTAACTCCAGTTGAGGAGGGCAGCTCCTGGACCCCTCATCTGTGCCCTTGCACCAGGTATTGGAGATTGATATTGGAGTCTCCTGCCAGTTGCCAGCTTTAGGGTCTGCTGGAAGCCTCTGGAGCCACCTCTGAGGCACCTCAGCAGGGTCAGCCCTGCATGACTGATACCAAGGAGGTAATGGTGCTGTGGTCCTTTTCTCAGAAGAGTCCTGCCATTGCCTGCCCCAAAGCCTCTTGCTTACTTGAAGTGTTGCCCATCTTCCAAAGGGGATGCAGAAGACTCATGGAACAGCTGAATATCTGTTCCTTGGTCTAGTTGAGACCCGTTCTGCTGTGCCACAGCCATCCACCTGGAAGGTATTTGGGAGTGATTGTCTTGTGAGTATCTGACAGGACTCTGGGACTCACTCTGAAAAGTAGTAGCTTTGTCCAACGGCAAATCTGAAGTCCACCATCCCAGGAGAGGACAATGTCATAGCTAATGTTTCCCACTGCAGGGAAGAAGGTATCACCAAGCTATTTTTCCCACAGTAATCAGTGATTTGGGGGGACTGAAGTGTTGGGTACTAATTGCCAGAGGGTGAGCAAGCAATGGGACCAGGTGAGCACAAAGTGTCTCACAGTAAACACAAACAGGATGCTCCAGATACAGCAGCTTTGTCTCCAAATTCTGCCCTGACGCTCTTCACTCTTTGCTTTATTTGGCAATGCAGAGAAAGTCATTTAATCTGTGTAGACAGCACAGTGTAGCTAGCAGCAATCCATTATTTTTTTTGCCTCTCATTAGAGATTAGCATTAATTGATGGTCATTAGCTGAGAAGTGCTTCTATCAGCCAGCTTCTTATCAAGTTTTACACCCATCCATTCTAGAAATTACACTCGTCCCTCTGCCTTGCCATCACCCATGGCACTTGCATAAAACATATGAAAGGAAAGACAAAGGGAAAGACAAAACCTTCAGCCCCCCTCCCCAAATAATCATAACCCCATTATTGTTTATCCTATTTTCCAAGCCATCCCTTGGACTGCACGGGCTCAGGCTCAGGGTTTCATGTAAGGGCTTGACAAAATCCTGCTTCAGAACTGTCCCCTTTGAATGCCTAAGAGTGATGCTCAGATTTGAAAATGTAGTATGCAACTTTAACAGATGCATTTATCCTGAACATCAGGAAATCACAGTACAATTTCCATATAGATCCCTGAAAACTTCCACATCCCAACTGTCTGCTGGCAAAAGCAGCTGAGGCAGCATGGCTTTGACATCAGATGAGATGTGCAGCCCATGACAGTGGACACAACATTTACTAGATTTCTTACCACTACTAAAGTTCAAAAATCTCCAGAGGAGTTGAGGTCCCAATGGATGAAATAGTTATATCCCATAATACAGGAGGGCAGGAGGATGGAAGGCAAACCTTTGCTTTCACAAAAACCTTGGGGGATCTTGGCATTACGATAAGACAGAAAACTCTTCACTTTGGCAGATTTTGTCTGCAAGCTCCCCAGGCAGGGAACACCACAAGAGCCAACTGACAGCTACAGAGGGTTGCCAGGTTGTGTCTATCCTGGGAGTGGTGTTTGCAGAGAGGTTCAATCATTCCAGCTCACAAACATACAGAAAGAATTGAAAGAGTGAATGCATCTGAACGATGAGCATTTTTACTGTTGTGTGCAGGCTGTAAGAGTCTACAGTGAAAAGCACATGTGCCCTCAGCAAACAGCCCAGTTTATAATGAATATTGGAAGACATTATTAAACGTGGTGATTTGTTAGGGATCTATTTTATTTGGGAAACAATGTTCTCTGACTCAGACAAAAAGAGGTAAGGAGTATAAATTTAGGACTAGCTGCTTAAAGGGAAAGTTAAGATAATGCTCACGTAGGAGGAAGGCAAATCATTAACCATCCTGTTTCAGAAACAATTCTTTTGTTTTGCCTTATAAGATCATTCTCATTTCAAGGGATGGATCACTGAAGAAATTTTGGCAGGATTTAGGTGCTGAATTTAGAGGAAAGTGGCAGGGTTTCAGGCACACTTTGCCTGTGATTCCTGGTGAGTGGTGACTCCCAGACCAACACATGGAGTCTTAAGGGGCCCTTTTCCATCTCATGTTTGTCCTTGGTGTTTCCCTGTGTGTAGCTTCTGTTTAGTTCCTCTCTTGTTCATTAGCAAGCACTCCAGTGCTTGAGGTTTCTGCATAGCCAGTGGAGACCTTATTTATGTCTCTGAACACTCTGTTGGCAGTGACCTCTCCACTGAATGGAGGACTCTGAGTGCTTCATGGTGTGTGTCCAGCTCCCCTGTCTAAGCAAACATCTGTTATGCAAGGATGAAGGTACTTTAGGATGAAGGTACTTTAGGTAGGTCCCCAAATAAGATGTCAGGGTGGGAATAAAACATTTACAGAGCACATGTGTGAATCCCCTTGTAATGACTCCCCTCAAACACTTCTAGGGCACAATTCATCTCACCTGAAGGCAGACTTCAAAAAAAGGACATGTGCTCTACAAATGCCCACTTACCTCCATGATACTGCAAAAAGGAGATAAGAGAAGTCACTCAGTGCTCAGACACATACCACAGAAGCCCAGAGTTCAATGAGACAACTCTTCTTTTGGTGCCTGACTCTGAAAATTCCTGCTCCTGGGCTGGCCAGCTGCTCTCCTACACCAGGGGAAACCAGCAATGGTATTCCACCAAACCCTTTACAGCAGTGGCTTGGCACTATGGGAGAAACCATGGGCTTTGCAATGGTTTGGGAAGAAGGGAAAATTTCAGATGTTTTGTTTTGGCAGAGTGGTTTCAAAGGTTTTCTTCCATTTATCAGAACTTCTTATTCTTACATTAAACTACGGTTACAATAATAGCTGCCTGACAGTAGGAGGGAAAAAAATGGTTGGGATGAAAACAGGTTAACTTCTTTAAAAACAGTGGTACATCATTTGGTATATTTTACTTACAAATAAGAGCCACTGCTATAGAATTAACACAAACCTGAGAGCTGTGGGTTTAGGCAAATGGAAGGTCTTGATGAAAAACAGAGAAGTGATAGAGATGAGGACAGGGGGTGGAATTACTTGGGGAAAGTTTCTGCATTATCCTTTGAGGAGTCTGTGTGCTCAGATGATGTGTTAGACTTCTGCACCTCTGTAACATGATTTTATTATTGGTAGTGTTACAACATTGATAGTTCCAGCTGAGAGCTGGGAGCAGCACAGTGAGGGATGCAGACCTCAGCAAGAGACAATCGCCCTCCCCCCAGGAGGCTCACCTGGGAAGGGAGGGATGGAAGCAAATTAAAGGAGAGGAGAAGAACCCACCAATGTAATGCTGGAGGCCAGCAAGAGCCAGGAGAAGATCTCCAGTCCCTGGCTGATGTTCTCTCCTTCCCTTATACCTTCACTCTAAGGTGTGGACCTCAGAGTGCTTAAATATATTGTTTGCACAGTTACCTTCAAAATCTACAAGTTTTGGGTCAGTGAAGTGTTTTTTAAAGACCCTGAAGCAGGTACCTACCCACGTACATGGGTGTAGCACTCACACAACATGCAGATGCAGAAGAGGTGGCAACGCTTGGTCTGCTCATGGACTACATGTGCCTTCAGGTCAATTCAGTTATTTCCAAAACACTAAAGGTGATTTTGTTCCTTTCTAAAGCATCCTTTTGAAACAGGCCTCTTTTTCCATTATCTTGACCCAGTGCTGGTGTTCAGCTTACTTCTGAGTCACCCACTGTGTTGAGAAGCAGGAAGGGTTGGAGGAAACCCTGGCTTGTGACATATGGGTCTCCTGAGCCAAGAAATACTGAGGTCCTGGACAAAAGGTGCTAATGAACCTTTCCCTTGGGAAGAGGAATCTCAGAAGGGTTTGTGTAAATCATTCATGGTAGCTGGGAAGGGGAAGAGAATATGCAATTTTCTTGTAGCTAGAGACTATCACCCATACACTTGTACAGCCTGGACTGGACATTCAGAAGATCTGAGTAATTCAAAACCAAGCTAGATAATTCACGCTCTAGAAGAGCCTGTTTCTCTCTGATGACTATAAATTTGTCTTTAGGACAAGAGGAAACGGGCTCAAGTTGCACCAGGGGAGGTTCAGATTGGATATTAGAAGAAATTTCTTCACTGAGAGGGTAATTAGACACTGGAACAGGCTGCCCAGGGAGGTGGTTGAATCACCATCCCTGGCGGTGGTTGAGAGATGTATAAATGTGGTGCTGAGGGACATGGTTTAAGCACAGGACTTGGTAGAGTTGGGTTAATGATTGGTAGAGTTAGGTTAAGGTTGGACTCAATGAACTTAAAGGTCTTTTCCAACCCAAACGATTCTGTGATTCTGTGAAATGGGGCCTGGAGGTGTCTGACTCAGCTGAAGTCTGTACTGCACACATGACAGCTTGTGGGAGAGATGAAGACATTTCAAAGGCCAAATGCACCATGACTTAAGTGCCCAAGTGCCTGTGACAGTCCCTGGAGACCAAGGGCTTGATTCACTCACCTAAATGAAGGAATCCAGTGCTGCTGGAGATTACTAAGGGTGTCTGAAACATTCATACCAGGCTGGTAGAGGTGACACCTGCCCCTGGGAGTCATTTGGCCTCCTGGATCAGCAGCCAGGCAGGATGCTTTAAGTGATCTCACACCAGATAACAAGTGTTAAGTAACACCCCAAACCTATTTTAGGGAGATGGATCCTAGACCTCTGGGGGCTAGGAGGGGGGAGCCACGGACACTTGGTGCCCTGCACTCAGGTGAGATGAGTCCACGTCTAAGGCAGTGTTGGTTGTGAGCCACTCTGTTACCTTACTCTGTGGACAGTCACAGTCTTGAACCTAAATCTTCAAGAGAAGGTACCATAGATGGTCCAGTTTTATAGATCCATGTGCTGGATTCTTCAGTCCAGCCATTGCTGTGCTGATTGAAGAAACAGTCACTCAAAGTGAGCAATAAAGGCAAAATTCATCAGGTTTCACACACACTTCTGCAGCGAGCAAGGGCTGAACTTCCCCCAACATGCCATTTCATCTGAAGAAATGGCACCTGAGTGCTGCTGCTTTGCTCTCTCCTCAGCATCCTCCCTTTGAAATCACACTGTCTTGTCAGCCTGTTCCTCTCCTGGGCTTCCAAGCAGCTGGTCATGTTGGAAGAGTAAAGCTTAATTGCTTTGACCTTCGCAAAAGTATAAATGCACAGCATGAAAGAGGGGACAAAGGAGCCATGCTCTTCAGTTACTAATAACTATTCATAACAGTTAAAATGAACTGAGCATTATAATTACATTTGAAAGGAGATTTTTAAAAAAATATAATCTCTCTCAATAGAAGTCTAAATGGAATATATCTTTTTACATCTCCCCCCTCCCTTTTTTTTAAGGTTAACATAGCAGAGAATCATTGTTTTCCTTTCCAAACAAAAAGTCTTATTGTGCAAAACCCTGACTAGTAGAAAACACCTATTGTTCTGTGTCAGCTGCAGGTATTATTTTATAATTAAAATTATTTGTGTTCAAAAGGTACAGCTTAATTGTAAAAAACCTCAAGCTCCTAACTTAACTCTTTCCTGAGACAAAGATCTCCCCCACCTCTGGTAAAAGGGATGAACATCATCAGCTGGATGCAGCCTGTCCACACACATGGTGTGGACAGATCTTTTTTGTGTTTCTGCTGGTGCTCAGCCAGGCCTGGCTCTGCCCAGCCAGAGGTTTGCTTCCTCAAGCACTAATTCTGACTGCTGCAATAGCAGGGGATTTGGAGGAAAAGGCACTGTCTGAGTGACATCTTATGATTCAGCACTACTGGGAATACACCAGGGTCTCATTTCATCTGCTGCTGCCCTCTGGGGCACTCACATATTCTTAAGGCAAACCTTTAATCTTGGTGAGGGTTCCTGTTTGGAAAACAATGTCCACAGGAGTGAGATAATCAAAGAATAAAACCCACTTCTCTAAGTGCTGAAAAAATTGTCCCATTAGCTAGGTTGCTTCACTAACCAGCGATTCAGGGTGTACTGTTCCCCTACAGCCACTCCCAAAGCCTTCTCACCAGCTTCTTAACATCACAATTTGTGGGAAGACACTAATTTAGTCTGATCTGGGAGACATGGAGTGCTTTGTGCCCTTGGCAGAGGTGACCTACCCCTGTCTCATGGAGCTGGACAAGAACACTGCAGGTTACTGTCCCCAGGGCTGGGTTAGCAAATTAAATGGGCTCGAGGCTGCTCTCCAGCTTTGAAACTCCTCAGTTTTCCTCTCCCAAAGAGGATGACTGTGTCCAGGCTACCTACTGGGGATGTGTCCTGCCTTGTGCTAAGCTCCAGATGGTGTCCTGGGGTTGTGTGGGAAAGAGCAAGCTGGCATCACCCATGCTTGCTGCAAAGTTTGAGGAGATGGAACTTGAAGTTTTCTGGGATGTTTTACCCAGACTTCATTCTCCTGATATTTTTCCACCTCGTGCTGCCTCTCAGCAAAGACTCACATGAGATGTGTGTGGTTTGGTAGAGATGACAGAGATTTACCCAAAGGTAGTTGAGTATTTTTACAGAGAATATTTCTATTGAAGTAATTTGGTCTCTACTGTCATGCTTTCAGCAATTTAATTCAATCTGATTTTCTTAAAATTTTCTTTCCACATAGACTCAATTGTGACAGCAGGAGGGAAATCCCACTGGAGGCTTCTCTTCCCATCAAACCCAGGCAATTTTATCCTAAACAGTGGCATTGTTAGATTCATCCTTGCTTTCAACATGGACAGCCTGTGAAAAGCATTTCAAGGAGTCAGATGTGTCCCATTAATGTTCTGTAAGATGACTCAGAGCAGGACATGACTTGGCACAGAGCTGAAAGCTGCAGTTGCCAAGCAAGGTGCCTGGCACCTCTGGCAGGGCCAGTAGTGATAGCTGTGGGTCCTTGGATTAGGGTTTATTTGGGCTCTGATGATATTTAGGTGTTCTGAGTGTAAATAATATTAAAAATCCCCATAACATATAACATTGTATGTTCTGAAATTATGAATACGTTGTCTATACCCATCTGTGGTATATAACATCTTGAGACCCAAATTGTCACTGACCAATCCATAAAAAATCCAATAATGATGAACATTTCATCGTATCCCTCCTCTTGGATGAGATATGCCACAGTTGTATACAGTCTTCTTCTCTGAATCACCTACCCTTTGATGTCAGAGTTTGGACCAGGTGGCTTCCCCACTGCTCCAGTGCCCTGATCTCTGTGCTCCCAAGAGGGGAGAGTTTGTGCAAGGTCCATCCCTCACCTGCTCTGTTTTCCTTTGAAGCATGTCCTGGAGGTCTTTAAAAGGATATGAAGAAGGCAGAGGTACTGAATGCCTTCTTTGCCTCTGTCTTTAATCCTGCAGACTCTCCCCAGGAGCCCCAGATCCATAAAGCCCCAGAAAAAGTCAGGATGAAGGAAGAGTTTGCTTTGGTAGACAAGGCTTTGGTTAGGGATCAGTTAAACAATCTGGACATCCATAAATCAATGGGTCCAGATGGAATGCACCCGTGGGTGCTGAGGGAGCTGGCAGAGGTCATTGCCAGGCCACTCTCCATCATCTTTGGTAAGTCATGGGTAACAGGAGAGGTGCCTGAGGACTGGAGGACAGCAAATGTCACTCCAGTCTACAAAAAGGGCAAGAAGGAGGACCCGGGTAACTATAGACTGGTCAGCCTCACCTCCATCCCTGGAAAGGTGAGGGAACAACTTATTCTTGGCACTATCTCTAGGCATATCAAGGTTGAGGGGGTCATTAAGAGCAGTCAACATGGTTTTCCCAAGGGGAAGTCATGTTTGACCAACCTTATAGCCTTCTATGAGGAAGTAACTAGGTGGATAGATGATGGTAGGGCAGTAGATGTGGTTTATCTTGATTTTAGTAAAGCATTTGACACTGTCTCCCATAGCATCCTCGTAGATAAACTGAGGAAGTGTGGTCTTGATGATCAGGTAGTGAGATGGATTGTGAACTGGTTGAAAGGAAGAAGTCAAAGAGTTGTGGTCAATGGGACAGAATCTAGTTGGAGGTCTGTGACTAGTGGAGTCCCTCAGGGGTCGGTGCTGGGACTGGTACTGTTCAATATTTTCATCAATTACCTGGATGAGGGGGCAGAGTGTGCCCTCAGCAAGTTTGCTGATGACACTAAGCTGGGAGGAGTGGCTGACACACCAGAAGGCTGTGCTGCCATTCAGTGAGACCTGGACAGGCTGGAGAGTTGGGCAGGGAGAAACTTGATGAAATTCAACAAGGGGAAGTGTAGAGTCTTGCATCTGGGGAAGAACAACCCCATGTGCCAGTACAGGTTGGGAGCTGACCTGCTGGAGAACAGTGCAGGAGAAAGGGACCTGGGGGTCCTGGTGGACAGGAGGATGACCATGAGCCAGCAATGTGTCCTTGTAGCCAAGAAGGCCAATGGCATTCTAGGATGTATTAGAAAGGGTGTGGTTAGTAGGTCAAGAGAGGTTCTCCTCCCCCTCTATTCTGCATTGGTGAGGCTGCATCTGGAGTATTGTGTCCAGTTCTGGGCCCCACAGTTCAAGAAGGACAGGGAACTGCTTGAAAGAGTCCAGCACAGAGCCACAAAGATGATTAAGGGAGTGGAACATCTCCCTTGTGAGGAAAGGCTGAGGGAGCTGGGTCTCTTTAGCTTGGAGAAAAGGAGACTGAGGGGTGACCTCATCAATGTTTACAAATATGTAAGGGGTGAGTGTCAGGAAGATGGAGTTAGGCTTTTCTCAGTGGTGACCAGTGATAGGACAAGGGGTAATGGGTGTAAATTGGAGCACAGGAGGTTCCATGTAAATATCAGAAAAAACTTCTTTCCTGTGAGAGTGACAGAGCCCTGGAACAGGCTGCCCAGGGAGGTTGTGGAGTCTCCTTCGTTGGAGACATTCAAAACCCACCTGGACAAGTTCCTGTGTGATGTGCTCTAGGTGACCCTGCCTGGCAGGGGGGGTTGGACTAGATGATCTTTTGGGGTCCCTTCCAACCCCTAAGATTCTGTGATTCTGTGATCCCACCTCATTTATCCACATAATGCACCTTACCAGACTTTGCCTTGTGATCTCTCTGCCTCAGGGCTCTCCTTGTGCTGCTTTCCTGCATGGTGCTTGCCACAGCACAGCTCTGATCCCACCACCATCTGATTGTTCAGTAGAAATAAACAAATCCGTGGTGGTTTTTGGAGCCCTCTCTAATCCTGCGATGCTGCGGCCATGTGTGTTGTTCCCACATGCTTCCACATCCAACATAAACTCGATGGAAGTGGGTGGATAGAAGAGCTTCATGCACAGTCACAGCTCTGAAAACTCATCATGGAAACTAATAAACACATTAAGTTGCATTTAGTTCACTGGAACTGAGTCCCTTGAAGCAATAAGCTCGTGAGAGGAAGTACAACTGCATTTTTAATGCAGGTATCTCTAATTACCATATAGAAATGAGTTCCTTTCACTGGAGACTAACCCTTATCCTGCTCTGTATCTGATTAAGAGGAAGCCTGGTAGATGGAAGTGGAACTGGGAGGTTTGACCCAGATAGCTGATAAGACTGCTTTAGCCTAATTGCAGATGAAGTGATTAATTGAAGAATTCCATTAGGGATTGAACTTTACCCTTGGACTTTTTCTTGCCTGCCAAGGAGATGTCTCCAAGCCTTGTACATGCAGGAGAACACTAATCCCTTTTCCTCTGGGTCCCCTGGGAGGAGAAATTTTTTGAAGTCTGAAAGGTGGCAGAGCAGCTCTGAAAACTTTGTATCTCCAGGGAAGAAAAGAGAGGGACCAGTGAGGCCTGGATAAGCAAGCTCAGGTCCAAGGTGTGATATGGACTTGGCACTTCCTAGGATGATTTGTCCTCCTTCATGGCTCTGTCTTTGTGGGCCTGGAGCTGAGGTACACAGCAAAGGATTGTGTCTGATAGAATCATAGAACTATTCAGGTTGGAAAAGACCCTTGGGATCACCGAGTCCAACCATCATCCCTACCCTACAAAGTTCTCCCCTAAACCATATCCGCCAACACCACATCCAAACGACCCTTAAACACATCCAGGGATGGTGACTCCACCACCTCCATGGACAGCTTATTCCAGTGTCTAACCACTCTTTCTGTGAAAATTTTTTTCCTAATGTCTAGTCTAAACCTCCCCTGTTGGAGCTTGAAGCCATTCCCTCTTGTTCTGTCGCTAATTACGACACCAGCCTCTCTACAATGACCTTTCATGTGGTTGTAGAGACTGATGAGGTCTCCCCTCAGCCTCCTCTTTCTCAAACTAAACATTCCCAGCTCCTTCAAGCATTGTTCATAAGATTTATTCTCTAGGCCCTTCACCAGTTTCATTGCCCTCCTCTGTACTCGCTCCAGCACCTCAGTATCTCTCTTGAATTGAGGTGCCCAAAACTGGATGCAATACTCCAGGTGTGGCCTCACCAGTGCTGAGTACAGGGGGACAATCACCTCTCTCCTTCTGCTGGTCACACTATTTCTAATACAAGCCAGGATGCCATTGGCTTTCTTGGCCACCTGGGCACACTGCTGGCTCATATTCAGCTGCTTGTCAATTAGAACCCCTAAGTCCTTTTCTGTCAGGCAGCTCTCCAGCCACACTTCCCCAAGCCTGTAGTGTTGCATGGGGTTGTTGTGGCCCAAGTGCAGGACCTGGCACTTGGCCTTGTTGAAGCCCATACCATTAACATTAGCCCAAGGATCTAATCTATCCAAGCCTCTCTGTAGAGCCTCCCTATCCTCATGCAGATCAACACTCCCGCCTAGTTTGGTGTCATCTGCAAACTTACTGATAATACACTCTATGTCCTTATCAAGATCATCAATAAAGATGTTAAACAGAAACAGTCCCATCACTGAGCCCTGAGGAGCACCACTCGTGACTGGCCGCCAGCTGGATGTGACTCCTTTGACCACCACTCTTTGGGCCTGACTGTCCAGCCAGTGCTTGATCCAACATATTGCATGCTCATCCAGGCCATGAGCAGTCAGGTTTTTTATGAGAGTTCTATGGGGAACCGTGTCAAATGGTTTTTGGAGGTCCAGATAGACAATATCCACAGCCTTTCCCTCGTCCAATAGTCGGGTCGTCAGGTTATAAAATCCATTGCATGGATTTCAATATAAGGAACCAAGGTCTTCTCAGGGCTCTACAAACATGTAGGCTGGGATAAGCTGCCCAGCTGGGGAATTTTTTTTTTTAAATATTGGTCTGGGTATGTCTAAGCAGTTCATATTTGTGCAGACTTGTATGGACATTGCTTTAAAGACACTGTAGGGAGCTTTTGCTTTGTCTTTTTTCCTTTGGTGGCTTCAAAGGTGATGGAGGACCCTTTAAGGGAGGGATTTGAGCTAAGAGCTTGTGGGAGGCTTTTCAGTGAAACAAAGTTCACTCTCAAAATGTCCTCAGTCTAGGACCAAAGTATTTCATCTAGGTTTCAAAAAACTCTCTCCAGGGTCTTAACTTCAAGCCTTAGGTGGTGGAAGTTGTGAGTTTTCCAGTCCCATGCTGGTTTGCAGATGAGCCAAGGGCATTGGGCCCTCACAATCTCTAAATAACTAAGGAGACCAAGGAGGATGCCAGCTTCCCTCAACACCTACAGACACAGACAATTCCAGTCCTCCAGAAGCCCTGATTTATTTATTTTTTTGTTTGTTTGCCTAGTTTCTATTGACTTCCTTCTGAGTCAACACTGACCTCAGATAAAAATAAACATGAATCATTTTGCTTTCTCCCTGTCACCCCAACACATCACACTCACAGACATGTGTACTCCCTTTCTCTGGCAAGCATCCTGAATTTCACAGGAGCTTGGGAAAACAGGGAAGCCCTGTTTTTCTGCCAGAATTAGCAATTTTGGTTACAATCTGTGCGATTGCTCCAACCCGTGTTCAGTTTTGAAGGTTGAGGAGCAGGTTGAAGGCATCTGCTTCAGGAAGAAGCAGCCTCAGTACCCAACAGCTTGTCTATTTTCTCTAGGTGCACCAGTTGGTTTAAGAAAAGATATTGTTTCTACTTACAGCTCTTCTCTGGCCTATGAACTTTATTCATCACAGTCCTTCTGTGGTTCCCAGTGCTAATATTAGACAATGTTTGTCCATGAAGTACTAGCTGTCCTAACAGAGGTTCAGCCTAGTTCAGGGACCCCTTTGCAGTATCTTAGGGTCAATCTAAGGTTTGTGGGAAGTTTATTACCTGTACTAATAGGCTGTGAAAAACCCCACCTTCAAGTCCAAGCAAGGTGACGTGCAGACAATTGTTAGCTCAGCACCTGTTTTAAAGCTTTTTTGGCCAGGGAGATGTGTTCCTTTCCATTCTCACTGGCTAAAGATCACCTGTGGCTCCTGGCTTTGCACTGGGGATAAATAAAAAGGATGGGGTGCACAGGTGCTTGGCTTGACCTCATAGTTTTTGCTTAGGCTTTGTGCATTGATCCCAAGAACCAGATCTGAGCCTGTTGCTGGATCAGGTTTGTGCAGTGGAATGGATACAGGGGAAGGAAAAGCAGAGGCAGGTGGGAGTGGAAGAGGGAAGACTTTTACATGGTTTCTTACCTGATATGACAAGCAAGATGGAAATGGCTTCAGGAAGACCCTTATTTTTGGTCTGGTAAAGGGAAAATCCTTGGGGTTTCTTATATACTCCAGTGTTTCCAGCAATACAGATAGGATGCTAAGAGGCTGCTCAGAAGCATGGAAACCATGCCTGAAGATGAGAGGCAGAGGGGCAATAGAGCAGATGTTGCATCAAGAGCTGTGGAGCTCAAGTGAGGGAAAGCAAAGCTACAGCCTGAAGTGGTTGGGGTATGGGCCACACAGCTGATGGTGGAGGCATCTCCAGTGAAGCCACAGCAGGTGAACCAACTTCTGCATCACCATAAGGATTCTGGGGTGGGATTACCTCATTGAAAGCTTGAAGAGTCTCTCCTGTGCAGCTGAAAGGCAGGAGTTTCCTCCAGACACCAAACAGGGAATTCTGGGAACAGCTTTTATCATCACAGGTGTGTGGGTTTTTGCCTTTCCCCAGGATACTTGGCATTTGGAAGAGACTGGGGACCTGGGTGACACACCAGCCATTTTCCAACATCCTGTCTCAAGCCTGAGTACATTTTTCCAGGATAAAAATACAGATGGACACATGTTCTGCATTAGGCATCCTGTTGTGCTGGTGTTGTGCTAAAATTTGAGATGTATTTAGAGGATGGGGAGATGAATACAAAGACACTGTTGAGATTTCTGAGAATTATATTTGAGAGTACTACCTCCAGGCTGTAGAATTTGAGGTTTTCAGTGGGTTACTCTGTTATCAGAGCAACTCCAAGCCACATATCTCTTTTGATTGCACTTCTCAAGGATGTTTTCTTGCTGTCTGTGGAGGCAGCGTGGATCTCACGTGCAACCAAGGACTGCAAGTGCAAGGATGTGCCCTCCAGGTCTTGCTCAGAAATGTGACAATTCAGAGCATCTTGAATAAGGACTGGGTTTGCTAATGAGTCAGAAATGTGCTGGCAGCCACGGAGGGGAGACATATGGCCCCCCTTTCTTCCTTTTCCTCTCCAATGTCAATTGGCTTCCCCTATATATTATGAAAGACTCATTGCAATTACAAGGGCAGAGACTGATTTCTTATCAGCCTCCCTTCCTCTTCTAAAGCCATGGTTTTGTTCAAGGTGCTCTGTGCTGCCAAGTGCAGGGAAGGACAGATAGAATTGCCAGTGGCATTTATTTTGGTGTGGAGTTTCTCAGTAGTACTGCTGCTGGAGCAGTGAAATGGGGGAGAAAGCAAATGCCCAGCAGGAGATTATTAGTTGATTTTGGCTGCATTGGTGTGAGGTTTCACTTTGCTACCAAGAGCCATCATGCCCTGGAGACTGGGAAGACAAGTTTAGAAATGTTGCTTTGTTGCTGCTGACTACTCAGCTGATTGTTGAATTTTACAGGGTGAGGTGAATTGGCAATATGATGAAACCATCTAAAATACTGGCTGAAAAGAGTTATGAGTAGCGTAAGATTCTGTAAAGCAGTGAGATGTTTTTGAGCATCCTCTTCTGGGATGGTTTGACACTGTTAGTGGGGAAACGGGCTTCTGATTGGACAAGATGTGGGTGAAAGCTGCTGCAGGGATGAGATAATCCATTGCACAGCTTGTCAAATTCATAGGATCATAGAATCAGAATGGTTTGGATTGGAAGGGACCTTAAAGATCATCTGGATCCAACTCCCTTTCATGGGCAAGGACACCTCCCACTAGGTCAGGTTGCTCAGAGCCCCATCCAACCTGGCCTTGAACACTTCCAGGGATGGGGCATCCACAACTTCTCTGAGCAACCTGTGCCAGTGTCTCACCATCCTCACAGGAAAGAATTTCTTCACAATATCTGACTTAAATCTTCCCTCTTCCATTACTCCTTGTCCTCTCACTACAGGCCCTTGTCCAAAGTCCCTCCCCAGCTTTCCTGGAGCCCCTTCAGGCACAGGAAGGTGCTCTAAGGTCTCCCTGGAGCCTTCTCTTCTCCAGGCTAAACAACCCCAACTCTCTCAGCCCATCTCCATAGTTGAGGTGCTCCAGCTCTCTGATCATCTTTGTGTCCCTCCTCTGGACTCTCTCCAGGAGCTCCATGTGCTTCTGATGTTGGGGGCTCAAGAACTGGACACAGTACTCCAGGTGGGGTCTCACGAGAGCCGGGTAGAGGGGGAGAATCACTTTGTTTGAGTCAGGATGAGGAGACCTTAATCTTAGTGTTTGGCTGGGCTGGTTTGCAATCACCTACTTTTGCACTCTGTAATGCAATGAGAAAGAGTTGAAGGAATTTTGGGGGCTGAGAATCCACTGAGGAGCTTCGTGTCTCTCAAACAGAGCAGTGGGAAATTACTCAGAGGGACACGGCAGCGCCTGTGTGCTCCTTCTTGGGAAAGCTGTAGATAGCTGATTTACAAGTGTGTTTTGACATGCAAACTCCTTGGAGAGCTCCACAGGAGGCCTTAAAGGATGTGAAGAAGGAAATAGTTCAGTAGAAAGGGGAAAAGCTGGAGCCAGCTTGACTTGCAGAGGGTCTTAGGTCAAGAGGAGGGCTTGCAAATGCAGTGGGAGACGCCAGGGTTCAGGGTTCCTGGAGCAGGGGCAGGCAGCAGAGGCACTGAAACATGCTGGAAGTAGATCAGGGATAGCACGTGGAGCTGGGGGAGACAGGCTGTCCTTCCCCACAACCAGCAGCAGCAGCAGTTTCTAAACCACACAGCAAAACTTCCAACACTGGTGCATGGGTGATGATGCTCTCTCAGGAGGGCAGCAGATGTTTTATGAAGCTATTTGGTCAGCAGAGAGGAGGACTGGGAGCTGTTGAATCTTCTCTGTGGTGCTTTCTTAGTGATCTGAACCCCTTGGTCCCTTCAAGAGCTTTTCAAAGTGTTTTGAGGAGGTATCAGTTAGGATTATCTGTAGAGAGGCCTTGCAGCTGTCTTTTTGGACAGGTGATAAGGGGTGATGTGGAATGGGTCAGGAACAGGAAGGCCAGTTCTCACTTGTACTAAATCGCTGAAGTTTAGTTTCCACATCTACAAGCAAATAGGGATAGAGCAGAAGACTCCAATCCCCACCAGTCCCATGCAGCTGATGGCCACTCGAACACAGATCCTGCAAATCCTGCAAGGATTTCAGAGTCAATGATAGGGAGAATGGGAGTCCCTTCTCAAAGCTTTTATGGGGTGAACCTACCCTAGGTAAGATGGGTCTTCTCTCAGCTTTGCATTTCCTGGCTTCCTATAGGAAGTTACTGTCTCTTGGAAGGTGTAAGTGGAGGATCAGGAGGAGACAAAGCTGTAGCATTTTGGGATGAAACCAGGATGATCCTGGAATCCATGATAGTCCTACTTTGCCCTGGAGATTTCACACGAGCAATAAACAGCTTCAGAATGGCAAGGACTAAAGAGTGTGACAAGTCAAGCTCGGGAAAGGGATGTTTATAGGCAATGTCCTACTGTCACTGAGGCATTTCTGATGGGACAGAGGAGTGCAGAGGAATGGCTGGTTTCTGTACATATCCATACTTTGTGTTTAGCATTTTGCAGTTTTCACTTGGAGCTTAGCAGTTTAATGCATTAATTTCTGTCCTTTAACCTTGGTTCCTTTTAGAGACTCTCCAGACTAATTTATGTTCCCTTCTGCTGTTTTAGTACTTGCTCCAGACAGCTAAAAGGGTGATGTGTCAATTTGTCTCCTGTATAAACCAGAGAGGAGCCAGTAAGCCTTTCCCTCTTAAAATCCTGCTGTCTCTTAGTAACTAAACATCAAGAAAATCTCAATCCTTTGCCTCAATGGGAGACTTCCTCATTTCCCTGATTTCTATGTGCTTTTCTTGGGATTGGCTCCTGATCATCTGTGAGGAAGCTGAGTGTAAGTATGTGTGAATATTCCTGCGAGGGGAATCTTGACCCATCCTTTCCCTGCAGTTTCCAGGAAGCATCCATGGTCTTGCTGTGCCTTCACAGTCAGGCAAGCTGGGGACTCAGCTGGGGCTGTTCAAAGGACCATGACAAATGACAGCACAGATCCTCCATAATCTCCTCCATGGTGTCTATTTCCTATACTGTTCCCATTCACGTGGAAAGATCACGAATAGTTACACGATTTATTTTTATACATCAGAACGAGGTGTTAGAACAAGCAATTTTTTCCAGGCTGTGTTGGAACTAGTTTCAAGCTGTTCCAAAAATGCACTCACAGCTTGAGTAATGATGGACCATTGTGAATAGGGAGTTTGTCATGCTCAGGTTAGAGTCACTTGTTGAAATCAAATGTTTCTGTTGGATTGCCAAGGGCTTGCCCTGCAAACTGTAGGGTTGTTTGATCTCAGGACTGGTGTGCATGGGAGTGTATTCATTTACGTTTAGACAATACTTCCACAAAGCTAATCCTGGGCTCCTGATTCCTCCTCCACAGGGAAAATGTCATGGAAAATGCAAGCATCAAAAGTTGCAATGCTGCTGGTTCCAGAAGGTGTGATGCTACCACTGCTCTGGAGGTCTCCCCGGGTGTTGGTGGCAAATAGGATCATAGAAGCATAGAATGGTTTGGGCTGGAAGGGACCTTGAAGTTCATCTACTTCCAACTCCCCTGCATGGGCAGGGACACTTCCCACTAGATCAGGTTGCCCCAAGCCCCATTCAACCTGTCCTTCAACACTTCTAGTGATGGGGCAGCCACAACTCCTCTGGGCAACCTGTTCCAGTGTCTCGTGACCCTCACAGAAAATAATTTCTTCCTAATATTTAATCTAAATCTCCCCTGTTCCAGTTTGAAACCATTCCCCTTGTCCTCTCACTACAAGCCCTTATAAAATGTTCCTCTCCAGCTTTCCTGTAGCCCCTTCAGGTACTGCAAGGTGCTCTAAGGTCTCCCTGGAGTCTTCTCGTCTCCAGGCTGAACAGCCCCACCTCTCTCAGCCTGACTTAACAGGAGAGATGCTCCAGCTCTTCAGTCATGCAGGTTTTGGCTTTGAATAAGATAATATTGTCAAAGCTGTTTCTCTTGTTTTTAAAAAGTGAGTCAGGGAACAGTCTCAAAGGATGGGGGTGGGGGACACCTTGTACTGGGGGTTTACTTTTCTCCCTGAAGCACAAAGGTCAGGCCAGTGTCTATCACAGAGCACAGGAACATAGATCCAAGAATAGATTCCAGCATGACCATTCTTCTGTTCCTCTGACTGTAGATGACAAACTGACAGAAAGGTTCTTAAAAACTGGAGTTAGGAAATTTCTCTCGCTTTGACTCAGTTAATAATTTCCTATGAAATTCAGAATGGCAATTAGAACATGGATCAAAGCATTATGACAGCTGCCAGGCTTCGATATAAATTTTTCATTGGAAAAAAGTGGTGGAAGAAGCACAGGTTATATATTGGTGAATAATGGATTTTAAATTGCACACACTGTCACACCTGAAGAGGCTGGGATTTTTGCTGAGAATTCTTGCTCTCTTTAGACCACAGTATGTTGATGCTCCATGGAAAATGGGTTTTCAGAATCAGTTTCCTGGCTGCATTGGAGCCCTGTGGAACCAAAAATATTCAACAAGCTCTTCAACTGAAAAAAAAGAAGCCTTCAAGACTGTTTTTCCCACTTTACTGTAGCCTGAAGTCAGGAAAGCATTTCAATGCAAACAGATTGCTGCTACTTACAGCTTTCTGGCCTGTGCCACTTGTGTGTCCACCCTCAGTAAATTCATGGCACTTAGTGCCATGGTCTAGACAGTGTGGTGGTGTTGGTCATAGGCTGGACTTGATGATCTTAAAGGTCTTTTCCAGCCTTGGTGACTCTGTGATTCTGTGTTACAGCTCTGCAGTTTTAGATGTGTGTGTGGTGGTGGTGGCTGCTGCTCTTATCACAGATTTGTTCTCAATAAGTGTCTTGGATCCTCAGCTGCGTGTGGAGCAGGTCCCATGCGGGCTGTGCAAACCCACATCCAAAGGACAGATCAAACATGACTTTTCTGACAACCTCAGCTAGATGTCTAAAGCTGAACCAGTCCCCTTCAGCTCCCTTTATTGCCAACAGAGTGAAGCAGACACTTACAGAGGCTTAAAAATCTCTTTCAGATGGCTTCTTTAAGATGAGATAAGTCATGCTCTGGACTCTCGACATTGTTATCTGGCTCTCTGTTGACCACAGAAGGGCAGTTAACTAAAAGAGGTTTTTTTTCCACCCAAGATAAGTGCCACGAGCTGGATGCTGTGGATTCTCATGCAGTGTTTCGTTGCCACAGGTAATTTGTGTGGCAGAGGGGACAGAAGCAGGCTTTCCAGTTAAACCATTCAAGCAACAGTGGGTCACACCACGAGCCTTGCTGCCAGCAATGCAGCCAGCTCCAGCCCTGGCAGAGCAGGCAGAGCCTGGCTGGCTGCTGGCTGCCACCACAGGCTTGATCCAGCAGCAGGGTTCAGCTGATGGATGGGAACCTTGTGCCCTAATCCTGAACCCTCCTGACCTGCAAGTGGAAACGTGTTTGACCTGCTAACACTGCGTGGGAAAGAGAGGTGAGGGCAGCAGGGACAGCTGGGCTGATTTGTGAGCCACCAGAATGTAAGAAAGCTGGGATCCCTTCCTCTGATCACCATGGTTTGGTTTGTCCTCTGTTCAGGACTGTCTTATCTCAGTGGTTTTTGGTTGTTGGTATTGTTTGTTTGGTTTTTGGTTGTTGGTATTGTTTGTTGTTTTTTTTTTTCCTTTTCCTCAGCTTGCTCCCAAGTAGCATTACCATGTTTTCTCCAGATAATGAGCACTTTTGTGTCACTTGGCCTCTCCTATGTCCTTCTCACACAGATAGATAATTTGTCTCAAGGAGAGCAGGGACTGCTAAGTGAAGTTGCAGTGCAGCAGACACTCCTAAGTTGCCAAACCACAGTTCTAACTTGCATGGGCAAAAAATACAGTTGGGTAAGTGGGGAAAAGTGACTCTGCAGAAGATCAGCATTGCTTGAATTTGTATTTCAGTGCTTCCAAACCAAATGTCCTCCATTCTGAGGGAATGAAGCTCTTTTCTAACTGGGGTGGTCATGGACTTCACCATGGTCTAGCTGATGTGGTCGTGTTAGGTCATAGGCTGGAATTGATGATCTTAAAGGTCTTTTCCAGCCTTGGTGATTTGGTGATTCTGTGATGTTTGCAACATCTCAGGTGCTGAAGGAGGATCCTCTCAGCAAGTATGGGGTGGGTCCAGC
This sequence comes from Hemiprocne comata, assembly GCA_020745705.1. NCBI lineage: Eukaryota > Metazoa > Chordata > Aves > Apodiformes > Apodidae > Hemiprocne > Hemiprocne comata. The sequence continues at coordinate 5,055,979 of CM036587.1, read as the reverse complement.
CAAAGTCAGAGTAGTTCTAGCACCCTGGGTTGGATTGCTGACATCTCCCAGGACCATGGGTTTTCAAAGGGGTGTTGCAGCCACTGGGCTTAACACCTCGAGCAAGGTCTCTGTTGCAGACATTTCTGCAGGGCCAAGTCAGCAGGATGTCTCCTAGGACTGGCCTGTCATGCAGGGTACCTGCACAGTGCATGCACATTGACCAGCCTCTTTGCCATGATGCCTTGATGGTGAGGAAAGCCTCACAGCCATGTGTGAGGAGAGGGCTTCCCTCACCTTGGTGCAGGGAGGTCATCTGAAGTGGGCCTGGGCCATGTACACTGCTGAGGGACTCCCTGAGGTTACAAGAGGGAAACTTCCATCTGCCCTGAGGCAACGTGGCTTGTGGTGCTGCTCATCTGTACCTGTGTAGGTGAGAAGGGACTCATCCTATTGCAGATGTTCCTGTTCTACTAAGTCAAACCATGACCCATCATGCTGTTCTCCATTGCCTAGGTTAACAAAGGAAGGGGTGGCTCTGATTAGGACTTGGGAGTCATGGCTTCAGTTTGTTACCTCATCACAGACTTGCTTCATGATTTGGAGTAAGAACTGTGATGTTCAAAGGAACTGAGGTGTCTAATCCAGACAGAAATTGGTACCTGAAATACTCTGAGGTTGTCTGTGTCTACACATCATCTACAACACTTAGAAAATAGTGTAACTCTGTATCATGGGAGAAACATCTTAAAGGTGGGGAGGTGCTTGGGGACAATGCCAATTCATGATTCTAACAGATCTTGGCTCTGTGGGCCTAACAGAAAAAGGAAAATGCCATGTGGAGGAGACTAAGAGGGCAGTATACTACACAGATGTCCTGGTCCAGTGGCCCAGGTACAGCATGTCCTGCAACTGAAGATGCCCAGGGTTATCCCACCTGGGTTACTCCAGCTGGCTGTTGTCTGTCATACCTCCTAGCTCCATGTGAAGGTCTCCAGTATTTCTTCTGGGGTATTTCAAGTGGCACTAGGTCCCCAGTTTCAGGTAACAAATTAAGCTTGAGATGAGACACAATCATGTACAATACAGATGTCTCTGTGCCTTTTTTACAGTCAGTGGACATGGAGACAATGCATAGGGTAGGATCTAGGCTGCAACTCCTCCTAAAGCAGATGTGTAAAACGGGGCAAATCACATCTGCCTACAGGCATCTATTTTTGCTCAGAGCACTCTCAGGTATCCCCTTCTGCCCTGCACAGGACGTTGCCTGCTGTGAGACCTTGTTGCAGAAGATTCCTTCACAAAAAGATTATTCAAACAAGAACCTTAGTCTTGCTGGAATCCAGGTACCAAGCCTATGCTCTGATTTCGGAGTTGCTCACAGCTCAGGAGATGCTGGGGAGTTGCCTTTATTGCCATTTCTTATCTCAAAACAGCAGGAAGAGCTGAATATTTAAGGCATCTGACATGTAACGGGGAAGAAGAAGACCAAGAGTGTGTGCTACAGCCTCAGGGAAGTTCTGGTTGTCATCTTCCAGTCCTTTCTGGCTTCCTTATGTCTGTCCATGGAAAATGAAGGAAGGTGATGAGAATAGTATCAGGAAAAGTGAAGTGAGGGGAGTGCTATGAGTGCACATATTGCCCTTGACAGGGTCAGGACCACAGATGAGAGCATTTGTAGGAGCCACATGCTCACCTCTATATGGCTTTGAGAGACCCCAGAGGCAGAGCCATGTCTCTGGGTAGAGACAGAGTAGTTTTCTCAAGCATCCATTGCTGTCTGTAGCTGGAAATGGGCCATCCTAGGTCATATGGACCTTTGTTCAACTCAGGATCATAGAATCATAGGGGTTGGAATGGACCTCTGAAGATCATTGAGTCCAACGCCCCTGCTGCAGCAGGAACACCTGGGGCAGGTCACACAGGAATGTGTCCAGATGGGTCTTGAAAGTCTCCAGAGAAGGAGACTCCACAAACTCTCTGGGCAGCCTGTCCCAGGGCTCTGTCAACCTCACAGTAAGGAAGTTTCTCCTCATGTTGAGGTGGAACTTCCTGTGTTGTAACTTGGTGTCATTTTCTCTCACCCGATCACAGGGCACCACTGAAAAGAGACTGGCCCATTCTTGACACCCACCCTGCAGATATTTATAAGGTCCCCTCTCAGTCTTCTTTTCTCCAGATTCAAGAGCCCCAGGTCTCTCAGCCTTTCCTTGGATGACAGATGTTCCAGTCCCTTAACCATCCTTGTAGCCTCTGTTGGACTCTTTCCAGCAGATCCCTGTGCCTCTTCAACTGGGGAGCCCAGAGCTGGACACAACACTCCAGGTGTGGTCTTACCAGGGCAGAGTAGGATGGCTCTCACATTTTTTTGTCCTCTCTCTACTTACAGCCCTGGGGTCCTGCAACACTGGAAAATTATTTTATTGTGTGCATGTCCAAATGTACTGTGCTCACATCCCTGCCTCTGGCCTTCCAGACTCCTCCTGTTCCCTGAAGCTTCCCACACAAAAACATTTCAGAGCTCCAAAGATGGGCTTGTGCTGTGGATTGTCCCCTGAAATAGCCACGTTTCCTATCAACTATTTATGGATCAAAACAAATACCTATGTGTCTCAGGTTGGGTGAGTAATATGAATTTACTTTGGGTTTTATTTTGATGTTAACCAGATTCTTCTGGCAAAAGCTGAACTTCAGAAAGGGCTAAATCAGGCAGTAACCATGGGTTGAAAAGGAGACCTTGAATTTTCTGATCCAGCTATTTCTCTCTAGAAGATAAAAAGTCATTGAAAGAAGAGCTGATTGTTGGAAGTCTTTAGTTTCAAAGATTCTCAAAGGATAAAAGCTATTAATAGCAAAAGATAATTTGTTGTGACATTCCTGACATTACCTGTTTTTCATTAATCTTTTTTTCCTCTTGAAAATAATTCTCAGTTCAGAAATCTGAATTGATATTGATTAAAAACAATAGTTTTCGGAGGCTGACATCAGAATGAAATTTCTTTTTCCAATAAGTTCATGAACATTTTGCAAAATCTGTGTTTGGTTCTACTTCTTTTCTCTCTTCGAGATGGTTCTAGTCAATCCCAAGCACAAATACAGGTTGGGTGGAGAATGGTCTCAAAACAGCCTGGAGGAGAAGGATTTGGGGTGATGGTGGATGAGAAGCTCAACATGAGCTGGCAATGTGCTCTTGCAGCCCAGAAACCAACCGTGTCCTGGGCTGCATTGAAAGAAGTGTGGCCAGCAGGGCCAGGGAGGGGATTCTCCCCCTCTACTCTGCTCTCATGAGACTCCACCTGCAGTGCTGTGTCCAGTTCTGGAGCCCTCAGCAGAGGAAAGACATGGAGCTGTTGGAGGGGGTCCAGAGGAAGGACACAAAGATGATCAAAGGGCTGGAGCAGCTCTGCTATGGAGACAGGCTGAGGGAGTTGGGGCTGTTCAGCCTGGAGAAGAGAAGGCTCTGGGGAGACCTTAGAGCACCTTCCAGTACCTGAAGGGGCTTCAGAAAAGGTGGGGAGGGACATTTTACAATGGCATGGAGTGAGAGGACAAGGGGGAATGGTTTTAAACTGGAAGAGGGGAGATTTAGATTAGATATTAGGAAGAAATTCTTTCCTGTGAGGATGGTGAGACACTGGCACAGGTTGCCCAGGGAAACTGTGGCTGCCCCATCCCTGGAAGTGTTCAAGGCCAGGTTGGATGGGGCTCTGAGCAACCTGGTCTAGTGGGAGGTGTCCCTGCCCATGGCAGGGGGCTGGATCTAGATGATCTCTGTAAGGTTTCTTCCAACCCAAACCATTCTATGATTTTATGATTCTCAGTTCATTTGCATTATGAAGTAATGACAGATTTCCTGTGAAATCCTGATGGTCAGAACTGCTGCAGCTCCGGGGAGTGAAAGGATTTTGGTTTCTCCTTTCTCTCTACTGGAGTGGTTGGGAGTGAAACTCCACCCTATGTGCCAGCACAAATTACTCTCCCATCAACCCGGTGAAGGCTTAGAGCTTCCCCAGCAGAAACCAGCCAATGGCACCTTTGTGTTAGATAAGCATTTGCATTTGGCCAGGTTTTCATGGGTTTTATTGTGGAGCTCAGAGGATTACAAAATAAGATGATGTCTCTGTGGCTCTTCAGTCTCAGAGAGGGTTGTTTGTCTATGGAGGGCACGATCCTTGCCAGCCTTTAACTTAAAACAAAATATGAAATTTTCCCTGGCTTGGTTTGCCTTGCTGCTACCAAAGACTAAGGTTAGGAAAATAGTGGCCCATGATCTGATAACAGAAAACAGTTTCCTAAGGGTCCTTTCCTAGTTGTTATTTGTTCACAGCTCACACCAAATCTTCTGGTTGATATTCGATGCTGAAACTTGACAACCCAGTTGCAAGTTTTTCAAGTACTAAGAGCAAAAGGCAGCAAAGAGAAGCTCTACAAATAAAAAAAGCTCTCAACACCCACAGTTCACATAACCTGCTCAGATTCTATGCATGTTTCAAATGTTTCTCGGTTATTTTCCTTCTCTTTTTCACACCAGCCCCATCTTCTTGACCACAGGCAGGGTGTGGGATGTGGTCAAAGGGAAGAGATGCCTATTCAGGGTCTGGATCAGGACATTTCTTACATCTGAAAGGGCTCAGGGCATCCTCTGTTCCATCTCTCTGTGTTATGGCCCACCTATACATCTGCTGATAGTGCCTTAAACAATTATTTTCTTGTACTGGCCTCCAGACAATTTTACTTTGATCTTCATGGAGATACTTGGTTTGGACTTCACAGAGCCAAAGACCCTTTGGACCTAGATGAAGTTGATATCAGCTATTCAGGCCAGAGCATCTCAGAACCATCTTCCAATGTAAAATGAACTGAGGAAGCCACAGAAAATGAAGTCAGTGTAAAGACCTACCAAGTGCATCTGAAACAGATTTCAGAAGAGGTGAGGAAGGACTAAAAGAGTGTGTGTGTTTGGCCTAATAATGCCTGAGGGTGGGAGGGGTGTATTTAAATTAACTCCCAAGTCTTGACACAGTTGCTTAAACCTTTGAGATGCTCTATACCATGAGACAGAAGGGTTTGGACTAGCATATGGAATGGGAGTGCAAAGCAAGCTAAAAGACCTGGACTGTCCTTGACCAGCAGCAGGAGAAGGCCAGGTGCCTACAGCATGGATGTCCATGACCCTCAGAGAGACTGGACAGTGAGGCAATGTGATAAACTCAGCAAACTCAGCACTGTAAAACACACAACCACAGCTGCCCAGAGCAGTGCCAGCCTGGCTGCTGGATCTGCTCAGTCAGAGGAAGAGGATAAAGGAAGAGCTGATCATGACCTAGAGGAAAATCTGCAAGCAAAACATTTCTGGTAGAACAGGGCTCTCCAGCAAAGCAAACACCAGCAAAGGTAGATCTGCAGCCTGGGAAGTGAAGTTAAATCAGTCAAACTACAAAATTAGCACAACGGAAAGATCATTATTATAAGTGACAATGCCATTATTTTCAGGAATGGAAACAATGTGTCAAATGCCATTTTTTTCTTTTGATTGAAAATTGCTGGAGTTTCGTCTAGTTCAACCACAAAGTGGTGCCTGATGGGATAAAGGTCTGGAAAAAAGTTGTCTTAGAAGGTTAGTAGTCTTTATCTGGGCATCAAAGTGTCCACGTTTCTGATCTCTCACACGTGTTAAAAATAAGGACTGGAGGAAAACATCTGAGACCTCATCCAGTGGTTAACTTTTGGCAAATGAGAACTTTCCTTAATAAGAAAGAATTTTTCTGGAAGAGCAAACGTTGCTGGGAGGTAGTTGAAAGGGATGAAATTTCTGCAAGAACTAATGGTCTCCACATGCCTCACCACCTTCTGCCCAGGCTGCTTTCAACCTCAAGGATATGGAAGTGCATATAGGTTGCTTAAAAATAATCCACTGTTACCTGCATACATACACACACCCCCTGCCAGGAACAACAGAAAGAAAATACATGTGAAAGAGGTTAGTCTGATTAATCCCTGTTCCATTACTAGTTGTTTCAGTCATGGTCAGGAATGAAGTTGAAAAGAAATACTGAATCCAAAGCAAACATCGCTGTGCCCTTGGATGTTGGTGGTCATTTCCCATACCAATAAGCCAGAATTTTTACTTCACTAGGTCCAATCTCATGAATCTTTTCTCTTATTTATTTATTTATTCACTTTGGAGATGCAAAGGTTTCTGTGTCATGAGGGGATCAGTCCTTTCAGATTATGAGCAGACGTGGAGTCTCTGTATCAGTCCCTTGCTCTGACCCACTCCACCAAAGCAGACAGATGTATTTCAGCTCTCAAAGAATTGCTGAAGCAATGAATAGACAAAATCAATCCAAGGGATGGGAAAGTGCTCTTACTGCCTCCTTTCACTTCCTGCAAAACCTGGTGAGGGCTCAATTATATATATAGATATATAACCACATTCTCCTGATCAGGAGAAAAGCAAAGAAAAGTCTGGAAAAGGCTGTAGAACTGAGACATGAGGATCCTGGATCTTCTCCATCTGGCACCTGGGCTTCTGACTGCATTGTTATGAAAGGAGACAAGTAGTTTCCACCAGGATGGTATGGCCAAGAGTCAGGTAAAGTCATGGATTTCTCCAAAGAGCTACAGATAAAATATGTGTATGTGAAAGAGACAGTGGAGGGGTTTTTACTTTCCTGTATCTGACTCTAAAATACCACTTTCTGTGTGTTTACTGATTTGTATCAAACCTTGAATGATTCCCTTTCAACTTTCTGCTGAGCACTAATGCAACCAACTAATTTTTTCTTTACTTACAGTGAATTTGTGCTGGAATAACGTGAGCCTGTAATGTCACTTGAGCCAGCCTGTGTTTGTATTAGCTATTAAACCCACAAGAGAAGGCTGCAGAGAAATCCTGTTAGGCATGATGTGAAGGCTTTGTTTACCTTTTTGTACATGAAAGAAGCAGAGAAATTAATGGGAAACTGAAGTTGCATAGAGACTGTCATGGTCAGTGTCTTCAGCCAGAGGTGGGCTCTGTGCTGTAATGACACGAGCTGGCTTGAATCATAAGATCACAGAATGGTGGAGGTTGGAAGGGACCAACCATCAGGTTCCAACCCCCCTGCTCTGAGCAGGGACACCTCCCACTAGACCAGGCTGCACAAAGCCTCATCCAACCTGGCCTTGAACACCTCCAGGGAGGGGACATCCACAACCTCCCTGGGCAACCTATTCCAGTGCCTTCCTACTCTCATGGTGAAGAATTTCTTCCTGATGTCCAACCTAAATTTCCCCTCTTTCAGTTTAAAACCATTACCCCTTGTCCTATCACTGCCCTCTCTGGTGAAAAGTGTCTCCCCAGCTTTCATGTATGCCCCCTTTAGATATTGGAAGGCTGCTCTAAGGTCTCCCTGAAGCCTTCTCTTCTCCAGGCTCAACAATGCCAACTCTCTCCTCCTGTCATCATAGCAGAGCTGCATCATCTCACAGGCTGGTAGCGTGAGGAGAGGCAGCAGTGGCAAAACAGAATAATTGAGAAGTAATGAAGGGATGAACAAAGGGCAGCTCACTGTCCTCAGATGAGACCTGAACTTTAAGCTTTCTACACGAGCAGGGCCTGTTAGTCACTTATTTCTGCAGTCTGGACTCCACAGACTGTACAGGCCAGAACCTGGGCTGAATAACCCCCACACACCAGCCAGGCTGTGACCATTAACATGCAGGTGAATCCCTCAGTCTGTTTAGGGAGAAAGCTTGCTACTCTAGAGGCTTCTGTACCTTACCTGAGACATAAGAAACTCTATTTTTTTCACTAATGGGGCTCAGCATTGAAATATATGACCTGAGCACAAGGAAGATTCTAGCAGTATCCAAAAACATATTTATGTGGAGAGGCAGCAAATCTGCAAAACCGATTTTCTACAATATGTGGAAAAATAATGAGTATTCTCTGGTAACCCTGGGGATCTCGTATGTAAAAGGTATTTATGTGTGTGCAGCCCCTAGGCAAGTAAATAAAGTGTTATATCATTATGTTCAAAGTGCTGGAAGCATGGTCTGGAATTTTAATTTAGAGAATGAGACACAATGGACAGGACAAGAGGTATGATGGGAAGATTATTGCCTTCCAGTGGCAGTGTCCTGCTGTTTATTTTGCTCTTCTCTCTGAACTGTGAATCAAATATTCCTTTCTGGCTCCTGAGACATAAGGGCAGCAGGACAGAGACTATCCTGCACATTGGAGAGTAGGTTTCAGGCTAGTGACAGGTGAAGGGCAGGGAATGGGAATCTCAGGGAATCAGTATGTGTAGGGAAAATGGAAACACCATGGGGGATATAGCTGAGATTATAAACTGCACAGCAAGACACACCAAACTCCACCCCATAAGAATGGTGGGACCTAGGGTGACTCAAGAAGAAGTGTCCACGATGCCCTTGCTGATGTCCACAAAGGACAGATGGGAGCCATGTCCCACCTGCATGCTGCTTGAACCCACAGGGGTGACATGCCCTAGGAATGCTGGAGATGAGGCCATTGGCTTCTCTTGTCTCCATCCTGACAGGAGACACTGCCTTCTCACTTACTTACCAGGCATGTGCCTGTGCCAGAGGTTATGACACATCCCAGCCCAAAAGCTGGGTCAGAAAAGGCTCAGATTTGCTTTTGATGGAGTTTTCTTCTTTCAGCTCTTCCAAAGCCAGCGGTTTTATAGTGGAAAACTGCACTGTAACTTTGGAATGTTTTCCTTGGTGTTGTGTATGAGTTATAACCATTTTATAGCTTTTATTCTCTTTTTTAATTTATTTTTTTTTCTTTTCCCTCTCAGCTTAATCATACTATAAAAGCAGGGAGCATAGAAAGCAAACAGTAAAAAAACCCCACATTAAAGCCCTCACCACCCTCTGGCTCTCTCTAAAGAAATACACACATAATTTTTCATTCCTGAGAAGTAATTTGTTGATGGTGGACCCCAGACAGTGCCATTATCTGTTGTCCTTGTTGTCCTTGCAATCACACCATGAGATCTCAATCTGTGACACCTCTTTGTATTACAGCAAACCCAAGGTGAGCTCCTCTCTGTCCATCCCTTCATGACCTTGTAATTATTGCTCTTTGCTGCTGCCTCCTCTCCTTACACCACCAGAGTGTGAGATGAAGCTCAACCAGCTTGTCTGGTTACAGCACAGGGCCTACATCTGTCTTGGTTTGCAAGTGTGCTGGTGCCATTCAGCCATCACAGCAGACAGAGATGTAACCTTGTGGGCTTTCCCTCTCTCTTTTTTTTTTTTTTTCCTAGGGCTGTCTAATGCTATCATAAAAGAACAAAATAAATAAAAGTCTTCATTTAGGAAATGACAGAAAAAAATGGGGTGACTAATGCAGGATAATCAGAGCATTTCAACAGCAAATGAAGAGCAACAGGTACAGCAGAGGTTAAGTAAATACAAAGCTGTTTTCTTTGGCTTGGTATGAAACAATAATATGATGTGGTGACTGTGGGACTGTGGAACAGAGGAGCCCCACACAGGTGATTCACCCACTGGGGTCTATCTAGCACCTTTGGAGTCCTACCTGGTCTCTGGTTTCTCACCTTGCCACCCCCTGCAGAAGTTTCTGTGCCTTAGGCCATCTCAGGTGGTACTCAGCACGTATGTTTAGACAAGTCAGTCAACCAAGTTCTGAAGCTCAGGAAATACCTCTTTTTAACCCACGTGTGTCTGAGCCAGCATCCAGGCTCAGCTCATAGACAGTGGGAATATTGTCAGTCCAGCCCGTGGGGTGCAGGGTGCTGTTGGAGACTCCCAGGGGCAGACACCTGCATGTGGACAGGATAAACAACTCTCTGGGATGTCCTCAGTGCATGGATGAGACCTCCACTGCCTACCATGAAGATGAACATGGCAGCTCCTTGGACACACCTGCATCCTGACACCTCAACTTCGGTGTCCTTCTCAGCAAGGTGGATCCCCATGGAGATACCTGAGTTTGACCTGCCCTTGGAGAGTGACAGGAACTGAGGCACTTGATGCTCCTGCAGTATGAGATGTCTCCTTAGGTCGGGACACAGGTGAGCCAGGAAGCCTGCTGCCTGGTCATCCAGCAACAAGACACTTGGGAAACTGGCACCCTTTCAAGAGCCCATTTTGAACCCCATGCAGCAAATGCCCTCTGTGTGGTAACAGCTACACACATCCAGCATGATTTAAGGTGAGTCTTTCATGTGATTCTGGATGCAGATGTTAATCTGGGCCAGGCAAACAGAAGCTTCTTCTCTCTGCATAGGCACAGATGGGATATATATAGCTTACTCAAGGGGTAGACAGACACTGCCATGTCAACAAAATTGTTTGTAAACAGTAAAAAAACTAAGCTGAGATAGTTTGAGTATTTGGGTTGTTGATTCAGATAGGAGCAACTAATAAATAAGACCATTCCAAACGATACTGATGAGTAATTGACAGGGCAAAGCATGTGATCCTTCCTTGCTGAAGCAGGGACCAGGAGGTCTGATGTGTTTGTTTTTTAATTGATTTTGACTGCAGAGTCGTTTGGTTTTATGCTGCAGATGGGACTGCTTGTAACCATTTCGCAAGGAGCCCATCCCATGTGAATCATAAATGTCTGTGGCTGGAAGCTAATGTCACTTCAGAACGTGTGGGAAGGGCTGATTTACTGAAGGAGTCACAGGATGAGTTCTAGGTCTGCTTTCCCTTCAATCCTGAGGCACACAGCAGGTTGGATGGGGTGGCAGATTGGATCTGCTTCACTTTACATCTCAGCCTTTACGAGTTCAGCAGGAGAGGGAACTGCACACATCCTAGAAGATTTATGATGCTGGCAACTTTGAAAAAAGAAAAGATTTTTATGCAACTTTTTCCTTTATTGCTTTGCAAGCAACTTCCCAATACTTGTCAATGCTGACCAAAGCAAAAAATGTTTTGAAAGCCTGTGTGCTCCAAGTGGGGGAAAAGGATGAGGATGAGCAAGCCAGCTGTTGTTAACAAGGTGAAGGCCAGCCCAGAGAACAGCACAAATGGGGGGGGGGCAGATTGGGAGTCTCAGGTTTTCATCAGTGAGAGTGTAAAACATGCAAAGTGAGTAACTAATAAAATGAGAAAATGCAAATAAGCAAAGTTGAAGCAAAGCCTGGAAGCAATCTCATTGATTAGAGCACTGGGTGCTTCTGTTGTTGCTGTGTGCTGCTTCTCCCAGGCAATCAACTTTGAGTGCACAGGATGGGGCTCAGGACCAGTGCAAGAACACCACGTTCCTACCCCAACTCCAGGACTATTTTCTGTGCAGACTCCTATGCCTTCAAGCTGTTTAGCCTTTGCAACATGTACCAATTGTAGCAGACCACCTACAATGTTTGTACATCCAGCTCTTCCGATCTCCACAAGCCTTTCCTGACATCAACCATCTCTCCTCTCCTCTGGGCAGGTTGTTCACTCACTCACCTGTCCCAGTAGGTCAGTCCTTACTGCTCCAGCCTTTGAAGTGACTGCTCCATGGAAACCTCTACAAGTTCAATCACTGTTTCAAGTTCAGTCAATCACTGATGGCTGCCCCATCCCTGGAAGTGTTCAAGGGCAGGTTGGATGGGGCTTGGAACAACCTGGTCTAGTGGGAGGTGTCTCTGCTCAAGTAGCAGGAGTTGAAACTAGATGATCTTTAGGGTTCCTTCCAATCCAAACCATTCTGTGATCCTAGGATCTATTTCCCTGGCCTATGAAAGGAAAAGAGTATAAAAGAGTATGAAGTGTGTTTGGGTTTTTGGTGGTGGGTTTTGGGTTTTTTTTTGTTTGCTTTTTTTTCTTTTTTTCTCCCCCAAAAAAGGTTAAAGAAAGGCTGCTCTCTACTTGATAGCATATCTGGAATACCTGCACACATTCACAGAATTGAGGCCAAACCCCATCTGGTTGCTTTTCAGGGATCCTGGGAGATATAAAACCATGGCAATCATCAGCTCTCACAAACACTGAGTTGTGCTGACCTCGTGGGCTGTGTTCCTGTGTTTGCACACTGCTCCTGGGTCAGCCCAGTTGCCTCACCCTTGTTCTAGGAAAAAACATTCTTTTTTTTTTTCCCCTATTCTTTTTTTTTTTTTTTTTTCCTATTTTTCTATTCAATTTCTAGGAAGAAACCTCTGTTTCAGACATAGGAGGTGATCAGTCAATGTGTCTGGACCTACCAGGGCAGCTGATCGTTAGCCTCTGGCTGAACTGCTGAGCTGTAAGTCAGCAACCAGCAAGCATCCCCAAGGTCAAAATGAGTCCACCAGTAAACCCGAGGCAAGCCAGCTGAAAGACATTCAGAATTTCTATTGTCTAAATGTGCTTCCAGGCTGGATGTGGCTGGCCAGGATGGGGATGACCCAGGTTAACCACTATTCCCTGCTCAGCCTGGATGGGGCAGATCAACGCGATCCTGCCGGGCCCTGAGGACACCATCCCTGCAGGGTGATGGGGATGTTTCTTCTGACCTTGCCAGCAGCTTTAGAATGTGTCGTTTTTCCACCTCAGACAATGGAGTCATCCATTAGACATAAAATATCCAGAGTGCAAGTAATCAGTTCAGCCTTTGACATGACCCCTTGCAGCCTGGGAGCACGGAGGGACGATATGGCAGAAGGGTTGGAGGGTTCATTTCCCAGCCTTTGGAGACTGCTGAGCCTCCATGGAAGCTGGCCTGCTCATTAGCATCTGGGAAACTCATTAAAGTTTTATGAGTTCTTTTTTAAAGCTGTGGCTTCTCGTAGCTTAAGGTCACTATAGCACTGCTCTATGGTAATTATATTAATCAGAAATATTTTCTTTCTATTACACTAATTAGCAAGTGGAGAAACTTAAGAAACCAGTGTAGAATCCAATAGGGCTATGCAGATGACACATGATTATGTTTTAAGTACAGATTTTCCCATCAGTCCACAATTTATAGATATGTTCTGGGTTTTTTTTTTTCCCAAAAGTTTCTCCTGAGATGATTGTCATCTTCCAGCTCCAGGTGGCATTAAATGAGAAAGGGAATAAAGTGAACTACTATCTGAAAATTTGAAGGATTTCTCTGAAATCTTCACACTCGTGAACCAACAATATACTTTCCTCATGGGGAAATACCATTTTCTGGGAGGTGAACTCAAGAGGACTGTGATCATAGAATCACAGAATGGTTTGGGTTGGAAGGGACCTTAAAGACCATCTAGATCCAGCCCCCTGCATGGGCAGGGACACCTCCCACTAGACCAGGTTGCTCAGAGCCCCATCCAACCTGGCCTTGCACACTTCCAGGGATGGGGCATCCACAACTTCCCTGGGCAACCTGTGCCAGTGTCTCACCACCCTCACACTAAAGAATTTCCTCCTAGTGTCTAACCTAAATCTCCCCTCTTCCAGTTTTGATCCATTACCCCTTGTCCTCTCACTACAAGCCCTTGCAACAAGTCCCTCCCCAGCTTTCCTGTGGCCCCTGCAGGCACTGGAAGGTGCTATGAGGTCTCCCTGGAGCCTTCTCTTCTCCAGGCTCACCACCCCCAACTCTCTCAGCCTGTCTCCATAGCAGAGCTGCTCCAGACCTCAGATGATTTTCAAGGCCTCCTCTGGACTCTCCAGGAACTCCATGTCCTTCTGATGTTGGGGGCCCCAGAACTGGACACAGTACTCCCTGGAAGTGTTTTGTTTCTCTCTATAGACTAAAAGGAAAGCCTTGTGGCTGTCTGCATTAGTAGGTATCAACTCTGCAAAACCAGTGAGGCTGACCAAAGGGCAGGGTGGTGAGAAGCTGGCTACATCCCTTTGCAACTCCTCACCTCCCAGCCTCCTGCTCCCTAGTCCTGAGCCCCAGCATCAAAACACATTTTCTACCCAGGACCCACTCACTCATGCCCATCACCAACGGTGAGACACGTAGCCAAGGTGATGAGCACTGCTGGAAGTCATAGCTATGTACATGCCATGGGCTCAGGGCTGTGCTCCAGCCAGCTGAGACATCATGCCACACAAACTCCTCCTCCTTCAAGGCTCCATGAACATCCATCTTTGTGCACACTGCAGCCAAATGCTCGGTGCTGGGGACAGCAAAGTTGTGTTAACACTTGGGAAGGAAAGCTTTCTGCAAGTCAAGGGGCATCCAGGAAAACAGCACCATTTGCCTGTGTCCAAACCAACTGAGGATCCATCCCCAGAACAGCCTGATGCAGGACTTCTCTAGTTATGAAATGGGCAACACTTACAAAATCTTCCAGGGCATCACCCTGTTAGTGCTAATGTGTTCATAGTGGGAAAGGAGTTAAGAGGGATATGCTTCCAGCTCCTCCTTCCAGTAGGAAAGGAGGTGATCTTCTGGAGAGATATGGAACATTCAAAGAGCTGAATTTTGGTTCAGGTGTAAGGCTTTAAAAGGATGTCCAAAATCTTCATTTTCATGCTTCCTTATCTCAGGATGTTGCATTGAAGAGAGTTAGCAAGAAATGACCTTGCTCTGAGGACATACAATTGGCCTCAGCCCATTGATCCAGCCTGTCCAGGTCCCTCTGCAGAGCCTTCCTACCCTCAAGCAGATCAACACTTCCCCTCAAATCGGTGTCATCTGCAAACTTACTGACCTTGCACTCAACCTCCTCATCCAGATCACTGATAAAGATGTTAAACAGAACTGGCCCCAACACTGAGCCCTGGGGAACACCTCTTGTGACCAGCCACTAGCTGGATTTGACTCCCTCACCACAACTCTTTGGGCCCAGCCAGCCAGCCAGTTTTTTACCCAGCAAACCATGAACCTTTCCAAGTCATGAACAGCCAGTTTCTCCAGGAAAAAGCTGTGGGAAATGGTGTCAAAGGCTTTATTAAAGTCTAGATAGAAAACATCCACAGCCTCATCCACAAGGTGGGTCACCTTGTCATAGAAGGAGATCAGGTTGGTTAAGCGGGACTTGCCTTTCATAAACCCATGCTGACTGGGTCTGGTCACCTGGTTGTCCTGCATGTGCTGTGTGATGGCACCCAAACCAAATCTCTAGGCTGATGTCCCTACATCCAAGGAACTGTAATGCAGCATCACTGACTCCCACAGGGAATAGTCAGGGTGAGGCAATATGTTGTCTCTACTGCAAGCTGGAACTGGAGATTTATTGCAAAGGAGAAGGGTGAAAAGATTTAAATAGTGTCAGAAGGAAGCAATTAGTCCAGATCCAGAGCAAGCTTACTCTGGCTCTCAGATGCCAGTTGGCATGTGCATTATCTGCAACACTCAGCACTGCAAACATTTTCCTGGAAGAGCTTTTATGGGTTCTGTTTCAAGTACTTGAGTGTTCATGGATGATCATTTCCATAATGATTCACTGAACACGAGAAGCCTTCTTTTCTTCCTTCATGATACACTATAAATCAGAAGTGACTTGATCATTTTTCTTCACACACTCACACACAATCAGACATGTATGGCCATGTGAATACACTGGTACATAAACACACACACACAGGTTGTCAGGCCATCACATCCACAACCATTTTCCTGGCACAGCTGAGGCTTTGCCTGCTGATCCAAAAGCCACATCTGAACCATCCCAGACCTGTGAATTATTATTTTGTTGACAGAGACACCGGGCTTTAAAAGGCATCAACATGTAAAGGAGCTAGTGTTCCCTTAAGAGATGTGACTTTATCCATCTTTGCATTCCTGCCAGGAGTAAGCAAAGGAAGAAGCTTCTTTTGAAGACAAGGGGCAGAGTTCTAGGACCTCTGAGGTGCATCTGAAAAAAATACAGGAGCCAAAACGTGCTCATGTTCATTCTTTCCTAGTGTTAGTGGAATGACTGACAGGATAATTCAGGTTTTAAGGGACCTGGGCAACCTTTCCCACTGGTTGACTGTCCTCCTGAGGAAAAACTTTCTCCTTATATCTGATCTGTCTCTTTCTTGTTTCAGCTTATGCCTGTTGTCTCTTGTCCTCCTGCCACACACCATTGTGAAAGGCCTGTGTCTGTCATCTCAGTAACCCCCTTGTAGGTACTAGCAGGCTATTATTAGGTCCACCCAGTCTCCTCTTCCCCATGCTAAACCAGCTCCTCTAGCCTCTCTGCACATGCCAAGTGCTCCAGACCCGAGCATCTTGGTGGCCTGTGACTGACTTTCCTCTAGTTTATCAATGTCTTCTTCTACTGGGGGGCCCTCAAACTGGGCATGGCATCTATATATGGTCTAATGAGTGCAAAATAGAGACTAATCACTTCCCTCAGAACAGCCCAGACTACTCTTAGCCACCTTCACTGCTAGGCCACACAGCTGGCTTGAGTTCATTTCAGCATCCACCAAGGTCCCTGGGTACTTTTCCACATGGTTGCTCCTCAACCAGTTGTTCTTCCATTGCTAAGAGGGCACCCACAGCCAAGGGACCCTCTTTTGCTGCCCAAGACATCTATGGATCATCTCAGTAGCTCTACTCACAGGTATCCTGAATAATATCAAATCATTAAGTTGCTATTAAAAGACAGTACTAAAATCACCCACAGCCCCCCTGGGCCTTGGGAATGGACAATGTCATTGGATGCCAAACACCACTGGGAGACATGGTTGGTGTGGAAGGCAGGGGGGAGACAACTTTCTCAGAGACATGAATCCAGACTGTGAAGGTGTAGCTGAAAGTGAGATAAGAAGCTGTGCTTCACTGGCAAATTTGTCATCAGAGATGGGAGCTTGTCCCTGAAGAAACCCAGGAACCTTGGCCCAGAAGTTCACCTAGGCCTTCCCTTTATGGTCCTATTCTCACCCTCTTGTCCAGGCAGGGTTTTGGTCTCTGAGCACTTTGTACTTCAGAGATGGCTGCATATCCACAGCAATGCAGAAAACCCAGACTGAATCTTAGCTCTTCAACTCCACCACGTGAAGGGCAGGTTGGTTTCACAGCTAACATGGCTATACCCATAGTTCTGGCATCGAGTAGAATCTTACTGCACCTAATAAACCAAATGAAGGAAACAGGCAGGTAGGTGAACTTAAGGAAGCAGTAAAATGATATTGATCAGTTGACAGATTGAGAGAAAGAGAAACAACCTTGTAAGCACTATTTCCATGGAGACTACTTTCCACTCCCTGTTTCTATGGCAGCTTTCATCTTGATTGCCCTGTGGTCTGTCTTGTCCTTGATGTGGAGGAAAGAAAGGGAACGATAGGAAATGGCTTTGTTGGGATACTGAGAGGGCAAATGTGAGTCTGACACCAATTCTACTGACACCAGTAAGAGTCTTTCCAGAGACTTGAAATGTATGCCTAGAAAACAGACTGATGGTGACCACCTTGCAAATGCAGAGAGCCCACAGGTCATGTGCCTCAGCTTGAGACTCCAGAGGAGCCAGAACATGAGCTTGACAACACAGATATTCCAGTTCTTACTGCTGGCCAGGAGGGTTTGGTGGCCTCAGAAAGGTTAAGCAGCCTACAGACTAGTCACATGTTGCCTGCAGGGTGGCCATGTGCAGAAAAGCTCGAGCTCACTGTATGAAATGTGAAGAGCTTCAGACTGAGCCCCATGTGTCCATTCTCAGATAGGAAACCCTCAGCTGGTGTAAATGATATTCCTTCCACTGGCTGCCACAAAGCAGTCACCCCCTGGGACTTGTCCTGCTTTAACCTAGACCCTGCCTTTTTTTCTCCAAGCCTGGCCTTTACAACCCCCCAGAGATGTGCTGTGTTCAGAGTGTCACACCTATCAACCCCCATCGTTCTCCCCTGCTTTGCATTCTGAAGACAAAAGAAGAAAAATCCACCCTGAAAATAATTTCTTATTGCTCTGAAATCTTGCTCTTACAAGGCTGACAGTAGAAATTCAAGTTAATTTTCATTCCAGTGCTCTAGAGAAAATGAGCCCTGGCTGTCAGCACCTCAGGCATAACGGACTTCAAAAAGGCTCCATGGCAAAGCAAGCAGAGGTTTTGTGTGTTGTTAGCATGGCAATCACTTCAAAATTAACATCAGCAGTATCCCAGTATCCCTGCATGCCTGCCAGGCTGCCTTGGAACAGGGTCCACTGCTGGAAGGACTGAAGATCTCTGCTTTGGGCAAATACTAATTGGAGAAAAGCTTTTGGTTTTTGTGGAAACACACTCCAGGTAGCAACAATAACCTGCAATTTCTGACAGCATCTGCTGCATTGCAAATGCCTTTTTCATTCCAGACAAGCCCAGAGGCAGAGCACACACAGAGGTACTCAAGCCACATATTTCTAACCCATAGGTAGACCTGTCCCTTCAGACACAAAATGCCAGGAGGCTGCATGGCTCCTGTGATCCATGCTATGAATAAAAGCACTGGCACAGGCCTCTCTCATCACACTTTTGTATCCCAGCTACCATCAAGACCATTTGCCTCACTGTGCAGAACTCAGGGCACTGGCAGCAGTGAGGGGCAGAGGCAGGAACATTTCCAGTCTTAGTTGTATCTCTGGTGCTCTGGGATCTATCTTGCTAGTTGGCACCCCACATGGAAGGTTCTCCTCCTCTACACTGCTGTGGTGAGACCCCACCTGGAGTACTGTGTCCAATTCTGGAGTCCCCAGCATAAGAAGGACATAGAACTCCTTGAATGTGTCCAGAGGAGAGCCATGAAGATGATCAGAGGGCTGGAGCACCTCCCCTATGAAGATAGGCTGAGGAAGTTGGGGTTGTTTAGCCTAGAGAAGAGGAGGCTCCAGGGTGACCTTATAGAAGCTTTCCAGTATCTGAAGGGGCCTACAAGAAAGCTGGGGAGGGCTTTTTACACTGGTGTGTAGTGAGAGGACAGGGGGCAATGGTTTGAAACTTAAGGAGGGGAGGTTCAGGCTAGACATTAGGAAGAAGTTCTTTCCTGTGGGGGTGGTGAGATGCTGGAACAGGTTGCTCAGGGAGGTTGTGGAAGCCCCATCCCTGGAGGTATTCAAGACCAGGTTGGATGGGGCTTGCAACAGCCTGGTCTAGTGGGAGGTGTCCCTGTCCATGCAGGGGGGTTGGAACTAGATGATCTTTAAAGTCCCTTCTAACCCAAACCATTCTATGATTCTATGATTCTATTCTAAAGTGATGTGAAGACTCTTCCTTGCTCCTCCTCTTTGGCAGAGATTATATGTCTAACTAGACAGAACCTCAAATCTCCTTTTTCTCTCCTCCCTCACTTATCTCATTGGGCACATGAATCCAACTGAGAATTAGGAGGGGGAAAAGTTACAACATTTTAATTTGTTAATTTAACTGTGCTGTGCATTGCCAATCAGCTCAAAGTTGAATGTGATGGAGCTGTTAGGACAGAATGCCTCCAAAAGCAGGGAATTAACATCAGTGTTTTCCAAGATATTTTCCAGCCCTGTTTTGTTCTGAAAACTTCAGAGAGACCAGTTCAAATCTAGAAATTGAAATCTGGAGATTTAAAACCAGCTTGTGCTGGAAAGTCTTCCAAAACTTGTGAAGAAAATTCAGAATACTCCTGCTAAAGTGGACAGAGCAAATTTCTCCAGCACTAGTGAGATCCAGGGAATGGAGAATATATTGCAAAACTTGATTGTTTTTTTTGTTTCCTTCCTGCTGTTGCAAAGTCCAGTGGAGGGAAGGGGAGTGCAGAGCGACAGGCATCTAGTGTAATATCATGAGCTGAGAAGGGAGACAATTAATCTGGTATTTAAAAGCCTCTTGCTCTGATTTTATCATGAGGCTGATCTTCATATTGGCTCATTATCAAACAGGATTTCTTTCCCTGACCTTAGGCATAAAACCACTCTCAAGACAGGTGTCCTCTTCCTTTCCTGAGTAAAGAAAATGATACCTGGTTTTATTGAAACCAACCCAGAGTAGTGTTTATTATTGAAAATATACAGTATTTTTGAACATCACATAAAAAGCCTAGTAGATACTTCTGCTCTAGTTCAAAATACTCAATAGATAATCTTTGTGCAGCATGTAGCACTATCCTCAGAATGCAAACACCCTCTTCTCATTATTCCTTTACAATGCTTCCCTTTTATATTTTTTAACCCCCCAAAAACATGGTTTGTTGTCCTTCCCCACCCCAACCCTCTTAGCTGAAGAAACTGAAGACCTTCCACAGGCTACTTACATTGTGTCAGAAGTGTGGGGCTAGGGGGAATAAGGATATTTGATATTTCTATCTAGAGATACTGCTGTCCTTCTCAAGCTCTTGTGTATGAACAGGGCATGGTTCTTGAAGGGCAAAGTGCCCTGTGATAAACAGTCCAGCAATGCCCTGGCCAAGCCCCAGTCTATCAAAGGGAGAAATGGGGAAGGTAGATGAAGCTGGATTTTTTTCACACCACCTTTCAGATGCTCCTTTCCTTGCTGCCACGTGTTCTCTATTGACAGTTCTGCAGAGAAGAGATTTTTTTACAAAGAAATAAGAAAGAGACAGGCTATCTATACACCAAACTGATGAAATCATTGGGAATCAATGTACAGGGTGAGATGGGCAGTATGGTAAAAATAGTCTTTGTTCACCACAACACGGAAGGGAAAAACAAAGAAAAGCAAGGAGGAAAAAAAAAATTGACTGTTCCTGCCAGTGTGCTGTTTTAGACTCTGTATTTTGAACTTCCACAAGGTGCAGTCAGTGTTGAATCTGTCTTTTTTGAACCTGTTTCCCACTCCAAGGGGCATTTGCTTGGTTGCCTTGAAGCAGCGTCACCAATACGGGAGATGAGAGTCCACAAAAATATGATGGGCACCTCGTTGCAAAAGGGAGGAGTGCAGAGTGAAGGTAGAAAGTCTGAAGAAAGGGGCTTGGGGAGAGTGGAGACAGAAGAACCCTGAAGGCCACCAGGTGTTGTGTGGGTGTGGGGCGTATCAGACGGCCGCGGTCTGTTTGATGCTGTGGAAGCTGATCCGTGTTGGGGAGGTGGGGATGGACATGGCACGTGCCACACGCACCCGGAGGGAGTGATGGTCTTGCCAGCGGTGCCACCTTTTCCTGGCAGCAGAACGGACCTGGTGGAAAAAAACAGGAAAGAATGTGAACCACTTAGAATGCTCAGGTGTCCTCTGTAAAGGGACCGTAGGCGGCTCTGAGACAAATGATGACACGTGTCAAGGCAGTGAAACCTACAGGGCTTGATTCAGCTGCCCAAACATGGGCATCTAGTTCACTTGATATTCTCCTGGGTGCTGCACTCGGGGCAAAGCACGGGCCTCACGATCTCATGTCTCATATCCGATGTCTTTAATACCCCAGAGCATTTCTAATGGCAATAAATGCCTAAGCTTATGCAATAGAATCCAGCTCTCAAGATGGATGCACCTGATGGAGGTCTTCAAGACCTATCACAGGGCCTGTAGTTGCCCCTGCTTCCTTTCTATATGAAGGGGAGTCACAGATCATCTAACTAAACGTTTGTGTCTACAACACAGCCACACCTGACCTGATCCTGTGAGCATCTTGTGTAGGTGGTGGACATCTACTCTACAGTCAGCAGAAGGTCACCCTCAAGTAGATGCTTACAAACAGGCCAGATGAATCTTAAACTTTAAGTGCCTATTTTGTTGCACAAACCAAAGACAGGGCCCAGGAGTTCCAGCTGCCCAGGAGGTCCAGCTCAAATATAAAGTATATAAGCAAGAGAAAGCCAGGTGAGAGGAACCCTATAGCCTCACACACACTGGGAGGGAAAGCTTGAGATACTCCTAACATAGACTGTGAACAATTCCTGCCAAATCATTGGCATAGAAAACTCAAAGTCAGATACTGAAATGAAACATTTAGACCAACTTCTGGATATTTTTGTTGAACTCTGCTCACTGTAGAGCCATTCAGACCCCTGGCCTAGGCAGCTAGGTAAGCCTACGAAGTCAGGTGAGATGAATCTGGGCCCAGCTTCTTGGACAGTCAGTGGGTAATTGTACTCATGATGCTCAGAAAGGACATTGACATTCTGCTTCCAACCTGAAATCCAGACAACTCTGAAAAAAGAACATTTTTACATACAACCTCTATTTCACATCAGGGCATGTCTCATCAAACTGACCTCATTGGTTCACTGATCCCTTCTGTTAAAACACGAGAAACAATGGAAAGAAGATGTGTCATAGTGTTGCACACTCTTAGATGCCCAATGTTTGCAAACCTACCATGGTTCTACTTGGAGTGGCCAAGGGATACTTATTTCTGATTCTAGATTTAAGGGTACACATAACACACACCCAAAGGCAAAGACATGTGCAAGGTGGGGATGCATCTCATCTGAAAGCTTGACACCTAGTCTTGGCCAATTATTTAAGCTTTCAATGTAGCAAATGGAGAAAGTGAGATGATCCCCCTAAGGAGGTGA
Source organism: Hemiprocne comata (assembly GCA_020745705.1). Classification (NCBI taxonomy): domain Eukaryota; kingdom Metazoa; phylum Chordata; class Aves; order Apodiformes; family Apodidae; genus Hemiprocne; species Hemiprocne comata. Next base: position 5,033,724 of record CM036587.1, on the reverse strand, counting down.
CTCAGATAGAATGGGTAAGTCCTTGCTCCATCTTGCTCCTCTGAGCACAAAACTAGCTTAGCTAAATGTTGAGCACCTAAGGCAAATGGTATAAGTAACATGGAAAGTGTCAGAGGGGTAACCAGGTTCCTGAAATTGCCCCATGAAGAAAATGGAACTTGCTCTGCAGAGGAATGTTGCCTCTGAAATGCTCTTTTCTCCCCAGATGTCACCAACTGCTGAGACATGGTTGGAAAAAGTTTTTTCCCCTTTCCGCTGGAGCGAAATTCACCATTGTACAGGGAGCCTGTGATCCATTTAAGTCCATCACAGGGGTGAATTTCTTCACCTCCTGTGGGAACAGATACTTACTCAGCCAGTGAAGCCAGATTAGAGTTATCATCTGTGCTTCAAACCCATCAAATCAAAAAGAGTCACTCAGGGATTAAGACATGAGACTGCACAAGCAGTTGTCCAGATGGCTGTTATGATATCGTTTGGTGATGAACTTTGAGAAAGGGTAAAAAGGAGTAATAAAAGTGCTGGTTTCTTGTGCAGCTGCAGCCACTCCTGATGGACTAAGCACATGGAAACAGAGCCTGCATTTACAGGGGGACTGCAAAACATTTCTTAGTGGTGGGATAATTTGCTGCAATTAGGATGTGACCAGAGCACAAGCAGAAAAGTTTAAGCTTGTATTTATCTCTTACAACTGAACTCAGAAATAAATGCTGGCTTTACTTTAGGGTAGGAAAGAAAAAAGAAAACCAGCTGTGACTACTATAATAACATGTTCATAAAGGCACCAAAAAAAGCTGTTATGCAGTGAAAGAGCAATAGAAAGAGGTAAAGCAAAATAGCAACTTCAAACCATGAGAGCAGCTATGCCTGTCCTGTAAGACACTTGTAGAGTCCTAGAAAGCATTTGTAGAGTCAGTAGAATGTCCTAGAGTCAGCGTTAGCACATCTATGACCTGAAACAGCACCTGCTGTAACAGCCCCAAAGATGCTCACAGGCTATCAGCAGCAGATAAAGCTTCACAAGGAGTCTCAGGAATGCCAACTATTGGCTTCACCTCCATGTGACTTTAGTTGCTTGAGATGACCAAGTTTATCCATGCTGCCGAGCAGAGAGCTCAGCTCTCTGTGGTGACCCTTGGTCTGCCTAGTTTTTTGCAACCACTCTCTCAGAATTACCCTTTTCAGCTCTTGGCACTTTCCATACTGTGAATAATCAGTTTCTGAACACGTGGTGAAATCAGATTTGGGCACTGGTCTCAGTAGGATTGCTTTAGAGCAGTCAAGAGACAGAATTCAGGTGATGGGACAGACAGAAGCCACTGGGTGATAAGTTTTTCTTTCCTGACTGGATCACCCAAGTGAGGAGTTCTCAGACTTTCAGATCACATCTGAAAATCACTAAAAACCACATCGGATCATAAAAATTCTTAAAAACCTCTCTTCCTCAGAGGAACAACAAAAAGAATGAAAGAGGTGGAGAGAAGGATGAAAACATGCAGAGAAGGTTTGCTTTTGATAAAACAGTCATCAACTTTTTATTGCTATTACTTACTCTAGGCAGTGGCTGCTGGCTAATTTCTTGCAGCCATAAATTAGGAATGAGATGAAGAAAGAGCCTTTAGCAACATTAAAAATCAGTTTTTGGAAGAAATGTCATGTCCTATTAGCAGAGGGGAGGAAAGCTTGATCCGTTTACACGGTGATTATAACAAAGGGGAGCACTCACCTGGGCCTTCCTGACGTCCTACTAAAATATGATAGTAGTAATAGAGGTAAAAGGGAAGGGTCTGATGAGTAGGGTTAAATGAGCTGTCATGGTAATGGAAGCTGGGATTAAGTCTATTGGGATGCCACCATACTCTGTCCTCAGAGAACATCTCTCACATGAAAATGTTACCAAGTGAGGGGCTGAGGGACAACAGGCACTCCCTGACTACAGCATAATCATGGTGTTCAGTAGGCTCTGACTACATAACCCTAATTAAGTTCCTGCTTTGTTCATATGCAACTTTTTACTCACAGAAAACTTCATCCAAAGACAAATGAAAGAATTGAAAAAGGTTTATATAGAACTCAATGGCCTTTGAAACAGACCAAATTTTGCTCTCTGAAAAAGTTTCAGCAATGAATTCAAGTTCCACCTACACTTAAGCACCTTTGGGCCATGTTTGAGATCCTTGTGCTGCAGCTGGAAGTAACTGGAGAATAACTGTGGACTTCAAACACCTCTGGTTATGAATAGTGGTGCAAATTGTGGGAAAGCTGATGAAGATATATTCAATCTTATTGTAAGCCACAGATGAGCAAGAGGGACTTGCAAGCAATGTCCAGCTCCACAAAAGGGAACTGGCTATGCAGACTTTAAATTTCAAGACACTGGTCTTGACCCAGCAGTGTAATCCCTTCCATGAAGTTTCTGAAGCCCTGGTCTGTCTCTGTATCCAGCAGAGACATAGGAAGGGACAGAAGATATTTGCAACAGTTCATCAAACAGAGACAAGTAAAACAGGTCAGTTGAAATCCCCCCTCATGTGGGTGAAGCATTGCCTATAAATGAAGTTGAGGGTGATGAGCTCAGCTGCATATGGGTATGTATTAGAGGTCTAATGTTAGGAGGATAAGCCCCATCCATTACATAACAGAACTTAAAATAATGTAAGGTGATGCCTTACATGGTACCTTGAAAGTTTTCCAAAGGGTTAGGATGTCCCTCAAGGGAAGATGGACAGTAAATGTTGGATTGTATGTCCTACAGCCACTTCTCATCCTATTGGCATGGCTTTGCCAGGCTCCCAGCAGAGCCAACCTCTCAGGCCAAAGATGGTCATGTCACCATTAGACAGAAAATTGGACTCAACATCTCTATAAAGATGCCATCATCAGTGGTTAATCCTCCTAAGGCAGGGAAGGGATTTAGTCAAAACAATCTGCAAGGCTCAGATGAAACAAAACTGAAGCTCAGGTGGAACTTTTTTCCCCCCCCACATAGCCATCACACCACTGTTTTATATAACATAGTTAAATCTCTTTTTATCTCTAACAAAATTAGCCTGCTTAACTGATGTGCAATTAATTTTTTTGCCAGTCTTTGGCAGCAATTCCACACAACCTGGTAACAAATGGATAGTTTTGCAGCACCTGCCAGACTGGGAAGTTGAAGTTCTATTTCTAAGATCACAACCGTGCCATCTGGTTATCATATATAACTGTTCAAGAAGCCAGTTCTGACTAATTATAAATATTTGCTCCACATTTGAAGATTTGCAGCAAATGCTGCTCCCTTCCTCTGGGCCACAAAGGACCAGAACTAACCACTAGAGAGGGTGGCCATGAATGCAGTCAGCCCACTCCAAGGATCTGTGATTTTGTTGTGGAGTGCTCTGGAGGCATGTTCACAACAGCAGTGGTGTGACAAGGAATGTGAGGTGGGGAAGGGCCCTCAGACCAGCTGCTACCTTTCAGCATGCCTGGACTCCTCATTTTTCTCTCTCTGGCAGGACCCCAGTCTGAGGAGACCTACTAGAGTCACAGCAATGAATGACTTTCTACCAGAACACATGTGAGTGTGGGAGATGTGTACTGAGAGGAAACTGCAGTTCTCTAATGAACTGCTGCCTGGTGGTCCCAAAGGGAAGGTTTCATCCTTTCAAGTTGACTCTATATTGACTAGATCTCAGGGGCATTTAGGAATGGTACTCATAACCACATAGTTGGCCACCTCTGCTCAGAAAGCAATCACTGTGGGAGATGGAATTAAACTGTAGCCCTGTAGGCCACCCCCATATTCATATTTATTCAGTGATTTCAAGGAACCCTTAATGCATGTCCTTTGGGTTCAGAGTGATTAATGTGAAGTCTGCTTAGATTGATGGGCAGGTGGATGACTAACCATTTAGGTGGTGATTCATAGCTGGCAATTATAATTAATAGCCTCCCAAGATGATCAGATCAAAGTAAGCCACTTCAAGCTTAATAGATTTGGAGAGACAGATGGTGCCTGGGTAAAGGGTCAACACACAAAAAACCTAAACATATTTATCTTTGCCTTGCACCTTGTTGTGACAATATTTTACAGTGCCATCTAATGAAGTAACCTGTTCTGTTCCTCTCTAGCTATGGAATCTCTCTAAGTCAGCTTTTCTGCTTTCCATTTTAAATGTTACTCCATAGCTGATTATTGATATTGACCAGATAATACTAGAATCTGAGACCTGCTTGAGCAGAGAATTCATGCTTTGCAGGATGATCTCAGACACAGGCCTTGCTAGTTATGTACCCCTCCAGGACATGGTTGGAAATGAAGGACAGCCACCTTATTAGAGACATAGGTTTCATGACTTATAGAATAATTAAGGTTGGAAGGGACCTCAGAAGGCCTCTGACCCAATGCCATGATCAAAGAAAGTCCAGGGTAGAAAGTATATCCAGGTTTAAAATTATGTCAGGGCCTTATCCAGTCATTTTGGGTACATCCAAGGACAGAGACCTCAAAACACCTCTGGGCCTCTCTTCTAGAGCTTTAACACCCTCACTGATCTTCTTCACCAGTTCAGTCGGGATTTCCCCTGTTGCCTTCACTCAGCTTGATAGTGGAGACCTTCTCTGTCTAGCCCTTCATCAAGCACAACCCCTTCATAAGTTTGGGTCATTCTCACAGACCATCCCCTTAATTCACAAGTACCCTGTTATGGTACAGCTATGTTATTATCTCCCACTATGGTTGATAAGGTTTCCAAGGATCCCAGAGCTCTCTGAGGGATCAGCACTGGTGGGTATTGGAAATGACATGAAGCACCTAATAACAAGGATGGGAGTTCTCTGGAGGCAGGGATCCTTCCTCCATTATCCTCCTGTTTCCACCATGTGTTTGTTGAGGTGGCAGAAGTGGAGCCAGGCCTATCAGTGAAATTCTCATTCCTCTGGAGCCTTACCCGAGGCTGGCAGGAATGATTTTATTTCCTTCTCTGGGGGACTCTGCAGCATCTAAGATCTGACCTCCTCATCTCCAGACTCCAACAAACAGCAGCTGTAAGACCAAAGCTAACACAACCATACAGGAAGATATATTTGGAATCTGAAACACTAAATGCACACTTCCTCTCTCTCTGAAATACTTTATTTTCTCTCAGGAGAAAACAATCACTAGCAAGGAGTTCTGGCTGAGAAGGTAGATACTAGAAAGGGAACTGGAGGGAATATCCATCTTTCTTTAAAGATGTTTTATCTGGAATCAGTCAAAAAGAGAACAGAAATGCTGGGAATGTTATAACCATCTGTCTGTGAGCAGATGATGTATAATAAAGAAGACCCTGAAGACAAAAGTATGAAGATCCTCTAAGTGTTTTGTGAGCCTAGAGATCAACAGAGAGTGATTAAAGCACTCCTGAGTGTCACTACCACCTTCTGTTGTTTTCCCTTGACACTCTCATATGAAAAGCCAAAGGTGACAGCTGTCCCCATTGATCTAATAAAAGTGAGCCTCTTCTGGTACTGAAACTGTATCAAATATTTATCCTGGGTTTCATATCATACAAGCAATTACAAGATACTCAACAAGTGCTTAAATTCTATAACCTTCACTGAGCCTTTTTTCAGTTTCAGGTCTGGCTGTGGCCTGGATAGGATGGTGATGTTTTTATCCAACGTTCAGTTCTAAAGATCATGGTCAGAAAAATCAGAGGTACCAAGTGAGATGAATCCCACACCAGACCCTCTTTTGAAAGACAGGCTTCAATTAAGCCCATGGTATCAAGCTCAGACACTGGATTGAATTAATCAGTTCAAACTACAGAGGCTGAAGAGATGATTTAGTGGTTTGTATGGATCTATATTCTCATCCAAACTTACACAAGGATGAGATACCATGAAAGCATATCCCTAGTTCTAAATTATTATCTTGGTACAAGCAAACCAATCTGGGTAGAATAAATTTCACCAACTAAAAAAACCTAAAGATTTTTTAGTGAACTGCAATAAAAATTGTCCATGAGGAGTTTTATGAAAAGATATTCTCTTCAGCACAGCTTCATGCCATTGCACCAATCTGTCTTCCAAAAAACCCTCTGTCCTAAATAGATATATTTCAATCTAGCATTATGTGAAATGGAATTCAGTCTTGGGATCTGACAGAAAAATTTTTGAGGAGGATGTTGATTTTTACAGTCACTGAAAAAAAGGTTCACAACCTACATTCCCTCTTTTTAAGTGACATTGAATGCAAATGCATTCGTGTTTTTCATGATGCCATTTTCATAACGTCTTAAATTCTGAGAAAAATCTCATTCTCCACTTTCCTGGAAGCCCAGAGATGCTCTTTACCACTCAGATTAAATAAAATTTGCATAATTTTGCCCTCTAGTGTTAGTAGATTTTTCTTTTGTGTCCAAAAATTACACCTTTTTTCCATAAAGTCTCTCAACAAATTAATGAGTCAGGTTCCTCTCATGCCCATCCATGGCTTACACAGTTTCCTCAAAACAGCTTCAGAACTTTTCAGAAGCTAAAAAACATAAGAATTGTCAACTTTGCATTGCAATTGCTTCTCCCTGGGTTCACTGAAATAACTCGTGTACAACGTGTTGGCTTGAAAGACATTTGTATTCTAAATCTGAAGGATCATATCTGAAGTAGAGGGGCCTGAAGAACACACACTCTCTTCAAGACCATGTCCTCAGCACTGCTGAGGCCACACCTCGAACCCTGGGGTCAGTTCTGGGCCCCCCATGACAAGACAGACATTGAGGGGCTGGAGTGTGCCCAGAGAAGGGCAACGGAGCTGGGGAAGGGTCTGGAGCACAAGTCTGACCAGGAGCAGCTGAGGGAACCAGAGGTGTTCAGCCTGGTGAAAAGGCTGAGGGAAGACCTCACTCTCTACAACTGCTTGAAAGGAGGTTGGAGCCAGGGGGGGGGTTGGTCTCTTCTCCCAGGTAAGAGGTGCTAGATCATGAGGAAATGGCCTCAGGTTGTGCCAGGGGAGGTTTAAATTGGATAACAGAAAACCTTTATTTACTGAAAGGATTGTCAGGCACTAGAACAGGCTGCCCAGGGCAATGGTGGAGTCCCCAACCCTGGAGGGATTTCAAAACTGTGCAGATGTGGTGCTGAGGGACATGGTTTAGTGGTGGGCTTGGCAGTGCTGGGTTAACAGTTGGACTTGATGATCTTAAAGGTCTGCAAAATCAGGACCAAGACCTTTTATGGTGATATCTTGTATTGCCAAGGCACCATCTCCAGTGAGAGTGCTGGAAGGGGCTGCTTTCTCCACTAGAAGATCAGATCTATTCAAGCAGCACAGCTGTGTAACTCCTCAGATCTGGGGCAAAAGAGCTCATAGGAAGAGAAACACTCTAAGTCATCGGACACGTTTAAATCAAGGGAGGCTACAAGATGTTACAGAGGAAAAACTCTTCTCTATTTCATTTACCAAACTTCATGGATAGAACACCCAAAAAAGGATAGAAACTGATAATTTTCATCTGTGATTCATATTGTTTGAGCTCTCCTTCAGACAGTTATTGGAAGTTCATAAGTATCCAGTGGCATCTGTATCAAATATGAAATGGTAGAGATTCAGCTGAGATCACAGCATTATTAAAGCTTTAAATTAATGGATTTTCTAGCCTTTTTGCTTGTCTCATCATTAAGAACAGGCCTGGCACTGTGTGGGATGAATAAAGATTAGTATATGCATTTAAAGAACCCAACTCGGGCAGGCTACTGAAAGGCTACTACTGCTTGAAGACCATTTTGCTTTTAGAGCAAAATCTGCCATGGATCCCATGAAAAGTGCTGCTACCTCATGTGGATTGAGTTGCATTTTACTTCATCACCACTTCCAGTAGGGCTGCCTCTCTGACAGCAACCCATGCCAGGAGAATGCAAATGGCATTTCAGCACTTCTGTACTTCTGGGGTGATGTTGTTCACATAAGTAATGCTGGTGTCTCCATAGCAAATAACTGAGGAAAATAAAGTGCTGCAAACCTAATTGAGCAGTAAATTGGTATAGCTTTCCCTGCTGAGCTGTGCAAGTTCACAGTAAGAAAACACACTTGTGCTGTGCTGAGAACCAAGGCTCTCACTATTGGCAATGTAGCCCCAGGGAGGCCTTATAGCCACCTTCCAGTACCAGAAGGAGACTACAAGGAAGCTGGGGAGGGACTTTTTACAAGGGCATGGAGTGATAGAACAAGGGGCAATGGTTTTAAACTGAAAGGAGGTCGATTTAATAAGATATTAGGAAGAAATTATTTCCTGTGAGGGTGGTGAGACACTGGCACAGGTCGCCCAGGGCAGTTGTGGAAGCCCTGTCCATGGCAGTGTTCAAGGGCAGGTTGGATGGGGCTCTGAGCAACCTGGTCTAGTGGGAGGTGTCCCTGCACATGGCAGGGGGTTGGATCTAGATGATCTTCAAGGTCCATTCCAACCCAAACCATTCTGTGATTCTATGATTCTATGACTATGACAAGCAGTACTGAAGCAACGTGTCAGACTTCTGGTGTCTTACCAGATGGTGCAGCACAGAGGCTCAAAAAACAAACTATGGTCATGAGCAACTCAGATAGAAGGCAAGGTTTTGAGGTAACTGTAGTCCCACAGTTGCAGTGGCTGTATTTTTGGGGAAGATTTTACCTCCCTATTTATTGAGAGGCAAACAGTGTGGTCAGAAGTAATTAAAGGAAAGCAGGAAAGAGAACTGACAACACTGTGCTGCCAGTATGTAAAAGTGGCGTGTGCCTGACTTGAGAAAGCAGTGCTGTTTCTTGTTAATGTCACCTCAGAATTAATGAGGAAGAGGGGAAAGATAGAAAACAAAAAAAAAAAAAAAAGAAAAAACACTGGTGCTTCATCAGATAAAGTATAAAAAATGTTGCAGAGCAGCTGGGTGAGAAGACATGCCCATTCCTTCTCATAGTGCCACACAGGGAGCCCAGAATGAGATTAAGTGGTAGCACACACAAAGTATATAGCAATATGGCAGGAATAATTAGGACATGGAATTAATTTCTGCACAGACCTAAATTTTAACATTTAACTAATAATCATTTAAGAGGATCCACTTAAATGCAGGTAAATGAGACACTGGCAGTGTCAGTAGGGGAAAATATATAGATCTCTTACACTTTGGGGTGTAAGTCAAACACTGAGGGATATTAGTGAAACATTTCCTGCTTGAGTAGAAGTAGCTAAAATTAATTCTGAGGAGCACCATGGACCCTGTCCCCAACCCTCCTTTCTGAATGCAACAGGCATTGATCCCTGAGAGAGATCAACACAGAAAAACAAACTCTCTTACCTCAGCATGGCAATCCCATTATTAAAATGGGTCACCTGCAGCATATATTTGACAAGAGCCCAGCTCTGAAGCAATGCTCATGCATGCCCAGAAAACATTTTTGTAATTAATGAGAAACTTGAAAGAAGTCCTAAAATGATGAATAATCATTTCATCATCTGAGAAGACTTCTATTCCTCTGCCCTGACTTCCCAACTGATAACCTGAGTTTGATAAAGCTTTGTGAACAAAGAAGATGGAGACTTCTGCAGGAGCAACAGATTGATGGGACTATGACCCCATGTAAAAACACCTTTTGTCCATATAAATAGGCATTCAAGTAGGTTCCACCTCTCAAGAATTAATTACACTGACAGCAGGAGACACTACTTACCTCACCATTCAAGAAGCAGTAAAATACTGAGACGAAGAAACCCTGGAAAGAATGGAAAGCAGTCAATTATTAGGTAAGTATTTTAACACAGAGAATTGGGAGTGAGCTTTATCCTGGGATCATCCAGAGCAAAAACACAATCTGACTGAGATCATCCACCAATAGAGGGGATTGCCACTCCAGCTGTGCTAAAGTTCTCTCCTCAAAGTGGCACAGACCCCTCACAGGTGCTATGTTAGACCTGCCAGCTCTGTGTGGATGTCTGACACTACAGGGGGGTGGTCAAATGGCCTTAGATGGCCTTGTGTGGGCAAGTGTATCATCAGGTTGCTTACGTTCATCTGAGCTGAATTGCTCTGTGGAATCTAGTGACAGCAGTGATTGGAACCCTGTCATGACTGCTAAGATTGTAACAACTATAACAGAAGCTCAGGTGACAGCATGATGGCATTTCCATCTCTAAACCTGTGAGCAGAATCCTACTCATTTTGCTTTCAGCAATGGACTGTAATTATTGTCACCGTAAAGGGAGAGATTTTCTGTGCTTTCTTGCATATCTCTTCATAACACTAACAATAAAGTAAGCAGTGTAGCATCTTTTGAGACATTGAGCATCAGCAGACTAAAAAATACAGTTATTTCAAGGGAATGAAAAATGTGGATTGGTTCACTGGTCGAGGCTAAAGTTCCTCAGTTCATAGATTAAAAGGGACATTTTTAGTTTTGGATATTCAGTTTCAATTTCTGCTGGGCTACTTTGTGTCTCAAAGCTAAACATGCAATCAGTAAGAACAGGAATCCAAACTCAAAACTTTGGTAATCAATAACCCTAGATTTGGCTTAACAGTGTGTGTGCCATGCATTTGTACTGATATCCTGGGTACCAGAGTGGCTGTTCCTGCAGATAACACATTAATGTCAAACAAAGTTCCACCCTAGGTCACAGAGGTAAAGCTGTAGGACCCACACAAGCAGAAACGTGTGGATAAACACCATTCAGGGTGTTCAGTCACTTTTGGTTTTGTGTCAAATCCAGAAAGCTGGAGCAGTTACTCATGTTCCACTGCCTTTTACACCCTGGCAGAACTACTAAATTCAGGGGAGGGAGGAGCTGAGGTGTGAGCTCTCAGTTGGTATGATCTGATGGCTGAGTGCATGCACCACTGCAGCAGAGCTGCAACTCTAGGACAACTAATGTCTAGCAGGTAGGAACTGTTTCACTTTGTTTTAGCAACACACTCTAAGTCTTAGCTCTCTGTGAAGAGAGAGGTGCCTTGGGAGGGGGATTCATCATCCTCTCAGGCAGTTTAGGGTAGGATGAAACATCATTTCTCTCTCCACTGACTGCAGATGGAGACCAGGTGAGGAGCTGTAGCTACAGCCTGGACACAGTGCTGGTGTTAAGAGAGATGAATCCCTCCAGTACACACAGAGAGGAGATCTCCCTCCATGTGACAATTATATGTCTATTATTCAAGCATGAAAAAAAGCTGAGCTCATTTCAACTATTATTTCTATCGTGGACTGCACTGCTGTAACTGTCATGGCTGAAAAGCCCTGAGGATCCTTTCAGCCATAGCTGGAATCAGCTCTCTTACCTGAAAAGACTGCAGGAAGGAATTGAAATAGATGAAGACAATCTGGGAAATGTCATCTTCACCAGGATTGACAAAGAACAGCATATAGGTGATGCCCAGCAGAGGCAGAAGAACTAATGTTGCCTTGACTGCCTTCCTGTGGGGAGGAAACAGAAAACACAGGTGAGCACAAGGAAGAACAACTGTGTTATCTGAACTGCTGTAGGTTGACCCCATCCAAAGAAATCACTCCTTCAGTGGAGAGAGGGGGCAAGGTCAGAGCAATTCAGAGGGGAGTGAAGTACCTACATCAGCTAGTGAGAGAACCTGGGTGCCTCCTTAAGACAGTTCAGCTCCTGTACATGCTAAACAGGGTGAGAAGAAAAGGAAAGGATGGGCTGGGACATTTCTGCTCAGGGCAGTCCAACAGGTACAGTCGCTGGAGGAAAGAAGAGTTTTAAGAGAGAATTTCACATGTTAACTTCTGTCCACTAACACAAGAGAATGGTGTTAGGGAACACAAGTTCTCCCTCTGGGTACCTGCATGTCTCAAGGAATGCTGTCAGAGCATTTGCTGAGGAGAGCAGTGAAGTGTACATTTGACCATTGGCCAAATAATGTGAGCTTTTTCCCAGGACCACATCCAAGTTTTAGACATATCTCAGCCTGCCTACACAGGAACAGTCCCAAGATTTGTGACCAGCTTACTGTGCAACCCAAGGTGGAGGCTCCTAGGGGTCCTCAGGCAATGAAGAACACAAGTTTCTTAGCACTCGGGGGAGGATATTTAAGAGGGAGCCCATGGAATCCCACGTCTGAAGGGCTGGACAGAGTTTAGCAGGGGAGCATGGAAAGAACAGCAGTGTCCACTTGGGTTGTGAAGCCCCAGGTGAGTTTGCTTGTTATCACCTTCTGGACAGTGCCTGGCCACCTCAAGAATGTGTTCTGGGAAAGTGTTTGCCTTTAAATCCTGCTGTTTGTATCCACACCCTCAATGCAAGGAGACAAAGGGAAACCTTTTTTATATCCCTCCCTTTCTCTCTCTTCTTCCTCCAGACAGTTTCTGTCCTACCAATGAGGCTGAAGCCTTGAGATTCTCTGCAGGCTCAGTGAGTGATTTCTTATACCCCAAGGTGATGTGATAAGTGCACAATTCAGCTGCTGACCAGGGCAGGAATGCTGTGCCTGTCAGACCTGCTCTACTCCCAGCTTTTGATTCTGCCTGGAGTGTAAATGCTCTCTTTCTCTCTGCAAGACCTGCACGCCCAACACAATTGTTTAGGGCTGTCTTATAAAACAAGCAGATGGTGCACAATGAAGTATAAGTGATTATTAACAGAATTATTAGGGGCTAATCTTTATTATTAGTGCTACAGTAGTTTCTTGGGATGTCAGCTGCAGAACAGCACCTCATGCTAGACACTGGACAAACACAGAAGACTTCAATTTTGCTAAGTGTGTAAATCTCCATATAATCCAGTAACAGGCAGGCAGCCAGGCAGGGGAGCACAAAACGATTGCCAGTGTCAGGAGAGAGTGACAATCTTCCCAAAGTAGCTGTCACATCATTTAATACTTGCATTATAACTGTTTGGACTGCACAGCCTTAGAGCAGCAAGGCTTGCCCCAGGCCTTCCTGGAATTATAAGGATTTCAAGTTAGGCTGTGAAAAAGCAGATTCCCTCACGGAGCTTGTATTGAGGGTAAGATCATCATCTCTTCAAGGGTGAAGGCAATTGCTTCAGATTGCCTCAGAATCTGATGTCTCTAATGCTCCCCACAAACTGTGGCAGGGAGCAGAATGCACTGAGAGTTGAACCAGTGTTTTGTCATTCTAGTTTTAGTTTTACAGAGCATGAAAATAGAGCATTTTTTCCCCTTTGTTTCTCAGGAAACGTGCAGAGAAGAGTCTGAACAAGACACCAGACCACTGCTTGAACTGCACATTTGTCCCCAAACCTTAGGCAGGAGTAAGAGGAAGGAATCAGGCAAAACAACAAAACACCATTACTGCAGCAAAAATTCCTCCAAAGACAAGAGTAGGTTGATTTGAGGACATCAGGATTCAAGCCTCAGCTTGATACACTGTGATTTTGTCTAGAAGTTATTTAGAGGATTGTGACTAATCTTACTCCACAAAACCTGTGCGATTTTCCAGTGCGAGGACCTGTCTGTCCATAAATACTTTACAACTCTGGCCCATCTTGCAAGACACTGCAAAGTGTAAGACAGGAAAGGCACCCAGAATCTCCTGATTATTAAGAATTTGCTTTTGGACTGTTTAGGCTGATGTAAGTCCACACTGCTACAGGAAGGGGCCAGGCCACCTTCCTCCTGCTGCCCTGGGCTAAACATCCCTGTCTTCTCCTTTCTGCCATGCCAGTGCTGGTGAGGTTGCACAGCCTGCCAGCTCAGGAAGCTGATCCACCTGAAAAGCCACCCCACATAAAGTTAATGATCAATTAAGGACCAGTGCCATGATGCAAACCACTGAGTGGTTACACCAATGCTGGTAGGAGCTGAGGTCAGAGGGCACAATCACTCCTTCATCTCCACACCCTACAGTTTAAAAAGAACATGAATCCCTACTTCAATACCTGCATGGACACAGTAATAATCAGCAATGACACTGATTACACACACGAGTATTTTACATGTATAGTGATATTTAGTGTTTTTCACTGATTCTCCAGATCAGCTGAATGAATGGTCATCAGTGAGAGCAGACATGATATATTTATAAAATATAATAAATATGCTTGTGTACATACAGAAATTGATAACGTTCCTATCCTCATTTGACATTAAGTCCTTCAGATTCCATTGGGAGAAGTTTCAGGTGTGTGTTGGGGCATGTGCAAACCAGAGGGAGGTGAAGAGGCTGGTGCCTGTGGCAGGGCACGTGTCTCTGTGCCTGTGTGCTCAGGCTCTTTGCATCATTTGGACATTGAAATGGAGTAAACAGACAAAATGTAGGCATGGTTTTACAGACAGCCTGCAAAAATCAGTACTGTGTACCTAACTGTATGAGCTCAAGGGGCAAGAAAGACACTTTCTGAGATCAACAGTGGCATCTGGAAAGACAAAGATGGGACAAGAAGAAGTCTTCTCTGGGAAGACCTCAAAGTGGCCTTCCAGTACCTGAAGGGGCTACAGGAAAGCTGGGGAGGGGCTGTTCACCAGGGTGTGGAGTGAGAGGAGAGGGGTAAAGGATTAAAACTGGAAGAGGGGAGATTGAGGTTAGACATTAGGAAGAAATTCTTTAGTGTGAGGGTGGTGAGACACTGGCACAGGTTGCCCAAGGAAGTTGTGGCTGCCCCATCCCTTAAAGTGCTCAAAGCCAAGTTGGATGGGGCTCTGAGCAACCTGGTCTAGTGGGAGGTGTCTCTGCCAGGGGCATTGGATCTAGATGATCTTGAAGGTCCTTCCAACCCAAACCATTCTATGATTCTAGGATATGATTCTATGACAAGGACAGGGCAGGCAAGGTAGTTCTTTGTTAAAACCACAAACAGCAACAAGCACCAGCTCACTTACCTGTACTGTATTGTTTCTGAAGTGGTTGAAGCTCTCAGCTTTGTCATTAAAATCCTAACTATGTTAAATAGAAATACAAAATTTATCTGGAAAAGAAGGAAGAGAGATGAAAAAATAAGACTGGTAAGTCAAACAGTGGTTTAAAGGATGTGATACACTTGAAAAGGAACATATTTCAGTTCAAATCTGATTGAAAACAGCCTCTTGGTTTTATCAGTGGTTGCAACAGACTCAGAATTTTACTAGAAATGAGGAAATAGATTATGCAGCAAATACCCACCAGCTATTAACGTTTTCAAAACATCAATGAAACTGGAGTACAAAATTATTGGTCCCAGTGAGGAACTTACTTTTACTCCCTTTGACTCCTTTTCTGGGTGCCACAAGGAACTAAGGGTGGGATTTGTTTGGCTAAGTGTGTCTGCCCCTGGCTCAGCTCATCCAAGGCTCCCCACAAGGAGACATTTAAAACAGAGCAGATGAATCATACCTGAAAAATGCCTTTTTTTTTTTTTTTTGCACTGTCTTTAATGGTGAGATGATGGATTTACCACTCCCCTTTCTAATCTCCTGAGGTGGGTAATTATTACTTCTGTTACAATCTCACCACTGAGAATTGTTTTCTAATTACTGTTGTTGTAGCACCTGTGAATGAGTTTCTTACATAAGCTTCCTCTCAGTGTAAACAGGAAAGAAAAAAACAACCTGAAAAGAAGATTTTGGTTTGTAGACTTGATCAGCAGAAGGATTTGGCACCTAGGAGCATATTTTGGGTTGCTTTCAACACATAAAGCAGGGTAGCTTACAACACACTGATCTGCCTCCAGATTGTCAGTGATGTGCATTGTCAGAAGAGTAGGATTGTTACCTCAGGACTGCTGAGGTCACAACCTGAGCTTGTGAGAAGATACCTACCTCACACACATTGCCAGAGTCCTGGGGCTCCTGGCATTTTGCAGTCTGTGAGTGGAAAAATTCTGTGACTTCCAACTATGCAGGGACACTGTAGCAGTGCTGCCAATTTAAAGGTATTCTCAAAATATGCTCCTTTCACCCCCCACCCCGTTTATTTCAATGATTATGGTATCTTGGCATCCATCATATCATTCCCTGCAGTTACTGTAGTATTGTTCATAACAAATGGTGCAATAAGCACCTGAATAGACACTGGGAGACTGGCAGCACTGGGAATCATGTACATTAAACACTTATGATGTGAGACACACAAATGCTGCTCTAGGAGTCAACGTGACATGTTTTGAAATTATTTCCTTAGCAGAGCAGGGCCTTAGGGAGTACAAGAAATAAATAAAACAGTGCAGTTTGTGTGTGTGTTCTTGGTAGAGTTGTCTCTGTCGTATTGAAGGGCTTGAAGTCAACTGGTTCTCACTTTATTTCTTAGAGACAAAACCAGCCTCATATCACTGGTTTGACTTACACCATTCCTCGATAGCAGGAAAATAAATGCTCAGGCAGGGTCTGCTGAGGGGGAGGTGGATGTGGGTGTCCTTCACAGCAAGAAAACTTCTGCCTCTAAAATTCTGCTACCAAATCTTCAGGTTCTTTAGTCAGCTCAGAGCCAGGTTTGGGCTAACTCTATGAAGGATGCAAAAAAGGCACCAACCTAAAACTTGCCACTTTTGCAATCATCGTGGAAGGTGTCAGATGGAATTAAAGAGCTGTAGGCAAGGGCAAGTTCCAAATGCAAGTAAGAGTAATCACATGGGATTAATGGGATGAACTGGACTGGAGACAGCATGTCAAGATCTGTGAGTCCTAGTCTGATGTGGCAGCAGGGAACTGGAAATTCAAATTGGCACAGACTGCATCAGAAAAATTTGTGATTTTGATCTTCTCTGAAATTGAATTGCAGAAGTGTGATTCATCTATCCAAAAGGAAAACTGGTAGCTGAAAAGTTTGGGTGTTACTTCACTAGAAATACTCTTACTCTATAGAAATCAATTTTCTATTCTCCCACTCATTCCTCTAAGCTCCTCCAATCCAAGGGTTGCAGAAAGAAAACGATGACAACATATAGAAGGGATGTGTGGATACGTCTCACCTAGATTTTCATGTATGTTTGCACCAATCACTCAGCTCAGTAGGACCTTTTAGTAGCACTCGAAGAGATCTGATCTGAAGATCAATTTTCGCTGCATTATCAGATGGATTTTTACTGCCCATTTATCCACACTGGGACTGATACCAGAGCTCATAGGGATGATGTTGGAGTTCATTCAGGACAGAAGACACAATCTGGGAATCAAACAGGGAAGAGGCTGGTGCATGCAGCCTGCCAAAGCTGAAGTCTTTGAAATAAAAATGGAGCTGTTCTCTCAGCTGGAGAGAATCCATCCAGTTCTAGTGGCTGCCAGATTGATTCTGATTTACAAGCAAAGAAGATGAAGCCCAAGGTGTTTACTCCTTATATATACAGTAGAGTTTCAAAGGAAGAAAGATCTTACTACTGCAAAGAGAGTTTCCCTAGAAAAGAGCCTCTGTCTGTAACTAGCAAAGTGCACAATTATTTGTCAAGGACTTCTTGTTATTACTGGAGCTCTGTGTCAACAGAGCAATTTCTCTCAGAACTGGACAGCTTGGACAAAACCCACATATCAGTTCCACAAATGGAGACTGATGAATGAACATTTAAGGGGAGTAATCATGACTGGGAGTACATACTTTTTAATTTATCTTTAATCTCACTTGATATTGTAATTAATTTCTGTTTATACATGTTTTCTTAATGGAAAATAGAATTAAGGCTTTTTCCCTTGATATTTATTGATAGCTAAAATCAATCACAAGGTAAGTTCTTGAAGACACAATTAAGCAGCTTATTTCTTATTCTCTTGCTTCTATTTATGATGTGCCAAGAAGATCCTTATTGCTGGAATAAGACCCTCTCCAACTACAGATGGGAAAGAAGTAGTTTTCCTATCTTGCCCGTGCTTTGGAAGTTTAATGTTTTCCATTTCTAAATTGAGAGGAAAATTCAGAGCACCAAAATGCAGTTAGAAGCCGGTGATCCAAAAAGCACTTGGACCATCTGCTTTGGCACCGATCAATTACAATCTGAACATACAAACCCAGAAGCTTTTTTAAACCAAAAGAAACTTTTCAGTGCAAGATTTTAGACATAAAAACCTTCTGCCATAAAAACCAAACTTCATTTGAGAGGAAATTTATCTCCTTCGGTGAGATGAAATAGCCAAAATAATCCCAGGTGCATCAAAGAACACTGACTGTGGAGGCTTGTTTGCAGTCTTCCTTAAGCTCAGGAGTTTAAATGGGAAGTCATGGAGCTCTTCTTCTCTTTGGAGAGTGGAATGGGCAACTAGCATTTATTTTGCTCAAATCTGCTGGGCTTCCTATTTTGTGCTTTAAAGAAAGCTTGTACTTCTCTGCTTCCTAGAATATCTGCTCCTCTTCACTCCCAGGAAATGTAAATATTATTCTATCTAGACTTTACATTTTTATGCAATGTGGTAAAATCCACTCCAGGATTAACTAACCCAAACTGGCATCAGAGCAGTCATTTTAGCTGAAGCATTATGGACTGTCAGCCTGACCTCAAATGAACAGTCTGCCAGTTTTTTAATGCCTCCTTTTAATTGTTCTATCACACTGTCCTGACATTCTTCTCAGACAGGGCCTTTTATCACAGGAGTTTCCCTTTCAGGTCCCAGGCACCACAGTGACTCCTTTGAGATGTGGTTAAGAGCAGAGAGGCATAAGGTGGTGGATGGTCATGGTCAGGGAGGCTGTGGAAGAAACTCCCAAGAGCAGCAGTGAAAGACCAACTTCAGGCAAGCAGAGCAGGACTAGACACATCCTGAAGACTGTAGGGGATGGAGTCGTGTTTTGGTGGGGAAGGGAGAGAGTGGTAAGTGAACCAACACCTTCCTTACCTAATGTGTGTGTTACACATCAGCACACAGACCCTTTGCCCACACTGTCACCTAAACCCAAGTACAAACATAGCTCCAGTCCTAGTTGGGGTCACACCATTTCCTCACCAGAGCCCTGCATCATGCATGAGCAGGTCCACAGCCTGTTCTCCAAGCTTACAACCCTATCTGTGATCCTCTTACCACTGTGCTGGCTCTTCTGTCTCTCCTGAAACATCTTGTGTGAGGGTGGTGAGACACTGGAACAGGTTGCCCAGGGAAGCTGTGGCTGCTCCCTCCCTGGAGGTGTTCAAGGGCAGGTTGGATGGGGCTTGGAGCAACCTGGTCTAGTGGGAGGTGTCCCTGCCCATGGCAAGGAGGCTGGAACTAGATGGTCTTTAAGGTCCCTTCCAACCCAAACCATTCTGTGATATTGTGTTCAAAAAGCTTTACTAAAGAAACACACTGCAGGTCACTCCCCAGTCAGGTGAACTACCACGGGGTCTCTAGTCACATCTGACTCAATGGGGCTTCTCTCCAACTATTTCACCTGCCAAGCCAGGAGCACACCAGTAAACACATACCTTTGCAAAAATAACAATGGCACACAGAGAGTTCTTGTCTGGTGGGAGTGATGGCCCCTCGACCACCAACTCCTGACACCAGCACATTGAAAATGACCAAAATGACATGACAGCCTAGAATCTGGGTATATTGTTGTGAACAGTCTACCTGGCAGTTCCCCAGGCTGGACAGGTCTAAGTTGCAGTAAGAACCACCAGAGAAGACTCAAGAGAGAGTCTTCCTCCAAAGAGGGACCATCCAGCAACTTGAATATGATTTCCTGTCTGGATATTCTGAGTAAGACTTGACAGGATGAATTTTGCAGAACGTTTTCTGAGCAACTGCTGCTGGTCATACGAGTTTCTTATTGGCTTTGAAACATCTTACTAACAGATTTAGAAATCATAGAAAGAAAGAGACACTGTAGGAGAGCACATGGCATTGGATTCCTTGTTTGACACTATTGACTCCACAGCTACAAAATGTAAAGAACAGGAAGACAGTAATAGCAATGATGGCAGAATTGGAGATAAATTCTGGATGGACTGTAATCAAACTATCATATTATCTTTATCCTACGTGTGGTTATGACAGCATGCTTGAAAACCATTGAAAATTATTATAAAAGTCTTGTAAGAAAAACTGAAGGATGTTAATAGTTTGCAGGTCATGAACTACAGCCTTGATAGCAGTGGGAGAACTGGGAATCTGTAGACAGAGGGAAATTAAAAAAAAAATCAATAGGAAAACTAAATTAATCAGCAATCCAGTGGTTGAGAAAAAACATAAGCCAGTCAGATAGGAAGGAGAGGGGGAAATGAAATGAAAAAGATATTTCAATAATGATAGTCAAAAATCTCAGTCTCTGAACAGAACAATGCAGAACTGGAAGGAGAAGTGTGAAGAGGGTCAGCAGAAATTAAGAAAATATTCAAAACAGCAATTATATCATGAAGGAAGACACTTGCCCAGAACTAGGGACTGCTTTTCAGACAAAAAAAATAAATGAAATGCATGCAGATATATAGATAGGTGCAATGCTTCTGTATCATAGAACAGAGTAGAACAGAATAGGATGGTGGAGGTTGGAAGGGACCTTAAAGATCACCAGGTTCCAACCTCCCTCCTATGAGCAGGGACACCTCCCACTAGACCAGGCTGCACAAAGCCTCATCCAACCTGGCCTTGAACACCTCCAGGGAGGGGGCAGCCACAGCCTCCCTGGGCAACCTATTCCAGTGCCTTCCTACCCTCATGGTGAAGGATTTCTTCCTGATGTCTGACCTAAATCTCCCCTCTTTCAGTTTAAAACCATTACCCCTTGTCCTGTCACTGCCCTCTCTGGTGAAAAGCCCCTCCCCAGCTTTCCTGTAGCCCCTTCAGGCACTGGAAGGTGCTCTAAGGTCTCCCTGGAGCCTTCTCTTCTTCAGGCTGTACAGCCCCAACTCCCTCAGCCTGTCTCCCTTTATGACTTTTTTAGAAGATCAAAAGATCCCTGCAGGGTCTCATTACACTGATGAACTGAGACATAGGATGGAAAGAATTGCTGAGTCAAGTCTTACAGTTGTTGTAAACAGTTGTACAGCAATTTCCTTTGTAGAAGTGTCCAATATTAAATAAATTGTTACTATTCCTTTACTTCTATTGGAAGACATCTAATGAAGCCTACTTCTATGAATGCTAAAAAGTCTTGTTAGTTTAGCTTAGATATATTAATAGTCACTTATGACAATTTCCTTTTTATTAGTAATACCAATAAGTATTATTAAGTACCTCCACTCTTCTCTGTAATGTACTTATAAAAAACACCATATCCTCCCACAGTCTGGGTTTTGAAAAACTGAACAAACTCAGATATTTACTACACTTTCTCCACGGCATGATTTTCTAGAACATCAGCCAGTGATTACTACACACAAGATACTGCTGTATCCCACAGCCTGCACCTGAGGTGGACAAAATCTTTGCAAACACAGTAAAGGAGAGTATTTGCAGAAATAAGGTGTAAAGGGGAAGAATGACATGGTTTGTGAAGTCCTCTGAAAGAGTCAGCATGGGGACAAGGGAGGACAGGCTAGTCAGGATTCTGAAAGGAATTCAGATTTGTTTCTCCAATAGAAACTCCTGCTAGAGGCCTGGAGGAAAGAGCATTATGCATAGAAACACAAGAAAGAAACTGTATGCACATAGAAATATATATATACACACTATTTTTTCAGTGGAGAGAGGCTACAGGTAGATCTGTGCTGTTTTACATAGACCTTAGTGATCTATAAAAGGGAATGACAAGCAAGCTGACAGGTTTTTTTAGTGACACTGAGCTACTCAGGATAGCAAAAATAAAAGCTGTACCAGGACTCACAATACTCAGTCACCAGGCAATAACATGGCACATGAGATCCCATGATTGAAAGGAAAATGATGGGCAGGTAAAGCAAACTTAACTTCACATGTAGATTTATGAGTTCTGGGTATTTTCATTCACCAAGTAAGTGTTGGAATTACACTAGCTAGCTCCCTGAAAACTTCCTCCCAGTTCCCAGAGGTACTCCAGAGCGAAACAAAAAAGTGGCTGCAATTACTGAGAAATCAAATAAAACAGAGAACAGCATGCTGCCACAAACATCCACTTCTGTGGTCGCACCTTGAGTGCTGGGGCAAGCTTTGATCCTGCCACCACAAAAATGTGACATGGTTATACTGATCAGCACCCCAAAAAGCCCACTCCAGTACACGTGTCAGTCTTCTGAGCAAAATTCCACACTGCCAAAAGGATGAGCCCATCATCTTAAGGACACTTAACTCTTCTACAGCACTTGTCATCCAGAGATCTCAAAGCTTTTTACAGGGGAAGATAAGTACCATTAAGCTTGCTTTAGAGCTGGAGACCTACAGCAGCAATCCAACTTGTTCAAAAGTAAATAGCTGATGAAAGCAGAGATAGAAGTGAACTCCAGGTCTTCCTATCAGCTTATATACCCGTTTATCCCAGCAATTAATTGTTTGGGGTGAATTATTTTCAACAAGACCCAGAAGGCTGAGGTTAGGAAACTGTTCAGCTCTCAAGTGCAAGGGGAAAAAAAAAAAAAATCAATTAAAGTTGAATGTAAGTTTTGAAAAAACTAAATATGTGATCTGCCTTTTTGAAAAGCAAAGCATTTAATACAATTTTAGCTCTGAGAAATATTGCACAGAAATTCATACCTGGGGTTAGTTCACAACTGTGAGGAAAAAGGTAGCTCTGTGAACTGCCTCTGGTGTCTATTTTCTGAGATTCATCCTCTGGTCTTGCTGTGGTTTCATGGTTCACCAGTTCTTTGACAGGGATTACATTTAAAATTCCACATAAGAACTGTATTATTCTTAATAAAACCAGGCTGAAATACAGTTCCCTGGCATGTATTTCCTACCCTTTTGCCCCTTCTTTACCTTCAGAGAGGGATGTATGATTAAAACTTGGTTATGCTGCTGTGAGGAAAGATACCAGAATATTAAAATAATACTAATTTGAAGAGAAAATACCTAACAGAGTGTATTTTTCCAGTGCAATCAGAAATTGAATTTCGAAGCATCCAATGTACTGGATGGTTAGATCTCTCCTGTGAAATGTTCAAGCCAAAATCCATTCAGGAATGAAACAAAGAAGGATGATTACCTACATTTTCTCCCTCACAGTTTCTTTCTATAAAAATACAGGTTTCTTGTCCAATATTCCAGATCAGCATTCATATCCAATTTCCTTTGCCTCTGAAATTGCCTCTGAAATGGTTTCAGCACAAGTCAATGTTCAAGTTTCTTCTAAAGACAAGTAGGAAAAAAAATCAAACTCCTCTCTCTACTGCATTGTTCAAGCTTTCTGTGCCCTGATGTATAACAAAGAATAATATGGTTTAAGGATGGAGTCGAGGACTGTTACCATGATGAAAGGGCTTTATTTTTGGCCAATCTTTATTTCCCAGTGAGGCTTAGAACCCCTTTGTGCCCTTTTTCTTGGTGTTATGCTATTTTGTGCTGCAGCAGTTCAATGCATAGGGGCAAGAAAATGAGAAATGAAAACCAGTGGAATTAACTTTTGATGGTCAAAACCCTCCTATTTTTTAAAGAGACTTGGCATCTTTAGAAGCAGGTTTTATCCCTCTGGAACTAAGACTATTTAAAGAGCACCCTAATCATGTTGCCTTTGTCTAACAGGTAACCAAAACTCAGCTGAGCTGTACACTGGTCACTTGGCCCTTCACTAACTAAACTATGTGTCACCAATTTTAACTGCCACAGGCTGAGTGCCTGCATGTGGACAGGAACTGCAATTTGATGGAGTTTTCAGACTGACTTTTAGCTTTTAGTCTGAGCCCTCTTCTGGAAATAACATTAATTTACTCTGGTAACATTCATCTCTCTCCATCTTTCCAGCAGTACACAGAATAGTCCTGTATATTCTTTAATAAAACATTAACTTCAGCTGAACATTTCAATTCTTCATTAGTGCAAATCCAGCTCATTAGCTGTGACTGAAAGAGGTCACAGAGTTGGACTATTTTTGAAATCATAGAATCATAGAATTAAAGAATGTGTGGGGTTGGAAGGGACCTTTAAAGGTCATCTAGTCCAGCCTCCCCTGCAGTGTTCAGGGACCTTTTTAACTAGACCAGATTGCTCAGAGCCTGGTCAAGCCTGACCTGGAATGTCTCCAGGGATGGGGCCCCCACCACCTCTCTGGGAAACCTGTTCCAGTGCTTCATCACCCTCACAGCAAAGAACTTCCTCCTGACATCCAGTTTGAATCTACCCTGCTCTAGATTAAGGCCATTTCCCCCATCCCATCACTCCCTGCCCTTGTAAACAGTCCCTCCCCAGCTTTCCTGTAGCCCCTTCAGGCACTGGAAGGTGCTCTAAGGTCTCCCTGGAGCCTTCTCCTCTGCAGGCTGAACAGCCCCAACTTTCTTAGCCTGTCTTTGTAGCAGAGCTGCTCCAGCCCTCTGATAATTTTTGTGGCCCTTCTCTGGACTCATTCCAACAGGTCCATGTCCCTCTTGTGCTGAGGGCTCCAGCATTTTGCTGGTACCACAGTTCACTGGTGGGAAGAGGACAGCAGCACCTTGTCCCCCTCACATTAAGGCAGAGGCATACTGACATAGTGGGGGGGATGTTTGTCTGTGTTGCCCTGAGTACATGGCAGATGTCATACTTCAGTGCTCTTAATCCAGCAATTCTCACAGCACCCTTGAAAGGCTCAGTAACTTCAATCATAATAAGTGATGCTTGAGTCACTATATACAATTGGATTTTCTTCAAATAAGGATCAAAAAAATAAGCCTGACAAGTTGCTTTAACACACTGTGGAGTTGTGTATTATGATTATAAACATAAGACTCAACTCTCAGTTAAAAAAAAAAAAAAAGGGAAGGAGGCACATTTTAGCAATCAGGTGCATATTGTAACAGGAGATTTTAGACTTGCCTTTCAGACTGTATTTCCAGAGAGCTCTTTTGCTCACCCAGCAGTGCCTTCTGATAGGAGTAACCATAAGGAGAGGGAAGGAAGGGCTTGCCCTTGTGTTACTTCTCTGAATTATATCAGCTGCTTTCCCACAGTGCACTGTTGTTACCTCATTAATGGTTTAATTAGAGCTCAAGTGCAGGCCAACGTGGAAAGGTTCAATACAAGATGTCAGTTTAGGGCAGCAGAGTTATTGGCTCAGTTTTGAGGGGTCTCAAGGCTGCTCTGAATTAGAGGCAGATAAAATGGCCTGTATGTAAAGAGGCAGCCTCCAACTGTATCCCCATTTTCTGTGCCTCTTTGGGGTCTTTAAATAGAAAGTGCCATTCTGGGGAGAACAAACCTACTTTCATAATTCTGAACTACCTATGGTATCTGCCAGAGATGCTATCCAAGGGCTTTACAGATCCTGTTGACTAAAGGGTTATGGTAGATTCACAGACTTCCAGGCAATGATGTGAAAACTGTCGAGTACTGCAAACCTGCCATGTTGTGTTGTCTAAGTAGCATTTGTTGTCAGTTAGTCTCTATATCAGTGAGTCAATTTGCTGTTAGGATGTTTGTGTTTTGGGGATGGCTCCCCTGGTGACACACAATTACATTGTGTGTATCACACCAATTGTGTTTCTCTCCTTAGAAATTAAAGACAGGAATTTTCACATAAAAACAGACTCCTACTCTGTTATTCTGTCTTTTCAGCTATGCACAATATGATCTGTTTGCTGCGTGTGAACAATTAACACAGAAATGAACTCTCCTGATTTCAGGCTGGGAAACATTAAGATCAGTTGCTGGCTTCCTAGGCAACAGAGAAGCTTTTTCTCACGCTGAATCCCACGAAAGGCACAGCATGGACAAGGTGAGAGCACAAGGCTGCTTAGCTTTGAAAAAGCTGGCAGTGGCTGCCTACTCTGGAGCATTTGCACCTCCTCCATGGGTGCTGGGGTGGCATAAGAGACAGTTACACTAAGCCTTGGTTTCCTGAGAGAGGGAACCCCCCTGAACCCTGTGAATTGCCTGTAGGACACCTGCCTTCTTCTGAGCTGGCTTTTATTGCAAAGGAGTGGAAGGGCAGAATTGGCTTTTTCAGCATTGTCCTTTCTCTTAGCGTTGATCTTTTCCTACCCACACCCAGGATTTTCTGGGAAAGCATCACTGCGTTGCAGCTGAAGGTTCAAAATGGTTTATGGGTGAGCTTCCTTCTTCCTCTGCCTACTGTTCATTGCCAGAGGGGACAGTGTTGGGCAAACAGATAAACAGCCTGTTAACTGTGGGCAGCACTGAAAAGGAAACTTAGCAACAGGAAAGCTAACAAGCAAATTCACGTGTACCTCCTGGTGTTGAACACTTTTCCTTCCCACATCTCAAAACATTGTACAAAGGAAGGCAAACAGCATTACAGACTACTTGGCACTGGTGAGGCCACACCTTGAATACTGTGTCCAGTTTTGGACACCTCAATACAAAAAAGACATCAAGGTGCTGGAGCATGTTCAGAGAAGGGCAACGAAGCTGGTGAAGGGCCTGGAGATCAAGTCTTAGGAGGAACTGGGGCTGTTTAGTCTGAAGAAAAGGAGGCTGAGGGGAGATCTCATTGCCCTCTACAACTACCTGAAAGGACACTGTAAAGAGGTTGGTGCTGGTCTCTTCTCACAAGAACATGATAGAACAAGAGGGAATGGCCTCAAGCTGCACCAGGGGAGGTTTGGACTAG
This sequence comes from Hemiprocne comata, assembly GCA_020745705.1. Lineage (NCBI taxonomy): Eukaryota > Metazoa > Chordata > Aves > Apodiformes > Apodidae > Hemiprocne > Hemiprocne comata. Next base: position 5,007,278 of record CM036587.1, on the reverse strand, counting down.
ACATTAAGAAGAACTTTTTCACTGAAAGGGTTGTCAGACATTGGAACAGGCTGCCCAGGGAGGTGGTTGAGTCCCCATCCCTGGATGTGTTTAAAAGTTGTCTAGCTGTGGTGCTTGGGAATATGGCTTAGTGCTGGACTTGGTAGAGTAGGGTTAATGGTTGGACTTGAAGGTCTTTTCCAACCTAAGTGATTCTGCAATTCTGCAATTCTGCAATTCTGTAAGGGCCTAACATCAAGGAAACAGCCAAAACCAGATCACTGCAATTCTGACTTGCAGTGTTAGCCACTGTGGCAGCTTCAGAGAACAGCTGAAGGTGTCCGACCCTGTTTGAGTTTTATTTTACATAAGAGTAGAAGTAGAACATCACAGATGCGTGTCAAATTATCCCTCACTGAGAAACAGCAGTGTCCTTCCACCCACATCCATGCTTACCAGAAGAACAAGAATCACTGGCCCTTGATATATGTAGTCAATATATTTCCCTGGCTCTTTTCCAAACCAGCATCTGGAAGACAAAAACCAATAAAATAATTTAAAAAGGGGAATGCACTTCTTTTAGATTTTAGTATCAAGGACACTATAGAGAGATGTTCCCTTATTCACTGAGTTGTTAAATCATCTACGTAATTGGTAAGTGGCTGAGTTTTTTGCTACAAGGCCACTTTTTGTTTGGACATAGATCTGAGCTCCCTTTAGGCCATTCATATTCCCCCACTATGTTTTTGACTATTGCCCATGTCAATATTTCCACGAAATGTGAGAACCTGCTATAAGGAGGATGCAGATGTGTCCTGCTGGGTCTGAAAAAGGGATGAAAGAAATATTCTTTGTAAGGAAAAACAATGTGTTATCTATTGCAGTGTCCAGCAACACTCAGTTCCAAAAGGACTGTTACTTACAGCAAATCTGTCTCGAGCTGCATGGAAATACTGTCTTAACAAGGTACTGGATGACTAAGGAGTTAATCCCTCTAGTGGGAGGTGTCCCTGCTCATGCCAGGGGGATTGGAACTAGATGATCTATAAGGTCCCTTCCAACCCAAACCATTCTGTGATTCTATGATCCCACTGGCTTTGAACCAAGCTGGTGACCCCCAAATCCAGCACAGATTACAGCACCTGATGCTACATACCAAAAGGAAATCAACTTAGGTTAAGTGAAAGCACAGGTAAACTAAAGTGCCTCAAACTAGCAGAGGGCCTAGATGTGTCACGTGTGGCTGAGTGCTGGCTTGACTTTCAACTTCCACAAGTGTTTTTCTCCCTGCTGTGTTATACAACAGACTAAGCCTTTGGTTTCACAGTGACCTATGCTAACGTTCACTTCATTCTCTGAACTGGAAGTAATAAATCAGTTATATTTATGTCAATAAATGAATAAGGAACCAGGCTTAGGCCTGGATTCAATCATTTACACCATTAAATTTTCCTTGCTGTAGTTTTGGCTCAGGCCAAACAATAGCCAACTCCCAAACCATTCCTGGGGAACAAATTGGGAGCTAGCATGAGCCAAAACACATTCCCAATAGTCTACAAACTGCAGCTTCCCTGATTTGGAGGCCAAGGTTTAATAATATGGATGTGAACTACTCCATGTTATTTGGACTTCCATCCTAGGAATGATTCCAGGCCCAGCTAATTTAGTATTACAGATACAGCCACGAGCTCCACCAAGCAGAGGCAACTTTGCTATCATGATGCCTTAGGTCATTGGAGCTTCCAGTCCCTTAGGATGTAGATTTTGCAGTTCAGGGGTCTGAGAGTTTTCTTCCTGTTTGTGGATACTACATAAAAAGCAAAAATTCTGCCTTGTGTTTGCCTTTTAACAAAAGATACGCTTAATGCCACGGGAGACAGGAAAACAAGGGTAATTCCTGAGCCAAGGAGACCATGCAGACAGGTATTGCACTTTTACAAGCATTCCAGAAATAACACTTATTGCCTCAAAGAGGTTGCAGTCTGTAAAACACAATATCATGAGTCACAGAATTATAGAAGCATAGAATCATAGGGGCTGGAAGGGACCTCTGAAGATCATTGAGTCCAACCCCCCTGCTGCAGCAGGAACACCCAGGGCAGATCACACAGGAACACGTCCAGATGGGTCTTGAAAGTCTCCAGAAAAGGTGTCTCCACAAACTCTCTGGGCAGCCTGTCCCAGGGCTCCATCACCCTCACAATAAAGAAGTTTCTCCTCATGTTGAGGTGGAACTTCCTATGTTGTAACTTGGTGTCATTTTCCCTCATCCGATCACAGGGCACCACTGAAAAGAGACTGGCCCATTCTTGACACCCACCCTGCAGATATTTATAAGGTCCCCTCTCAGTCTTCTTTTCTCCAGACTCAACAGCCCCAGGTCTCTCAGCCTTTCCTTGGATGACAGATGTTCCAGTCCCTTAAGCATCCTTGTAGCCTCCGTTTGACTCTTTCCAGCAGATCCCTGTGCCTCTTCAACTGGGGAGCCCAGAGCTGGACACAACACTCCAGGTGTGGTCTTAGGAGAGCAGAGTAGAGGGGGAGGAGGACCTCCCTTGACCTGCTGGCCACACTGTTCTCAATGCATCCCAGTCCAAGGGAAATAAACTGAGATAAGAAAATCTAGTATCACAGAATGTCCCCAAAGCCTTTCTGCAAAGAGTGTTGCTTGCTGAAACAGAAGGAGCTGTTTGCCCACTGCAAACTGCTCTTACTGAAATGACTGTACAGAAACACTGAGATAGGCAGCAGACATCTAGGAAAATAATTCACTATCACACAGTTGTCTGCCTTTTCTTGATTCAATTTCCACATCTTTTAAGTTCCAAACAAATGAGAGAGTTTTGAATATTTTATAAATACAAACCACGTCTGTTATTCCCCAGTGCACTGTCAATTAGTGTAAATTGATAATTTTGCAACTAATCTTCCAAGATCTGGTGATGAGAGCAAGACTGGGCATAAGGTACTTCCTGCAGCCAAGTTATCATCCCAGAAGAACACCCACAGCAGCCTGAAATGAAGAAAACTGATTTCTCTGTTGATTTTTTTGTTTTGTTATGGAAAGATATGAAGAAAAATAGATTGCAAGATATGCAAAGGCAGGAAAAACAACTTTCCAGAACTTGCAAGACCTAGAGTTGAGTGAGGTTTTTGAAGGGCATTTTGGGAGAACTATGATATATTGCCTGAAATGAAGAGAACCAAGAGCTATTATAGAAGACGAGTTTCTGGGAAGCTGGCTGTTCTAGCAGAGGGACTAATAGGAAACAGGCTGAGGCATGTGGCAGAACTTAGAGGGCTAGAAAAAGTCTGCAGAGAATTTGGAAGAGGGCTGGTAGAGCACAAATGAGGTTCCAAGGCAAAGGCTGCTCATAGCTCCTTGGAATTTAAACATTACTGAACTGTAAGACCATACTGAAGAACAAAATGCTGACATTTATCATCTGAAGCCCAGTATTAGACCAAGGTTCCATTGAGTGAAGCATTGTGTGTATAGACACACATTCACACAGCTTTTCTAGGATGGTGCTAATCTTACTAGGCTATAAAACAGACCTGTTATGTTGCCATCTAAACACTTTTAATATACCCATTAAACAGGTGAGTAAGGGTGAGAGGAGAGATTTGCCACTGGCATCACCTGTGTCTGCATTTGATTAGCTGTAGTTCATATTTCCAGTCTAATTGTTCCATCTGGGACATGAGCTGAGACATTGCAAACTTTGCTGCCTGCCATCTGAACTCTTACTTTAAATCCAACATCAGCCATTATTTCTGCAATAAAATCAGCACTGCACATTTCTTTAAAACCAAAAAGAGAAACCTAAGCCACTGAAAAATTACTTGGTGCATCAGAATTTTAATTCCAACTGTGTAAAAGAAAAGCCTTTTTTTTTTTTCCTTCCCCCCTCTGAAAGAATAAACAAACAGTCCCTGAATATTGAACAGAACAATTTAGGAAGACAGTTCTGATTAGACTCAGAAATGTAAACACACTTCTATTGAATACCACTAATTAATATGCTTCATGCTTCTCTGGCAGTTCTTTACATAACAAAAACCACCACTGGTTTTACTATTATTGTTAATTAGATCTTACTAATGTTCTTCCCCTTACCAGCCACCCATCAATGAAATTACTATCATAATTATTAATAATTTGTATGGGGTTATTATTGAGTCTTAACAGCACTTTTTTCAGAGTTGACAAATTTTGCAAAAGAATGGCTAAACCCCAGATAGGATATTTGCCACAGTAACAATTATATTTGCCTCAATATGCAAGACATGGTCTCTAGTAAGAACAAAAATGAAAATATTAGGAAGCTGGTTGAAGCATTTTCTCAACATTCTTCCTGTGTGCTATTTTGAGCTCTTAAACTATTATGAACTGCATAACTTGAACCTCAGTTGAACATCCCAACAACTTGAACTCGAGTTAGAGTTCAAATGCATCCTCAGATGAAGAAGGGAAGTTTCCTCGTTTCATTCTAAGTTTTGAGCTGTCCACTGGGATATCCAAAGAATCTTGGAAGATGCAGGAGAGGACATGTTTTCTGCACATGTTCTGTTTGCTAGGTCTGACCTCAGGGGGGAATAACACATGGTTTCCCCAGTGGTCAAGATAAAAGGAGTGTAACAGCTAGGCTGGCTGGGGAGAACAGCCTGTTGTCACAGAATAGCTGAGGTTGGCAGACCTCTGGAGATGATTGTCTAGTCCATCCCCCCTGCTCAAAGCAGAGTCAGCTGAAACAGGTTGCTCAGAGCTGTTCCCAGCTGGCTTTGGAGTAGCTCCAAGGGTGAAAACTCCACAATTACCCTGGGCAACCTTTTCCAGGGGTCTACAGCCCTCAAAGTAAAAAGTGGTTTCCTGATATTCAGATGGAATTTCATGTGTTTCTGTTTGTGCTACTGCCACTTCCCCTGTCACTGGGCACCACTGAGAAGCATCTGGCTCCACCTTCTTCACACCCTCCTATAAGATACTTATAAACAGTGGTATGATCCCCCTGAGCCTTCTCCTCTCCAGTCTAAACACTCCCAACTCTCTCAGCCTCTCCCATGAGAGATGCTCCAGTATCCTGACAGAAGTTATTTCTTGAAGTGAGAGATTAGTTTTCTCTCATCTGTCTATATTTCCACACACATACAGAATTCAAATTAAAGGCATGATTTCCATATTATCCCAGCACCAAGAAAGTATTCTGTAAATGCCACAAAGTTTAGTCCAAACTGTCCCAATGGCTGACTGACTAGAGAGGAAAATCACAGAATCACCAAGGCTGGAAACGACCTTTAAGATCATCAAGTCCAGCCTATGACCAACACCACCACATCAGCTAGACCATGGCACTAAGTGCCACATCCAGCCTTTCCTTGAACACCTCCAGGGATGGTGACTCCACCACTTCCTGGGCAGTCCATTCCAATGTCTGATCACCCTCTCCATGAGGAAGTGCTTCCTAATATCCAACCTAAACCTCCTCTGGAGCAACTTCAGGCTATGCCCTCTTGTCCTGTCACTGGTTGCCTGGAAAAAGAGCCCAGCCCCCACCTGACTACAACCTCCCTTCAGGTAGTTGAAGAGAGTAATAAGGTCCTCCCTGAGTCTCCTCTTCTCCAGGCTGAACAACCCCAGCTCCCTCAGCCTCTTCTCATAAGACTTTCCCTCTAGTCCCTTCACCAGCCTCGTTGCTCTCCTCTGGACCTGCTCCAGCACCTCAACGTCCTTCTTGAAGTGAGGGGCCCAGAACTGGACACAGGACTCGAGGTGAGGCCTCACCAGTGCTGAGTACAGGGGGAGAATCACATCCCTGCTCCTGCTGGCCACACTATTCCTGATACAAGCCAGGATGTCATTGGCCTTCCGGGCCACCTGGGCACACTGCTGGCTCATGTTCAACCAGCTGTCCACCAGCACTCCCAGGTCCCTCTCTGCCAGGCTGCTCTCCAGCCACTCTTCCCCCAGCCTGTAGCGCTGCCTGGGGTTATTGTGGCTAAAGTGCAGGACCCTGCACTTGGTCTTGTTGAATTTCATGCCATTGGCCTCAGCCCATCGATCCAGCCTGTCCAGGTCCCCCTGCAGCTTCTTCCTACCCTCTGGCAGATCAACACTCCCCCCCAGCTTGGTGTCATCTGCATTATAGACCATAAGTAAGTTAAATACACATGGCTGCACATCTCACACCATTGTTCATTCTGACATGTGCTTAAATTGGACTGTTTAGCAGAATCTGCTCATCTCAGGCTTAGAGACAGCGAGCAGGGGCTATCTGAAGTATCACATGCTTTAATCCTTAAAAGTTGACTGAATATTTATGACAATTGAGAGGCCCTCAGCAAGTTATTAATCTCTTGTTTTTCTTTAGTTCAGTTAGTTCACTGAGGCTTCCCTGCATATGACATTACTACAAATGTGAAAGGCAGATTGCATTTAATAGCCTTTACCTTACAACTTAATGCCCTTTTCAGCACTTAATTTACAAGAGCTCTGCCTGTCTGCCCGGGTGCCTGTGCTAGATCAAAGAAATGGCACTAGTTAAGCATCCAGTCTTGTTTTCTCAAGCAGTGAAGTACATGAACCCTGGTCCCATCGCTGAGAAGTGAGCACAACTCTGAGTCTCCAGACCACTACACCTCACACTATGCTGGGCAGAAAGCAGAAGGACTTTCTCAATGCATTTGGAGTAGCTATGAAGTGCAGTGAGGATGAGCGTGAATGTTTCACTCCAAGGCAAACACCAGCACTAAAGACAGAAAAGTGAAAACATTGCAAGACATTAGGTTTAATTGTCTGCATCAGCTAAAGCTTAACCTGGTGCCTCCCTTACCAATGCACATTTGAGGCAAATGATGTATCTGAATGAGAGTGTGCAGGTCTGTCCATGCCATGGACTCAAAAGCACAAGCTCCATTTGCTGATCCACCCCAGGCAGAGAGCTTCAGCCTAGAGACTCAACAGGAACAGCCTGGATAGTCTGCTCACCAAACAGACCCACTTTGTCTTTCTTGCCCTGCTGACTGTATTTTGTACCCCCTTGTCTTTTTTTTGTGCAGTAGAATTGTTCTAGTAACAGGCAGCACGTGTACCTATGTAAACACATCATGTCTTCTTACCTATGATATGTCAAGGCAAGATTCCTCCAGATTCACTTTGCAGGTACACAAAGATGGTGAAAGGCACTGGTACAGATGATGCAGTGGTTTCTCCCTCCAGCCACCTCATGTGCAGTGTGATCACAGATGCTGTGGCTTATTTCTGTCAGGGGTCCTACTGCCCATTATTGCTTTTGGGAGTGACAAGCAGCCTTCCAAAATGAGGTGCTCAAACCTCGGTGTTGAACTCACTCACAACAGGAATGGTTAATGTGCACTGGCATTATTAAAGCATGTGGTGTTTTGCCTCTCCAGGTGTCAAGACACAAGTTTTGGTTATTTTGTTTTGTGCTGTTTAAGCTGACTAGTTCCTTCAGCTCTACTTCTAGAGCAGAAAGTCCTGCTTCAGCACAATGAGACAGTTGCCACGCTGGCCTGGTTTGTGCAAAGCAGAAACTACACAGAACCTGACATTAAAGCATACCCAGAATGCTGTGATCCTTCACCCATCCAGAAACAAGAAGGTCTGTGAGCAGAGAAATTAGGGACATCTTGTGTTCTGAGGTTATCTCCCAGGGCTGATTGATTTGAACATCCAGGGAACAGGTTCAAACTGAAGATTTTCTTGCCATTGGGAGACTAGAGTAGGAATTCTCTTGTAGGATTACTGTAGGCAGGGATGGAATCACACAATTTTATTTTTTTTCCCTGAGAGAAAAGGTGTCTAATTGCTAATATGTGTAACCCCTGGGAATAAGATAATCCCCTTCAAAGTCACTATTAAAGCTACAGAAGAGAGAGATTGGTCAAGGGTTCAAAAGTTTATGGGGAGCAGAGGAGAGGCACTCAGTGCATAACAGACTTCCTCCCAGTCCTACAGCATGGATGCCCAGAGCTCTGCCAGCCATCCTACCCACCTCCCTTACAGTCAGAGCCAACATCTGAGTCTAATTCATCCAACCCCTTTGGACATTTCCTTTCAGATGGGATGGAATGCACCCCAGACTCAGTTACTGTTTTGACTGATCATTGCTGATCCTAAGAGACCACAGACTAGTGCAGAGGCAGACCCTACAAGGCAGACACTTATATTTAATCAGATGCACTACAGACAGACAGACAGACAGACATTGTGGTGATACGAAACACAGATTCATGGAGAAAATAATTTTTTGAAGGTTAGGGAAGGGAGCTGTAACAGACAACAGAGACTGATCCAAACACTAGTTGAAAAGCACAAGCTGGGCTGTATCTGACCAGTATAGATGTTTTGGGGAAAAATTCCCCAAACAGATGCCTCTTCATCTCTTGTATTTTCCAATTTCATGCACTAACTGCTTCCAATTGGAAAAGCCAGAAATGCAAAAATTCCAGCCATAGGACTATTCTTGGCAAACTGTTAACTGAATTCAGCACACCCAGAAGGCTAACCCCTCTGGCACTCAAATGTAGTTTACACCAAGGTCTTACTCAAGAAAAACTCCCATTGAAGGACATTAACCTGACTGTAAATCATGTATAAAAACTATGGAATGAGAGCTTCAGAGCTTGGCCAAGGATATCTGGGAGAAGTATTTTCCAGAGTTCATTCAGGTAGTGCTCTGAAATTTTGAGATGGCCTGGATTTGGATGGAGGTAATTTGAGCTTTCCTCTTTCCTATCCATCAGCCTGAATTCTAAATTGCCAGTTCAGCCTGCAGGCATTTCTTAATTTATTTAGAGAACCACATAAACACAAATGTTTACATCACTTACTGTTCATTTTCATAATATAGTTTGCCAATGGCCCAGGCAATGATGATTGGGCAAGGAATACCTGCAACAGCAAAAAAAAATCAGGAGTTAATCACAACCCATGGATGGATGGATGTACATTCAGATTTGTGTGAGGAGAGTCTTGGTTAATTAACTGTAAGACTTTAAATGCAAGTGGTCTGTTTTAGCAGACTTAAAGGCAATTTTGATCCCTTTTCATTTTCCTGCAGTTTCCCCCATGTTCTTGCTAGTCAAGAACAGACAAAATTTAGCCATGTCCTTTCTCCCAGAAGAAAACCTTTTCATTTTTGTTGTGAAGAACAGGGATTTGAGAATGAGGACAGTAAAAGATTGTGTATAGGAAGGCGAAGCAGAGCAGGAAACCACCCGAGAGGGTGAGAGGAAAGATATATTCAGCTGACACCACTCCTGGAAAGAAATCAGAGACCCAAAAGGCTCTGAGAAAGGTAGAGAGGAAAAATACTGGGGACCAAACCAGTCAGGGGAGCTGTGGGAGCTGTGCAAGAAGCTGATTTTCCAGTTTGGTGACAGAATTGAAAAATATTGGGAAAAAAATTGAGTCAATTCCCCACATAAACGTATTTTTTCTCCTGCAACTCCTCTTTCCTCCTATTTGATTTTGGAGGGAACAACATACCCTGTTTTAAAGGCTGCTTCTGCCTTCAGAACTGCAATTCAATTACTTCTGCTAAATTCTGAGAGGAAGGGCATTTCTGAACAAAATGTCATTCTACTTTCTGAAAAGAAAACGTTTGTGACCTTTTTTCCACATTCCTTCATTCAACAGAGAACTGCCAAATTCACAAGTTCTGTTTGACCCCAGATTTTGCATTCAAGTGAACAAGCTGCTTGCAGGGGCTTCTCTTGCTAAACCTCTCCTGGACAACTTCAAATAATGGATTTATCTGTTGGGAGGGACCTCTGAAGGTATCCAGTTCAATTTCCTGCTCAAAGCAGGACTACCAACACTAGTACACCACAGCCAGGGCTTAGCTTTGATGAATTTTCAATACTTTCAGGGTCAGAGATTCCACAGCTTCTAAGTCATCTGTCCCATTCTTGCACTACCTTTCAGGTAAATTTTGTGTTTTCTTCATGTCCAGCCAGATCCTCCCTGTTTGTAATTAGTGGCCATTGCCCCTTCTCATAAAATCTGCTATTACCAAGAATATCATCTTTGTAATTATCCTTCAAATCAATTCCTAGCACCTAACAGATCCTTCCTTAACTTCCTCTTTGCCAGATTAAGCGAGCTCATCTCCTTCAGCCTCACTCCACAGGCCATGTTGCTAGACCCCTGATCATTCTGGCAGCCTTCTACTGGATAACCATCCAGTTGTTCCATATCCCTGTTGACCTGAGACCCAAAACTGACCACAGTATTCCAAGGGCAGCCTTACCAAAGCTGAGTAGAAAGTATCAGTAACTTTCCTCAATCTTCTGGCCACACTCCTAGTGCAGCCCAGTTAAATGTTTTACCTTCTTCATGGCTCATACTCAGCCTGTATCCCCTACAAGCCCTACATCCTTTTCAGCAGGACTGTTGGCTCCCAGCCTGTGCTGATGGACTAGTCCATATTGATGGGGATGGGGAAAAGGAGCATCCTTTGCCCTGGCCCAGGCTGACACAGTAGAAGGGAGGCAACGATGTGCAATGAGCAATTTTTCTGTCTTTGAGTAGCCACAAGGATAAAATAAAGATTTTAGATGTGACTCTGTTAAGGGCTGTCTTCTAGGAACAAATCCCTCACCAGTCCAAAAGACAGCTGTAAGGCTGGACTGGCAGATAATTAGGCTTTGCTTTTAGTCAGGTGCTCACTTAGAACTGTCTTGTCTGTCTCTTGAGATGGAGTGCTCCACAAGGCATGGACAGTGCCTTTTCTGTTTCATGTCATGTTCAGCAGCAGTGTGTATGGTGTTGTGATCACTGCTTTGCTGATCAAAGTGAAAGGGACATGATATGAACTGCTGCATTCCCAAAATGCTGAGCCTGGGAGTTCCCTTTTTTCCCTTCACACCAGGTGCCTGAGGATCTAAATGAAGAAGATAAATCCAGCAAGAATCTATTAGCTTGAGTGAAAAACTAGGCCCGATCTCATGTTGTTCTGACAAAGTTAGGTTTGAATGTCAGATCTCCCCACAGTGGGACTTTAAACTTTATTCTTGCTGCTCTTGTCTTTATCATTTCAATGCCCTGTGTAACAAAACACCATGTTAAACACACAAGGCACCTACACCATCCTATGAAGAGGAAGACCCATTTCCGCAGCTTATCCGTGGAATAAGTCATCACTATAGCAGTGTGTAAGTAGCAGCCTTCCACAAACATCCAGAAGAAGTTGGTCACCACAAAGTAATTGTAGACAGTGGTAATACATCGACACCAGGGCTGGAAAGGAAGCAGAAAACAATATTTTAAAATCGTGGTGAGAAAATTAAAAGACATCCTTATCTTGTTATTCCCTTAAAAATCAACGGTTGGATTCATCCCTGGGGTGCAGATCTGTACCTGTGACTTGGAATCACAGTATCTTAGGTGCTGTTGGGAACTCACAGCTACGTCTGTGATGTTCTGCTGAGCCTTGGCTTTGACCACAACATGCAGGATCTCCTGAACCTGAGCATGTCTGGGAAGTGACCCTGCCATAAGGCACCTCCACACCAGCAGTCTGCGAGCAGTGGAAGAGGCAGCCGTGTGGGAAGAAGAGAAGAGGGGGCAGGTCATTTGACTAGAGATGATTTTTCAGAGAGGTACAACCATAGCCTAGGTCTGTATCCAAAGATGACAGAAGAGTCCAAGGGTATCTTAGGCAGTATAACCCACCTGCTGAGCAATTCCAAGAAAACATAAGACAGAAGTTAATGTCACAGTCTTGCCTCACTCCCACTGAAAGGAAGGAGCACCAGTGACATTTAGAAAAAAGAGATTTTACTCTAAAGATCTGCTTTTATCAGCTACTTCACCCCTTCTATTGCTGACATTAGTGCTCCAGTCTGTAACTCACATCACTACAGAATCCCCTCTGACTTTTGCCATAACTTTACTAGGAATTTTTGGCCAGGCTGAACGTATCAGTAAAGGCATCTTCTCGTAATGGCTGTGCAGTGGGAGCACAGCTGTGGAATATGCAATTAGCTCTAGAGAGGCAGATGGTAACATCTCATCAATAAATCACAAGTAACTGCTGATGGTAATTTCCACAGTGCTACACACAGAAATCTGGGAAAATTCCTTTCAGATCAAGCAGGCATTCAGCATATTCCCTGAAGCAGGAGATTAATTACCTATGTTAGCTGCTATCATTGAAGTCATTTTGGTCTCACCATTCTCTGGCCTTTTAATTAACTCTTTTGAAACTTTTGACCCACAGTCAATTTTAGTTCAGACTTCACATGCATGAGGTACTGATGATCTCTGGGCAGTCGACAGAGCAGCAGATGCACTATCAAACCCAGCAAACTTCTGTGGACTGAGAATTTGTTGGACAAGAAACCCAGTCACAAAATGACAGCCCATTCCCAAGTTGTGATCACTTCTGTTTATTGAGCTGAATAAACAGAGGAAATCTTCTGGATGTGTTAAAGCTTTAATTTCTGCAATATTTCATTAAGATTCAAAATTGAGTTTGGCTTTGTCTTTCAAATAGGATAAAAACTCAACTCAGAAGAAGATGAAACATTTTGTTTTCAAGGTTTTTTAAAAAACAAATTAAATTTTCTTCTTTTTCTCCTTTTGCCCTGAGCAAAGGAAAATAAAGCCACAAAGAAAAACCCAACCTCTAGTTTCTGGCTAGCATCAAACAAATATTTTAGCTCCATTCCTGACCAATCCCCAAACTAGTAAGACTAGGTTTCCAAAGTCTCACATTTGATTTCAAGAAGGTATGAGCATGAATTAAATCTTTCACTGTGGCCTCAATCTCATGTAAATTCTGTGACAGAACATCTAGATTCTTGTTCCCCTCTCTCCCTCATTTGCAACACTTACACAGGGTTTTGTCCTCCCCACAGCTGCCCATTTTCAGAAGATTTGTAACAGAATAATTCTATCTGAGCCAGTTGTTCCTGTGTGAGAACTCAGTGGAATTGGCCAGTGGATTGGGAAGATGCTGGGACAGATACAGACAAATACACATAATGGTGGTGAGATCTCCCTCTGCACCGTTTCCATAGGAAACCAGAATAAAATTAATTTTGAGCAATTGCTTTTGGAATCGTGGATTTATTATTATTGAATAATAAACCCAATTAGCAGAACTCATTAATTTATACATTTTCATTTATTTGACTGAGGATTCTTGATCCCCACATGTATCCACTGTTAGGCTCCAGGTATCTTCAGCAATTCTTCCTCTTGATTTATTAACATAAACACTATATCTTCATGCAAAATGTTTCCACGTTGAGTGATTGATGCCTCTGTAACTGCATTATTTAATCTCCACTGATCAGCACAGAAGAGATCACATCATTAGCTAGCAGAAATGATGTTGCTCCCGTTGATTTTGGCATTGTGATTTTAACTCTGACTTATACCTGAACAAGAACATAACAAAGTTATCACTCAGCTTGGATAAAGCACCTTACAAAAAAACCCTGCAGAGTGCTCTGCAGAGAAAAGATGAGCTACTGAAAACTGAGGCATGTGGGGATCTGCCGTTGTATTTGCAGGTTTATATTTTCCTTGGCACTTTGTGGTTACATTTTTTAAGGCATTTGAGTGCCTGACTTCAACTGTTTTTTCCTAAATAGCTGTAAAAGTCTGTTTTAAGATTTGCAGCATTGTCATGAGAGTAAATCATACAGCATAATGCTGTCAACAGTAAAGCTCAGATACCATCTGCAGTCTGAAAATGTAAGAAACAGAGACAAAGCAGTGAGTTTATTGAAGATACATCTTCTCAAAGGAGCATCTGATTGACTAATAATGCAGAGTTATGCACAGACAAATTCTTTATCTAGGTACTAATGACTCTTCTATTTGTTTTCCCAAAGCATAGGATTAAAGTTCAGGCATCAAATCTTACATTTGAAAAGTTAATCAAGGATGAAGAGTGTCCAGCTGACATTCAAATGAATGGATAACCAGGCTCCTGGGGTGGTTCTCAGTTTCTACAGGACCAGTTCCTACATGAGTGGGGCCACACTGCCTGATAACAGCTATGGATCCAGCTCCTCATCTATGGGTACTTTAGTCCACCTGCTTTCCAAAGTGAGAGAGTGTGAAGGGGGTGTGTGTGTGTTTGTAGCACAATTTTTTCTTGATTATGAAAGTTATCAGGGGGTGGACCTAAAAGGAGAATACTCCACTATAAGAATATTACAAGGGAAAGAGAACACTAAAAAACCCTGCCAAGGGACCCTCAGAAATAACTAGTTGCCAAGGAAATGTGTTCAATGCCATGCAAAGAAGACACCCCACTTACTGCCCCCTTCAGCCTTCCTATTTTTATTGTGTGGATCTCTCTGGTCCTTTGAACTGTATCTGACTCTCAATCACCCACCAGGAAGCTGACTTAGATAATTTTCCCAGCAGAAAACTCCTCCTTGCTTTTCTGTTTGCTAGGTTAATTGTCCAGCAGTTAAGTCTCCAAGGGTTCAGCCCTGCTCAGAGGATCAAGAAAAGAAACAGAGCTAGTGCAAAAGCAGCAGCAGGAGCTGGAGTGAAGCATTTGGATCCCTGGAGGAATGAGCTATGCCTTTCAGTGACAGGGATTTGCTGCTGGATGCAGCCCACACCACAGAACTTCATCCTCAAGGCCAGCACAGTGAAGAAGAGATCAGCAGAAAAATGGAACTTTGTACAAAAAACCCCACAAAGTTATCAACAAGCAAAAATTGTACTGTCCCAGGCCCTATTTCTTATTTTCTTGGGAGACCCACTGACTCTAGGCAGCAAGATGCCCACAGTCACCAGACAAAGCTGCTGACTCAGAGCCTCAACAGCCAAATCCATTATTTCTGTACCCTGTGCATGGAGATGTTGCCCTCTGGAATGAATGCTTCCCCTGCACAGCTGGGTATCACTGCAAGATGCTCTGACAAACATGTTCAGGAACCACCACATCTAGTTTCTCACACAACACTGTGTCCCACAGTACGTACATTTGGAAAATATCTGTTGTCAATGAAGGTAAGAGAGAAGCTTTGGGGCAAGATTTTTACTTAAAAAACCCTCCTTTGACATGCAGTAGTGAAAATTTATCAAATCTACGCTCATTTTCTTCATCTTTTTTTGAAACGACTTGAAAATCCTTTGTAATATTTCAATCAGTTGAACAAATTCCTCATTCCTGCCTGTCTCCAAACTACACAGCATCTCCAAGCACTTACTTCATTGCTTTCATGTATGTTGTGATCTATCATTTGAAGCAGAAACCACATCACATTCCTCAGGATGAATGTGGTGATCAGGTTCCAGTGGATAATATTCCGCAGGCATCTGATACTCCTAAACAGGGAAATACATTTACATCATCATATATAGTGAATATACACACACATGTTAATGACTGCATAAAATAAATGAGCTAATTACGTTCACTTGCAAATTTCCTGATGGTTTATCCCCACCCATTAGCTCTGTTACATGAAAGAGGAGGTTTGTCTGCCCAATGGGTCAACAGTAACAGTCTGGGAGGCTGTCTGTATCAGCAAGCATATCTGGTCTGGTCCCATTCTCTGGCTAAATTGCACAGACAGTGTCAAAGCCAAAACCTGCATTTTGCAGCATAGTCACAACACAGGCAAATGACATAAATATCAAACAGCAACAGGAGGATGGCAAAAATCTGTGCTTCTCTTCCTTGCTACACACGGAAACCAGATAGCATAACTTCTGCAAAGCCACCTACAACAATTTGTCTTGATAACATCAGGAGCTCTCTCTGACAATAATAAATTCAAGCAAGTGAAACAGGACCTGCTGGAAAGAGCCAAATACTCAAATGGTCATTGCATCCTTGGTTTTCAGTTTTGCTCCTCTCCACCCCCTCCCATCAGCTCTATTATAATGTCCACTGGAATTGAGAAGCCCCTAAACGAGGCTGCACTGGAGGCTGTTGCATTGCTCACACATGGAGATTTGGTGACAAATTGCTCTGGTGTGGCAAAACTGTCATAGTTTATATTCAGTTAGTCTCTTGAATGGGCTCATCTGTGACAAGTTCAAAGTTTTCAGATCCATTAATGTGAGAGGAGAGCATGGACTGCCTGGTTTCCAGTCCCAAGAGCAGCTGGCTGTACCAAACTGTCTAAAGGTAGAGCTGCGTATTCTCCTTCACCAGAAAATATGTCTCTGGTTTTAGTCCTTCCCCAGCCCCCTTTCAATTGAAAATATGAGCCCAATGTAAAATATTGATACAAGGAGTTGGGACATAATGCCATAAAAAAAAAAAAGAGGGGACATGTTAAGTAGTGCTTGCTGCTGAAACATGCTCCAGGAGGCAGCCAGTGCATGACACTGATGCCAGCAACTGCAATATCACCGAAGCTAGACAGAAAGTTACTTGGTCATCTGATACAAGATCATTTGTCTTCTCCTTCTTTGTGAAATGGTAAAGAAAGGTGTTTTGCAATTGAATTATGTTTTCTCAGCTAAACACAAAACACTCCAGTCACTAAAATCACTTCCACAGGGGTTCAAATAGCCAGCGCATTTCCCAGGATCATCAGGTTAGGATACTGCATTTGCCATATCAGGCTCCCTTCTTTGCAAAGGAACCTCTCAAATAACATTGGACAAACACAGAAAGTGGTGTTTTCAAACCTGCTCAACTGCAGATGACTGTAGTTCATCCCACTGAGAGCAAAAAGGCACAATCCAGTAACCAACTTTGCTGTTGCCTCAGGTCTTTTGCATGACAAACGAGCCAGCCTTCTTAATAACAAACACTCTTTTGCTATCATTAAACACTTACTGCACATTTCCTGGGACTCAATTAGTCAGTTTTAGGGCCAGAAGCAATTCTGTTATGTCCTTCAGCCTCACAAATCTCTCATAGATTTCCAAGCAATCTAGCAATAAAACAAATAGAAGACCTCCCACATAGGAGATACTGCAACTTACAGAAAGATGCTTGGAGGTATCACCCTACTAAGCCAACGTCAAAATAGTTTCTGAGTTTAACAACTCCAAGTACAAAATCAGTATTTGGTTTTGAGAGTCTCAGTGACTCATGACTGGATTTGGAAAACAAATCTCCAGCTGCTCAGATCCATTAACTTTTGTTTAGGTTACAAACCCCCCAAGCGTTTGTCTCAGCCCAACCTGAGCTACCAGGGCACACGTCAGAGATACATCTCACTTCCCAAATTTTACTTCTAACAAAAGTCAAAGATTCACAGTTAAGTTTTCTAGGAAACTAGATGACCAACACCTACTGCCTTTGATGCTGAACCCCAGGAACCCATCTGGATCTGGACAGACTTTGAAACATGCTATTAAGTTCTGTCCTCTGCTGATCATTCTGCTCAAAAATGTCCTGTGGCTGATGTTCATCTGGATGTTTTCTTCACCCCCTTCAGGTTAAGGATTAGCAGATCAAGGAAGGAGTTTGAAATACTGCTTCTAGGGGGAGAGGGAGCCAGGGGACTAGAAAGAGAGGAAATTCAGGTCAAACTGCAGAGTTACTGGCATGAAATTAATTGCCTTAGAGAGCTCTAACAACAGAACAGACCCAGCACACTTGCCATCTGAATGTATTTCTTGACAAAAAGAAGATGAAGGAGTGGGGAAAAAAATAATCCTTGCTGCATGCCTCCACTTAAATGCAGTTTAATCATCCCATATGCTGGAACATCATTAAATCTGGCTGGAAGAAATCTTATTCTCACAGGATTTACAGCAGGATACTAGACTGGCCACAGAGAAAAACAGGATCAAACAAATAGTTGTAGACTTTTTGTTCATTTCCTAAAAAGAGCTTTTCCCCTCAGCAGGATCCTAGTCATCAAAATCCCATTCTCTTCTGCATCTTGGAATGTAAAGACAATGTCAGCATCTACTGGCTGCATGATCTTTTCCCTCCTTACTAGTCCTTGGTTCAAACTATTTTGTTTTCTTTGCCCATCTGTCTGCATCTAACCATTGAATTTTGTTTGGATTGTAAGATGCTTGGGACAGAGGCAAACTTACAGTGATGTGTGTTCAGGATCCAGAGCAGGAGGGTCTGGTCTGTATTGGGAACTCCTAGGGTCTAGAGATAATGATGATCAAAACTCTCCCTGTTTACAAAAAGCCACATGTGGAGAGGGAAGATGCCTTCCTGGTGTAAAACTAAGTGAAGTATAAATGTGGCCAGCAGCTGGAATTTACCAAAATGAAGCCTGAAGCCTTGTCAAAGAATGGTTTGAACATGAAAGAGGGACAGTTGGCTCCCATGTCCCACTGTCTTCAGCAAAAGCAATACTTGGGGTATCAGCAAACTTGTACCATGGCCTCATTCCCCTTCTGAGACACTCTGTGTGCAGCATGGATGGTAAGTAGGTGCTTTAATCTGCTAAAAACCTTCATGTCTTTGGGGCTAACAGAGCAAGGAAGAAGAGGCAGCAGAACAAGGGTTCTGCTTTTCTAGCTGTAGTCTCTCCCCCATCCCATTCCCCACCACACCACTGCCCTGGCAAAACAGCACCAACAGGTGAGGAACAGGATTTGCTTTTGTGATGTCTGGGCCACTACTCTGCTGGTGCTAATAGCAATTAGGCTTTTAATGGAAGCTCCAGTACAGTCAGGCTGAGAAACACAAGTCTCAAAGTGCTGCAGTTTCTCAGTGCCTCAGGCAGTGATGTGACCCCAGGCACAGAATGGTTTTAACCTTTTCCCTTTTTTAAATTTTTTCCTCCCCTTTCCTTTTAGTAGGAGTCCCAACTGGAGTCTCAAAGTTCATTTTTGTTTGTAGAGAGCCCAGAGCACATGTCTTCTGTTTGTTTCCATCTCCTAACTACTTCTAGCACAGAAACCACAGTGGCAGTAATGCAATTCATAGCCAAGGGCAGGAAAAGCTTGAGAAATACCTGTGTCAGGTTCATACTGGGGAGAAACAGCAGGGTTAAAATAGTGTGTGGAGGCTGCAGGGCACAGCAGTGGAGGACTGCAGCTAGGTCAATTGATGTAACAAGGGAAAGATCTCTTGGCAGCCACCTGAGAAGGCTGCTCCCATTTACAGGCACTGCTGGTGACTCTTATTCTTGTTATTTAGTATGGGTACAGCAGCTAGAGGGATACTGACTGAGACAAGGGTCCTCTCATTACTGGAACTATTCACACGAGACTGTTCTGTTGGGCTCAGGAGCTTGTCCTGTGCAAAAAGTTTATCTGTGTAGCCTGTGTGGAGTCTGAGCTGGACAGTGAATGAAGGACACGTCCCAGATTGGGAGCAAAGCTGGTGAGTAATAAGAGGACTGCAGCACAGGTCATGTTTGGTGAAGGGACAAAGCCAACCTTATACTCACTCATCTCAAAGCCTGAGGGAGAAACTCATAATACTCGTGGGGTACTTTGTCCTCCACAGGTCTTTTCCTGGCTATTGGTAGATGGAAGCTAGCTTACACTTATAAGCCTTGATTTAAACTTAAATATTCCTGTTATTCATAAAAATGGCCTGTCTCTTTTTGAAAACCTGTTAAACTTCAGAGTCACAAGTATTCTATAACACGGTTCCTTTCTCCTTGATTAATTATAGTCTCTATTGCATGGAGTCAAAAAGTAGGCAAGCATGTGCTCCAGAAACTGGCAGCACTGAAAAGGAATTCCCACCACACTGTAAATGGGAGGAGATGGAATTTGAAACATATTGAGCTGTATTGTAAGTTCATGAATTGAGCTTCCCTAGAGTCACAGTGACCAGCATGAATCCATTCCCTCTCAACTCAGGAGCTAAGAAATGTGAGGTTTTTCTTACCTCAGTAGGGAGATACCACAATTTGGAGACTCTGGCAGTGACAACATCAGGAAAATGGGAGGACAGATGGGAGAGAGTTGCCTTCTCTGGAGGGCAAAGAGTCTGACATGTCACAAGATACCACAGACTGAGGCTACCAATTTCCATTAAAGAACTTTTTCCTGTATTTGCTTCCTGCCCTGGTTCTTTTCAGACAAAAAGTGTGGGTCAAGGCCTTGGATGGACCCTCCCACTAACTCCCTCCCGCTGCACGTGTCCAAGTATGGATGGAATAAGAAAAGAAGTTGTAGCAATTTGGTCAGGACAGATTTAAGGATTGAGGCCACAACATAAGGACATAAGAACTTCCATATTCAGTCAGATCAGTGAGCCATGTAGGCTGTGACTCAGCCCCCAGTGGTGATCAGCAGAAGACAGTATGTGAAGCAGGAGAGGTAGCCTGTTGGTTGCTCTTACCTCCTTGCTTCTGGCAGTCAGAGGTTTTAAGATATTCCTGATTCAGAGACCACATTTAATCACATGAAATCACCCCGCTGGTGGCCCCAACTCGCCACAGGAGTCACTGAACTCCTTTTGGGGTTTCTGCTCTTTGAGGCCAGGCCATAGCTTTATGCTACTAACACGATGGAATGAAGAGCTCATCAGCTGTTATTCACAGTGAAACACATTGGTCTGTGCTGGTTCCTCTTCTCTGCCTGCCTTTCTCCTCCCAAGGGCTGGATGAGGAAGCATTTCCTCACAACTACATTCCCTCCTGTCCTTTGGGAGCTACAGTGAGGGACAGAAAGAGCCTGGAACAGGACAGCAGGAACATGTTAGTCCTGTGGGCTGTGGGAGCAAGCTGGGAGGAGTGGTTGGTGGTGGTCCTGAACTAGCACAGTTCATGCAGCAATTTCACTTCTGGCTGTGCCTGACAGCAGATTTTGGACTGAAATGCAGCAAGTAGTGTCAGCCATGCAAAGAGTGGGCAGAAGGGAAAAGCTTTCCTTGAGAAGGAGAGAAAAGAAGGACTTACAGTTTCTGACTTTCTCTGAGGGAGAAAAAACTAGGGCCACTGGAAGGATCTTTGTTCTGTAAGTGAAAGGGTTTATTGGCTCCTCCAGATTTCTTAAGAACCAGGGCTTTGCCTGCTCTTGAATGGTCTCCAGACAACTGCTTCTGACAAGGCAAGAGTTTCCACTGAGGGTCTGCCACAGGAGAGTCCTGCTGCTGTGCCACTCCTGCTGCTTTGGGCAGAGGTGACCTCATGTCAGGCAGGCAGGACTTTTTGCCAGGAGTTTTTGTTCAGAGCACAGCCACTCACCTCTAGGCCAGTGATGTGAGGCTTTGAGCAAGCAACAGTGGATTTTCACTGGAGACTGAGTTATGAAGTACCTTGGTTTATATTTACAGGAATTTGGGGACATTGGTATAGGAAAGTGAGTATGTTCCAGTGAGTCAGGAGTATATCTCTGTCTGTGCTGGCTGAGACCAGATAAGAAGGACATGGTTCCCACTCACTGCACACACAAAGAGCCCCATAAAAGCAGCACCTTCAGCTCCACAGCACATTAGGCACAAAGGACCAATTAAGGTGAAAGCAAACATACTTCTCTTTGCCCTTCCGCATTAGTAAATCAAAAGCCAGGTGTATGGTGGGAAACTACATATAATGACCTCTTTATTTGATTTGAGAACAGACCGTGCTTCAAGCCCAAATGTCATTCCCTGAATCTATATTCCACTGCTGGCCTGGTGTGCAGGGTGTCACAACTGGGCTTCCACGTTAGGAACAAGAGCAGGAAATGAAAAAAAAAAAAGCAAAATTCTCCAGCAGTTGGCTGCAGCCTGTGTCAGAGGTGGGCAGAAAGAATTTCTGATTGTTGGTAGAGAAAGCACACTCTGCTAATTATTTCCATCAAATGACCTTAATTATATGGTTGGATACAGAAACCAGAGACTTAGAAAATCCATTTTGTTGACTTGGGAAATGCTGAGATCTGAAAAGGCAAAAAATCTGATCCACTCTTTCTGTACAGGTGGCCTCACTGATTCAGAAACAGAAATCTATAAAAGGGTTTCTAAAATAAAACTCAAAGTAGCCTTTCTGTTGATTCGTGTTTTTTTTTTTTCTTGTTCTATCCATACTGCAGCATTTTTCCTCTGGGATGTGCAGAGCTACTATTTTCTCACTCAAAGCCTGAGACAATTAACATTAGCAACCATAACAATGTGCCAGCATGCTTGAAAGCTCGCTGAATTAGTTGAATCATCTGCATTGAAACAACTGCAAATTAGAAATCTATTAAAGAAGCTTGGAAACCTTCTATTATTTAATGTAATATTCCATTAATAATGATGCTCAATTAAGACTGCTGCCCCAAAGTCTGTCTGAAAAGAGTTGGCAGAAGAAATCTGAGAGCACTTTGCTGGAGTCCTTCCCATTCCACGATTGTTGGACAAGCAGGAAGGGGAATCATGGACAGTACTTAAACCCATTTTTCTTCTTTAGTCTTTTCCAGGGCAGGCAAAGCTCATGGACAAGCCATAAATGGCATGGAGTGGGAAGAATACTCAACAGCAAGCTATTTCCCAGGCTCTGTGCCTGTCATGGCCTATTTGCTTTCATCCACATGGAGGCCTCCCCTGAGGTCCTCATGGTTTGCCCTGTGTGCTCCTGTTCAGTCACTGCATATATTCCAGTACTAATGCTTACAGATGGGAAAAGCAGCTGGGGAGGTTGGTGGGGAAAGTGAGCTGCTTGGTGGCAGCTGCCTGGGGGAATACAAATATTCCCACAGGAAATGCAAGGGGCAGTTGCAAGGGAAGAGTGAAAGCCTGGGAGAGAGTAATTTGGAAGGACAGGGGTGAAATGCTCAGGTGAAGAGGAGAAGCAGCAGCTTCCATTAGTGTTTAGGATGTGCATAGACCCTAACAATAAACCCATTCTGGAACCATCTGTGCTCCACCAAGCCTTTTCCAAAACATCTTTCTCCTGTCTTTAAGCTAATTTTTAATCACAGGACATGGGGCATTCTGCCTGCTTTGGACACAAAGGCTTAAAGCACCGGTGTTCCTAGGGTTGGAAGGATGCAGCCAACAAAGACAACACAGAACAGAACCACAGGTGGGACAGCCCCAGGGCAGCACCAGACCAACAGTGTTCACTGTCAGGGCTTGTCCCCAGCACTGCCTGGCTGTGTGGCATGGTGAAAAGGGGTCAAAAATGCCCCTCTGAAAGCCACCTGTAAGGATGCTGACCATGACCAGTCTGGGTAACTAAAGGACACTACATCAGCCTGTGCTTTGTTCCCAGCCAGTGTACAAAGAGAAATGTTGCCCCTGAGAACTACCTGGTTAAATTTGGGCTAATTGAAACCCAGTCACTGGATACTCCAGTCTCAGAATATGGCTCCAATCCTGACTGTGCCATCAGCAGTTGAGAAAACTCCTGTTGTTTTCACAGGAATGACAAAGTCAGATACAGATGACTTTGTTTAGTACAGCACGTGCTTGTGGTTCAGCTGGTTGAAAAAACAGATTTAGGAATCTGCTCTAATTTGCTTTGCTAAATGGAGGTCAGATGTCAGTCATTTTTGAACCAAACAGCAAACAGGGCTGTAAAGTCTCTCTTTAGCAGCAGCTGCCCTGCAGCTCAGGTTTTAGTAGCCCATAACAAACTAGCTGTAGAGCAGCAGGGGAACAGCACGTGGCTACAGCCCTCTGGGGTTTACCTAAGACACTGGTTGTAGTTACTGGTTGTAGTTACCAGTCCAGACTGTGGGAGGGGGAATGTTTTCTATGAAGAGTGACCATTGCAGCTGGATTGCACAAACCTGAGTTAGGACTTCAGAAGCCAGACACTGAGAGCTGATAATGTAAGAGTGTACAGCATGTCCTCATTCATAATCCTCTTGTGGAATGATTAAAAAAAAATAAATCTGAAAGAAAATTAATTTAAATGACCAGCTAGGGGATTCCAGGGTTATGGTTTTTTGCTCTCATTACAATTATACAATTAGCAATGTTTATTACATTATCTACCTTTGCAGATACTGTGTGGATAAACCAAGGAGGAAAGTCTGAGGCACTGATGCTGCTGTTCACATTCTCTTTGACCTCACTTCCACCAAAACATGGTGTGAAATATTTTATTAATTTTTAGTATTTGGCCAGGAATTCAGGAAAGACCATATAGGATCCTTCAGAGCCTGTTACTTCCAAATAGTCATTCCTGTGCTTGGTCTAAATTCATTAGCCTCATGGTGCTCCCTGTGCATGCAGAAATGTTTCCAGTGCTTCAACCAGTATTCACCTGTTGGACTGGGCAGAAGAGAAGGTGGCTGGGTGCTGAAATACAGTGGAGTTAGTGAGGGATGTAGATGTGCAATTCCTTGGATGAAAACTGAAATTGAACCATTTAGTACTTGAACACATGCAGGTGCATTTTTAGCAGGTAACTAAACATTCTGGGCTTGAAAATATCTCTGGTTCTGCTTCCCAGAGATGACTCAGGACATGTTGGGTTTTTTTAAGTAAACTGCACTCCTGAGCATGATTCGTATCTAAACTGGAAAGACCAAACTTTACTTTCTTCCTTCCTCCAAAACCTTGGAAAAATTGCGAGACTTGCTCCACTGTTCCCAAAACCATTCCATCACCATCAAGGGGAGAACAGAGCACAGGCAAGTTTTAGCTAGTCAGTCAACACAGATCTAATCTTCCACAGGGCAGTTCTGTTACCAGAATTTAAACAAGTTACTGTCCACCTCCAAAACCACTGCCTCATGGCTAAAATCTTGGCCATGACAGAAGTACAGCACTAGGAACATGTTCCAAGCATGGCACAGGAAGAGGCCACCTGATCCTCCAAAGCCCAGGTGGAGAAAGTCATTGAATAAAAGTCCTTTCTAAATTCCTGAAACTCTAGTTTAACTCCAAGTTAATTTTTTGCCTCCATTACATTGTTCCTGGACCCCTCTGCCCTGTGGGCTGGAAATCATCCTCTAATATCCATTCACCAGTCTATCTGTAGAGCACCTATTCCCATTTCTTCTTGCACTGACACTGTCCTTGGTGATAAGTAGCTCTTCAGCTTCTAGTGTTTACTCCACACTGATGCATTTATAGGCAGCAATAACACTCCTTGCCAGCCTTCATATTGCTGGGCTCTACCTCTACTTCAGATGCAGCTTATGGAAACCTCCACATTTTAAGAATATAGCTCTCTGGGCACACTTTTAATTTCTGGTGTTATTCCAGGACTTCAGGAGGGCTTTGTTCTCCTCTGCAGGTTTTGTGCTAGGTGGGCTCTGTACACAGACTCTAAAGAACAAGTCATACAGGTATGAGGTGAGAGGGGGTGAGTACAGGCATTTGGAAGCAAAGACATTGGTCTAAGGTTAATCTATAGGAAATGTGTTCCTGTCTTTTATCTGATTAAGTGGGACACTTCACATGATTTCAGGCACTTCAGATGTGTTGTGTTCAAAGAAGACCATCTCACTGCATATGTGCTTATTTACAGAGCTCCACTGTTCTTTCTTGCTTTCCTTTGAGAACTTTACCATGGACTATTCCCAGGTGGGACAGAGTGCTGTCTCCAAACCTACAGCCACTGCACCCACTGAACACATGCTCTGCAATTACTGGCACTTCTCAGGAAGTTTAAAAAATGCCACGTGCCTGGACCATTATTTAAGGCTCTGCTATTTAAGTGGTGGATGGAACAGACTTATCTAGGCTTGGTGGAAAGGCAGGAGTTGAGAGGGAAAACGGAGCACTGACATGAACTCCTGAATTCAGTTAGTGGATGCTCTTTTCTGGGACTTGCTTTTTCCCCTTTTTCCATCACAGAAAGGCATGTATGGGAGAATTGTGCCTTAGATCTTGATTCTGCTCTGCTCTAATCATGTCAGATTAAACATGACTTCTAAGTGCAAACCAGTACTAATTGTGCACCCACCTAATATATCCTCAATATCTAGGCTCTGAGAGGTGTCAGATCACTTTGCTCTGTGAAACCTGTTCCATACAGATGCTCTACATTTCTTCTCACAGTTTTCTACAAATAATTTAATGAGACTCTTCCATTCTTACTACAGAGGTCTGCAGCAGCAGTCTGCCAGACTGAATACCAAGAGGCAGTTTAAAGGAGTGTGGAACAGGAGGATAAAGGAAAGTAGATATTTCTCTCCTAAACCCTGGGAGATGGTTAGGGAGTTGAAAAAGAAAAAAAAAGTTGTTTCAAGAAAAAAAAAAATCAGTCTTTTGGGAGAAACAAATATGTGAGATTTAGGAAATCTTGTTGTAATTATGAGAAAGAAAAGGGACACTGCCTCAGTCCTAGGAGAAGAAATAATCAGATGTTTTAAAGGGGAAATAGAAAGAGGTAAATGTAGGGGCAACAAGAAAGCCAAGGTTCCCTCACAGCCTCAGTTTGCTTTTGTTACCACAATACTAGTGACAAAAGCTGTGCTGCCAATGTTTTGGGTTTGGTATTTTAGAGCTGCCTCTGCCCAGCAACCTGTGCAGAGGACGTGTCATTTTTAATCCTCAGCCCATCTTCCTTTCAGCACTATCCTTCTTTATTGGATTCAAAACTCAGCAGGGACTTAGATGTTTCCCAGAACAAACACCGTTCTTCCCGTACTACTTTTTCAGTCACTACTGCACAAATAAAACATCTTCTGATTGAATCCAGTCAGGTCACTGCTGGCCACTGCCAGCACATTTTTTAATAACGAGTCAGGAGTTTTACAAAGGACTCTTATTCTACCTCCAAGGCTGGTATAACAGCACACTAGCAAGCAAAAAGCCAGGACAAGGCAGTTTGGGTTTCTGCATTATCAACAACAGTGAAGGAAAAATACAATTCAAAAGAACCTAAGAAATGTTTTAATCCTTTTGCTTTTTTTTGTGGGTTTTTTTTGTTGGGTTGTTTGTTTTTCTTTTCTTTAGGTTGATTGGTATTATCCATAGCAGGATTCCTCCTATGGAAAACTTCTGCTTTACTAGTGTGGGAGTCTGATCATGTGGGAAGCTGAGAGCCATGTCAGCAGGAACTGCCTGGATGCACCTGAGGGATGCATCAAACTTTTGGTATTAATGAGAACAGACTATGAGATTCACAGCAGTGCAGATGCATTTAGCAATGTCCTTTGAAGTGCCCTGAGCAAATGTCTCCAGATCCTGCTTTGGAGATCAATGCAGCTCTACAGCACATCTGGTCTATGCACAAATTTCTCCTTCTCAGCGTATTTCTTTTTGTTTGTGGGTTTGTTTTGAGTTGTAAACACAGCTGACTCTCACCTCTCACACTTCTAAGACCACCTACATTTAGACCTTGAGGAACCATCCTTGACTTAGATCTTTAGATGCCATCCCAAGGACCCACTGCCATTAAGTCAGCATGCCAACAAAAATTGTCTTCTCCCATAGGTTTGGCTTCACTTTTTATTATTTAGGGGCTAAATGAAATGTTTACTGGCTTATTTTTCATTGCACAGCCAAGAAAGAAGGATGGGTTCCTATGTGACAGTACTGAAGAAAACAAGGTTTGCAGTAAAAGGGGCTTCCTGGCAGAATTCTCATCCCTTCTCAGTTGTGTTGGGGTCTCCTGGCAACACAAACACAGATGGTAGTAGATGATTTCATTACTTGCTGCTACATCTGAGCTTTCCAACCCTCAAAATATCATTTTGTATGGTTCCTTAGAGCTTAGGAGAGTAGAACATTCTTACTGGTGCAGAGAATGGGCTGTGACAGAGAATGGGCTCAGCACAGGGAGCTGAGGAAGACAGGAGGCTGGGGACAAGATGACATAGATCAGATTTGGAAGAATAGGGACTAGATCCAGTCCTTTCCTTTTCCCACTTCAGCACAACTGAGGACAAAGCTTCCATCAATGTAGCAGCTACCTGGGCTGGGGCAGCAATACTAACAGTGAAAACTCATCTCCAAAAGCAGAACACTCATCTCACCAGCTGATCATCACAGCAATACTCCTTCTCATGCCAACCAGATATTTAATGTGCTCTTAAAACCCACAGTGTGAGAGATCCCACAGCCTTCCAAGCAGTTGTGTTCCCATACAACAGGTGTGCTCTAGTCTCCTCCCTCAGACAGGACTGCCTTTGGGACTGCATCTGCACTGACAGAGTGAAGGAAAATCAAGCAGGTGAGACATAAAACTATGGAGCAGCTGCAGGACTTGAACCTTCCTATAGAGAGAGACCTTCCAGGTCTCCTCTATCTTCACTCTCAGCAGGCACTCACGGAATGAGGTAGATGGGTGGAGAAGGGCAGGAATAAGGAACAGACAGACTTTGGGCCTAGATGTGGGACTATCAGGTCTAGCCTTCAGGGTCTTCTATTGTTTTTTTAGCCAGAAATAATCTAAATTGTCTCGTTTCACCCAGTTAGTAGATGCCTTCTTCCATCCAAAATAAAAGAGGAAAAAAAGCCCCAAATAATAGCAATTAATTAATACAAGTGATTTGCTCTGGGGACACTGAAGAGGTAAGGGTGATGCAGTGATGTGCATAACCTAGAATTTGTGTAGAGGAAATGTGTAATGCAACATGAATCTGGAATGCCTTCACTGGTGCATCTTTAGAACTTCTGAGAACAAGTGTAACTCCATGGACACTGAGGTAGCTCCTGCTGGTTAATGCTGGCTGGACACTAGACTTATTTTTGCACAATACAGCAGGAATTTGAAAAGATGGACTATCTAAATTCTCAGCATGCACAGGGAGCACTTCATTGCTGTAGAGATTTTTAATGCTGAAGCTAACTGCAGAATTTAAATCTTAAAGTTTAAATACCAGAAGAACAATTTAAGAGACCCCTTCCGTGTTAGAAGCTGGATACATTAATCCTGTATTATCTAATTGTTTTTGCATTATTTACTCAAGCATTTATAAAAGATTCAGCATTGAAGCAGGGAATATAGTTACAATGAATTATTTGCATTCTTTATTCAGTGTAAATTAATTCAGGTCTCTCCAAGGACTGTGGGAATTTGCACCATATGCACAGTAGAAAGGGTGAAATGGAAGTTTAGACTGATGCACTGTAAATGTTCCCATGGAATGTTTTAAGCTTCTTTTTCTTCCCATTAGCCTAGATTATTCTGTTTATAGATGCTGGGGTGAAAGAAGATTCCTGTTGTTAATAAATAACACCCTCTTCTTAGGAATGATGAAGACTTAGAATCATAGAACCACAGAATCACAGAATGGTTTGGGTTGGAAGAGACCTTAAACATCACCTAGTTTCAAAGCCCCTACATGAGCAGGGACACCTCCCACTAGACCAAGTTGCTCCAAGCCCCATCCAACCTGGCCTTGAACACTTCCAGGAAGGGGACATCTACAGCTTCTCTGGGCAACCTGTGCCAGTGTCTCACCACCCTCACAGGGAAGAATTTCTTCCTAATGTCTCATCTAAATCTCCCCTCCTTCAGCTTTAATCCATTCCCCCTTGTCCTCTCACTATAGGCCCTTGTCCAAAGTCCCTCCCCAGCTTTCCTGTAGCCCCTTCAGGTACTGGAAGGTGCTCTAAGGTCTCCCTGGAGCCTTCTCTTCTCCAGGCTGAACAGCCCCAACTCTCAGCCTGTCTTCACAGCAGAGCTGCTCCAGCCCTCTGATCATCTTCGTGGCCTCCTCTGGACTCAATCCAGGAGCTTCATGTCCTTCTTACGTAGGGGGCTCCAGAACTGGACACAGTGCTGCAGGTGGGATGTTCCACTCTAGGAAAGTGGTAATTCTTTCACTTAGGCCACTGTCAATCATCATGCTGTAAACCTGGGGGGATCCCTCCACCTGTTTCTCCTCTGCTACTAGTATAAGATTTTTCTCAAAGCTTATCATTGCATAGCACTTGGTGCAGTCGGTTCCAAGTTCAGGTTGAACACACCTTGACAAGACAGCACAAATCATATAGAAATACCTGCTGGGTAATCCATCAAATAATAGAGAAATATCCAACCAGGCCACTCCTCAAAACACACACCTGTAACTCCAGCTGTGTACATACAATACATATGATGACTGATGCACGTCTACCTATTACTTTCCACTAAGTTTACTTCTCTCCTGCCCTTTTTTCTTCTCCCTGTAGCCCCTAACTCTTCTTCACAGACTTTCTTTCACTGACATACCCATCTGAGCTGACAAACTCCCTTCTGTGCCACTGAGCCAGTGAAGGGAAGTATTTCTATGTAGGTTCATGGATTTGCATTCATCATTTCATGAGCACTGGTGGGGATAAAGCACCTCTAAAGATGTTTCTCTTGTTACTTAAGAAAACTTCTATGTTCTTTAATGAAAGAAAAGTTGAAATTAACCCAAAGCAAAATGGAAATATTTCATCCTGTTCCTTTGGTCTAGATCTGGGCATTATCTGTCAGGGAATGCAAAATGCCTTATGTTTATCATGCACTGCCTTATAAAAAAGAAAACCTGCCCCCAAAACTTGCAAATCAACACACTCAAATCCCAGTTTCCCTGAATGAAGCACACTGTGCTCACTGGATGTTTTGCTGCATCATTAAATCATGTACAGTTCTCTCCCTGAATACAAATAGGTCCTATGCATGGAAACCACCATTACACCTCATCCAGTCCATCAGTCAATGCAACCATGAACACGCTTGGGGGTATAAAAGCCATGACCATTTTTCAAGACCATACATGAGTTGGACAGTGTGATTAGGGGGCTTGAGTAACCCGGCAAGTGTCACACACCCAACCAAGTTAGAAGCATGCAAACAGATTACTCACCTCAAGCACAAGAAAAGCATAAAGGCAACTATAAGGGCCCCTACTGATATACAGTGCCCCAGGTAGTTTATGATGAGAGCAATCTTGTAATGGAGCGCATACTTCCTCTGGAGGTAAAGAGATAACATGATTAAATCAGCATGACTCTCTAAGCACTGACATTAAGGAACAGTTAATCAGTTTAGGAAACAGTAATTACTCTTCTTGACTTTAAAATTATATAATAGCCCCAGGGCTGATGCTTATGTATAAGCCAAACATGCTGCCCAGGCACAGAAGTACTGGCTGGGTTTCATTTCAGTTTGGGATTTCTCCGCAGTTCCTAACAAATCTCAGCAAAAAGTTATTTTTTCCCTGCAATGTCTTCAGCATTTCACACTTTCATTATTACCCTGCTTTAAAACTTTGTTGTTTTAGGGTGACAAAGCTACCAAAGACACATTTTTCTCACAGTTTCAAAAGTTATAAAACATGATGATGTTTGGAAACGGCATGGTCTTAGTAAGCCAGGTTATGCTATTTTTCTACACAAATGGTTTGGTTTTCATACAAAAATGAATCAATTGTCACTAAGAATAAATAATAAGCCCCTTCCATACAGGCACATTTTTCTCTGAGATACATTCCTTGGAAGCTCTGATCCTTATCTTTCAAACTTGGGGCAGGACCAGTGCAGACTGGAAGAGCTGGAATCTGGTGGTGGCTTTTCAGCTTTGAGAGAGCCTGACAAATCAGAGCTCCTGTCATTTTTAGCAGCAACTCAAGTATGTAGCAAAACTTGACATCCTAGTGCCTACTTCCTAGGACACTGGGGAGATTATTGGTAGGTTCTTGATCTTGTAAACAAAAAAATTAAGTACAAAAGTGCTCCCACCTAAATCAGTGAATTTAGTGATGTGACCAAAATTTGACCTTGAAGTAACTGGCACATTCTTTATTGGTGGGTTGCTGCTGGCTTCAGAGAAAAGAGAAGCACCTCCTCTCTTTGCCTGATGGATAGGAAGAAGTAGAAAAACACTATTCAGATAAATACCAAGGATGGTTAAAAATTGACAGAGGTTTGCTACTTTGCTATTTATTTATTTATTAGTTTGGGCATTTGTTTCTTTCCAGGTTGAGCAGATCTTTCCCCACTTTGGGATACTGTCCTCCTTCAGAAGAATGGGACCTTTGAAAACTAACCACCTACATTTCCTCCCTTGTGACAAAAATAAAAGTCAGTTTTCTAATTTTGGTTGAACTTCCTTTGCTTCATTTTTTTCTAACAATTTCCCCTAACATTTTATTCCAGTCAAAGGAATTTGTCAGTGAATGAATGTTTGGCTGAAACTACAACCAGCAGCTGTGGTTAATCTGTCCCATTGTTCTGTGAAGATAACATCTTCCAGCACTTTGTGAGCCAGTGCTCTTGGAATGATTTTGGTGATGAAACCTGCCTGTATCTTCAGCACATGGAGTAATGTGCTGTTTCTGGACAGAACTCAACCATGCAAGGTATTTTTAAGTCTGTTATAAAATCCCCTAAAATAAACTTCCCCGTGCACAGGCCCATCTTCTGAATAGCCTTGAGGAGAAAAAAATAAATCACAAACCCAAACCTATGTGATCTGAATTCCACACTGAGTTTTATTCATTGTTAAGTCACAGGGACACCTAAAGGGGAAGGAAGACCTGATGTGTCTACCTGAAATGCAATCTTGTACCGTTCAGCTAGTGCCCTGGCAAACTGCCTTGCTTATTTACTAGAATCATAAAATATCTCAAATTGGAAGGGATCCATAAGGATCAAGGAGTTCAACTCCCTGCTTCTTGCAGAACTACCTAAAACTAAACCATATGACTAAGAACATCACCCAGAATTGCTCATGTAGTGCTAGAAATCTTTGGGAAGATGACAATGTTTCTCCCAAGCCAAGGATCCTGCTCTTTGAATCTGACCCTTAAGCTCCCTGCTTTGGCTCCTAACCACTGTTTCAGCTTCACTCAAGTTTTAAGAAGGTATGGTTTAAAACACAGGAAAATTAATTGGGAAAATATATAATTAAGCTCCTCTTTGACACTCTGATTCTGAAAGAGAAACAGGCATGACGTTTGTTTTTTCTGTTGCGGACACTAACGAGGTTTCCTGGAGGCAAATTCAAATGTCACAGAAAGAAGAACTGCCTCAGTATCTATGGAAAACTAAGCTGACAAGGTGGCAGGATCACTTTCCACGGGCCTACATGCAATCTGCATCACTGGTAGAATTGCAGATAACACCTTCAGAGCTGAAAAACATGTGCCCAGAATCTGGTATGTGTTGGCCAAAGCTCAGTTCTTGTACAATACTTGCATAACAACTTTTTTCTGCCTCACCCTCTTGAAGACTCATACATTAAAAACAGTAACAACCTTCTACTGTTACCCAATGCTCCTCTGCTTCCTCGAAGATGTTTCACTTCACTAGCAGATTTAAATCCTCTTCAGGCTTAGGAGGAAGACCGTTACGTGAGAAAGGAGATGGTCTGGACACTCTCTTAGCCTTGCTCTCTGGACCACAGCAGGTCCCATCACTGGAGTCCTCCCCATGGTGTGCTTTATGCATGACAATCATGTTCCATCAGACAGTGCAGAGTTATTTTCCAGCTGGCTCCTACCAGGTAACTGAGGAAGCACAGCTTTGTGTGTTTACCTGCAGCAGCTTTGCACATCTAGGGCACGCTGGGCTCCCTGCAGCCAGACTTCAGGATGTTGATGGAGTCATGCTGTCCAGAGGACTTCTGCCTTTGCTTTAGCTAGGACGTGACTGCTAACCTGTCCAAACCAAGTCAGCTAATGATTTGAACTAATAACCACCTAATGACAGCACTCTTAGCTCTCCAGATGACGAGGATCTTTCTCCATCTAGAAGAAATTGCTGACAGGTCCTGCCAGTGTTTACAGCATGCATCTTACTCTGGGGCTCTGCACTCCATTCCCAGTTCAGTCTCTTCAGATTTCTTCCTGTTGCCAGGATGAGCTCATCACCAGTACAGTTCAAAAACACCGTATCTCCTCCCCAAAGACTTTCAGAAGCAACTGAGAAGTATCTGTCATCCAAGATGCTTCTGAGCCCACTGCTTTCCTGTTCTGAGCCAGCTGGAAGCTGGGTAGCTGTGGCTGTGCTCTGAAGCAGGATACATTAGCTTAAACCCAGCATGGTGCTAACTCAGCTACACAGCTTGAAGCCACCTCAAAGCACTAGCAGAACCAAATTCATATCCAGCTGTCATAGGCCACATAGACAAGACCAAAGTTCCTAATTTATAGCTCTTTTTGGAGGCTAAGATGTGTTTTTTGCTGCCTGAGACTCTCATTTATCTTTCAACAACAGCACGGATTTGTGCCAGATGCAGCAAAGGTCCCTTTGACACAGGAGCTCATAGGGTGAGCAGAAGCTTTCCATTCATCACACATTACACCATTAAACAGCCAGTTGGATCAAAATGACTTCTGTACGTGATTCCTGTGCCTGGAGAGGGAGATAACTGATTGTTCAGAAGATGGGATCCAGTCTGATGTTAGGACACCTACACTTGGGTATCTACCCAACATTTGAACCAATATCTGAAGCAAAGGCTAGGAACAGTTACACACACAGAGGCATCTAGTGCCCCTTGAGGTGAACTCAGGAGACTCTGGGCTT
The DNA here is from genome assembly GCA_020745705.1 of Hemiprocne comata. Lineage (NCBI taxonomy): Eukaryota > Metazoa > Chordata > Aves > Apodiformes > Apodidae > Hemiprocne > Hemiprocne comata. Next base: position 4,973,094 of record CM036587.1, on the reverse strand, counting down.
GGTCTTGGGGACTGACCTCTCAATTGCTGCTGCTGAAGGACACAGGTGTTCCAGAAGGCCTGTGACACATCTGCTAGATGCAAGGAGACACACTGGGGCACTTTAAACCACACTGTGTAACTAGATGCTGGCAACTGGATCCCAGCCCAGGTGGGAATCTGGGAGCAAAGCAGTCCCAGAGCACAGTTTTATCAGCTACTGCCACAGGTCTTGACCACAAGTAAAGTGATGATGGATTAATGTAATCCACTGAATATGTGTTACAGGAGCTTATACCCCCTAAGACTGACCCACAGCTGAAAAAAACCTGAATTTCCCTTGCTACATCACCAACACCCTGGTGTGTGGACACGGGGTTGATAGTAAAAAGTCCTGTTCCTGTCACATGTATCAATCACTGCATTTGAAGTCAAACCGTGTCATTCTCTAGCACTCTGGCTGTGAGTGGCCAAGCTTAAAAGTATTGTTGTTTTCTGTATTAAAAAACAAACAAACCACAAAACATGGGGCATACCTCCTGGCTGATGTTTAGCATCTGCTGGGATCAGTCAATAAATAACAATAGACCCACATTTGTACTTGCATCTCACCTTGAATGAAAATGGAGGATTATGGAAATCCATGGGGATTTTTCACAAAAAATATAACCCAAGTGTTCATCTGTAACACTGAGCATTGTGTGGAGATTTCAAAAGCATTCACAAATATTAATATTTGCAAAGCTGGTCTCAAATCTTTGAAGATCTAATAAATGAGCTTCTAGGCTTTTGCAAACAAGGGTGGGGGAACATCTGCACTTTCATCTGTTTAAGGAACATGCTATTTAAGAAGTTTTAAGCTATTACCATAGCTGCGAAGTTTTTAAAAGCAAAAAAAAGAGTAAAGGAAATAATCCTGTCCTCTAGTCACAACAACATCTCCTGCCTCTTCAAATAAAACTTGTCTGCATTTGCTTGTGCACAGTTTGCACTTGTTCAGGTCACGCAGACACACACACAGAGTGTCATTAAAACACAGCAGCATTTTCCTGAGCTGGTACAGCAGCCTGCCACTGTCAGCTCAGGTTTCACATCCCAACTAAACCACATCAAAGATTTTGAGTCTTCACCCAGCTCTGTTCCCCATTCTCAAAATCAGGACTGGCTGCTACACATACCCCCCTCTTGCTCATTTTTAAGAGGGTGGTTTCACAGGAGTGCAAATCCATTTCAGTCAGAGATGGTCTGCTGCCATGGTCTGCTGTCTCCCCCCCCAACCTCAGCCATGCTTTCACTCCTGCAATAATGCAGCTTATAGATGGTTTAGGGAACTGATTCATCCAAAAAATGACCCAGCAAAAAGTTTGTTTTTCATTTGAAGTGGGCACGAAATGTAAAGAGGGGCTGCCCTGGGGTGGTCCCAACTTAGATCAGCTTAAGTTGCCATGGGAGCCTGTCCACTATGCTAGACCATCCTGTATGTCTACCAGTCCCTCTGGATGTACTGGTGCATTTTTCCTTATTTTCTGGACACCTCTAGCAAATGGAGGTGTGTGTGGGGGTGAGCTACCACCATTTGCCTAGCCAGTGGGTAAGAGCTGGCACTCCTCAGCAGCTGCTGTGTTGTTATCTGTCTCTGATTCACTAGTCAAAGCCCACATTCAGCAGCCACATGGATTGTAGAAGAAGTGGGTGCTGGGCCACAGCCACAGCCCATCATGACTGATCAGGGTACAGCACTAGTCCAGATAGTTCTTGAGTACTAGATCTGGATTAGCCATGCAGGTACACCTCAGTAGGTGAGACCTTCTCTTCATCCTCTCTGTTTGCAACTGGCACGGCACAATTCCAATGACAAAATGAGTGGGGTGAACCCCAAAACATAAACAGGCCTGAGCTGCTGGGCTCCACCCTGGATCCTAGAGGGAAAAGTCACCCCTGGCAGAGAGACAACACAAAGCCTACGTGTGCTTGTGTCCCACAGCACTTCAAAAAAAGGAGGAGGAGAAAGAGAACATGGCATGAAAGGCTTGAAGGTTTAAACTGTGTGAGGATGAATGTCTGTGATGCCTCCAAGACAAGCTGAGACATTTGACAAGAAAAGGACTTGGCATGATTGCTTGTGGCCTTTCTGAAGGAGCTAATTTCATTCTGTAAACTCCTATATAATGCAAGACTGGCTCAATCTTTTAAAGACAGCTGAGACCTAAGCTTGCTTTTTATGTATTTTTCTGCTGCTGCCCCTGTACATATTTGTTGAAGGAAAAATGACACTGAGATCCAGAAAGGCCAGTTGTCAATGAGACCTCAGAACTGATAGGTCCAGGGTGGAACCAGCTGGTGAAAGTTTATTTTTCAGAGTCAAAGAAGCTTTTGGTTTTATTGTTATTATTACTAACATTTACTGTAGCAGCTGAAGGCTCTCAATAAAGGTAGGAAGGATCTGCATAAATATACATCATCAGGAACAGAGTCTAATAAAGCATCCTTTTTTAAAAACCATGTGAGTAGGGAATTTGGAGAGAGGATAAGTGATTTACTTGAATACAGAGGGAGGATTTGTTGCAGAGACATAAATGGAATCCATCTCGCAAGTCCCAAATTAGCATGTTAACCTTAAGCTTAGCTTTGCATTCATGTATGCTGAGAAACGTTGTTGAGAGGAATGAAGGGGAAAATACAGACCTTGTCATCCAAAATAGGTTCACACTGAGAGTAGTTGATCTTGGAAGCCCATGTCCCATTGCCCAGGCATTCTCTGTAGGCATTTCCTGGTATGAACCAAAATAAAAGAGAGATGAACACTCTGTGCTGGACTTTAAACAGCCTAGCAATTTCACAGATTTAAGAAAAGGTTACAGAACAGATTATTCACAAGGCAAATCAACTTATCCCGTTGCTGTCAGGACTAGAACAGCCTGCTGAGGAGGGAAGAGGAGAAATAAAGGACATAAACACATCCAGAGACAGCAAGTATTCAAAGATACTTATTGATAATGTTTTCTTACAGCATATGGGTTCAGAAGACAGCCAAGGCATGAGAAGAGCATTGCAAGAGAAAGCTTAATGTGAGCATAGTCTTTTAAAACAGCAGTTAAAGGATGTATTCAGAAATAGGCAGAAAAGTTTAGGGCTTTAATGTTCCATCGAGGTGAAGGTTTGTGTATGGTAAACTTCTTGCTGTACTCTCCTCCCATTTATCCCACTGTGAACTAGAAGCAACATCCCTGGAGGTACTGATTTTCTAGAGTTATTTTATGCAACAACATTAGAGGTAAAACTTCAGCAAAGAACCTCTAACAGGAGCAAGATAACCACATCTCCCAGCCCTGAGGCAGGCCACACAAGAACACCTCTGAGCAGATTTCAGAAATGTGCACACCTAGGTTGGGATACGCTCGCCCATCCTCTGTGAAAGTGAAACCACTTCTGATCTTTTTCCAAGGTACCAACTCTCCCAGAATGTGAGTGAAAATCACTAATTGCTTGGCTGAAGCAGAGAGATTTCATGTACAATTGCACTGTCACCCTGAGAAGCTCCAGGAATTGTGTGTAGCAATGTTGGGGGCAAGGAGAGGAGTTCAGTTTCTGGCAAGCACTCCTCTTCATCACTAGGAACTCAGAGAGAAAACTATGCAGTTTTGCTGTAAAAACTACCTCCAGCCACCCATCAAAAGCACATCCAATCCCAAGCAATCGGATTTTTTCACGCTTATTCTGAACTGTGTCTTAGAAACCTGAGAATTAAACAGGAAATTCAGAAAGATCCCCAAAGGACACATATAAACAACTTCCTAATGAACTCTTCATGATGTTCTTGCTGACCTTTACCCAATTTCTTCTTGGGCATTTGCCATGATCATTTAGTCCTAGTTCACCCTCCAGCCATCAGGAAAATAAGACATCAAATAAATGCATTGGATTGAACGTTTCTAAAAGTACTGTTGACAACAATCATTAAAAAGGTAGAAAGACTTTTGAAAAGGTGCTTTTTCCTACAGAGAAGGAAAGTCCACACAGAAAGCAACAAGGAACAGTTTGCCTAGATGCTCCAGATTGCACCATATCCATACAGATCACAGAATTCCATACTGCTACTGTGTATTTGCACATTTCACTATTTCTTCTTAGAGTGGCAAGGCCAAATAAAAAAAAAATCACTACTATAATTTGTGTCAGAAAATTGTGCTAGAGGTTCAGAACCTCAATTTCCATTTCTGCCACTAGTTTACAGACAAATTAATATACTTCCCTCTCTTTCTTACTGGAGAGTCAGGTATAGATTGCCATTTTCTGTGCAATTTTTTGGTGCAGTTTTCCCCTGAGGGCTAAACAGGTGATCAGACTTTCTTCCTCACTGCTCTGTTTATTACTGTTCAACATCCCAAGCTAAATACTTCTTGGGGTGTCTTTTACCCCCTTCCTCTGAGACCAGGTCTGGCTGGAATTCAGGTGGTTGGATCTGAGTTACACCCCCCAAAGGCCCTATAGTTGGCTCCTCCTTTTGGCCAGTGCTGAAGCTCTATGTGCTGGTTTTGAGTCTCTGTAGCAAACATTGGACCCTCCCGACACTGAAGGTGTTGGCACTTTGCTGATTATTGAATCCCACTTCCAGGATATTGCTCATAAGAAATCCTTGTTTTATTCATTCTAGCTCTTTCCTTCCCTCACTGTATCTTTTCAGCTCAGGTTTCGAGATTACAAAAACAATCAACACTAGGAGACACTCAGAATGTCCAACTGGGTCTACGTAGGTACCTGAGAGGGAAAGGCACATTTGAATCAAGGAATTATTTATCCAGGCAAAAGGAAAACCACTCTCCTTTTTCTGACTTCCCTTTAGATGGGAAATTGACAGAAAACAAGTTGGTTGAGACAGGGGAGAGTCTCAAAACTAGGGAAAGAAGACCCTTTTGACCCTAAGGCTCCCTTCAAAGATTTCTCATAGTTGGAAAAGAAATCAAGTATTAGGAGTATTTCAGTGGTGCCCTGTGATAGGGCGAGGGGAAATGGCACCAAGCTACAACACAGGAAGTTCCACCTCAACATGAGGAAAAACTTCTTTACTCTGAGGGTGATGGAGCCCTGGGACAGGCTGCCCAGAGAGGCTGGAGTTGCTTTCTCTGGAGACTTTCAGGACCCATCTGGACGTGTTCCTGTGTGATCTGCCCTGGGTGCTCCTGCTGCAGTGGGGCGTTTGGACTTGATCTTCGGAGGTCTGTTCCAACCCCTACGATTCTATGATTCTGATTCTGTGAGTGCTGCCCCCTTCCATGCTAACTTCTTTCTCTGCTCTTCTCATTGTTCCTTCCATTTTACAGGTACATAAACAGAAATGTGTGTATATGACTTCCTGCAGGACCGTGGCAGAGCTGTGAACCATCACAAACGCCTCCGTCTCCTGCACTACGTCTTCTCAGCTCATTAAAACTTTCTTTTCAGAAGGATAAATGTGCCTCATGCTTCTTGTCCAAAAGAATTATTAGAGACCAGATCATGATCAGCAAAGCAAGACTGAATGTAATGAATGCCATCCATTTCCACCTCCATTTTGATGTGCAACCCCTCCATTTAGAATATTAACAGTTATAAAATGTGCCTCTGAGCTCCCTTCCAGTGCAGATGCAGGAGTCCTCTACAACACCCACATCAAAGCAGTTCTTTGAGAAACAGTCATCTCAGTTTATGAGCTGTCACACCAGGCTCTTACATGGTGAGCAGCTCAACAAGTGGAGGATAAAATCAAACTCTGAATTTCTATTCCAGAATCTCCTCCAGTATCAACCACTTCTTGGAAAGAAAAGCAGCAAGTAGACCTGACTTCTGGGAATGTCTCATTCCAAACTCTAGTAGTCATAAGTAATTTATACCCCAACGCAAAGGTCTTCCTTCTTCCAAATGCCTTACAGCATTAGGTTTAACAGCCACATGGAAACAAGTTTCCAATCATACTGAATGTATTTTCATATATCTTTTTAATAACTTCATACAGATCTTTTGGTCAATGCTTTAAAGGGGAAATATCTGATTTAGTGAGTGAGGTAATATTATAGAGTAAGAGCCTCACTGCAGGCATCTGGAAGAAGCAGCTCTTGTTCATGCAGAGATGAATCCCATGGCATATAAAAAGTGAGTAGCATTTCTTGGGGATGTTGGACAAATAGTTTATGCACTGGACAGTGGCTCACTGCGTTCACAGACAGTCAGTCACATCTGGCATGTGCTGAACTTCCTGTGTGCTTGAGTATCTCTGCACAGAAGACCCTGGATAAAATAATGGCAACTTCAAATAATTGCCCTAGTCTTTTTCAGAGCAGCAAACAGCTGCTGCATAGCATCCCTATGTACTGTCAGAAGCAGCACAGAGAAGATGAAGAAATAAAAGATGCTGGACTTAATGACAGGCTGAGTCACTGGGACATGTAGAGTTGTAGCAGTGATCAAAGCAGTAAAGAGAAGCCAAAACTATGACACATACATTGGTTCTACGAGAGACAGCAATGGAAGATACGTGTCCCTCAGCTGCAGAGTACGTAAAGGAAGAGAAGTTGCTGATCTTACCAAGGGAATTCTATGATCTCGTTGGTGACTGAATGTGCTGAAGAATATTCCCTCTCACCTGGTTTTCCAACGAGAACTGGGATTTGAACTGGCTGATGAGAACTCTGCTTAGTGCTGGAAGCATTCTTGCTCTTTGTTTAAAGCACTGAGTACACAAAGCGACTGGATTACGTTCAGTTTTTCTTAATGGTTGTCATGAAAAATAAGGAGAAAGGGCAAGAGTCACTTCTGAAAACTCCATTGTAGAAACAAACAATGAACACCCAAGAAGAAAAGAACAGTTCCATGATCTTTCTAGGGCAACAATAGCTAATGAGAGCTATTAACACTGTTTCTTTTATTGCTAGTTAAAAAAAAAAATAGAAATGGTGCCAATTTTCATTTCCGTAGACAATGGCACTCTGAAGAGCTCAGTATGCTTGCCCTGCTTCTAGTTTTTCTTCCTTACTGACTTTATTCTAAATAACAGATACATCAAATAAAGAGATTTTTGGTGGTTATAACTTGTGGTTATTTGTGCTCTGTGTGCACGTGCACTCATAAACACAACTGGACAAGCAGATTTAATCTTCATGCAAACAAATAGTAAGCAGTATGTGACTCATGGTGACACGGGCAACACACAGAATCACAAAATCTTAGGGGTTGGAAGGGACCTTGAAAGATCATCTAGTCCAACCCCCCTGCCAGGCAGGGCCACCTAGAGTACATCACACAGGAACTGGTCCACACAGCCATTCTACACATAAATGTTGACATATCATCCAATATTCATTTCTATGCTTCAGTCTATGGCCTCTTCTTTGACTTTGAAAATGTTGATTTCCTTCTGTTGTAGCTTATTAGCAACGTTTTTGGCATTTGGTTGTTTCTGCTTAACCATCAGTCCAGGGGACAGGCAAGGAGGAAAAGGGAACTCCCTGAATAGAAAGAAATATCCAGTAATGCTCAGACTGTCACTCAGACTGTCACTCACTTGCTAACTTCCAGAAAATGCATTTCATTCCCTCCAGGCCAGCCAGTATAACATATTCATGTTACCATTTCCTCTAAGGGCTGGTTCAGTCCTGCTGATCACAGTCACATTCTATCAATAAAGCCAATGACAGCACTGGCAGCATTCCCAGTCAAAGGCAGCAATTAGAGCCCCTCAGACTGTGCTCTGCAACACCTTCCACTACTGCTCCTGCTCTGCAGTGGTGGCTGCTGCTCTGACAGCCCCATGCCAGACCTTCATGCTACAAACCAGCCAACACTTCAACACAATATAGATACACAGACAAAGACAGTAGGAGCATCAACATTTTGCAGCTCTCGTGGGCTCTGAGGTGATGGCAAAAGGATCTCCAGTTCTGAAGACCTTTCTGTTACATCACAGAGAGGTAGGTAAGTGATCTGGGCATGACTGTAACAAAGCATTGGCAGGAATAGAGTTGGGAAACCCTGCTCCTCACAACCAGCTACCCATAGCAGCAAATATTCCATGTACAAAGCTGCTGTAAAAGCAATGCTTGCCCAAAAGTCCTTGTGAACAACACTGCTCCAACCCACTTGATGAAGTCTTTATTAGCAATGTGTCACTGTTCACTCTTGGTTTAAATAGTCCTTAAGAGCCCCTTCAGTGAGCAGGGAACTTTCATCACTGCCAATTTCACAGGATCTTCAGATATAACCTCCTGTTGGCAATTGTTGAGGAATGAGCGGTGTGATGAGGGTACTGTAGGTAGAAGTTTGGTGCCCAATCTTCCTCACTCCAGCTTTTGGGAAAGGTGTGCCCTGCTCAGTCTGTTTTTTTATGGTTCTTCTCTGAATAAAGTCAGAGAAACAATCAAATAACTGCAGGATGCTCTGACTCATATATGTTTGTATATACATACCCACATACACTCCCAGACTACAGCACAGAACTTGATCTTTTCTTAGTGGAACATAATCATTTAAGAGCAAGTGAGACATTCCAAGGTGGAGATAAAAAGCTTTTGTATGGAGAAGACAAACACAGTGTTGCATTTATCCAAAAAGTAAGCATGCTAATCACAACATGTTTTTGGGGCAAACCCCAGCATATCTGGGGTTTAACATATTATGTTAACATATTAACATAATTAATAAACATTAACATAATATGTTAATATTTAACATATTAACAATATTTAAACATATTGTTTAAATAAAGATAAGCTGATCAACCCAGATTTGAGCAATGTATCCCTAAACAGCCCAAAACAAACAAACAAAATGGATAATGATTTCCATAGAATCATAGAATAATTTAGGTTGGAAAAGACCTTTTAAGATCATCAAGTCCAACCTTTAACCCTACTCTACCATGTTCACCCTTAAAACATATTCCCAAGCACCACATCTATACAACTTTTAAACACATCCAGGGATGGTGACTCAACCACCTCTCTGGGCAGCCTGTTCCAATGTCTGACAACCCTTTCAAAGAAAAAAAACATCCCTAATGTCCAGCCTAAACCTCCTCTGGTGTAGCCTTAGGCTGTTCCCTCTTGTCCTATCACAGAAGGACATGAGAGAAGCTTGCAGACTTAGTTAATTTTGAAGGTCTCCTCACACTCAGGATTGCTGGTGTTTGATAAGGGAAGAGACATCCAAAATCTGTTTATAGCTTAGCCCATAACCCTCTTGAGCATCCCTGCCACCCACTACCAGTATCACAAGACTAAGACATGGGAAAATTTCCATGGGATGTGAGCAGTTTTTCACAAATAAGCTCACAGACCTTTATCCAGAACAGACATCTGAGTTACCCATCTAAACTCCTGCAGAATTAATTCCTCCCCAAGATGTTACACTTTATTAACACCACTGCTAGAGACTCATCTAAAAAGACCTCAGTGCTGTGTCTCATCAGCAAATGGAGCAACAATGGTCAATATTTGTCATCTCAGCTGTGATTTTTGTGCTACATAGAAACCACTGAATTCAGATGAGTGTGCTAACTCTTAGTGTTCAGTGTAACTGACTGCTTCAAAAGTGCAAGTGCTTACATTAAAATTGTATTTAAATACTGATAACCAATAATACCAGCCAACAGAAGTACACAGACACTGGGAGTAGCTGCAACAGCCTCACCAATAGGTGGATTGAAAACTATCTGAATGGCCAGGCCCAACAGATGGTGATCAGCAGCACAAAGTCCAGCTGGAGGCCAGTGACCAGCAGTGCACCCTGGGGATCAACACTGGGTCCAGTCCTGTTTGACATCTTCATTAGTGATTTGGATCATGAGGAAGAGTGTACCCTCAGCAAGTGTGCAGATGACACCAAACTGGGAGGAGTGGCTGATAATGCCAGAGGGTCATGCTGCCATCCAGAGGCATCTTGACTGGTTGGAGAAATGGGCTGACAGGAACCTCATGAAGTTCAACAAGGGGAAGTGCAAAGTCCTGCACCTGGGGAAGAACAAGCCCATGCAGCAGCAAGCACTGGGGGCCACCCAGCTGGAAAGAAGGCAAATGTTATCCCGGGCTGCATTAGGTAAAGCATTGCCAGCAGGTCAAGAGATGTGATCCTTTCCCTCTGCTCAGCACTGATGAGGCCACCTCTGGAGTACTGGGTCCAGCTCTGGGCTTCTCAGTACAAGAGACACATGGACATGCTGTAGAGAGCTCAATGGAGGGCCACATGATGATTAAGGGACTGAAGCACCTCACCTATGAGGAAAGGCTGAGAGAGCTGGGATAGCTCAGGCTGGGAAAGAGAAGGCTTAGGGTGGATTTATTAATGTATATAAATACCTAAAGGCAGGGTACAAAGATGACAGAGCCAGGCTCTTTTCAGTGGTGTCCAGTGACAGGACCAGAGGAAATGGGCACAAACTGAAACACAGGAGGTTCCATCAGAACACCAGGAAACACTTTTCTGCTTCTGAGGGTGACTGGAATAGGTTGCCCAGGGAAGCTGTGGAGTCTCCCTCTTTGGAGATATTTAAAAACCATCTGGACACAATCCTGGGCAACTGGCTCTAGGTGGCCCTGCTTGACCAGGGGGGGGGTTGGACCAGATGACTTCATCAGTCCCTTCCAACCTCTACCATCCTGTGATTAACAAGACACTATTATCCTCTGGAACTACTTTAAAACAGCCTAGGTTCAATGTTTTACATCAATTTGAGAGGTAAAACCTTGACCTTAATTTCATTTCTAACAGTAGATGACATTGCATTTCCAACTGGAAAATGCTAAGATGGCTTTTTTAGTTTTTTTTTTTTAATTGACCCTGTTGAAGAACATGAAGCTTTTCAGTTAGTGGTAACTCAATCTGTATAGATTGGCCTTGTGGCAGCCTTGTATTTAGTCAGTAAAAGTCCATTAAAAGCATGAGACAAACAAGAGACAGAAGCACAGGGCAAAGCTAAGTGGATGTAATCCTCAGCAGGAAGCTAACCACGTCCTTCCAGCCATTAGCAGGTGAAAGACAATTCCAGACACTGCATGCAAGCACTACAGTAATGGATCTTGTCCTTGACTACTGGAACTGAGCAGGTTTTGGAAAACATTTCAGTCATCTTGCTGCGTCTTGTGTAGATGACCTTCTGACAAGGTTCACATTTCCAGTCATCATTAAAATGGAAATCGACCTTTTCCAACTACTAATGCCTTTTGTCCTGGATCCCAGGCACACAGAGTGGCCCTGTGATCATGAGACAAGTTCCTCTGCTACTGGAGTGAAGCCAGTAAACAGGCAAATGAATAAATAAAAGTCTGTTAAGTTCTGAGCTACACACAGCTAAGGGCATCTGACTGCTTTGGCAGCTTGCTGATCCATGTTAGCTGTCAGCCACGCTGAAATGAAGGCTCCATCAACCAGAAAACCAGAATCCCCACTGAACAAACTCCCTAGAAAGTGTGAAGTTTTGGAAAGTGGAGTTAGCAGCAACTATGGTAATCTCAGAGAATCGCAGCTTCAGCAAACAACTGCATGAGCACAGTGGGTCAGATCCTCCATCTCCCTACCAAGAGGATTTGCTCAGTCTGGATTAAAAAGTGTAAGCCCCAAGAATTTCCAGTAATTGCTTTGTAACACTATTTCAGACACTCTGTTAAACCACTCCACTGGGAATTTTTTTGCTGATAGCCTAAATAACTTGCCCCCCCCCCCCTTTTTAAGATTCTTAAACTGTTAAACTCTTTTTGCCTCTGCATCGCCCTTTGACCAAGTTGAATAAACTGTCTTCCTTTTCAGGGTAGATTAAACCTGCAGATTTATCACTGGCAGAGTTCAGCTCTGTAATTTAAGCATACTTGCAATGAGCCTTGTTCAGCACATCTTACCAGCCCCTTCCTACACTGGCTTCAGGGCACAGCAGTGCAGGCTGTAGAGCAGCCAGTCAATGGTGCCCCCCAACATGGAGGTATTTATGCAAGTTTGCCAATGGAAAGCAGTGGAAGCACAAATAAGTGAGGTTTTCCTCATGTTTGCAAGAATTAAGATAGGTTCTGTGAAATGCTGGTCTTTCAAACTAGAAAAGACAGTGGAGAAAACTTGTATTGTCTCAGTGCCCGGGTTAAAGCTGGATACATTAATTTTAAAATACACAGTTTTGGGGCAACAAGAATTACTTGGTAAATCTGGTAAACTGGACCTACATTTTAGCCCCAAAAAGGAAAAAAAAGCCCTGAGAAAATGTCCAAGAACCCAGGAGTAAACCAGAACAAAATCAAACCCTTCAGCACTGGACATTGTAGCCCGTAAGTTACAACATGGAGCTTTCTTACTCTGGTCCTTCCATTGTTGGACTTCAAGAGGAACTTAAACTTAGTTCAATGGATTCCTTCCTTTCAGGATGTCCTCATCACTGGGATATTATGAGATTCTCCCAGTGTCACCTCCAAATAATTTTTATTCTTTTAATGTTCCAAATAAGACATTTTGCTTGCTATCAAGCAAAAATTTTTCTCTGGGGTACTTTTCCACCATGATCCCCAGTAAACCCAACAGGAACTGCATGATATAAGTTCCTCAGATTGACTACTCAGATTTCATAGGATTCAAATGAAATGAGATAGAAAAAAAAAAATCCCTGTCTTGTCACTTCATGTGTATGCTATTCTTAGCCCTTTCTCAAAGTCTCAGAAAAACAGCAAGCACCTAAAACCAGGGACTGAATCATGGGGCTGTAAATTATTTATTCATGTGCCACCCTTCCTGTTTGGTGGGTTTCTTCTGATTGTTGCAGGGACAAGCTAGAGCCAGGTAGGATTCACAATGTGAATTCACACTGCTTGCTATCTCTAGACATCATAAGTGACAGTGGCAGAATTGTAAGAGCAGTTGGACACCCATGAGACTGGAAAGAAAAACACCTCTCCACATACTTTATCTGTGAATGAGGGATAGTCAGACAAAAATAAGGAGAGGAAAGAACAGTTACCCAACCAGTGCTTGGCACATCAGCCAGCATCATCCCAAAAGCCAAGCTTTGGGCAGAGAGAGGTTTTCTTAGATGTTATGGTTGGGTTTTTTTTTTTTATATTGATGTAGAATTATAATGCACTTACAGGAGAGTCTTGGAAGGCAGATAAATAATACTTTAGGCAAGAAGCATTGCCCTAGAAAAATGTTCCTGGCCTCAGCTTTGTCTAGCTCATCAACCTGATGTTTCTTCAGACTTTCAAGCACATAAGAAACTTTGCTCAGCTTTCCATTGTTTTCTTTTGCCAAAAAGTCCTAAAATGCTTTATGAGAAGCTCAAGCAGTCTAGTTATCCTCACTTTCTGTATTGATTTCCTATCTGCTAAAAAGCTCCAGTGATTCACCCAGGTCATATAAAGTGTCAAAAGCGAAGGCAGGAACAGAACCTTTCAGAAGTTTAGAAGTCCTCCAGACTTCCTCAGTTTAGAAAGACATTTCTCTGGATCTCCAGCCCAAGACGTACTCCTAATTAGGCATACTGATGAATCATAGAATCATAGAATCATAGAATCCTAGGGGTTGGAAGGGACCTCGAAAGATCATCTAGTCCAACCCCCCCTGCCAGAGCAGGGTCACCTAGAGCACATCACATAGGAACGCATCCAGGTGGGTTTTGAATGTCTCCAGTGAAGGAGACTCCACAACCTCCCTGGGCAGCCTGTTCCAGTGCTCTGTCACTCTCACAGTAAAAAAGTTTTTTCTGATATTTACCTTGAGCCTCCTATGCTCCAATTTGCACCCATTACCCCTTGTCCTATCACTGGTCATCACTGAGAAGAGCCTAACTCCATCTTCCTGACACTCACCCCTTACATATTTGTAAACATTGATGAGGTCACCCCTCAGCCTCCTTTTTTCCAAGCTAAAGAGACCCAGCTCCCTCAGCCTTTCCTCATAAGGGAGATGTTCCACTCCCTGAATCATCTTTGTGGCTCTGCGCTGGACTCTTTCAAGCAGTTCCCTGTCCTTCTTGAACTGAGGGGCCCAGAACTGGACACAATACTCCAGATGCGGCCTCACCAATGCAGAATAGAGGGGGAGGAGAACCTCTCTTGACCTACTAACCACACCCTTTCTAATGCACCCCAGGATGCCATTGGCCTTCTTGGCCACAAGGGCACATTGCTGGCTCATGGTCATCCTCCTGTCTACCAGGACCCCCAGGTCTCTTTCACCTACACTACTCTCCAGCAGGTCAGCCCCCAACCTATACTGGGACATCGTGTTGTTCTTCCCCAAATGCAAAACTCTACACTTCCCCTTGTTGAATTTCATCATGTTTCTCCCCGCCCAACTCTCCAGCCTGTCTAAGTCTCTCTGAATGGCAGCACAGCCTTCTGGTGTGTCAGCCACTCCTCCCAGCATAGTGTCATCAGCAAACTTGCTGAGGGTACATTCTATACCCTCATCCAGGTCGTTGATGAAGATGTTGAACAACACTGGTCCCAGTACCGACCCTTGAGGGACTCCACTAGTCACACACTTCCAACCAGATTCTACCCCATTGACTACAACTCTCTGCCTCCTTCCCATCAACCAGTTCCTGATCCACCTCACTACCTGATCACCAAACCCATACCTGATCAACTTATCTACAAGGATGCTGTGGGAGACGGTGTCAAATGCCTTACTGAAATCCAGATAAACCACATCTACCGCTCTACCATCATCTATCCACCTAGTAATTTCCTCATAGAAGGCTATGAGGTTAGTCAAACATGATTTACCCTTGATAAAACCATGCTGACTGCTCTTGATGACCCCCATGTCCTTGATATGCCTAGAGATAGAGACAAGAACAAGTTGTTCCCTCACCTTTCCAGGGATGGAGGTGAGGCTGACCAGTCTATAGTTACCCGGGTCCTCCTTCTTGCCCTTCTTGTAGACTGGTGTGACATTTGCTGTCCTCCAGTCCTCAGGCACCTCTCCTGTTACCCATGACTTACCAAAGATGATGGAGAGTGGCCTGGCAATGACCTCCGCCAGCTCCCTCAGCACCCTTGGATGCATTACATCTGGACCCATCGATTTATGGATGTCAAGATTATAGCCTTGCCCACATCTTTGTGCCCAGTCTTACACAGACCCTCTCACCTCCAAACACAACTTTCCTTAGACAAGCTGAGCAGGTTTAATGCTTGCTGGACTTCAGGAGTATAAAAGGTATCCAAGGTATACAGCCCTGTTTGTCTGTGCCTCTTTCTCTCCATCTCCTAATTTTCATCTAAGTGCTGAGGTCCAAGAAACCACCTTTATTAAAACTTCTCCAGGCAAGCCCTGGATGCCTCCTAGACAGCTTGGCAAGGAACCTACTTGCTGTGCTTCTCTGTTCACTGTGTTACTGAGGCCTGGATCCCACGTGCCTCTCCTCCCCAGGCCAGGCAGCTGTTCTCTTGCTTCCACCTTCTTAGCAACAGCTGATTCCAGGACCCACATTCTGGCCTCTGTGTCCCTAACTCTTTTCTCCACATTACTGACAGAAGTAGGTCCCAATCCAGAGTTTCTGATTCTGATATATCTCCACTGTGCTCAGCAGGTCATTCCTGTCCTAGGCTGGGGCTGCCTAGCAGCAAGAATTGCTATGTTAGCACCTTAAGAAAGATCCCATAGACTGCACTGTGCCAAGCTGTCAGAAAAGTGGCTCTTTTTAACTTTGTTCAATGAAATACCTGTTAATATAAAACTGTACACAACAGAAAGTACACATTTCTTTTGACTTTCCAATCCCTTGCAAGTCAACCCCGCACGGTTCTCTTCAGGAAATAAAAACACGATTTCTTGCAAAATTTTTCACTCTTTTCATTCCTCCAGGGTTCACAAAAACTGTTCTGTAAAACACAACTCTTTAATAGCTTCTTTATAGCTTCATTTTGAACTGTTTCAGGATTGAGATGTGGACAGTGGCAGAGAATCTCCAAATGGTCCTTTCCCAAAACCATCACTCCTCAGAAGAATTACTGGGAAATCATCTTGGAAGCTGCTTTCTTTGTCACATCTTCTTGCACCTCCTGTTGTAACCCGTATTTTAATCATTCAACAAAACAAAATTATCCTTCCCATCTATAATTATTATCCTGATACACTATCAATTTACTTAGGAAATCATAACATGACTTGTGATTAAGGAAATTCTTGTTTTGAAATGTCAGGACCATGCTGTTACGGAAACGACTGAGGGAACATCAGGAATACAGGGAGACAGAGACAAGTGATGAGGCTCACCAACATTTGAGAAATGCTCAGCTAACCCTACTTTCCCAAACACACCATTGCACAGGATTTTTTCCTGCTTCTGACTGACACGGCAGAGTTTGGGTCACATGCATCAAAAGCACTAAGGGCGAAAAGGAAAATAAACTCTCCTGAGACCAAAAGTCCTGTGGTGCCTGAAATTAAAAAGCATATCCTGTGAGAGCCTGCAAAGTTCATTATTTTGAAACACCTGGAGGTTATTTTCTTCTGTATGATGTTACTGTGCTGAAGATGCAGGGCCAGTCTGCCACCTCCAAAGGCCAATTGCACTTCACAGCTAATTCCCTGAGACATCACATAAGCAAACGTGAATGCACATAGAACCCAGTGGTTTTCAACTCAGTCCTGCATGTATCTTTAAGCAGAAAGATAAAAGAGGGAGATGATGAAGCAATCTGCATTGAACTGTACCTCAGGTTATCACCTTGGTTGTCAGCACATGAAAATAATAATAAAAAAAATCGAATAAAAAGAACCTCTTCATTGTAGTTGAACAGAAGCCAGAATCTATTTGACTTCCATAAAAACTGTTGTGAGAGAAAAGTCTGAAATTCATGCTGGGCTTACAATTTGCACACACGTCTACTCAAATTAATCTTTGCTGAAAGGCCAGATATCACAGACAGGAAAGACCAGACATTTGTCACACATTTAACATGCACAGACATCACCTCTCGTTCAGCAAGTCACAGAAACTTGGCTCGCTGGAAATTAAAACAGCAACCAAAACACAATCTCTCTTCATGGTTGCCCCCATTTTATATTCCTTCCTATAGAGGAAATTGAGCTCAAGATTAAGACACATAAATTCCAATGTCATGATGCAGATGCTCATATGTAAGTGAAGGTTGGAATGTGCATGCTGTAGATAAACATCTAGTACTATGTGGGATGGCCCATGGTGTCCATGGCATCTACTCAATCCAGGACATTCAAATAGTGCTGGATTCTTAAGTTTAAACTATTGAATTGACCCCTAGTGATTGCAGCCAGCACAGCCTAGACTGAGATTGAGCTGATCAGCAGCTGTTTGCTGTGTGGACTTGAATTGTTCTTCCCTTTACATCTCTGTTGATAATAGGGGGAACTTAATCACCTAGAGCACGTATAAGCACCTTCATAGAGACAACTACATTTAGGTGTCTGGGCTAAACAAAATATTGGCCTGGATGGGCCTGTAATTTGAACAACCAATCCTACATCTGTTTTAAAGAATTCCCTCATTTCAAACTGGATGATGGAATTGTTTTAAGAAACATGGGCTACCATCCAACTAGTGTTCATGCACGAATTGCTAGGAAAACTTCCATGGCCCAGAACACGTGGGAACACACACCCACCTAAAAACACGAGTGAGAAAGGTGCAGTCTAATAAAAGGTTCTCAGTGATGGTCAGTCCATTGTTCTGCAGTGCTGGTGAGTTTCTGGGAAGCACTAAGACTGGAGGAGGAATGTCATTACCTAGAGCTGAAGCACAGTTTGTTTCTCAGCCTCACAGACCAGGAGAGCACAAGCGATGAAGCCCCCAGTCTAACCTCCTTCTGGAAGGCTGTCAGGGAACTGGCTGATAATGATGTTGGATCTTTACAGTAATTGCTGCTTAGTTGAAATTCAGAATTCAATTAGTCACATGCCATAATTATGGAAAGCACAGAGAGATGGCAATGACAAGGAGAGGTGTAACTGTTCTTTATTACCTGTAGTAAAGCACAAGGGAATTGAGAAGCACTATGATCTGATTAACACAACAGTGAGAGGGGAAAAGAACCCAAGGCTGGAGTTCTCCTAGGACAGCTGACTTGAGAAGACAATTTGTACAGCCTGGTGAGGTAAATGAGCCCCAGTGCAGCCTGCCTCTAGTTCAGCTTCTGCTGAGGTAAGTGGGAATGTGGGGAGCAATGTTCTTCTCACAGAGTCTTTACTGCCTGGAATTTATTCAGGAATTTGGTGACCTTATGAAAGAAACTGTGAAACTATGAAAGAGTTGCAGATCACGTAAGCAAAGCATAGCAGCTGTATGAATGGTTCATGATGGAGCACAGAGTCAATGCTCACTGGTTCCTGGTCCTGGCCTGCTCCCAGAGCTCTGCAAAAATAAGCAAGATGGTTTAGAAAAGAAAGAGGTGGTGGCTTGGGATGGGACTGGATTCCAAAATGCGCCCATTCATGTGATGGTTGCCTGGTAAGGTTCCAATATGTTTTGACATGGAATTCAGATTAAACCTCCAGCCCAACAGCAGAGGCTGTGAGAGGAAAGCAACACACGGGAAAGACAAGGGTGCTCAGAAAAAAAGAGCAGCCCAGGAACACAAGGAAAGATATCACACAAGACACAGAGAATAAGTCTTGCTAAAAGGTCAAGAGGATCTACAAAACCTGATTACACAGAGTCAGTGTTGGTTTTTTGTCTGGACTACAGTAGCAACCATCAGGAATCAGAACAGTTGTTTGGAGTTCTAGATATTTGTTGTTGTTGTTGCTGTTGTTTTTTCCATGTCAAACTCTTGCCCAGATGAGAGATCCAGCATTTTATAAGAATCAGCACCTTTTAGAAATTAAATAGTCTTAGAGGGTGATTCAGACAGATCCTGTCACACTGGCATGTCTTAGGATATCTGGACAAAAACACAACATACGCTACTGTCAGCTTATGATGGTTGGTTGCCAGAGACACCCTGTCTTCCTTAAGCCTAAATATCCAGCAGGGAAATGCAGGGAAGCAACCAACTGTCTGCAAGACCAAAAAAAAAACAACAAACTGCAAGTGCGAGACAGATGACCACTTGCCAAAGTCATGCCTGCCAGCTTTCATAACTAAACTAAGAGAAGAGCATAAAAATTCCAGATGCTTCTTGGCAGATATGAACCCATTTTTGCTGAGCTGCAATTCTCCTTCTAAAAATATAACTCCAAAAAGGGGGGAAGAATGGGTAAGTTCTCCCAGTTTCTATTAAGTCAATTTGATTCTTCAGTACCCAAATCTCCCCAAATTAAACTATTTTGCACGATGAGCAAAATATTCAGCAACACAAAGAGCCTGCATTTTGATTGTTGAGATGTTTGCTGATGTGACAAGTTATAAATAGCTTCTTTATCCCACCACAGATTAGGTTCGTTTGAGATGAGCAAGTGAAGTCCCTGCAGATACAGGGAAATACAACAGTAATTCAAGACTTAAAGTCCTATTACAGCTAGAAAGGGTGCTACTCTTGCTGTTGGCTCTCCCTATAAATACCTTTCTTCTCCCACTGGGGAGCAGAAGAAGGTTTAAAAACAACTGCATGACAACACTTGCAAGGAGAAAAGCAACACCCACATCAAACCTTCTTTCTTATGCAGCCATCAAGAGGAACATGAAACATTCATTGAAGAAATTACCTTAAAAAGCACTAGGCTTGAGCTCCAGTTTTGCCTTCCTATCTATCAGTTTTTTCTTTTCCTATCCTTGAAACTAGTGCCAAAAGGTTTATTGAATAAATAACATAAATCAAGCACAGCACTGCTACAGAAAACACTGTGTCCAAAGATGTTTTATCTGGTAAGAAAGGTGGCAGGCATTAGCTGAGTTTGTAGATATGCCATGGGGTACATTGATAATGCACCTACTTGTTAGAGCCTGAATTTGAAAGTCCACCAACTGCTTAAACCACCCTGGGCTCCCCTTCCTACGCTTTATATTCCTGCTTCCACTGCTGTAAACACTGCTGCATTTGCATACTTTCCCAAATTGCAGCACGAAACATGAATCATGTGCCAATCTCCTCTAGGACAGCATGTGTCAAAACTTTAAGTGAGATCAGAAATCTGAGAGAAACAATATTTCATCTAATGTATGCTAGTACTGGACAGATACCAGGAAATTTGGTCTGCAAGTGATATCAAAAGGAAAGCGAAAAAGTACAAGATTAATTTTGAGAGGGAACTGTGAAGAATCACGTTGTTCTGTGAGGGCTGTTTTTGTGCAAACACCACCTCATGAATCAGAAAAGGCAGATCAGAGATATGCATTTGGCACCCTGAGTGCAAGATGGGACTGTCCACAGAGCTCCTTGGCTTCTGTTTCAGTCCAGCTTCCCTAGACATCTCCCAGCTCTTGTGCAAGTGATCTTTCTCCTCTTAAGAAACTCCCTGTGCACAAGGAGTTGAGTGACCACACGTTGGCCAGGAAGACCATGAATAATCTGCAAAAGCTCAGGCAGGTGGAAAAGAGGCCGTTCCCTTGACATAACCTTATTAATACAATGCATCACTCATTTGGAAAACCTGCTGTTATGTGGGAAGGTGCTTTTACATCACCTGACAATTATTGTCTGTTCGGGGGTTTGAAATGGCATGGGAGGGAGAAAGGGGATTTTAACATCTCTTCTAATTTTACAGCTTATAACTGGTGCTGTCAGCACATGCTGTGACAGTCTAAGAAAAGCATTTCAGCAACTTCATTTCTTGGCTAAGCTCCCTGATGAATCTTAAGAGCCTGAGATAAGTTCAACTAGGAATGATTAGTAGGCCATCTCTGAACCATTCCACATGGTTTTGGGTTCACTGTAGCCTGGCAAACGTGGTGTGGCAGCTTCAACATCATTGCACACATCTTTTGAAGACCTATACACGTGTGATCTTGTTGCTGCCTGCAGCATTCCTGATAAAGCCCTACCATGACAAGGATCAGGATTTCAAACCAGGCCAAGAGCCATCGTTTTAATGGTATAGTGCACTCAGCCCCTGACTGCAAACCACCTTCTGGTGGCAGCCTGGCTACTCTGTAGAGATGTCCTTGAATTTCTCTCCCAGCGCCAGTCAAGGTAATAAAGAAGCATCCAGGCAGCCCTTTAGTGCCAAAAGGTAACAGGAACTCGATGGCAATGGAAGTTTTGGGAACAGTTGCAGTAAACAGGTGTAGGGATTTGTGTGCAGAAAGAACAAATACTGTGGTCCCAAATCTGTGGTGGAAGCAGAGATGCTCTCTAAACAAATGCTGCTGTGGGTCCTTGAACACCAGTGGAATTAGCTCAATCATAGAATCACAGAATCCTAGGGGTTGGAAGGGACCTCGAAAGATCATCTAGTCCAACCCCCCTGCCAGAGCAGGGTCACCTAGAGCACATCACACAGGAACTTGTCCAGGTGGGTTTTGAATGTCTCCAGTGAAGGAGACTCCACAACCTCCCTGGGCAGCCTGTTCCAGTGCTCTGTCACTCTCACAGTAAAAAAGTTTTTTCTGATATTCACCTTGAACCTCCTATGCTCCAATTTGCACCCATTACCCCTTGTCCTATCACTGGTCATCACTGAGAAGAGCCTAACTCCATCTCCCTGACACTCACCCCTTACATATTTGTAAACATT